>MU563656.1:2465257-2858747 GCA_024362625.1 Silurus asotus
AGTATTATTTAAGGTAATTAGTATTATTTAAGATGGAGACACTATAAAAGTTTACAGTAGACTGATTGTGTACCCAAAGGCAGTTAAGAGGTCACTGATCTTGTGTCTGTTCATAGGCAAAATAAAAACTTAACCCTTAATGATGGAAAGAAATTGAATGGGTCACAATTCACTCATTTTCCAGGTATTATTAAAGCTTTTCTTCTGTTGGAACCAGAATAAATGTAAAGTCACACTCTCAGGAGGTGAGGGAGCAGTGGGAGAACCCGGTTAATTAAACAGAATAAAGTGTTGAATGTGAAAATCTTTACACACTACAGTTTGAACAGTTGGACGAATTTGCATTAAAATGTTTTTGCCATCAACACTAATGTATGAGGAGGATGTTGTGTCCTGTATTATGGGAAGAGAACTTTAAACTTTAACTTTAAAACCACACGCTTATATTGTGTAGTTTCTCATTGTGCTGCCAAACAGTTCTGCCCCGTCACAGTCTGGATTAAAATTAATTTTATATAAAGGGGGAATGGGAGCTCAGTGCTCAGAGCCCAGTATCACCAAGCTGCCATCTTATTAGCCGTTCTGAAAAAATGAAGTTATCAAAGAAAAGAAAAGTGGACAGTGAACACTTAGTGTTTAATACGGAGTGGAAAACAAATTTTTTTTTCACTGAACTCTGATCAAAGGCTGAATGTCTAATTTGCCAAGAAACTGTTGCAGTTTTCAAAGAGTACAATATCAGCCGTCACTTTGCTATGAAGCATGCCAACTACGCTAGCAAGCAGTCAACACAGGAACGGGAGGCTACGGCTCAGAGCTTTGCAGCCAATTTACAGATTTATTTCACTGGCAAAATGCAATTCAAGAGTCAAGTACCAAGGCAAGTTTATGACACTGAATTTGGGTTTTTCTGCTGTGCTTATTTAACTATAATTTAATACATTAATTATTAATATAATTAATGCAATTTCGAATGTTATAATATATATATTTATATATATATTCTAATCAGCCAATTACATTGCAGCAACTCAATGCATTTAGGCATGAAGACATCAGTTCAAACCGAGCGTCAGAATGGGGAAGAAAGGTGACCTAAGTGACTTTGAACGTGGCATGGTTGTTGGTGCCAGACGGGCTGGTCTGAGTATTTCAGAATCTGCTGATCTACTGGGATTTTCACACACAACCATCTCTAGGGTTTACAAAGAATGGTCCAAAAAAGAGAAAATATCCTGTGAGCGGCAGTTCTGTGTGCGCAAATGCCTTGTTGATGCCAGAGTTCAGAGGATTATGGCCAGACTGGTTCGAGCTGATAGAAAGGCAACAGTTACTCAAATAACCATTTGTTACAACTGATGTATGCAGAAGAGCATCTCTGAATGCACAACACGTCGAACCTTGAGGCGGATGGGCTACAGCAGCAGAACACCACACCAGGTGTCACTCCTGACAGCTAAGAACAGGAAACTGAGGCTACAATTCGCACAGGCTCACCAAAATTGTACAATAGAAGATTGGAAAAACTTTGCCTGGTCTGATGAGTCTCGATTTCTGCTGCGACATTCGGATGGTAGGGTCAGAATTTGGTGTCAACAACATGAAAGCATGGATCCATCCTACCTTGTATCAACGGTTCAGGCTAATGGCGGGGGATATTTATTTGCCACACTTTGGGCCCGTTAGTACCAACTGAGCATCGTGTCAATGCCACAGCCTACCTGAGTATTGTTGCTGACCATGTCCATCTCTTTATGACCACAGTGTACCCATCTTCTGATGGCTACCTCGGGCAGGATAACGTGTCATGTCATAAAGCGCAAATCATCTCAGACTGGTTTCTTGAACATGACAATGAATTCACTGTATTTAAATGGCCTCCACAGTCACCAGATCTCAATCCAAAAGAGCACCTTTGGGATGCGGTGGAAGGGGAGAATCGCATCATGGATAAGCAGCTGACAAATCTGCAGCAACTGCGTGATGCTATCATGTCAATATGGACTGAAAAAATCTCTGCGGAATGTTTCCAGTACCTTGTTGGATCTATGCCACAAAGGATTAAGGCAGTTCTGAAGGCAAAAGGGGTTCCTTTATACAAGGGGGTCCTTTATAAAGTCAAGTCAAGAAGCTTTTATTGTCATTTCAACCATATATAGCAGATGCAGTACATAGTGAAATGAAACAAGGTTTCTCCTGAACCCAGGTGCTACATAAAACAACATAAAACACAGTAAAACACAGTCACAGAACAACATAAAAACACAGTCACAGAACAAAAGAACACAGGGCCAGGAACTAAGATCCTCGCCACATAAAGTGTATGTGTGCAACTGGTGCAAACAGTGCAAAAGACAACACAGGACAGTGCAAGACAACACAGGACAGTGCAGGACAACACAGGACAATACACAAAATATAAAAAAAATAAAATAAAAAACAGCAGTAGCTCCGCCAGTAAAACCTGTCATGACAGGATAAGGTGCACAGTAGCAGAAATGTAAACAGGATAAGGTGCACAGTAGCAGAAATGTAAACAAATATAACCAGAATTTTGCAATTCAATAATGGTGTATAAAAGTAGTAGCAGCAGTCAAGATAAAGTGAACGGTGACCAAAAGATTAACGGAATATAGTGCAAAAAGAGCAGAGTCCCTGAGATCAGCAACAAACGGCATGTAAACATTGTGCTGTAATGAGGTGTGAATGGTGCTGAAACCTGGGTGTGTGAAGTGTATGTGTGTTGAGTCCAGTTGTACAGATCAGTCACTCAGTTGTGTGTGTGTGTGTGTGTGTGTGTGCGTGTGTAAGTGAGTGTGTGTGAGTTCTGTTCAGTTCTTTGTGTTGAGAAGCCTGATGGCTTGTGGAAAGAAACTGTTACACAGTCTTGTTGTGACGGCCCGAATGCTTCGGAACCGTTTTCCTGATGGTAGGAGGGTGAAGTATGTGTGTGAGGGGTGTGTGTGGTCATCCACAATGCTGTGTGCTTTGCGGATGCAGTGTGTGGTGTAAATGTCCATGATAGAGGGGAGAGAGACTCTGATGATCTTCTCAGCTGTTCTCACTATCCTCTGTAGGGTCTTGCGATCCGAGACGGTGCAATTCCCAAACCAGGCAGTGATGCAGCTGCTCACGATGCTCTCTATGGTCCCTCTGTAAAACATGGTCAGGATGGGGGGAGGGAGATGGGCTTTCCTCAGCCTTCTCAGAAAGTAGAGACGCTGCTGGGCTTTCTTGGTGATGGAGCTGGTGTTAAGTGACCAGGTGAGGTCATCCGCCAGATAATCACCAAGGAATTTGGTGCTCTTGACGATCTCCACTGAAGATCCATCAATGATCAGCGGAGAATGGTCGCTCTGTGCTCTTCTGAAGTCAACAACCATCTCTTTTGTTTTGTCAACGTTCAGAGACAGGTTGTTGGCTCCACACCAGGCTGTTAGCCGTTGCACCTCCTCTCTGTATGCTGACTCGTCATTCTTGCTGATTAGACCCACCACGGTCGTGTCATCAGCAAACTTGATGATGTGATTCGAGCTGTGCGTTGGTGCACAGTCGTGAGTCAGCAGAGTGAACAGCAGTGGACTAAGCACACAGCCCTGGGGGGCCCCAGTGCTCAGTGTGGTGGTGCTGGAGATGCTGTTCCCGATCCGGACTGACTGAGGTCTCTCGGTCAGGAAGTCCAGGATCCAGTTGCAGAGAGAGGTGTTCAGGCCCAGTAGTCTCAGCTTCTCGATCAGGTGCTGGGGCATGATGGTGTTGAATGCTGAACTGAAGTCTATGAACAGCATCCTTACATAAGAGGGCATCCTATATATAAAGGGCGTCCTATATATATCCTGGCTTCGCCCCTCTGTCAATTTTTAGAACCAATTGTGGCCCCTGAAAAAGTTTGCCCATCCCTGATTTAGTCTCTTTGTTATAAGAGTCAAGAAGCTTTTATTGTCATTTCAACCATATATAGCTGATGCAGTACACAGTGAAATGAAACAACGTTTCTCCTGAACCCAGGTGCTACATAAAACAACATAAAACAGTCACAGAACAGAAGAACACAGGGCCAGGAACTAAGATCCTCGCCACATAAATTGCATGTGTGCAACTGGTGCAAACAGTGCAAAAAGACAACACAAGACAGTGCAAGACAACACACACTACACAAAATATAAAAATAAAAACAGCAATAGCTCCGCCAGTAAAACCTGTCGTGACAGAATAAGGTGCACAGTAGCAGAAAAATGTAAACAGAAATGTAAAAGAATTTAGCAATTCTATAATAGCAGCAATCAAAATAAAGTGATCAGTGACCAAAGGATTCGGACAGAATATTGTGCAAAAAGAGCAAGTCCCGGAAGATCGGCAACAAACGGCATGTAAACATTTTGCGATAATGAGAGGTGTGAATGGTGCTGAAACCTGGGTGTGTGAAGTGTATGTGTGTTGGGTCCGGTTGTGCAGATCAGTTACTCAGTTGTGTGTTAGTGTGTGTGTGTGTGTGTGAGAGTTCAGTCCAGATGTTTGTTTAGGAGCCTGACGGCTTGCGGGAAAAAACTGTTGTACAGTCTTGTTGTGACGGCCCGAATGCTTCAGAACCGTTTTCCTGATGGTAGGAGTGTGAAAAGTGTGTGTTCGTCCACAATGCTGTGTGATTTGCGGATGCAGTGTGTGGTGTAAATGTCCATGAGGGAAGAGGGAATAGAGGGAAGAGAGACTCCGATGATCTTCTCAGCTGTCCTCACTATCCTCTGTGGGGTCTTGCGATCCGAGACGGTGCAGTTCCCAAACCAGGCAGTGATGCAGCTGCTTAAGATGCTCTCGATAGTCCCTCTATAGAACATGGTCAGGATGGGGGGAGGGAGATAAGCTTTCCTCAGCCTTCTCAGGAAGTAGAGACGCTGCTGGGCTTTCTTGGTGATGGAGCTGGTGTTAAGTGACCAGGTGAGGTTGTCCGCCAGATGTACACCAAGGAATTTGGTGCTCTTGACAATCTCCACTGAAGATCCATCGATGATCAGTGGAGAATGATCACTCTGTGTTCTCCTGAAGTCAACAACCATCTCTTTGGTTTTGTCAACGTTCAGAGACAGGCTGTTAACCGTTGCACCTCCTCTCTATATGCTGACTCGTCGTTCTTGCTGATTAGAACCACCACGGTCATCAGCAAACTTAATGATATGATTCGAGCTGTGCGTTGGTGCACAGTCGTGAGTCAGCAGAGTGAACAGCAGTGGACTGAGCACACACCCCTGAGGGGCCCCAGTGCTCAGTGTGGTGGTGCTGGAGATGCTGTTTCAAATCCGGACTGACTGAGGTCTCTCGGTCAGGAAGTCCAGGATCCAGTTGCAGAGAGAGGTGTTCAGGCCCAGTAGGCTTAGCTTCTCGATCAGGTGCTAGGGAATAATTGTGTTGAATGCTAAACTGAAGTCTATGAACAGCACCCTTACATAAGAGTCCTTGTTTCAGATGGGTGAGGGCCAGATGGAGGGTTGTGGAGATGGCATCGTCTGTAGAGCGGTTTGGACGATACGCAAACTGCATGGGGTCCAGTGCGGGTGGGAGCTGGGTCTTTATGTGCCTCATGACAAGCTTCTCGAAGCACTTTATCATGATGCAACGGGACGATAGTCATTAAGGCAGGACACAGAAGACTTCTTTGGCACAGGAATGATGGTCGTCGTCTTGAGGCACGTAGGAACAGTGGCACTGTTTCTACATGCTGAGATGTTGAAGATGTCAGTGAAGACATCTGCTAGCTGTTCTGCACAGTCCCTGAGCACTCTGCCAGGAATGTTGTCAGGTCCAGCAGACTTCCTTGGGTTAATTCTGCATAGAGTTTTCCTCACTTCAGCTGTGGTTAGACAGAGCACCTGGTCACTGGGAGGAGGGATTGTATTCCTTGCCACCATGTTGTTCTGCACCTCGAACCGGGTGTAGAATTTGTTCAGCGCATCTGGAAGGGAGGCGTCACGGTCACAAGCAGGTGATGTCGTCTTGTAATTCGTGATCGCCTGGATGCCCTGCCACATGCGCCGGGTGTCTCCGCTGTCCTGGAAGTGGCCATGGATGCTCTTGACGTGTGCACGCTTCACCTCTCTGATGGCACGGGACAGTTTGGCGCCTACTCTTTTTAAGGCCGTCTTGTCCCCTGCTCTGAAGGCAGAGTCTCTTGTTTTTAGCAGTGCACAAACCTTGGCGGTCATCCATGGCTTCTGGTTGGAGCGTATAGTGATGGTCTTGGAGATAGTCACGTCATCAATGCACTTGCCTATGTAGCTGGTCACTGTTGATGTGTACTCCTCCAAGTTGATGAAATCTCAATTGGTTGCAGCTTCCCTGAACATGTCCCAGTCAGTGCATTCAAAACAGTCCTGGAGAGCAGACATGGATCCTGCTGGCCAGGTTCTCACTTGTTTTTGAGCTGGTCTTAAATGCCTGCTGAGTGGTCTGTATGCTGGGATCAACATAACAGAGATGTGGTCTGAGTACCCGAGGTGGGGTCGGGGCTTCGCCCGGTATGCGCCCCGGATGTTTGTGTGAACAACATCCAGCGTCTTTTCTCCTCTGGTTGCAAAGTCCACATTCTGATAGATCTTGGGAAACACAGTCCTGAGATTTGCGTGATTAAAATCTCCGGCGACTATAAACAGGGTGTATGTTCTGAAGTTCGCTAATGGTCCCGTAGAGCACGCTGAGCGCTTCCTTAGCATTAGCGCTAGGTGGTATGTACACTCCGAGCACAATAGCGGTGGTAAATTCCCGTGGTAAATAAAAAGGTCTACATCTCACAACAATAAACTCCAGCAGCGATGAGCAGTGGGTAGAAACAAGCACAGTTCTTGTTCTTACACCATTCCGTGTTGATATAAACACACAGACCGCCGCCGCGAGTCTTACCGCACAGAGCTGCAGTTCTGTCGGCACAAAACGCGACTAGCCCGTCCAGCTGGATGGCGACGTCCGGAACTCTGTCGCTCAGCCACGTCTCAGTGAACACAAAAACGCAGCAGTGTCTGTACTCACGCCGAGTAGCTTGCTGGAGTCTGATGTAGTCTAATTTATAGTCCAGGGAGCAGACCTTTGCCAACAGGAGTGATGGTAGAGCGGGCCGTCTAGGGATAGCTTTTAGCCTAGCATTAGCACCCGTTTGCTTTCCGCGTTTCTGCTTCCTCATGCAGCGCTTCCAATTCCCCCTTCTCCGTCCGTCCGTCCTCCGCAGGCGACGCCGAGGTTGCGTAGCTTTTGAGAGGTCATCGTTAATGGTGTTGTTTAGGTTGTTTTGGAGTTCTTTCAGTGTTTTGCGGTTGTACACAAGGACACCGGTTGCTCCGATGTCCATGTGTTGTGTAGGGCGGGCTGCAGAATAACGTTAGCACCATTTTGGGTCTGGAGCGGCCGCTGCAAGCTACTGCTGCACCGCCATCTTGGATCCTATCCAATAACTTGTTAAGTCAGTGTTGGTCAGAAATGTGCTCTATTGTGCTCTTTTTTAAATCACACTGAGACCTTTGAAATGATACCAAACATGTAAAGGTAAAATTCATACATTCCTTCCTGAAATAATTACAGTATGCAAGTATAGTAGGTTGAACTTCTAAATCACCTTTCCATGACCTGGCCATATCCATAGGAGGGAAAGAGGGGGGATAAGGATGGGTGGGAAGGCAGCTGAACAGATGGCTTTCTCACCTCAGATTGAAGAGATCCTCTTCTCATATTAGAACGTTTATTGTTTTGGTCTAGTGGTTAGGATGTGGCGCTCTCACTGCTGCGGCCTGGATTTGATTCTCTGTCAGGGAACTGACCCCAGCCATTAGGGTTGCACAAGCCAGTGCACTCTTAGTGCCGGTCCCAAGCCCGGATAAATGGGCAGGGTTGCGTTAGGAAGGGCATCCATCATAAAAACATGTGCCAAATCGAACATGCGGATCATAAATACGGATGATCCGCTGTGCGATCTCTAATGGGAGAAGCCGAAAGAAAGTTATTGTTTTGCATGACAGTCCTCGGGATCTGACCTCATGGAGAGATCTGACCATCATTACAGACTCCACAAGAACTCTGAAAGTGTGCTGTTGTATCTGACACCAAAATACGAGCTGCAGATGAAAGCTGTTACTTCCATGGATAAGGCTTTTTCTCCTGCATGTCCCAAAGTTGTGATTTGGGGAATTTGGAAGCTGAGTCCTCACCTTAAATCTATTTGTCATTGTCCTCAAATGGTCCCTGAAAAATGTGTTGAATTGTGAACGCTACAGTCAAAGTCTGTTAAGAACTCGTCCTTCATGTCGAGGATGATTACTGGTGACAAAACTTGTGTGTTCGACTACGACCCTGAGATGTAGCAACAGTCATCACACATCATCTCCACGACGAAAAGGTGAGGCAGGTCACAGCTTGACTGAATGGATCTTCATCGTCTTTTTTCACATTCATGTATTGTGCATTTAGAATTCATCCCCAGGGACCAGACCATCAATAACGAGTTTTACTGCCAGGTTTTAAGGCATCTGATGGAGGACATTCTGCAATGCAACTGGATCTGTGGTGCACTGGTCTCGAAAATTTCTGATACCTTATAGGTATATTCAAGCAGAATGTGAACCCACACAAGTGACCATCCAAATAAAGATTCTTAAACCAGGATACCTTCCTCCATTCCTCCATGCTCCAATTCTGACACTAACATGTCCTTTGCAGGAGCCTTGTGTGGTGTTTAAGGGTCACCATGGGCTCTCTGACCACTCAGCTGTGTAGTCTGTGTGTTCTGGTCTCATTCTCTGATATACACCTCTGTATTCTAAAACACCTCACAAAACCTGCTTTTTAGGAGATGATCTGACCCAGTTTTCAAACATTACAAGCTGCCACCTGGTAAAGTTGCTCACATCCTTATGCTTATTTATTGACCTTTAAATTTGATAAAGGTTATCAAATTTTATGTAGGAATCTAAACTCTCCTTACAGTAGAACATTTGGTCTCCTCATCATAGTATTCTTTAATGATGACATGACCCTTGAGTGCTGGACTAATAAAAATAAAGTTATACAAATCTATTAAAAGATAAACCCCCAGTAATGTTGCATGTAAGAAAGTAAACGTATGATTATAAGCTCCGCCCCCAAACCAGTCTACAAGCAGTCATTAGTTTGGACTCGAGAGTTGAGGCCGAGTGTAAAAATGTTCTTAAGACATTAATAGAAGTGTTAGTGGCTGCAGCAGTGTCTCTCATATGCAGGTGTTTCAGTTTAATAAAAACAGCATTGTGGTTTCTGAGTTTCTGAGACGGAGTGTTTCAGCACCTCACACTGACCTGCTTCATGCAAACTTCATTAGTGACTATAATGAGAAGAATTTCAACTGCAGAATCCAGAATGAATCCAGTTCATCACCTCCACACAATGAGTGTTAGCATTGGAATTTTCATTTCCTATAACGAGTGTGTTGTAGTGACCTGCACATTCACACCAGTAGCAGAGATCTTTATCATACAATGGAAAATTTTATGCACATATACATGATCACAAAGACCCCCCCCCTCCCCCTCCCACTCAAAAGCATGCTCTCTCACACACACATATACACACACACACACACACACACACACACACACACACACACACATGTGCACACGCTCATACACACATATAGACACACTTTTTTCTCCATAATAAGACATCAAGAACAAGCTAATGTTAAACCCACTAAAACGTCTTTGACAGTAATGACAAGTGGTAAAAGAGAGAGAGAAAGAGAAAGAGAAAGGTAGCACACCCCGACGAGGGCTGAATTTGTGCCGGAGCCGAGTTTCTGCTCACCGAGCTCTCGCTTTGACTTCCTGCTCCTCTGGGATCCCTGTCGGAGACCTTTTGAAGTTCTTCCGTTCTCTCTCTCTCTCTCTCTCTCTCTCTCTCTCTCTTGCATTTTCCCCCTCTTCCCTTTCCAAACCCTTTCACATGCCAGACTTGACAGCTGTCTTAATGAAGACGTACGCTTCTGAGCCAGTCGGGTCTCCCAGGACAGGAGAGCGAATAAAAAAGTGAGGGAGAGAGAACGAGTATAGATGTGGCAGTGGAGGATGCTGTGTGGGGAAAAAAAAATCCATTGCATTGTTTGGCCTGAGGCAACCAGGAGGGGATTTTCCTTCACCAGAATGTCTCAATTTTAGAAGTTTGCTTTCTGGAGTTTCCTCAGCATCTTCCTTGACTTTTTCCTCACTCTTTATGGCTGTCTCAACCCAGTCCATTTTATTTCTTCCTTCCTCTCCAGTATATTCTTTGTATATATTTCTTATATGAAGGTACCAGCAGCCATGTTGGTTCTGTCGAGCATGGCGATGATGGGTTTTATATCCGTTCTCACTTTATTTCTCTTTCTATTATTTTATAACTAAGTTAGCCTGGAATAACCTCTTGCTAAAGCAAAAATGTGTCAGGATTTCAATTTTAGAAAATCATGAATATATTTCCCATATATTTGTAACTTTTGTTTTTCATCTCTGAAAGTATCACATGATCTAAATTACTGTTATTGCTCAATTTGGGCATTTGATAATCTGTACCTGAATAAATATCTGTATTTGGATTTAAACCTGAAATGTCTAATTGGGAAGGGGGGTGTATTTTGTATCTGCTTTTCTTGTTCAGAACCATAAAACTATAAATACACCCCTGAGGTAGACAAAGCAGCATGCAAGTCCATGGTCTGTGGATTCCGACTCAACAGTTCCTCAACCTCAGCTACATCATTCGGAATTGATATTTCAATGTATATGCTTAAATATTAATTTTTATTGCTTATTATTTGGAGGAAAAAAGTGCCTTGTATTGAGTCAAGGTCAAGGTGAAAAACATGGTGATGGGTCAGGCGGAATCATGAAACATAGTAATATCAAGGCTTGTTAGAGAATAAAAGAGTAAGCAAACAGAACTGTTAGGGTCAATGAGGGTGTGTGGTTCGGCTATTATAGTCTGCAATGCCAGTGTTTGTAGGCTATGTGGGTTTCTGAAGGTCAGATTTTTGGTAAGATCTGAAAAAATTAGCTGTGAGTCAATGTTTTCTTTTTTTTTTCTTACAACGTTGATTTAAAAGACTAGACACTGGATCGTCAAATGCCATGACTGATTTTTTTTTACCTCAGGAAAAGAGCTTATGAGCAACACCATGACTCACTTTCAAATCATAAACCTAATATAATCGCTAAAAAACAATGGTTGTATTTCTTCTTCTTCTTCTTTTTTTTTATACAGGTTCACCACGTTGGTCTCTCTCCGTGAAGGTCCAGCTCCCATAAAACAGAAACACATTTCAGTTCGGGGGGGAAAATCTTTAGGTTTTCAACACCTTTAATAGAAAAGCATCAAAATTTCATCATGTCACAATCACTTTCCTCCATGTGTCCGGCAGGTTTGTACATACATTCACGTTAAAAATAAACGTGAAGCTGTTTACGATGCAGCGTTTACGTCGTAACGCTAATGAAAGACGTTAGAGTGACCCCTCAACTGGGACATTTGGCAAATATTCAAATCAAATTGTTTTTTTTTTTTGTGGTTTTGTACCCCTCGTGCTAAAAACAGTCGAGGAATGTGGATGAGGAAGGCGTTGAGATGCAGAAAACACTTTCCACATGCAGAAAGCATGGATGGATGAAGGTTTTTCTGGGGGCCCCTGGACAGTGAGGCCCTAGCTGATTTGAGTGCAATGGCTGCAATGACAGCTTGTGTCATCCCACCCCAGGAATACGTTTATTTATGAGTCGGTGGAACATGGTGACAGGGTTGACTTCCTGCCGTGCGTCCACGTGAACACACACACGAACACACACACCCACACCCACACGCAAGAGCTGCCAGGTCCACTTTATGTGACCGGTTTCAGTTCTGCTACCTCTATTATTTTTTTTCCTGATAATATATATATAATTTTTTTTTGCTTTGTTTCCACACGGACTGTTTTGTTTGCTGGATTTGGACATCATGGTGGTTTTTGGTGCTTGATTTGAGACTTATGAGGAAAGAAATACGTCATGACGTCATGAATAAATGTGTGTTGCATTGAAGGTTTTAATTTTGCCCAAACTTTTCTAGGAAGATGTTTCACCAGATTTTGGAGTGTGTGAATATTTGTGTTCATTCAGCCACAAGGGTGTGTGTAAAGTCAGGTAAAAATTTGTAAAGATCTTTCACACCAACCCATATATACCATATCTTTATGGAGCTGTTTACTTTGTGCATAGTGTTATTATAATATTATTAAGTTTGGTCAAGTCAAGAGAAAATGTAGTGCTCCCACATCAAGAGGTCTCCTATATAATTGTGGACCTTCTAAATTTGCCCCCAAAAACCACATATGGCTTGGAAAAGTAAGGTGCCCCAATACACGTCCACATATTTGGTTTGTTTTTGAAAGCTCCTTCCTTCGACCTGTAGTGTATATTTTGTCCTTGTGCATGAAGTGACCCAGAACCAGATGGCCAAGAAACAGCAAATAAACTCACAAGTCAAACCACTTGGACCCGGACTGTTCCCAAACAATGAGTTAAGGACAGATAAGCTGCTTAGCAAACAGAGATGTCACAGGTGATGGCATTGGTGTGTGTGTGGTATATTTGATTCACAGTTTGTGCAGGTTTAACAAATTTAAGATATTTTTTAGACCATTAAGAATGAAATTCATCAAAAACACACACAAATACCTTGTTAGCAACTAGCTTAGCCATAGCCAAGCTTAGCCATCTAAACTTGCACTTCAGCATAGCTGAAAAATAAAAACAGATTTACGTCTGTGGTACAATCCGAAACCTGCTTTGGTGACCCAAAGCTAGCAAGATATGATGGAGGGTTTGTTTTGACCTCAGCATTAATAAAGAGCTTTGTTTATCATGGTTGACTCGAAAGTTGTCGCATGCCTGGAAACGCCTGGTTTACTTTCTGAAGTTTGCTCTTTTAAAGGTTTTGGTGTGATGTCAGCGTGTGTTTACCCGAAGCCAGTTTTTTTGCCTCGAAATTGTCTTCAGCTGTGGGTCACTGGCAGGTGAAGGGACGGAGAGAAGGGGATTAGGCAGACATTTGCAGAGCCATCTGTTGGCAGTGCTGTTTGCTTGTCAGCAAGTTCGTCCTGTGGTTCTACAAAATGAAAGAGAGAGAAGGAGAAACTGGGGAAAGGGCTGGGTCGTGGGGGGGTAGTGGTCGAGGGAATGGCCTGGTCTTATGCAGCATTTTTGAATCATTCTTTTATTCAGACATATGGATCGTAGCATTCTTTGGCACCAAAGGCATCTCGGAATTCCTCGGCGGATAGGGTTTAAGGCATTGGACGCACATCAAGGATCGAAAATGTAGCACATCAAGTATATTTCGATCCCACGAGTTATCAGGAGCAATTTTTTCCATCAGGACACAGTAAATTCACACTCTACAGAAGTATTCCGGACTTCCGTAAGTTGACTCGTTTCTCCTTAGGCAGAAAGGATTCTCTATTCCATTAGTTTGAAATCAAGTCTAACGACACACAATGAGTGCCGAGTTATCATCACTGCTCTCAGACAAAGCTCGGATGCTGCTAGCAGCTAGTCCAGGAAGCCGTCTCACATATGGCCTTAATGAGTTTTGCTCCTAAGTGTTGCCTGATGGACCCCGAAACTGCGGTTTGGAGCTCTCGACCCCCGGCCTGTCTGTTTCCGCTAGCCGTTGAGTGACAGAGCTGCTTAAATGACTCGTCTGGGGAACGTTCTGGAACGCGCAGCCGTGTGCACACATCAAGATAAGGAATTAGCCCTTGTGCTTTGAAAACGCACTTCTACGCAACCGGACTAAATCCGAAGGGACTCCAAACATGTTGGAGTGATTTCGGCAGAAATATGATTCACTGTTTGCAAATCCAAAAAAAGAATTCAGGAGTTGAAAAATATCAAGCTCTCAAAGTTTTTTTTAGAGTTTAATAATAATAAGGATAATAAGATGTAAAGCTACAAAAGCTTGCACTATGGAGATATTGAAAAAGTATGGGGTCACCTAAATTTTCCAGCCATAGGTGACTCTTCTCCAACTATTACCACAAAGTTACTGTATATAGGATGTCTTTGGATGTGGTAGCATGACATATTCCCTTCACTTGAGCTATAAGACCCAAACCTTTTCTAGCATGGCAATGTGAACAAAGCCAGCTCAATAAAGAAATGGGTTCCTGTGGAAGATCTTGAGTGGCCTGCTATAGAGCTATGACCATATCCCTATTGAACACTTTCGGGATTAATAAAAAATCCTGACTGCACCCCAGGCTTCCTCACCTTAGCCTACATCAGTACCTGACTTTACTAACACCCTTGTGGCTGGAGGAGCACAAATCTCCACAAAATCTTGTGGAACATCTTCCCAGAAGAATAGATTTTGTATAATAGCAAATGCAGTCAAATTTGCACAGACTTTCCCCCATCATTGTCAAATTTGTGGATTGTCTTCATATTCAAAGTATGCAAATCGCTTTCATGTAGATCACGTTTTCAAGGTTGCCAGATTGTTCCTGACTTCAAGAACCTAAGACAGGATTGGATCCCCTAAGCTACAATCTTTTAAACTAGCACTTGGCTTTACTTTGAAAATCCAGGATAGAAAATGTGGACTAAAACAGTGTGGGTTCTTTTTTAACCATGACATTAAATTGAAAAATGTAAAAAAATTATGATTGTCGTCTAAATAGGAGTTTAGTATATTACCAGTATATTCATATTGGAAGGTGCAGCCCTTTTTTACACCTTCTATAATAAATGTTTCAAAACACTAACATTGAAGACTCCTTACATAAATATCAGATTGATCCCACCCACACCCATGTGTTATTCCTGGGCCCCTGGGTAAGGCCCTCAACTCCATAGCTGCTCAGCTCAGTTGTTTAAATGAGATGAATGTTAATCTGTCTGTATAAGGGCGTCTTCCAAATGCTGTAAATGTACATATTGTCTCTAGGATGTTTAGCATGATGTTTGACTTCTGATCAGAAGGTTGTAAGTTCCAATCTCAGCACCCCCAAGCTGACACTGCCCTTAACCCTTGTTGCTCTGGATAAGGGTATCTTCTAAATGGTATAAACTTAGACAGTAAATCTATTAACCAATCAGAATCAAGACGGCCTTTAAATGTATAGTCATCACAGTTGAAGGCCAGAAAGTTCTGTGAAAAAACTTTCCTACATGTAAGTTTTTCTTTTAATAATGAAAGAAAAAAAAATATCAAGCCGTCACATCAAGCCATGCCTTACCCCAACATGTTTGTGCCATTAATCAGCCAGAGGTATGGCTGGAGGAAAAGGAGACAAGGAGAAGGAGCCCAAGCCCAGGGGTCTAAAGCTTGATTAGCGGCTATAGGCAGAAGTCTGATCAGCATCTCATCAGTATTCTAGGATCCGATCAGAATTCTCCTGTGCTCTCTCTCTCTCTCTTTCGCTGATGAAACGCTGCTGTGTCTGAGAGCAACGTTGAGTGCAGACTGGCCTCATCACTTCTAGATGTGTGTGGTATGTGTGAGTGTATGTGTGTATATGGATATGTGGGTTAGAGGCACACAATTGTATAGAAATTAAACAAAATCTGATATTTGTCCAAAATTATGTACTTTAATTAGATAGCATAGCGACTGAAACACTTTATCTCAATCTACCCCAATATACATGGATTCCAAGCTAAAAACATCTAACAGGGCTTCTTTTTAGCATGGAGTTACCAGAAAATATTGCTAATTAGCACCAATGAAAATGATATGAAAGCACTGACAGTAATCTCATTAGCCAATTTGAGAATGTGATGTGGGTATGTTTTTAGATAACCGGGATGAGTGAACTTTGTAGAATTTTGAACACAAAAATGCTAGTAATTTAGCGTTCAACATGTCTTTCCCCTTTCATTTTCGTACAAATGAGTGTCTGCGGTTGACTAATAGCGTCCTAATCGACTGAGTGAAAGAGACTTTGAACTTTCTTCCTATAGATATACGAAAGTTTTTTTTTTTAAATCCCCTTTCACCATTTCCAGCTTTTCTTTTGTTTCCTTGTGACCTTTCTCTTCTGAGAAACCTAAAGTGCCTGTAACACAAACAAACAGTGTTTAGTCTACGCTCACGTTTGGACTTGTAGGCTAAATCCCATGATTGGTGTGTTGTCTGCGACGCCGCTGAGCAATTCGTGTGTCACAGACACAACAGGAAGTAGAGGGCGGCACAAGACAAACATGGCACTGTAGGTCCTGTATATAGATAAGAGCTTGTCTTTCATCAGTTGGTTTCCTCCATTCGCGATATTAAAGGGTCATGGCTTTCTAAACACCATAACGTCCTTTCATGGGCAACATTGATTGGTGTTCATGGTGGAAAAGTGGTTTTAACAAAGTTGATTTTTTGAAGAATGGCTGGTGTTCGACTTGAAGGCAGGAAATGTGTATTTGGTATTTGCAAGGACCTGAAGATAAGCAAGAAGTCAAATGATTCGCCTATGCTATAGTGCATGAGTGTTTGCAAAATGCATTGTATAAATGTAAACAAGGTTTGTTTGCTATGAACGTGTCCGGGGAGACTGTAATCAGCTGACAAAGCTTGTGTATGTGTGTCTTTGAAGGTAAGTTCCACCCTACAAAGCTGCGCACACACACGTCTAGACGACTTTGAAAGGACTCTGTAGCAATTGCAAGTCACTCTTCCGGCCTATTTGTCAATGTTTCGACTAGGGAGCAATCGAATGAATGATGCAGCCTTTTAGTTTGTCAGTGATGCCATGGGGAAAATATCCCAGAATGCAAAAGATCACACAATGATACCAGAAGATAAGGGCTTTCTTGTCTTGCACGATGTCAAAGTCAATGAAATAAGTAATGAGCGCCCAAAGGCAACGCGATTCCTGTTGAATTCTACAACCAAACAGTGACTTTTGAATGGCTATCCATGATCACGACAAGCTTCAGCTTGACCAATTGACAGATTAGCACTAAATACATACATTTCTTCAGCTACAAAGATCACCAGTTAGAACATACAGTGTTTGAGCCTTTGAGGTACTATTTCTTTATCAGTAAATAGGAATTGGTTATAGGGAAATAATTAAAGCAATGTGGTGTCATGGGGCCAGGCACCATAGCACTGTTGTTTATCAATTATTTACAACCATACAGGCCCTTTTCATGCACAACATCAACTACAAACATTTTAAGGTTAATTTGCCACAATCCAGAATCTCCCAAAACAGTTCCTTAAAAAGTTATGTATGTGTTTTCCCTGGCATGAGCAAAAAACTGAGAAAGTCAAAGTCCTCTAACAGCATAGATTATCTTCCAGGTGCAGACCTTTCCAAGTACGCTCTGTGTCTAGAGTTCTACGTCCTGTGGTTTCACCCAATGCAAGATCCTGGTAGAGCTTTAGACACAGCTGATAAATCCTTGGCAGTGTTGCATATAGGGGACTAGAGGTGATATACTAAGGAGTGTAAAGCACTTAATGGTACCATAAGAAATAATTCCTATAAAGAAACATTGTTTCTACCACTGGAATAGATTTTTATTCATGTGGTTAAGTCTCCTGTCAGGACAAGTCTCAAGACAAGTCAAGTCTCACGTAAGGACAAGTCTCAGGTCAAGACAAATCATATAAGGACAAGTCTCAGGCAAAGATAAGTCTCACAGGAGGACAAGTCCCAGCCAGGCAAGTCTCAGACTTTAAAATCAGGTCATGACTAAGTCTTACAGGGGTCAAGGCCAATTCAGGGCAAGACTGAAAACCATCAAATCACAGTCAAGGCCATTATGTCAGCTAGCTGGCTACATTTGTCCTATGCACTAATGCTAAGGCTAGTCTCCCTGGAAGAAGTTATCACTTCTTGGCAAATGTTGTTCATGCAAACTCTTGGTTGAGACAGAGGCTATAATCTTAAAATCCAAGACAAATCCAATTGGAAAAGTTAATAAATCTGAGACAAATCCAAGCAACACAGAAAACGTCTTGAAACATTCCAAGCATGGATATGAATCCTGTACTTATGTAACCCGTCCAAAAGATATTGCTACACCAACTTACTGTGTAAAGTTTTTATATAGTGTTTTTTCTTCTTTTTGGGGAGGGATAATTTTGCCTTTGGCATGTGGTCTGTGGTACTCACTCTCTCTCTCTTTTTCTATCTCTGTCTCTCTTTGTGGACCAGTTTTTCGTTGATCTCCTCAAGCCTGTGATCCTGCAAGGCCTGACCTGCCAAACCCCAGGAGCAAACGATGAGACCACTACAAAAAGAGACGAGGGGAAAAGAGCAGTCCTGCCCTAGAGGGTTGTTACTGCTTGATCTTTTTTTTTTTCTTCCCAGATCTCTCTTTCTTTCTCCCTCCCTTTTACTCTTTCGATGTTGTTCTCAGAGAGCTTCAGTTTACCCTGCGATTTATTGACCTGACAAATAATAATAGCTAGGGTTATGAGGTACATTAATCGCTAAAGGACGATAAAAGTATGAGCTTAATCACTAAATTCTATACGCTAAATCCTGAAAATAAACATGTAGCAAATAAATCGTATAACTTTTTTTTATAAACAAAATACTGAGCTAATACAGTTACTAAAAGTTATTATTGAGTAGTCCCCATTTGCTGTTCTAAAAACCTCTATTCTTCTGGGAAGGTCGATTTCTCGAGACATTCATCCCAAAGATGTTCAACAAGTTTGAGGTCAAAGCTCTATAGCAGGCCACTCAACACTTCAATCCATAACTCCAGCCCATGTAAAGCATATCTCCATCGAGATAACTTTGTACACAGGATCTACTAGTTCAAGAAAATGGAAACTTTTACGCTACCAGACCCAAAGACATCCTATACAATTGTGTGCCTCCAAGTTTGTGGTGACAATTTGATGGTCAGGTCTCAATACTTTTTATTCTCATATAGTGTTTATCATACAACTTTCCTTTTGTCACTCTTTCTTTTTATAGAGTGGACCTGCATTTTTATATAGCAACCCGTACTCGTTTTTTTCCCGCTTTTACAGACTGAGCGATGAGATCATCGCGCGTTCCTCTGGTTTTATTGGCCGTGGCCTTAATTGTACCAGGAACTGAAAGAGGCGAAGAAAGCAGCCGCTGCTTCTAAAACACACTCTGCGGGTCATAAAAAAAGGGAAACAACACCGTGAAACATTTTCGCTATCAAAGCAGTCGCCACGGGGAAGATTTTTAACCGTAGACACTGGACGAATGTTTTAGCATCAAGGTAAATCATTTACATGATGCATATCGCCGCACTGGCATAAAATGTTTCTGCATAATAGGACACTCTTGTTTTAGCGGATATTACGGATGGGGGGATACCACTTCATTTCGTTTCAATCTGATACCGAGTATCTCGAAACCGATCCCATCGGCAACGATAACTAGTATTTTCAAAAATTGACAATGGACTGGAATTTGTTGCATATTTTTTTTAATTGAATTAATAGTAATATATTTAAATTTTAATATAATTATACAATATTCATTTATAAAACAGAACAAACTCCATCCTTTCACCTTTGAATGTTCTTTTAAAGAAACAAGAGAAATTGGGAAAGTGGCAGCTCAGTGGATTTATGACTGGAACTTTGTGAGTTCAGACCCCAGATCTGCCAACCTGACACAGTTGGGCCCTCGAGCAAGGCCCTTAACCCCTAGTTTCGTTGTATAAATGGTGTCTGCCAAACCCTGTAAAGGTCAGTTTTTCGCCTTGAGTCAGTTTTTTTGATTAATCAACGCTTCAGAAGTTACAGATGATAATCACAAGTTATGACTGAGTAAAAAAATGCTGACTCATTTGTACAACAAACAAAATGCACAGCGAAGGATGTTAAGACCTTATTTCAAGTTAGGTAGGGGGCAAATTCATGCTAGCGCATCTAAACACGTCCTTTACAATCGTGTCCTTCCAAGTTTGTGGTAACACATTGGTAAAAAAACAAGATATGACTGGAAAAGTCAAGGGTACACCCAATATACACTATTTTTGTATATACAATATTTTTGTTGCTAAGAAGAAAGAGGCTAGATGTTTAGACTTCTAAGCCTTCATGGTGAAGAATGAGTAACACGCCTATTCAGCTATGCAGCTGGTAGTGGTTTAATGTATCTGTTCGACCCTGTTACAGGTTGTTCATGACTCACCTCATTGTGAAATTGTGGGATTTTCCAAGTAATGACTGAGATTTGTACTGATAAAAAAATGCTTCACTCTGTATGCCACTTAAAGCAAGTATGGTATGTCTCAAACGGTTGAGGATGTAGACATGAATAAGATTTTAATCATTTTTTACTCATCAAACTCATCTCTGATTTCACTCATGTACACAAATCTGTACTCTCTACATTTATGGAGTTTTTACTAGAGTCAGCATAAGTGTTATCAGTAGATAAGAGTGTCATCACATCACTTTTAACTGCTTTAAAGCTGAGATGCAAATCAAACCTTGGTAGTCAGAACCATGAAAACGTCTTTATAATGATTTAAGAGGACATGGGGTGGTGGTGGTGGTGATGACACTTAGTCCCCATTTGCCATTATAGTAACCTCCAGTCTTCTGGGAAGATGTTCAGTAGAATTTGAAGTTTACTTGTGGAGATTTGGATGGATGTTAAGAGATTCAGGTACAGATGTAGGTGAGGCGAGGAGACCTGGGTTGCAGGTCTGGGGTGGGATCCTATTCATCCCAAAGGTGTTAGATCAGAGGTCTACAGCAGGCTACTTAAGATCTTCCACATCTCAAAACCCATGTAAACTACATCTTCATTGAGCTGGCTTTGTGTATAGGGGCATTGTCACAGGTTTGGTTCTTCTAGTTCAAGTGAAGGGAAAAACTTATGCTACACATCTAAAGATATTTTATATAGGAGAAGAAACACATATGGCAGGAAAAGTCAAGTGTCACAATACATTTTTTTTCCATATATCAAATAATTTTTGTCCTTTAGCTACATTATTTCCTCCAGTGCACTTTTAAACAATTTTTCTTACAAACCTGCATTCACAAGGCTGTCTGTACTTCGTGTACTCTATAAGAATAGTTTTCTATATAAATGGATTTTCAAAGGCAAGAAATGTAACCAACGTTTAGTTGATAGCGATCTCAAGCAGCAGTTTTGACAAAGGTGACCACAAAAATTTTGAACATATTAACATAAAAAGCCGACTGTGATCTTCGGAATGGCTTTGCCCTGAACCACACTCCTCCCACCACCACGTCTATCCTCCAAACAATGTTGTAACTAAATACCTGTGTGTGTTATGGGTGACTTCCATGTTTCAATTCTCAAAGGGAGGATAAAAAGTTTACAGCAGAATGTGATAAACTGACATGCAATAAAATTGAGACAGGGGTCACCACTCAGGAGCAGAGGCGCTGACCCGATGTTCAACAAAACCATACTCTGGAATGCCCCAAATAAGGTAGGATTTTACAAGTCTTTATTATCGATAAAGATTAGTGAGCTGGTTTACACAATAGCATTAAATATAATACTTGATGTATAATCAGACTATTTCTTAATAAGCCATTGGGAGTGTCATTCAACTCAGAGGAAGGGATTACAGAAATTTAAATTGTGCTAGTTACCAGATGGTTTTAAGTGGCAGGACTACCGGAGACACTGTTGAGCCCTTGAATCAAGACCATGAACCCCCCATCCGTCCCAGCTAAATTCTACATAACCCATAAAGTTCATTTGATAAAATTGTTGTCATTCATCAATCTAGAGTAACAAGAAGCAAAATGAAAACCCATAGGTACCACTAATGGTATTCTTAGAAAATACAACCCTAGATTTTGGTAGTAAGTGATAGTAGGTACTAATCATGTACAGCCTTTAGTTTTCCTTTTAAAGCAATATCTATAAAACATTCACACAAAGAATGAGGGGGACAATGGACTTGGAAGATGATGCCTCCTAAATTGATATGCAACATGAATCTATAAGCATGTAGACAAGTCTTTCGATTTGGTATGCAGCTAGGCTAGGACAATAAACAAAGCCCAAGATGTATAAAGCTTGATTTCAAGGTATTTTAGGTTTAGAAAATGGTGGACCACAATAACAATGCACTAGACTAGACTAGACTAAACATCTAAACACGTGAGTGAAAATAAAAACAAAAGAGTAAACCATAACACAAATTATGTAGACATGAAAGGATTACAGAAACGGTAACTATAGGGTTACCTTCAAAGGAAGGAAGGAAAAATTTGCATCTTCTGAATATCTTGAAGATCATGGTAAGATCTTTCATTTTGACTGATGAGGTCACTTTGAAATCAGAACTCTGTCAGCCCAATTACAGATGGACAAAAAAAATCATTATAAAACTTTGATTTATTCATTAAAAAATTAGTTTTTTAATGGATAAATGGTATTCCAATCATGGATCCAACCCAGCAAGAGTAAAGAGGTTATATAGAGGCAGACAATATCAGAATGCTATTATTCAATAATCCATAAAGTAGGCACATAAGGAAGTCCAAGGTTTTACATCTAGACTCTGGTAAGGTCTTTTTCAAAGAGTCCCTAATTGATGGGCCAATGGAAATCTGCTACTATTGATCAGGATCAATGAAACAAAGCTTCTTTTAGAGGTTTATGGTCATCCGGTTGAGAATTATAAAGGCATTGTGGAGGCATATAAAATTTTCAACATGGGAGCACCATCTAATATAAAGATAAGAGGTGGTGTTCAGCATCTTTATGGGCCAGGAACTACAGATTTACAGGTATGCACTTCTTCAGTAAGATGGTCAAGTTGATAACCTGGATTCAAGGGCCACATTATTATTATTTTTTTGCCTAATGCAGAGTTGCACTTTCCCACACATCTACCGCTTACCTTTGCAGTGAAAGGCAGTGACCGAGAACACATTGGAAGGCTATTAGTCCAGTAAAATAGTGAGGTCTTGGTGAATTTGACCCAGAGGTCTAAGTTACACAAGTCTGTCTGATGGTCCCTGCTGATTTGATTAACAGCTACAAGCTGCCAGAAAGAGAATATTTCATAGTGCTTCACACTTCACACTTCTATTTGCAGT
This sequence comes from Silurus asotus, assembly GCA_024362625.1. NCBI lineage: Eukaryota > Metazoa > Chordata > Actinopteri > Siluriformes > Siluridae > Silurus > Silurus asotus. Next base: position 2,488,310 of record MU563656.1, read on the forward strand.
GATCCAGTGTTTTGTGGCTTAACCCACTACAAGTCTTAAGCCTTGTCTTTTTTATAGACTATAAAATGATGTTTGGCAATGATCTGGGATTCTCAGGCTCAACACTGGAGAAGTGACAGGGTAACAGAAAGAGAAAAATGAGAACACCCCCTCTCTCTCTGACCTCAGATTATAGGCACGTTTGGGAAATGACTGCAATGTTTACTAGGGGATAGTCAGAAAGTAGGAGAGAAAAATGCAAGGTTAAGCACTTTTTAATGACAACTGCCCTCTTAACAAGGCGAGGTGAACCCACTGCTGCCGAGCGTATATAGGGACACAGAGGAAAAGTTGTCTTAGACGTCTTGCTTATATCAACAGTATGTTCGTGTGTCAGAACCCTGCCAATTTCTCATCCCCTGTCTATTTACTAGCTTCTTTGGACCATTTAGTTTTGGATTGGAGTCAATGACAAAGATGACATGCTGTAATGAGGGGCTGCATAGCATAGCCTGAAGTAGTCAAAAGAAGGGATGTGGGAATGTTGTTTCAGACCGATTATCGTGATTACGAGACTGGGATTAAATCCATGTGTGGCCTTGGTTCCCTACTTAACTGATTAACGTTTGCCCATAGCGATTGTCTTTCCCAAAACAAACCAGCAAGCAATTTGCACTAAATGGTCAATTGCATTTTACTACACTATAATAGGGTAATAATCTGGATTGCACATACAGCAGGACTCAAAACTGTAAGACCCCATTAAGACCTTCAGAACAAGATCGTTCATTCAAGCCGTTTTATTCTGGTCAGGGTCATCATGTATCCAGAACCTTTCCCAGGACCACTGTGGGCAAAGCCGAAATGTATTTTTTTGGATGGGTTGCCAATCCTTTTGCTGACAACCGTTTACACCAAGCACCCGAGCCAGCAAATCAAATGGTGTGGGGAAACCTGAGAACGTGTTGGAAACCCCTACAGATGATGGAAGAACATGCAAAACCCTGAGCCAGAAACCAGAGCTCAAAAAAGGGACCTATGTGAGGCAGTAGCATTAACTGTAGCACCACTGTGCCAAGTTTATTGTTAATATACATCAATAATGTACATTAGTTCTAATTAATTTAAAGAAATGCTGCAGTAATTAAGTCAGAATTAATGTCCAGGTTTTGGTAATTGAAGAAAATATCCATAAAAAATTTTTATATATTTTTTTTTTATCAGTAAAGTCAGAATATCCTTGTTCTTAGCCTGATCGCGTCTCGAAAACGGCAGTTGTGCGATAAGTGTATCATTGACGGCAGCTGTGCAAACCTGTCCCAATGGCCTGCCTTCTGGCATCTCACTCAATGACAATATGAAGGACTGCCACCCAATAAGTTATTGGAAGCCTTGTGGAAAACAGTACATTGAGGTTTGGCACCCATGACAGCCTTTTCTATTCCACTTGGGGTTTTGGTAACTGTTTTACAGGCTTGGTCACTCATGCATGCCCACAAAATTGTGGAGGAATGTCTACTGAAAATCTGCATCCACTTATTTCCAAGGTGACTAGTCTTGGATTTGAGCATGACTTCTTTTTTTGTCCCTAGTTTTATCTTTTGAACTTCACTTTCCTTCCCACAGACCCAGTCTGGTTTCATTTACAATGAAATGTTCCATGTGAATAGGCATTTAAAGTGACATCGAATACAAGCCATTTCTGCACGTGACACAGAGTACCCCAGACATGGTACATTAGCTATACTGTGGCAAGTGGTTGCCCCTAGCCATCAAGACTTTCACTCAGAATGTGCAAATCAAATGGGACTACATGGCTGTTACGGCTGCTGATAAGTTTTATCTGAGTTTCTTTATTTTGTTCGAGAAAAGATATGGTCTAAATGGGTCTGAAATGGGTGGGTTTTTTTTAATGAAAGTTCGGTGTGTGTGTACGGTGTTGAGGATTGCAGGGTTCCACAAGGCCTACCACTTTTCCCATTCATCCTTATTAAAATGTATTCTTATGATAAGAATAATTGGTGAAAACCTAACTATTGTATATCATTGGACTCGGTAACAAGGCAAAATTGAATAAAGTCTAAAGAAACAGATACTTCAGCTTCATAACAGGTTGATTTTTTTTTCATTGAGTGCATCACTGCTTAACTTTATTACCCCTCACAGGACCATTAGAATTTCATGTTGGGGTCAAAACCTTGTGGCTAAGCATCCCACTAGCATGTTTGGCAAAATGCACGCTGTACAAGGAGAAGCACTTAATACATTTGGTTTGTGGGCTCTTGTGAAGATTTATAGCATCATTAATCACACTAAGTATCCAGATATTAATCAGGAGGTTAATCATTTCCATTAGAATTATGTAATAGCAAGATAATGAGTCAAAATATGCAGGCAAATCAACACGGCAAGGGAGGTGGGGACATTTTTCAATGAGCCTCTTAAGCCCTTGGATTTAAACTGTATTAAAAATCAATGCTTGGAAATGAAGAGGGAAGCCCATATGGAGAGACTTAAACAAACTGAACTTACATCTTATACATTACAGTAAGAAGCTGTGGTGGAAACTGTTCTTCAGTGGAATTCTCCCAAAAAATATAAATTGGTTGACCAGTGTTTTAAAGGAATATCACCACATTTCCTAAAGATGAATGATTCATCAAAAGGTCCTTACTTTGACTTTGATTGTATTTGCCAGGAAAACTAACAAATAACTGGCACTTGATACTAAATGCAAATCACAACATCGTTTGAGATTTTAAATATATAGTAACGCCATGCCCACTGTGAAGCATGGTGGTGGTTGCTTAACATGTAATTCGTTACTGTACATAGGTAGCTTTTTCACGTATTTGTTCTTTATTTAAGTATTGAAGTTTGGGGAGACCTTTACAGTAACTTCACAACTTTTCAAATTCAAATATCTTACTTGTTACTTAACTACACTTTCAGATTTAGAGGGATATCAACAGGTTAAATAAACTACAGTGTCCCACCTGAAAAAAATCCGGTCCAAACATGGATTAATAGTCAATCTTAGAGTAAACCATTGGTTTTCATAGAAGGTTCATTCATTTCGTTTTACGTCCCTTGTCAGGATGTTCTATTGACGTCATTATTAAGGTTGTTAATTAATATTATGCTTATCAGTTAACAAACGCATTTCTCTCTGAGGACCTGCCAAGTCGGGGACCCCACAAAGGTTGAAAATAGCAAATCTTTCTATCCTTGTGGACATTCTGTGCTGGCTCTTTTCCATTTGTGTTCATGCACCTGGTGGGACGTCGGATTTGTGTTTCGAAGAAGGCGGCAGGAGAGCGCTGCGGAACACAAGCTAACATATGACAGCTCAGTGGGCCAGAGTGTCGATGTATGCATGCGTCTTTATGCGTGCCAACCTTGTTTTTTTTGTGTGTGTTTTTTTTTCCGGTCCTAATTAGATCGGCCACGGGGTGCGTTTGATTGACGTGTTTGATTGGCTATGCAGATGTGTGCGTGCAAGCCTTTGTGCATCTCTGCACTTACCGTCTTTCTCTCTCTTTCTCTCTCTCCGAAGCCAAATTGCATGAAACAAGGCTCCTGACCCCTCTATGTATCTGTTTGAAGTGCTGCCTGTGTATATGTGTGTGTATATGTGTGTATGTGTGTGTGTTGTGCTCGCACACTTTCAAGCTCTCCTTTGAGCTCCCAACCAGGACATGTTTTTTCCACCTGCATGAATCCACTTAAAGACTACAACACATAGAAAATCAATGTTGCCTTGTTGCTTTGCTACCTTATGCCATCTGATTGCTTTATGACCCTTTTCTCCTCCCAGAATGTAGATATTACCACAGAGAATGAAAAAATAAACAAAAAAAACAGTTCAAGTAATCAAGCCCATGTATAGGAAACATAAAGCAGTCCTTTTCTTAATGAAGCGTTAAGTGTATGGCGTACACACACACACACACACACACACACACACACACACACACACACACACACACAGCATTATGTTGTGGCATCTGTGAATTGCCATTTCTACTTTTTCCCCCACATCATTACACCCTATCTTGAATGTAGGATTTTTTTTTTTTTTTTTTTTTTGCTTTATTTCAAGCATTGAATGCTATGATTTAAGCTGTTGGAAAGATGAAGTTTTTTATTTACGATACATTCGATTATACCTGTAGCAAAACATCTCTTTTTTTTCAATCAAGCAACTAGTTTGCCTTGTAGTACACATTTGGTGGCTGATTTGCTGAGGAAAAACTAGCCTCATTGCTAGGTTTGCGTTACAATAAAAGCTAATAGCTGGATTCGCTGACTACAGTAGCATCTGACATACAACGGCTTTAATTTTGTATAATTTTATGTTACAAATAATTGCTAGCATATACACATAAAATGGCGGCTGGTAAATAAATACTGTTTAAAAGCAAATACGATTTGTTCCAGCGTATAACAATGTTCTGTAAAATGGTCTTTTTTTTTGATCTACTGATATCAACCAGATGTTTTTGGGGGTTTTTTTGGTAAAAAAAAAAATTGAACAGTTAATACACATGTGCCATGCAGCAACACATAGTACACCACTGGTTTTCTGTTACAGTAACAGCTAGCATAAAACTTCCATCTTGAAAGCTAGCTTTCTTTGCTCCCTCATAGCAGCAAGAGTAAGAACGCTTCAGGTGAAATGGCTCCCGAAAGGTTCTATTTTTACTCGCTCGCCTCACTTGTCCTGCTTGATGACAACCAGACAACGATCATTTAAAGCTAATCCTGTCGACTTTAAATGAACATCTGTATTTTTCAACACTTTTAGCTCGCCCTGAGGACACAAAACCAAAGACTCAAGCGGAAGAATTTACACCACTGTGTTTTCCCTTTCCTTGAAAACTTGAAGGAAGCAGTGATAAAGGGACTGTCAGAAGGATCATTTAGTCATTCATCATTTAGTCGTTTTTTTCACATGGAAACTCTTTTTTTGCTAAAGTTCTAGAGAGGTACGTTTATTTGTAACATGCTGGATTTTTTATTTAATGGAGTTGAAATCAGGAAGTCATGGTTCTTTTAAATTAAAATTGTATATTTTTTACATTCAATAATGGAAAAATTCTAATTCTAATTTAAAAGAACCGTGATTTCCTTATCTCAACTCCATTTTATGGCACCACTTATCTTAATCAATGGAAAGTAAATCAATCCTATTTTCTTCCACATGGAGTTTACACTATCCCATCTACTCCTGCATAAAATCTGACCAATCCTGACCACTAGCAACAATCCCACCTGCTCCCACAGGAAAACTAACCATTGCATCTGCTGCTGCAAAAAAATTAAGAATCCAACCACTCCCACAGAAAATCTCACAAATCACAACCGATTCCCCAGGATATTCAACCAATCCCAACTTCTACTACATAAAGTTTGACCAGTCCCCTCCACTTCCAGAGAATGTTCAACCAGTTCCAAATGTTCCCACAGGACCCAAATGTACACAAATCCAAACCACATGCACAGAACATTGACTCAATACTTCAGAAAATCTGACCAATCTGCATATTGTTTGACCAGTTTCAACCACCACCACAAGATGTTTGACCAATCCTGGCCACAGCCACAAACAATTCAACTTCTACCTGCTCCCACAGGAAGTTCAACCAATCCCATCAGCTCCTAAAGAGGTTTTTACAAATCCTAACCACTCTCACAGAACCTTTAAGCAATCACACCCAATACTGCAGCAAATATGACCAATCTGCACAAAGTTTGGCCCAACCACAAGTGTTTGACCAATCCTGGGCACATCCATGTAATTTTCAACCAATTCCAATCGTTCCCACAGGAAGTTAAACCAATTCCATCTACGCCTACATAAATAATCACTAATCCCACCACTCCCACAGAACATTTGACCAATCCCACCTAATACTGCAGCAAATCTGAACAATCTGCACCACTTTTGCCCAATCCAGACCATGTCCACAGTTCTACCAATTCCACTTGTTCCCACAGAAATTTCAAGCCATCCCATCTGCTCCTACAAAGATTTTCATAAAATCCCAACCCTTCCAACAAAACATGTGACCAATCCCAGCCAATGATGCAACAAATTTGACCAATCTGCACAAAGTTCGACCAATTCCAACTCTTACCCGACCCATCTTTCTTTCTATTTCTGAAGTTTTTTGTGCAGATTTTTGAACAAATCGCATTGGACTTGTTCTCGAAACTCAAACCTGCCTGTGAGGTTTTCTGGGGTTTAATAGGGTTCCGATCTCAACACACACACCTCTAGATTCATGTAAGCAGAATCTGACAGGCATATATAAAGCTTGTGGGACACAAAAAAGTGTTTTGGATATGATGCAGAATTTCTCTGGTTTCTTTATGCCCTCTGTAGCCCCGGATCCCAGGTTTTAGCTAAGAGGAGTAGAGCCAAATATGGTCTTCTGTTGTTATAGTTGTTGGTATAGCTTTGCCATATTGTTTATTCTGAGATGCCTTTCTGCTCACATTGCTTGGAAAGATTGTCTATTGGCGCTCTGACCTCAAACTAATCTGGCCATTCTCCTCTAACCTCTCCCATCATTAAGGCATTTCCACCTGCAGAACTGCCATTCATTTGATGCCACTCTGTGCAAACCCTAGCGACTGTGATGCTTAAAAATCCCAGGAGATCAACCCTTTAAAAGATGCAAACCAGCCAATCTGGCAACAACATCCATGTCATGGGGAAAGTCAATAAGATCCTGTTTTTTTCTCCTCTTTGCTGATGCTCGATGTGCAGCTTTTGACCTTCATCTGCATTTACAGTACACATTGTACTTCTGCCAATGATTGGCTCATTGCATTATCCTTTTAAATTAGACATTATATAGTATATAGTGGGAGTAAGATAGATATTGTTAGGAATCGAGCCTCAGAGATGAATTACATAATAGTTAGGGTTCGTAGAGGCCCAGCTGTTTATAGTCTACTCTGTAAAAGACTGGAAATTTGATAATTACTTTCTTTTGTCCCATATTCGAACAGACCCGGTCAAGAGCGTACCATTTTTTTTTCTTGAAGCTGTCAGCGTTTTTTTATTTTTTTTTATCCTTGTGGTTTGTCTTTGCTTTATAACTTTATGCGTAGACAAGGATTGTCCCTTAAGGGCCATCTCATTGCTGCTTTTTTAAATAGTATGTTTTTTTCGTTTTCTGACCCATGGCTTGAGTTTGAAGTTGCTATAAAACCCTGTCAGCATTTGGCAGTCGTCAGGCTCTTTCACAAGACAATCGGTCTCACGAACTGTACAGCCGAGATGAAAACAGGGGTATCGGAGGGAAAAGGCATGAAGAAGCGACTTCGGTTTAAAAAAAAAAAAGCAGTAAAGTCATCTAGAGTTAAACTGTTTGTCTTTCTCACTTAAATAAATACAGGATAATTTTTTATGACTTGGTCCTTTGAATCTGGATCAACAAAAATGAGCAAATGAATGAAATTATTCCATTCTTAAAAATTCTAATTTCCCCTTACAGGTCTACTTGTGCTACTAGACAAGGTTAATAGATAAAAAAACGAAATGATTCATTTGCCAGTCAACCGAGCGCATTGTTTTGTTTCTCAGGGTCAATTATTCGATTCAATTCAATTTTCCCGAAGCAGCTGTACAAAAATAAACAGATTACATTTTAAATTCATAAATGAGTCCCCGTAATCATATCCCTATCGATTGAGCAAGTGGGTGACGGTCAAGGAAGAACTCCATGAGATGATATGAGGAAGAAACCAGACTGTGAAAAAAGAAAACATCCTCATCTGGGTGACACCAAATCGCTTCATCCTTCATACAGTGGCTAAAAAGTGGAAAACAAATTAACAAACAGAAAACAAATGAGCAAATCCGAAAACACAAACAACCAGAGGAGGTATGAATAGTTAGTCAATGGAATAATCACCACTCATTGGACGAGACATTTGCCATTCTTTACTTTTCCAGTTTGAATTGAACAGATTTATTATTTTGGATTTGGATTTGTTTATATGTTTTCTGAATTCTAATTAGTTTTTTGAAAGATAAATTTTTTCTGTAGAAATATGTTCTTTTCACATTACAAACAATGTCAGAACAGGTAACAAACAAATTACTCTTGTTACAACCGAGTTATAGAAAAAAATCTGTTAAAAATGTACAAAATAAATGACTACCCGAGCATTACAATCGCCAATCTCTTGGTACTTCCAAACCAATGATCGAGCGCGAGGAAAATCGAGGCAGGTGTATAACAGTACCTGTAGGTTTATGTGACCAGACACTCTGTTTTGCTCGGTGACATGATTACAGTTAATAAAAACGACAGAAGGTCAGACGCGGAAGAAAAAAAAAAAGTTTAACAGCAGTTAGAAGTAAATTGCAGTCGCTGCACAAACAGCACTGTGTGTGCTGGGACCACACATAATGCGAAAGACGCTTCGGGCGAAGTCGCGGCGTGTGAGTGTGTGTGTGTGTGGTGTGTGTTACATCAGATGGACTCAGCAAGAAGACAAGCTGCTTCTCTGTGTCCACACTGAGCAAACAGGTAATGCTACACAAAAAGCTGACGTGAGGAAATACTTCATTGCAGTATTGCAACTTCTAGACATGCATACGCTAGGCATACTGATGCATACTAACACACATACATTTGTTTTGTCTGGTTGACCTCATTATTGGAGTTAATTCATTAATAGATATCGAAATTGAATTCTACACACACTTCTCATTGGTTCTTTTCCAAACAGTTACCACAAAACTGGAGGCACTCAATTGTACAGGACGGCTTTAGATGGTGCTCTAATAAAATTTTGCATTTACTTGAACTTGGAACCCCTCAAACCTGTTCCAGCATGGTGATACCCCTGTACACAAAGTAAGTTTCTTGAAGATCTGGTTTACATGCTTTGGAGAGGAAGATCTTGAGTGGTCTGCTATAGAGCTCCATCTCTACTGAACACCTTTGGGATGAATGTGAACGCACCCCAGGTCTCCTCACATACTTTAGTACCTGCATTTCATAACACCCTTGTGGCTGATGATCACAAATATCCATAAGCACACTCCAATATCTAGTGGAACATCTTCCCAGAATAGTGGAGGGAATTAGAAGAGCGAATTGGGACTAATTGTGGATTGCGATGCTCAAAAATCACACGGCGTAATTACGACCAGGTGACCCAATACTTTATATCTAGTTTATACATATAATCGAGTTTATAGGCAGGTCCTGTAACCCCAACAGCATGTTCTATTAAGTTGTATTCCTCTTATACAACAGTCATTCGTAAATTCTTACAATTTGTTACTATAGTTTATATTACAATGCTGGAAACAGTTCACTCAAAAATGCATTTATTTATTATATTTCATTGAAAATTCCTCTTATTCAATAAAATGTCATTTAGTGTACAACTCTATAACTCTTATCTTTTCCGTTTCCGATCCAAATTTCCGCGCTTGTGCACGCGACGGATGTAACTTGTCACGTTCTTGAGAAACCCTGAAAGTGTGAACTCCTCTGTCCTGAAACCTTCCTGTGGGAAATTTTGCAAAAACAAGGATAGTTTTTATGTTCGTTTGATAAATTTAAATCTAAACCCATTTTTAAACTGACACCTTCTGACCAATCAGATTTTAGAAATGAACACCACTGTGGTATAATTTTCTGGGCCGACTTTCAAGATGCAAAAGTTTGTATTCCATTGCTTTCACCTGCATGTGATGGTATTGTGAATGTGTGCCAACAATGATGTGACTTATATTGATATTTATAGCATTAGGCAGACACCCTTATCAAGAGCGACTTACAGCTAAGCAGTTGATGGTTACCAGCAGTGGGCTTTGTTGGTGCTGGTACTTGAACTGCTGATCCAGAGTCCAATGCCTTAACCACCAAGCTACCACCTACAAAAACTTGGTTTCATGAACAAATTTCCATTTCCATCTATGGAATTTGGCAGACGCCCTTATCCAAAGCGACTTACATTTATCTCATTCACACAACTGAGCAGATTTTGGTGTTAAGGACCTTGCTCGGGGGCCCAGATGGGGCAGATTGTTGTGACAAGGATCCAAAGTTTAATGCCTTAACCACTAAGCTACCGCCTCCCTGATTTGACTTGATATCGAAGCTATGTATTGTAAAAGATACTCATCGGTCAAGAGTTGAGATCGGTACATAAAGAATTGGTACATCCGAATTCCTAACGGCATGATTCTCATGCTTAATATCTGCACAGCTCAAAGGTTAATTTCTATAGTGCCTCCATAAAAAGCAAAACAAGATCGAAAATATAAAAGAAGGTCGTTCAAGGAGCTTCATCGTTCTCGTGTTATTGCATCATTTGAGGTTAGGCTGCGATCGAACCCTCATGGCTTTATCTGATATCTGTATAGACATCCAGATGATTCAATTCTCTTACAGCAGTAAATCAGAGTGAGTGGACTAGTAATAGATTTTTAAGAACAAGAAAGAAAGATATAGAGGAGGAGGAGGAGGAGGAGGAAAAGAAAAGAAAGGCGAGTTATGTCAGAGATGGTTTTGCTAGGGATGAAGATCCTCCCTTTGGATTGTTTTCATTTAAAAATAGACGATGACAGCCAGCATATGCCAGAGACATACACTCTCTCCTCTGAGACATATGACACACACATAATACGTTTCCTTATAGCCCCTTTCAGTCAACCCAGACTTGCTTGTCAAAACAGTATAACTGGGGCAGGAGTAGTTTCATTGTGAGTTTCCTCACATCAAGACTCTTTATCCTCGAACGTGCAGTTCTATTTATAAAAAAATCTCTCCTGTATTGGATATGTAGTGGGGAAGGTGGTAGCTGGGTTACTGATCGGAAGGTGGGGGGTCAAGCCCCGGTATCGGCAGTTGTCACAACTATCTGTGCTGTCCCCCGCTCTAATGGCTGACCCCAGCGACGAAAATAAATTCACTGTGGTGTAATGTATATATGACAAAGGCTATTCTTCTTCTTCTTCTTTCAGCTGCTCCCATTAGGGGTCTCCACAGCGGATCATCCATCTCCATACCACCTCTGTCCTCTACATCTGCTTCTTTCAAACCAACTACCTGCATGTCTCCCCTCACCACATCCATAAACCTCCTACTTGGCCTTCCTCTTTTCCTCCTGCCTGGCAGCTCCATCTTCAGCATTCTCCTACCAAATACCCCATGCCCACACCATCTCAATCGGGCTTCTTTTACCTTGTTTCTGAAACGTCCTACATGTGCTGTCCCCCTAATAAACTAATTTCTAATACTGTCCATTGTCGTCACTCCCAATGAAAATTTCAACATCTTCAACTCTGCTTTCTCCAGCTCCGCCTCCTGTCTTTTACTCAATGCCACTGTCTCTAATCCATTAAACATCACAGGTCTCACCACAATCCTATAAACTTTTCCTTTGACTCTTGCAAATACTCTTCTATCACAAATCACTCATGCATTCACTCTTCTCCACCCACTCCACCCTGCCTGCACTCTTTTCTAAACCACTCTCCATTATTTTGCACTGTTAACCCCAGGTACCTAAACTCCTCAACCTTCACCACCTCTTCTCCCTGCAACCGCAAGCCCTCCACTCTCCTCCCTCTCATTCACACACATGTACTCTGTCTTACTCCTACTGTCTTTTATTCCCCTTCTCTTAAGCGCATACCTCCACCGTTCCATGCTCTTCTTCACCTGCTCCCTACTCTCACCACAAATCAGAATATTATCCGCAAACATCATAGTCCACGGAGACTCCTGTCTGACCTTGTCTGTCAACCTGTCCATCACCACTGCAAACAGGAAAGGGCTCAGAGCCGATCCTTGACGCAATCTGACCTCCACCTTAAACCAGTCTGTCTTTCCTACTGTACACTTCTCTGTCACACTGTCCTCATTCATGTCCTGCACCACCCTCACATACTTCTTTGACACACCTGACGTCCTCATACAATACCACAACTCCTCTCTCGGCACCCTGTTATTCGCTTTCTCTAAATCCACAAACACACACAATGCAACTCCTTCTAACCTTCTCTATACTTCTCCATCAACTTTTTAAAAATAAATAATGCATCTGTGGTGCTCTTCCCAGACGAGCACTTCTCAAATTCATCTAAAATACACACATTTCATGTGCATAACTTATAAACGCAAAAAATGTGAAACAAACCTTTTATATTTACTGCTTAACATCCACCTACAGTGCCTGTCAAAAGTCTGGAAACACAGGGTATTTTATGTTTTGGTGGGACCCCTGCATGTTGCTTTTGTTTCTATGCAACAAACTATAAGAGTATGAAGATTTACTTTGTCTAAACAAATGTACAGATGTTTTACTTTATTACATTGAATAATGGATATTAAGAACAGCGTTACACACTCTTGGAATCCGTACAGTTTTTTCTCCAAACATTCATCTGAAATACTTTGCCGTGCCTCTTGTAAAACTTGCCAAAGGTGTTCTTCACTAGTTGGGGATTTCTTGTCATGTAGTTCATCCCAGAGCAGTTCAATAGGATTTAGGTGTGATGACTGGGCAGGTCATTCCATGATAGATATCACTCCAGACGACTGTTTATTCTCTAAATAACGCTGCCAGAGCTCAGACATACGCTTCAGGTCATTTCCTTGTTGTATGGTGAGGTCGGTTCCATTGAGCCGCAGTCCGGACGGAATTGCATGTTGTGTATGGAAGTATGGAAAGGTAGCCATGTTGGTTCCTTTCACCCTGAATAAATCTTTAACCTTCCCTGCTCCAAAACAACCTCCAAACATTTAAGCTTCCACCTCCATGTTTGACTGCGGGGGTGAGGGAGTCTGCTAACATCTTCTCTCCTGTTCTCTGTCTTACACATTTTCTTCTGTTAGAGACAAAAATGTCACATTTTTGGACTCCACAGAACTTTTCTCCCACTCATTTACTGTCCAAGTAGTGTTCTTTTTTTTGCCTTTTACCTTGCAAAGAAACAAAAGGGATATGCATGTGTCTCAAAAACGATACAAACTAGGCATTTTGAAAGTTTTACTGCACACTGCACAAGTAAAAATGCCAAATGTTAAACATTTATAATGCAGAAAACCTGTTTATACCCAAGTTATACTAAAGTCTGTTCAATAAAACAATAAAAGGATAATAATAAAGGTATTAGTATGAAAGTAATTATGCATGATTATATGATTATACATTAGTACATATATTATATACAAATATACATTATTATATGATTTAAAGTGTTTACTTCAGTATTTTACTCATTAGTTATTTCATGTATTGCTATAGCACCTCTGGTGGCCGTGAACATGAATTACATGCACAAAAAACCCGACTGCTTTATTTGTGGCAACCCACAGCGCTCCAAACGCTCTACAAAAACCATAAGCTAAATTGTTTTGGGAAGCAGCAGGTCGTTATTGGAGCTTTGTTGTTTTCTAATGTCTGCCATTTTTCATGTAGACGTCCACACCAGGCGCCTGGAATTATGGGACATCTGATATCCTCTTGCCCCCTCTATGCCTTTTTTTCTGATCACTCTGTGGTGTACAATTACACTAACAACAAAAAAAGTGACATATCTGGATCGTTTAGTCCAGCCAATATCAAAGGTCTGCTGTAAAAAGCTTTCATTTATTCCTAGGTGCTAATAATACCCGTCCGCAATCCTCGTCTAAGCAGGCTCAAGCCGCAGCTTGGCGTGGGTGAGTGTGTGTGTTTGGGAGTGAGCCCGCTGAGCTCACGAACCTATAATGATTATGCAGAACGAGTGCGATTGTGTCGAGCGGCGTGCGGGACCCCGTCCACGGATAATGCGCTCTTTAACGGCTGCCTGAACGTACTTTTGCCGCCCTTCAAACACGCGCAAACTTACAAACTTGAAATGTATTGTTTTTTTTCCCCATTGTATTAACCTAACCATGGCTTTGGGTTAAACTCGAGAATCAGATCTCTTGTATAGCTGAGAGGAAGAAAAAAAAAAGGAGATACAAAGAGAAATAAAAGAGTCTAAGGAACCCTTAAACACAGGCCTTGATGTATGTCATTATAGGCAGCCGGCCTGACGCCCACACAATACCTGCTTATACCAGCCTGTATAAATTACACCTAGAACTGACAGGTGAAGGAGAAAAGGGATTGTGTGTGAGTGTCTGAGTGTGTGTCTGAATTTGTGTGTGTGTGTGTGTGTGTGACAGACAGACAGAGTAGGGAGGCGTTAAAAGCCTGCGCCGACTAAAAATACCTGCTGGGTTTTTTTTTTTTTTTTGGTGTAATTGCGACACAAAAACTAGTTAGCATGGCAAAAGCTCAGAAATAATGGCGTTTGGAATCAATTACGCCATCATCGCGACTGGTCAAAAGCTTAGAAAATATTTGCAGAAGACTGAGTGGTGGAGTTACGGCGCAAGAGAGGAAAAGAGCAGTAATTGTCAATGAATACCCTTCTCGACGGCTGGAAAATCTACGGCGAGAGGCCCAGACAGCGCGATTACGGCTGTTTTCATTGCAACCCAATACGCTAGCGCGGTAATCGACAGCCTGCAGGAAAACGTAGACCGTTCAATAGAGTCATGGGAGCCAGAGTGCATATTGAGATATCAAGCTGTTTAACGGTGACTGGAAAGAAGGAAAGAAAGGTGACTAATGGGTACTCGTGAAGACCCTTCTTGCAAGCCCTATCTTCTTGCAAACCCTATGCAAGACCACTTCTTAGATTCTCCCCCTCAGGCATGAGAATTCTTTGTCGGATAAACATCTGTCTGTTTATTGACAAAGATGGAAAGAAAAAAAAAGACATGGCCTTCAGATTGTGTGACACTGGGTAGAATGAGCTGTAGAATGAGCGTGTAAATGAAATATCAAGAGAAGGAAGAGTCGGTATCTCAGCAGGTTGTGTTTAATTTATGAGGCGCAGTCGCTTGTTGGGATTCGGCACACGGTGCGAACAGCATTAGAAATTCGTGCCTGAGGAGAGACAGACAGAATGTGTCAATTATGATGATCCAGGGCCATGTGTATAAGCAGGTCAGTGTGTGGGAACGACAGGAGGTTTAGCACTTTGTGTCCAGCAAGTACACAGCCTTGTACTGTAGCAAGATACAGTTGCATGATACATGCACCCCCATCAAACCCCCCTCCCCTTCTTCCACCCTGTCAGCAACTGTCTACAGTGGCTTCCATACACAACCTCCTCTTACAGAGCTCCAATTAGACGGTCAGAGGTCAACTGGATGGAAAACACCACCGAGCCGAGGCGTTTAATAGCAGATAAATGCAGCCAGCCTGTCACAACATTTTCTCTTTGCGCTATTTGCAGCACCATTTCCTTTCCAAAGTACTACAACTCTGACGTCCCGGCCCTGCTAATTTGCGTCTCCGGGATTACAAAAGATGACTTTGTGTAGAAGCATGGACCCGGCCACACAAGATGAACGCCGTGTTGAGAGCTTCTTTCAGACCTCTCCACACAAATTTCGAAACCAAATGGGAACTATTTCCGAAGTACCGAGATGGTAGCTCAATGCTTATCAGAAAGGTCATAAGTTCAAATCCCAGCTCCAAAAAGCTGACACTGCTGAGCCCTTGAACAAGGTCTTGCACTGGATAAGGGTGTCTGCCAAATGGCACAAATAAATTATATATACTGTATGTACTTGCTCATATTTTGGTCTAACCAAGAATTGCACTGTGAGAAAGCACCAGTTTTAAGATCGAATACAGTGATAAAGTTGCGGTTTAATTTTGTTTGGAAATTTGTTCGGAATGACACTTTGGTATTTCTGGTTGCCCCCCAACAATGGGTGACTTTTAAGCATTGGGTAAATCGAACTGAGCAAATCATATTGACCTAAAACCAATTAAAACGCTCCAGCTTCAATAAAGTTTTTTGAAATGCTTATGACTCGTTTTGATAATAAACAAAGCCCATTATAATAATCTAGTGAATATCGGAGTTTCAGTTTAGTGTCACTGCAGGAAGCTTGAAATATACATATGTATTTGGCAGCATGACTGTCACTCCATGTCAGAATTGTTGCAGTCGGGATTCTAACTGTTTTCCAGGCTGTGGGAAGAGAAAAATAAATTTGACATGGAAATTGTAGATGTTTGTCATCCGTGACGGTTGCAATACAGTGCAACTGCTGGGGTATAAATGTGTTCAAGATAAGCTCATTGTTATCGATCAATCAATAAAATATATAACTGAGCCGGTCGGTAATTCAGTCGTGGTTTATAATTATTGGTTAATCAATCAGATGTTGATTGAGTCAATCAGATATCATTGCTATTAATAAATGAATCATTTGGTGAGTCATTTAGCCACTGTTTATTGTAATCAACCAACCGAACCAATCAATCAATCATTGAGTTAGTCAGGCCCTGTTCATTCAGATAAATAACTCAATCAATCCATCCATCAATGGACATTAAGCAAAGTCAAGCACTGATTCATTCAATCAGTTTTAACTCGATTCAGTCAACTACTGTAATTCTATTCAATTAATTTTTGATAATTCAATAAACGAGTCCCAGTTTATTTTGGTTAATCAATCAATCTATCTTTCAATCAATAAATCGATTACTAAATTAGTTATTGAGTCAGGATCTGTTCATTGATTGGCATCAACCAATCAATCCATCCATCCATTTATCAATTGCTCACTGAGTTTGACTCACTTTGATTCTACTTTCATTCTAAACAAGCCTTAAATAAGTAATTTTTTTTTCAAATCAACTAATCAATCAATCAATCAATCAATTGGTGAATTAGCTAGTGGGTCAGTCGGAGTTTACTTTTATCCAATTAATCAATTATTATGTGAGTCAGTCAGGCCATGTTCATTTCAATCAATTATGCAATCAATTAATCAATTACTGAGTAAGTCAATCAATTTGACCTTTATTCAGTCAACACCTTTTATTCTAAACAAGCCTTAAATTAATGAGTCACAGTTTATTCCAATAAATCAATCAATCAACCAATCAATCAATCAATGAGTTGGTGAGTGTTAACCAGTCAGTCACTGATTTGGAGTAGGTGAGTTCATCAGTAACCCAATGAATAAATGAATCAATCAGTTAAATAATGAAACAGTCAGTCAATCAACGTGTCAATCAGTCAGTCAATGAGTCATCCAATCAGAGTATGCCTATTGGTCAAGTTTGCAAATTTTCATTCAGGAAAATCAAGAATTCTTCTTCTCTTTTCTTTTTTAATATACAAACATTCACATTTTTTGCAGGATCCCACTCCAGTTTATTTTTTGTTTTTGTTCTTATTGTCCAGCGCTAATGAAAATACTGAAATACTGGTCCATTGAGGCTACACCAAATCAATATTCAAAAAATAAAGATCACAAAAAAAACTTGTTTGAATAAATTTTATGTGATCTTGTGTTTGGGCCATCACCTTAACATAAGAACTGCAGTATATTGCATTCTGGGAAGGCTTTTTGGCCCACACCTACCTCCTACTACAGTTAAAGTGTCCTCCTGCCTTTCATCTTCGTCTTTTGTTTGCTGTTCTGAACCACCCCCCACCCCCCACACACACACCTCACTTTATTTTTGTTCTCCATCTCAAAAAACGTGCACATGTTCAAAACACCTGTTTATTAGTGCTCAAACGTAATGTTTGTTCCTGTCGAGGGCAAACAGACAGGATTCAGGGTTCTGACGTGCACCTTCAGCCAAAAACCAACAGCGTGAGCTCTTATTTCAACACACTAATGCACAAAATCTTTTATATAATGCTAAATAAATAATAATAATTAATAAGAGCTGCAAGCAGTAATTAAGGGAGCCAAGCACTTTTTGGCTCCACCCCTCAACAACGAAGATTAAAAAACGTTGGTACCATCAGTTCCCATGGAGATATACTATACTTGAAAGTAAAATGTCAAGTGATTGCTGAGATATTGCCTCACTTCCTGTTTTCCTTAGTCCTCCTAAGTTGCAAATGATCTCGTAGCTTGACAAGTTTGGTGACAAAATATAAAAATGTTTCTGAGATATGCCTTTAGTTCATTTTTGACAAATTGTTTGTGGGTTATATTCAAAATGCAACAACTTCTTGGGTAACAAACGAAAGAAGACCCGTCTTGGTATTAAAGGTTTTGGGTATTACTCATGAGAAGTTGTATATATAGTGTCACAAAGAAAAGTCTAATAGTTTGTGGTCCCAAACTTTCTGTTTGGCAAATTCATCAAAGTGATTTGATGGTTTGAATGAATGAAGATGTTTCATTCTGGTTGGTCTCAATGTTGCCTATTTATAATGCTGACAATTTGTTGGTATAAAAAAATAATTGTACATATGTAATACTTAGAGTAAGCATAAGAAGTAGAAAAAGAAGAAGAAGATGGGAACATACCAGTTCAAGAAGAGTGCAGTACCTTCAGTGCTTGGCCCCTCAACAGTAATTCAAAGAAAATGTGGAGGAAGAAGAAGAAGAAGAAGAAGAAAGGAACATGCCAATTCTAGAATAGTGCTGCTACCCCTCAGTGCTTAACCTGAGAAAAAGTGGGGAAAGAAGAAAAGAACCAACCAACCAACCATACCATCCCATCCCATCCCATACCATGTCCAGAAGAGTGCTTCTAACCTTCAGTGCTTGGCCTCTCAACAGTAATCCAAAGAAAAAGTGGAGGAAGAAGAAGGAAAAGTTGGAAACTTTCCATTTCCAGAAGAAGTGTTAATAACCTGTGGAGGATGAAAATGAAGAAGAAGAAGAGGAAGAAAGGAACATGCCAATTCTAGAATAGTTCTGCTACCCCTCAGTGCTTAGCCTGAGAAAAAGTGGGGAAAGAAGAAAAGAACCAACCAACCAACCAACCAACCATACCATCCCATCCCATCCCATACCATGTCCAGAAGAGTGCTTCTACCCCTAAGTGCTTGGCCTCTCAACAGTAATCCAAAGAAAAAGTGCTCAACAGTAATCCAAAGAAAAAGTGGAGGAAGAAGAAGAAAAAGAAGGAAACTTTCCATTTCCAGAAGAAGTGTTAATAACCTTCAGTGATTGGCCCCTCAGCAGTAATCCAATGAAAAAGGGAAGCAAGAAGAAGACATACAGTACAATTCCAAGGGTGCTTAGAATCAAATGTACAGCATTTGGCAGACGCTTTTTTCCAGAGTGACTTTCATTTATCTCATTCATACAACTGAGCAGCTATGGAGATAAGAGCCTTAATCAGGAGCCCAGAAATGGTAGTTTGTTGTGGCTGGGATTTGAACTTGTAACCTTCTTAGCAAAGTGCAATGCCTTATCAAAGGACCACTATGCTACCATCTTCCAAACCATTTACTAACTTACAATGCTTAGCCCCCTACTAGTAATATGTAGAAGAAGAAGAAGACATAGAATTCCAGTGGGGTGTCTGCCTTCAGGGTGTTTCACTTTCTCCCATTTAGTGGCCCCCTACTGACATCAATCTCCAGATTGCTTTCCTAAAAACATTTTCTTCCATAAATACTAATGTTCCATACACCACAATGTAGATCTACCCACCCGTCTCCACATAAACCTCTGATCTTTAACCTTCAGTCCCCATTTTACTCCTTATCATATCATCTGCTACAATTTCTACTCAGTCACCACTTGATTCCCCATTTGCTTTAATTGTGTATAGTCTACCTCGGCTAGGGGGCTCGACTACCTCGATCACATCAGTGACCGCTTTGATCTGTCAGTCCCACAAGCACAAACAAGTCCCTCAAACACTAACCAATTACCGAGTAACAGGCTTATCAATATTCATCTCCCCCTTATCTGCACACACAATATCCCAAAACGGGTTAATTTCGATTTGGTTCTTGTCAGGTCTACCTGCTCCTTAAAATAAACCAGTACCTATTTTTACTTAACAAGTACATTTTATATTAATCTTGATTCCTGAATTCTGATTGTCAAAGTCATTTGCTTAAATCAGCTATACACAATGACAACTTACACGGCGGATGCTTTGTGGAACTCAAATTGTTGCTGAAAGGAGTCTCAAGTGTCAGTTGTAAAAGTATAGAATACTTTCCTTTCGCTTCATGAACATCACAGGTAAGCATGCTGGAAAGGGGCTTGAAATAATCTTGAAAATGTCTGGGAGATGTCTGAAATATTTAAAGAGATGGGGGTCAAATATCCGAAGCGCCTTTTCATTAGATCTGGAGGTCTGGACACTTGATTTTGCTTTGATCTTGTGATTGGATCCTGTGATGTCGAGCGTGGTGGTGGTCGGTGGTTCATTTCAAGTTTGTTTTGCAATTGTGTCGACGGGTAGCATAAGTCTACAATGGAAAAAAGGAACACTTGTCAGGGCTTGACAACTCGAGTCAGCATCTTGATGACCCTGATTGCAAACTCGGACTTTGTTAAGCGCTAAAAAAATACAAGACCAAAGCCTTAGTTACTTAAGAAACCACTGAGTTGCCTTAAGACAACCAAAAAAGTTCAAGTCCAGACCAAATCCTGTCAACAATGTTCCTGTACAAAAATTGAGCTCCATGAAGAAATAGTTTACATGGGTTGGAGTGGAAGATCTTGAGTGGCCTGCTATAGGGGAACACTTTTAAGAAGAATTAAAATGCTGGAAGTATCCCAGGCTTACTTACCCTACATCAGAACCTGACTTTGCTATCCTCCTTGTGGTTAAATAAGCACAAATCTCCTCAAGGACTCTCCATAATCTTGTGGAACGTCTTCCCAGAAGACATCCCAGCAAATGGGGGCTAAATGTGGAATGGTGAGCAAGTAGAAATTCTTTCTTTGCATATCCTAGCAATGTTAGGAAGCTGGGATCGGCGCGCAGGTTCCGCCATGATGCAGCACCCCTGGAGGACAGAGGGTTAAGGGCCTTGTTTTAGCTGTGCCATAAACACTGAGCTTCCACTTCCTGTTTGGATGCTTTGAACGGGTGATTTATTGCTGTATATTGTTGCATGCTTTTTGTTTAATTTTGTTCATCAGGTACACTAAGACCCAGACTATTTGTAAATAAATGTTCCTAACGTTTCTCATGTTGTGTCTGAAGGACGTTGGGAGACCTGGGAACCGGCTGAGCCACATAGCAGACAAGGACTCGGACGTGACACAAATCCGTTAGCGAATTCCTTCTAACTGCCTCATTTTGGATTTTCGGAATAAATCTAAATGCTAATTGCGCGCAAAGGTAAAGCAAAGGTCGCGCTGAATATTCATGTCATATGACGCGTCTTTTATTTTCCTCACTAAAATGCCTGTTAATTGCAAAATGCATTTGCCTTCTACATGCTTCCGGAGCGTATTTTACCCCAAACCAGGTTTATGCATAAATTGTGATGATATGCAAGATTTTCCGTTAGAAAGTGACATTTCCAGACGGCACCGAGCGAAGAGCACCCGTCGCTCGGATTTTTTATTCTGAGCCGGATTGAATTTTAGTCCCCCGCCACCCTCCTTTTCACTCTTTATCTTCTTCTCTATCAAGCAGGAAAAGAGGTTTTGCTCCCTGCCAGTCACTTCTGATATCTCACACCTGATCTTGCACAACTCTCCCTCTTTGTCTCTTTTCTCTCTCTTTCCCACACTCTCGCTCTCAATTTCTCTTTCGTTGCCCATCTGTATTTCCCTCATCAGTGTCTCTGGATCCCTCTGTCTCTGATGATGATGATGACGGTGTGACCCTGGCGAGACTGTGATTGCGGCTCGGGCTGGCGCGCCACGGGGACGTAGAAACATTCGGGCACACACTGTTGCCAGGCAACCAGGTGAGAGCCGGGGTCAAACAAGCAGGAGTTGTCTTTTTTTTCTTCTTCTTTTCTTCCTTTAAAAGAACATGAATGGAGATATATGATTTCGTTTTCAAATTCGTCTTTAAAAGAAAAAATATATGATTTTAACAAACAATTTCGATGCTATTTTTGGCATTTGTTCGCATGTGCGAGTCCATCGGTTATGGGAGATCTTGAGACGTTCCAAAAACACATACTCATAATGAGCAAATGTTTGTGGACACTAGACCATGTGGATCCCACTTTCTTGTCTATAGATTTACGCTGGACATTCTTTGGACTTTGGACTTTTGAGCTGTTACTATAGAGATGGTATTACAATACTACAAAAAAAAAACAGTCCAGGAGTTCATCCAAAGACCTATCATTGAAAAACTTATTTTAGCAGAACGTGTCCTTGAATATTCGTTGGACAAAATCACAATATAGAAATACTTTCCATTCGTGGACTCTAAAAGCCAGGATCTCTGCCATTCATTTCTATTTAAACCCGTAAGAGATACGGCTAAATATAGAGAATCGGGTAGAGAATCGATTCTTTTTTTTTTTCTTCAAACGCTATGTCCTAGTGAAAGCTAACCAGGAGCCGAGTAAGACATAATGTGATTAGAGTGAACAGTCATCGTGAACGATTGAGCGAGCTTTCAGTCTAGATCTCTTTCTTTCTCATTCTGTTTATCCTTTGGCCCACAGAGAAGCCTGGCAGGACAAATTAAGAAGCATCAAGCTACACACTGTCCCTTCATTTCTTTCCCTCTCATGTTTCTTTCTCTCTTGCTTATCTCTATCTTTGTTTGGCACTTTTTCTGGTCGAGGTATGTTGATTTATACAGAAGAAAAGCAGCATGACTTCAGGTCACCTTGTGGTGGCATTAGTGCTGACCTCCATGCAGCATATGTGTGTGTGGTGTTATTTTGCGCTCACAATTTCGTAAGACAGGTGTTTCTTGCCCACAGCAGGTACATGTGGCATAGAAAGGGCTATATGAGCAAAAGCAGTGGTCCCTAACCTTTTTTGCTTGCTAGGGGGTTTGAATTTAGCGGTAATGTATTATGTGTTGGCGGCCAGAGGAGCCCCTTTAAGAAGGTAGCGGATGGAGGTAAGACATGTAACCGAGGCGTCTTGACATGCATCAAGAGTGAGTCATAGACTCTATATAGACTCAATAGAGAATTCAGTAATTTACCAAAATAAAACATCGTTCAGATAATAAATAAAATGGAAATAACATAAGTTATGTATTCTTTATGTGCTGCCCGGTACCAATTGACCAGGGGTTGGGGACCACTGAGCAAAGGTTTGTGGACACCTGACCGAGATCAGAATGTGCTTTTTGAACATGCAATCCGTTCAACATTTAGTCTTCATTTACTATTATAACATCCTCTGCTTTCCCAGGAAGAGGTTTCACTAGATTTTGGAGTATCCTTGTGGAGATTTGTGCTCATTCAACCACAAGGGCATTAGTATGTATAATCAGGGATTGATACAATGAGGGTATCAATTCATCCCAACAGTGTTCAGTAGGATTCAAAGGATAATGTTTTTGAATTCTCAACATCTCAAGACAGAATGCATTTGGATTTATCAAAGCCGTTTGCATGGTGACAGCTAGCTCTTCGTTTCTTTCATGTTGGCATCAGTGAAGAGTTTTAAGAGATTCGGAATAAAACCATTGTCCAACACCAGCCATTTTAGAGTCATATTTAGCCTGTGGGGCCAACAGACTCTCAGCCACCTTGCCAACAATGTTAATTTTTCTGGATCAGAGTTGGCTTGAAAACGTCCATTTTCTTTGGTCAATGTTGTTCCACCTTTAAATTCACATTGGTCAAAAATTTTACCTATAAAAATATGCAAGTTCTTCTTTTTCTATTCAGTTCAATCAGTGACAGAACCACCACATTTAACATCAGTAACCAAAACCAGTGCGAAATTCCAATAATCTTTTCAACCATGTATCCTTTTTTCCACTTTTACTTTACTAATATTATGAGTTTTTGCTTCAAATGTAATAAACATTTTACTGTGCGTGTCAATGTCCACAACCTCACCACATTCAGAACCTTTAGGGCGGACTAATGCCTTCATAATGTTGGGAATGTACCCAAGCTAACCAGTTGGGTGCCAATGTAATTTTGTCAGTTGACTTTCAGCCACTTTTAGATCCACCTTGCCAAGCATAAGCGCAACATTGGCCCAATGTCAGCCATTTTGTTGTGTCCATTGGCCCATGTTTGGCCATCAGGGCCAACAGACTTTCAACCAACTTGCCAACATCAGCCAATTTTATAGGGCATCATAGGCTTAGAATTGGCTATTTTTCTGGGTGTTGATTATCGGTTCACCCAATTCCATTTGGGTTCAGTGTAGGTCCGTCTTTTATTTATTTTATCTGATAGAATTTGTTACAATTTCCACTGTAGCTTTAGTTGAAATAATCAGCGTAAAAGTTAACAATAATTATAA
This sequence comes from Silurus asotus, assembly GCA_024362625.1. Taxonomy (NCBI): domain Eukaryota; kingdom Metazoa; phylum Chordata; class Actinopteri; order Siluriformes; family Siluridae; genus Silurus; species Silurus asotus. The sequence continues at coordinate 2,512,528 of MU563656.1, forward strand.
AAAAAAAAGGTGTGCATTAGATGCAAGTTAGCATAATTTTTTACATATTTGTAGAAAATATATTTGTTTGTATGTAATTTCCGTGAATATGACATATATCGAGACACTACGGAGACCAAGGTGTGTTCTGAGAGTCGCATAGAATGCAGATTAACATGGCAGAGGTAGAGCTGTAACTTCCTGGAGACCGAGGAAAAGAACGTTTGGTTTTATTTCATCTGTTTTTTTTTGCAGCTGTGCGTTAGAAGTCAGAGGGCGCTTGAGGTAAATTGATGATTTGCTGTCTGTCTGAACCAAAGAAATAAAAGTTAATTATCAGTACCATACTGAATTACAGAGCAGGGGGTTAATGATATCGCATTGGTACTGTAGCTGCTCTTTAAAGTATCGTATCGTTGTTGATTTGCATTGGATTTCCATATCTTTTAGATAGATAGATAGATAAATAGATAGATAGATAGATAGATAGATAGATAGATAGATAGATAGATAGATAGATAGATAGATAGATAGATAGATAGATAGATAGATAGATAGATATCGAGTCATTAGACCCAATAAGATATTAGACACTATTATCATAAAACAGATGACATCAGATTCATCAAATAAATTCTTGATTCTGATTGGTCATAAAGAGTAAAAGAAGCCCTAAAGGTAGTGCTGGCTACATCACCAAGTGTTAAAAATCATGTCACACATCCCCAACTATAAATTCGTATCCAAAGTTTATCCGAAAAGAGCAAATGAACCTCCACGGTTCACTGGCCATAAGCTAATAAAGCAAACCATGTGATGTTATTTTTTTTTTTCCTGTTAAGCTCTCGGCGGAACGGAAACGGAAATCCTGTACGGTCCTCGATGGAATTTTTATATCTATATATATTGACCATGACCCTCTGTAACACTGTCTGATCAAAGTTTTCTCACACATCGCAAATTGGGAAGATGTACTACGTGCCACTTGCTCGGCAGAAAAAATTCGAAACTGTAGGAGAAACCATGGCTGAGGCAAATGAAAGAAAGGGGAATCAAAGTGCTGTATCAGGCTTGACTCTTGGTTTGTGACCTGATGCCAAGATGATGGTGAGCGAGCTGGTCTGATATAATCTGAAGTACAATCAGGTAATGTGGCAGCAGAGAAATGCATTACTTCAGAAATATGCTTTGTTGATAAGACAAGAATAGCCAGAGTGCCAGTTTGAGATGATTTGAAAGGCTAATGGAACTCAGATAGCTGCTCTGTACAACCATGGTGAGCAGAAAAGCATTACAATACGGCAGACTTGCATTGAAGTATAAACATGGGGATCATCAAGGATCTTTCCATAAGGAGATTCACTATGAATTCCCAGGTCAACTTCCCATGCAAACGAGACATCCGGATTATCAACAATGTTCCAAAAGGACCTGAATTTGTGTGGCTTTTGGTCTTGATTTAGATGCAAGGAAAACAAACATCTGGGACCTATTTTGTGTGAGACATTGTGTCTCCGTTTCAAAAAATGATCTAAAAACTCACTAAAATGTATTTTTTATTTTAATTGCCACATCCATAAACCTCCTTGTTGGTCTTCCTCTTTTACTCCTTCCTGGTGTCTCCATGCTCAGCATTCTTCTACTGATATACCCCATGTCCCTCCTCTGCACATGTCCAAACCAACTCAATCTCGCCTTTATCACTTAGTCTCCAAAACGTCCTACATGCGCTGTCCCTCTAATAAACTCATTTCCAATTCTGTCCATTGTCGTCACTCCCAACGAAAACCTCAACATCTTCAGCTCTGCTACCTCCAGCTCCACCTTCTGTCTATTACTCAATACCAATGTCTCTAAACCATACAACATCTCAGGTCTCACCACAGTCCTACATATAAACTTTAAATCCATAAATTAGTCCCTATAAGTTCTCTAATGATCAAGCCAGTGGCGATAATGGTAAGGAAAAACCGTCTTAGATATGACAATGGCCACCTTGACTACAGCTCTACCATCATTAGTGAAGAAAACATGTAGTAGTTTTGAGCAGAAGCTCTAATCAACAGTCTCCACAGCAGCTCAGCATCCAGCAACAGAGGAAGAACCCCAGAGACTTAAAAAAAAAAAGAAAAAAGAAATAAATTCGTGAGTACTTTGTGAGAAAGGAAGTAAGTAATTGCGAGCCCTACGCATCATTAACGACCCCAATCCACTTGATGAGGTGTGTGTCTGTGTGTGTGTGTGTGTGTGTGTGGCTGGAGGAAGCGGATCTGAAATAGAAAGCCTCAAAATACGTCACAGGTAATAAGCGTTAATGATAACGATAATGGTGTATACACACAGGTACTATAAGACACTCGTCGACAAAGCGCTTCGTTTTATTTTTAGAGCCTGCTGTGGGGATCGCTGACTTGTGTCATGGTGTGAAAAAAAAAAAGAAAAGTTCCGGAACATTCCATTGTCTGAGCTGGAAAAAATCCATGTGGGGAAAAAAAAGGAAAGAGAAATGAGATTAAATTGAGCAATTAGCAAGTACAAGTGTGTGTGTGTGTGTGTGTGTGTGTGTGTGTGTGTGTGTGTGTGTGTGTGTGTGTGTGTGTGGTACCTGTCTATTTGTAACATGGTGGAGGAAAACATGCTAAAGTCATTGCTTGCCTTCGTTTTTAGCTTCAGAACTACAAAGAATTGATTTAAAAAAATGTAAAAAAAATGTATAAAATAAATATATATATTATTTATTCGTTGAAATTTGTGATCTATATGCCAACTTTAATTATTTTGAAAAATTATCATTTCCAATTCCATGATATTTAAAAAAAAAAGCAATTAAAGCATAAGCGATTATTATTAAAATTTTTTTTTGTTTGTTTGTTTGTTTTTTTTTTTTTTTTTTTTAGTAAAAGTTTGTGGACGCCTGGCCGTAAACATTTAGCCTTGAATAGTCAAAGTAGCATGAAGGTAGACCTTAACTTGAACTAGCAAACCTGTTCCAGCATGACAATGCCGCTTTGCACAAAGCCAGCACCATGAAGATATACTTTACATGGGTTGAAAAATTTGCAAGATCTCCTGCTATAGTTCTCCTACCCTATTTAACACCTTTAGGATGACTGCACCCCAGACCTCCTCACTTCTCCAACACCTGACTTGACTAACATCCTTGTGGTTGAACGAGCACAAATCTACTCGAGGACACTCCAAAATCTTGTGGAACATCTTTCCAGAAGATGTCAGCGAATGGGGGTGTAAATGTGGAATGGTAAATAGGTATAAATTCTTTCTTTGCATATCCTAGCAATGTTAGCAAGCTGGGCTCTCCACAAGCCTACTACGAGATCTGGTGGAACATCTTCTCAGAAGAGTCGAGGTTATTATTGAAGGGACTAAATGTGAAATTAGATGTTTAAAAGCACAATTTTTTAGGACTATGGAGGTATCAGGATTTCCTTTACAAATCCTCCAATCAGCACGGAACGGATGTTCTACAGTGCTTCTCACACAAACTCGACTCGCTCTGGAGTTCCCCATGCTGTGATGCGGTGAAACCGAATCTGGACGTCTTAGCGAATCGCATTTAAGTTGATTACCATAAAGCGCAGGACGAGAGCGTACGGGATGGAACCAACCATCAGACCTCAAAATCATTCCAGAAAAATATATCCTGACCTCTTGAAATTGATTACTGATCAGTGCTGTGCATAAGTATGTTCACCCCCACTCCCCACCAGCACACCTCTACCACTCCTTGAACTCATCTTGGAAGACCCTGACTCTGTGAGACTCTACTAGAAAATAATCTGAAAATGCCCCACATTTGAGCCTGTAAGCTCTTCAGGACTTTTTCTTTTTTGGGGGAAAAAAAAAATCCAGGGGTTATTATCCTCTGGGTTATTTGTGCTCTTCTGTTGCTTTTGGATGGGCAGAAGGCGGACATTCTTTCAAGGTAAAGTGACCACATTTTTTTTTTTTTCAAGAAAGCAGAGGAGACGAGAGAGAGAGATTGCTTTAAGTCTGGAGGAAAAAAAACAAGGTACGAGAGAAATAGAAGGAGCCTGGAATGTGGCTATTGAGATGCAAAGAAGCCTGAGAGGAGGATGAAGTCGATTCAGCGGACGAATGCTTGAGGGAGATGTCGGGCAGAGCTCCAAGCAGGGAAAAGCCCCCCTTATTAATCTAAATTACATGAGCTCATTGGGCTTTATTGAAGCCGGAGATAGCATCGCTGCCAGGCCTCTACCGCTTTCGATTCGTCCCAGAGTATCGACTCGCCTTCCCCCTTCTTTACAAGCTAAATTATATGGCCAAATGTTGGTGAACACCTGACTATAAAATCAGCTTTTCGAACATCCAACTCCACAACGAGTCTGTTCACGGAACCCTTAACTCTTCTGGGAAGATATTCCACTAGATTTTGTGATGATTTCTGCTCATTAAGGTACAAGGATATTTGTAAATCAGGCACTGAGGTAGGTTGAGAAGGCATGGGGTGCAACGAGGGTTCATTGTGAAGGCGTTCAATAGCATTGAGCTCAGGTGATATTTCGCTCCAATCCATATAAACCAAATCTTTATGGGGCTGGTCAAATGCTACCACGTCCTCCGGCGCCCCAGACAATTGTGTACATCTGACTTTGTTGTAACAGTTTGCTACAGATGTGGTTTGCGAGTTCTGACCTTCCGATCATGGACGTCAAAACGGCGACCTTATTGTACGCCTGCTAGATGGCGCCGGCGTGGCCGATTCGAAATCAGCTTTAAGCAGCATGTACTTTACTTTACAGACACCCACACGGACTATTGGGAATAATTTCATACATATTCATGAGGTAAGTCAGCGATATTGGGAGCGTTTACGCTAGCATTTCTGGCCCTTATGGCTTTCCACAGCTATAATCTCACACTGAAGTTCTGTTACAAAGCGTCGTCTTGAGTTCTGATCGTATCCGTTCCCTTCCAGACTCACCAAAAATAAAAAAAGAAAGCAGACCGCATTTAAAACAAACTTTCTTTGGCCAAAATACAAAATACGGTTAGAAAATTCACAAGCGGGGTTCGTTTTTCAGGAGGAAAATGATACACTGACCACCATCACTTCAGGGTGAAATTCCATTAACTCTTTTTTTATTTTATTTTTTTATTTATTTTTTTTCTTTAGGAAACCGTGGGGTCTTTATAACCCGTGACTCCGCTCACCCAGATCGAGTTACACCTGGTACGCTTTATTTTTAAAAGTATCAATCCTTTAAAGAGCTGATTCGTTAATTTGTTTTCCCCAGGAGGACGTTTGAAAGCGATACAGGACACAAGCACCTGGATACGGGTGGACTTTTATTTACATTAAATTCGGTTGAGCCGAAATGCCCCTCGGAATGCGCCGATTGACGTTCGACCCACCCGGCTTCGCCCAGGTGTGGTGTTTTTTTTTTTTTTTTTTGTGTGTGATTAATTATTTTAGCAGGATTATTTAAGTGTCCTTCGAACAGCTGATTTATTCAATCGCCCTGCTCCTGACCCACTTTTGTTTTTTTTTACGGATAAAATGACTTCCAGATTTTTGCCATTTTCGCAAACGCTTGCGCCGTGACAGATGAAGCTTTAATGTCTGCGGGCCTCAATGGTACAATCACTCACACGTATTGTTTTTGTCAGACAAGCGCCCATGTGTGTGTGTGTGTGTGTGTGTAGTATATATCTCATATATAACTTGAGCAAGTCCCATGTATTTGTCCCTACATACAATAACCACGTCCTTTCTTTATCATATATAAAGAAATTTATAAAATCCAGCATAAAAATTAATCACTAATCAAAAGTCTCAAATCAAGCACCAAAATCCTCCACGATGGACACATCCGGCAAATAAAACCGTCCGTGTGGAAACGAAGCAAAAGTTCCGTTTGGTGTCCTGATGATTTAATTAATTGAAAGCACCATCATTTCTTTCAAACATTAACAAGAACATTTTCTCTTCATGCTGGAGTTTGGTTTCACTAATAATAAACATATTTGTTTATTGGTTCGAGTTTTAAAAAAACGTGAAAAGGTTTAATTTAAGGTCATTTTTTTACTAATGTACTCTCTACCTTTCTAACTTCTATTATTATTATGTTTTTTTTTTTGCCCCACTGTATTGTCTAAGCATCTTTTCAGGAGCAGCGTTCTCAACATTTGCTCTCTTGAGCTCCCGATGTTGGATTCTTTGCTTTATATTGAGATATTTTATTCGTTGCCAGTTATTTCACAGTTCAACTTTTTGAAAGTGTATTTTAGACATAACCCGTGTGTTTGGTTTAACGACGTAAAAAGCTTAGATACTGTCCACAAATACTACTAATACTACATAGTATTGACAGAATAATAGGAAATAACCACTACCACTAATACTAACAATACTACCCATTTCTACTAATACTAGTAGTAGATTTTATTCTGGACAGCAAGTTCTACATGAAACTGAGCAAATCTGCCACAGAGACGTTTGACACGAGATACGTTTAAAATACAGCAACGCTGCAACGAGTCGTCCGAGGTTCGAGAGCAGAAGAACATCACCGGACGACGACGAGAGATCAGGAAGACCTTCAACGAGCCTCAACTCCCGAAAATATCGACCCATTCAGCAACTCGTGCATAATGATCGTCGGTTTTGGTTAGGTATTACATTTAAAATGTTAATACGGTACAGAGGATACCGTAAACAGAGGATTACTGTACTGATATTAATACTACTATACTAATATACTATGTAGTATAGTATACAGTGTATTGTTAGAAGGAAAAAAAAAAGGGATTGCAATCTGAAGAAACCCCGAAACTGATTGATGTTAGGAAGCCGTACTCCCACTTCACTCCCTAGATATACTATAAGAGATTTGGAAAAAAGTGCTTTAATCCATTCTCCCTCTTTTTCTCTGTAGAAAAAACAAGAGATGAGCACCCCAGCATGCCCTTTTCACTCTCTCACGCACTCTCTCGCTCTCTCCCTCTCTGTCTGAGAGGTGCCGCATCTTGAGGTGTATAATGACCGTGTCCTTCAGGATGACAAAGGCTCTCCATATGAGCTAATTTCCCACCGTCCGGCCAGACGAACACTTAAACACTCGACAATAAAGTAGGTCTGTCTGGCAAAACGAGCAGATTAAGCGAAACAAATGCGCCAGCGGGGAATTTTTTATTTTTATTTTTTTTTCGCATGTGAAATGTTATACATAAGCCCAAAAGTTTGTGGACCCCTAGCTATAGGATTTGTATGTTTTTTTTTTTTTACATTTTATTCCACATTCAGTGCTTTTATAATAACCTTTAAGCTTCTGAGGGGGTGGTCCACCAGATTTTGGGGAGATTTGTAAGATTTCATTCAGCTAGGGGGTTAGGAAAGTCAGGTACTGATGTAGGGTGAGGAGGCCTGGGGGGCAGCGTTCCATCAAGCATTAACAGCATTAACTTCTTAAGCAATTTGAGCTACAGGAGATCATCCGTTGGATCAGACTACATAGGTCAGCCTTTATTCTACCAATACCCACTACCTGCATGAGCTTCGGTTGCCCATTTCCTTGGACCACTTTTGATAAATACTGAACACTGCAGACCAGTAACATCTCACAAGAGCTGCAGTTTTGAAGATGCCAAACCCTAATATGTCCCACCCACTAAAAGGTGTAATATAGTATGTACTGTACTACACTATTGTATACTATTCTACACTGTACTATACTGTTGTATACTATTCTACACTGTATTATACTATTGTATACTATTCTACACTGTACTATACTATTGTATACTATTCTACACTGTACTATACTAGTGTATACTATTCTACACTGTACTATACTATTGTATACTATTCTACACTGTACTATACTGTTGTATACTATTCTACACTGTACTATACTATTGTATACTATTCTACACTGTACTATACTATTGTATACTATTCTACACTGTACTATACTACTGTATATTATTCTATACTGTACTACACTATTGTATACTATTCTACACTGTACTATACTATTGTATACTATTCTGTACTGTATTATACTATTGTATACTATTCTGTACTGTACTATACTATTGTATACTATTCTACACTGTACTATACTGTTGTATACTATTCTACACTGTACTATACTATTGTATACTATTCTGTACTGTATTATACTATTCTGTACTGTACTATACTATTGTATACTATTCTGTACTGTACTATACTAGTGTATACTATTCTACACGGTACTATACTATTGTATACTATTCTGTACTGTATTATACTACTGTATACTATACTATTCTACACTATACTGCACTATACTATACTCTTCTATACTGTACTATGTAACATTTTACTAATGTATACTACACTATACTATATTACTGTATACTTTACTACTGTATACTATATTATTCTATACTATACTAAAATATACCACCTAATACTATACTACACTATACAACTATACTATTCTATATTTTATTGTATTATACTAGTCAATACAATATTATACTCTTCTATACTAATCTATTTATTACTACACTATACTGTACAATACTACATTATAATATACTACTTTAATATACTATACAATACTACTCTATACTATAACGTACTATACTATACTACACTATACTATACAATATTATTCAATATTATACTATACAATACTATACTACACTATACTATACAACACTACAATACTATACTATGCAATACTGTACTAAACAATACTATACTACACTATACTAAACAATACTATACTATACTAAACAATACTATACTATACTACACTATACTAAACAATACTATACTATACCACACTATACTATACAATATTATTCAATATTATACTATACAATACTATACTATACTACACTATACTATACAATATTATTCAATATTATACTATACAATACTATACTACACTATACTATACAACACTACAATACTATACTATGCAATACTGTACTAAACAATACTATACTATACTACACTATACTAAACAATACTATACTATACCACACTATACTATACAATATTATACTATACAATACTATACTATACTACACTATACTATACAATGTTATACTAAAAATACTATACTATACTAAACAATACTATACTACACTATACTATACTAAACAATACTATACTATACAATACAATACTATACCATACTACACTATACTAAACTATACTATACTACACTATACTATACAATATTATTCAATATTATACTATACAATACTATACTACACTACACTATACTACACTATAGTATACAATGTTATACTAAAAAATACTATACTATACTAAACAATACTATACTACACTATACTATACTATACTAAGCAATACTATACTACACTATACTATACAATACTATACTATACTATACTATACTATACAATAGTATACTAAACAATAAAATACTATACTATACAATACAATACTATAATAAACAATACTATACTATACTACACTATACTAAACAATACTATACTACACTATACTAAACAATACTATACTGTACTATACTATACTATACTACTTACATTGATAAATGGAGTCTCTATTGTCAGAGCTTAGAAATTTTTTTTGAAAAAGCTGTTTTCCCCTGCAGGAAAGTCAGAGAAGATTGTGTTTTTCTCTGTAACATGACAAGCTGATGAAGGGACTGAGGTTTATAACATGTTATATGCAAGCGAATACAGGAAATAACTTGTAATTGTTGGTCAACTGATGGAGTGATGTACTCAAGAGTCTGGGAAGCTTTAAAGTGGTAGTAATACCTTGTTGATTGGATGTGATTAATAATATTATGATAATTCTTGCCATTAGGCAGAGGTAGTACACAGAAAACAAGTATCAGCCCTGGCCTCCTACACACACACACACACACACACACACACACACACACACACACACACACACACACACACAGACACACACACACACACAGAGTTTTCCCTGCTGCTGCTTTTAGTGGCATCTTCAGTTAGCGCCTGTCTTTCCAACAAAGAATTACCAAATGAGTGACAGAAAAAGAATAGAGAGAGAGAAAGAGAGAGAGAGAGAGAAAGCAAGAAAGACAGGCATAGAGAGATGATTAAAGCTTCTGGCATGGCTGCTTTATTAATCGCTGCCACATTTGCCCAGTGCATTAAGGGTTAGTGCTCTTTAAGGTCTGCCAGGATCATGCTGTGAAAGAAAGAAAGAGAGCGAGAGAGAGAGAGAGAGAGAGAGAGAGAGAGAGAGAGAGAGAGAGAGAGAGGGAAAAAAGAAGACATAAGGAAGTGCTCGAATAGAGAGAGAGAGAGAGAGAGAGAGAGAGAGAGAGGGAAAAAAGAAGACATAAGGAAGTGCTCGAATAGAGAGCGAGAAAGAGAGAGAAAGAGAGCTACAGCAACTTCAGCTCTTTTTTTATGACAACTCATTAGCTCTCCAAATGTCTGTGTGTGTGTGTGTGTGAAAGAGACACTCACACACACTAGCATTAAGGTGCTACCACTTTCAACTTTTTGGGGGACGGGGCATTAAGGGCAGTTACTGATCCTGGGGGTGAATCTTTTCAAATTGTGGAGGAAAAAATTTTGTGAATGAAGATAGAGTGCCCTGGAGGTCATGTCCATTTTTTCCCCCATTTCTGCCCCTTTCACATGGCCACCCAGTGGACTGCTGGGTGTTTTATTACACACACATATATACACACACACACACACATACACACAAACACACACTCACACATATAGTCATCTCCCCCAGACAGACTAATGCCCCTTAATAGCAAGCCCTTGTGGGAGTAATTGGAAGAGGAAGTCATTTGGGTGAGGGGACACACACACACACACACACACACACACACACACACACACATACCCAGACATACACACACACACATACACACACACAGGCTTTACTGTATGTCTAAACCATTAGGGGTCACACTGTATTTCTGGACTGACAACATATTATTTTTGTTCGGATTTACACTTTTTAGATTTAAAACCGCCCCCTACAGAAAGGAAACCAAGGGCAAATGGTGGGAGGAAGTCGATGAGGCAGTGGTGAATTATGGGAATGCAGTCCAAGTCTCACTCTCACACACACACACACACACACACACACACACACACACACACACACACTTACTAACACAAACTGCAGCCACTGTTGTCCATCTGCCTCTCTGACAGAACAAGCCCTGGATCTGTATCACTGATAAGTCTCTCGTTCTTTTTCTCTCTCTATCTCTCTGTTTTTCTCTCAGCTCTTCATCGCCCTCCCGGTGCCTAATTAGTCGACATCACTGGCTACGGCTCACTCTTGACCTTCACTCGGCTGAAGAATTTGATGCTCGTAGCTTTCGCAGGGCTGCAATTCCCATCAGCGCCGGCTGTGCATGTCAGGGCCTTGTAAGAAACTGATGGAGGATATGATTAGAGATACAGTTGAAGAGGTGTTTAATCTGGGGAAAGTGTGACATGAATTTTGATAGGGATGCTCGGCTGAGAAGCTGCGAACGTATAAGCGCACGTCGTGCTATAAAACGGAATTTATGAATCGTAGCTTGTCAGCACAAGCACTTTAAGTAGGATTTTTAGAGCCGGGCATATTTCTAAGTTGATAAGCGTAAACCTTTAGGCATTTATCTGCCAATGTGTCTTTCAAAATGTGTGTGTATATGTGGTATAGCTTTATGGCTAATGCATGACCTCTTGCAATTCGGCTCAACCATGTTTATAATACATAACCATCTATTTCACAAGGATAGTTACGCAGAAAATATTAAACCGTAGCTTGCATTAGGTTTTCAATGGGCTAGAATTAGTCCAGGTTTGGGAGCGTACTAGGGTTATGTATAAAGAATAATACTGTAGTCCAGGGATGGTCTACAATTAGGCTTGGACTAGGATTTGTTCTGGGATAACAGGTTTGGTTTGAGGTAGTGAGAACCTTTTCTAAGGTTAGGTTTGGGTTCTTTGGGGGACAGTGTTTGACTAGGGTTAGGTATGAATAATAAGGGCTGGGATATATTAACAGGTCTACAATTAGGTTTGGTCTAGGGTTTGTTCTGGGAAAATAGTAGATTTAGTCAAGGGACAGGTTTGGTATAAGTCTTTTTGTCTAGGGTTAGGGTTGGAGTTCTTTAAGGGATGAGGGATAGACTAGGGGTATTTATGAATTATAAGTGCTGGGATAAAGTAATAGTTGCTACTGTGGTCCAAGTATGGTTTACAAATAGTCTATGGTCTAGCTTAGTCTAGGGTTTGTTCTGGGATAACAGTAAGTTTGTTTTGAGGTAGTGCAAGCCTTTGTCTAGGGTTAGGGATGGGCTCTTCAGAGGACATGTTCATCTTGAGTTAGTGTGAGCCATTGCCTAGAGTTAGGGCTGGGGCTCTTTAAGACACATGGTTGGACTAGGGTTATGTATTAAGAATAAGGGATGGGATCAAGTTCTGGGTGTTACTGTAGTCCATGGATGGTCTACAGTTAGGTTTGGTCTAGGGTTTTTTACAGTAGGTTTGGTCAAGGGACTGCTTTGCTTTGAGCCTTCGTCTAGGGTTAGGGATCGGGCGCTTTATGGGACAGGCGTGGTTTGAGGTAGTGCAAGCCTTGTCTAGGGTTAGGGTTGGGGATCTTCAAGAGACAAGGGTGGACTAGGGTTATGTATTAAGTATGAGGGCTGGAATAAAGTAATGGGTGTTACTGTAGTACAGGGATAGTCTACAGTTAGGCTTGGTCTAGGGTTTGTTCTGGGATAACAGTAGGTCTGGATAAGAAACAGGTTTGCTTTGAGCATTATTCTAGGGTAATAGTTAGGCCAGGGTTATGTATTAAGGATAAGTGCTGGGTAATTAAGCACTGGGTAATGGGTGTTACTCTAGTACAGGGATGGTCTACGATTATACAAGATCTACAAAAAGTGTCTACAAAAATGGTCAACCAAAAGTGCAAGCCTTGGAATGGGGTTATGGTTAGGGTTCTTCAAAGTACATGTATGGTTAGAGGTAGTGCTAGCCTGTGTCTAGTGACAGAGTTGGTCTACAATTAGGCTTGATCCAGTCTTTGTCCTGGAATAACAAACCCAACAGGATTGGCCAAGGGCCGGGTTTTGTTTTAGGTAGACCGGTTTCCCTGGGTTATAGTAAATTTAGTAGGTTTAATGGGTTATGTTTGGTCAATGATTAAATTTGCTCTAGATCTTGTCTTGGTTTAAGACTAAGGAATGGTCTACGGTTAGGATTAGCTTTGGACTATGTTCAGGATTGCATGTGGTCTAGGGTTGTTCAGGTTTTTGCCTTGGTCTAGGGTTAGGTTTGGTCTATAGTTGTTTGTTTAGAATAAGGTAGCTTTAGATTTAAATTAGAATTGGCATAGGGTTAAGTCTGAGCTAGGGTTAGGGTTGGTCTAAGGTTACCACTATTTTTGTTTTCAAACAATGAGTGTAAAAAACTGAAAAACTGCTATGCTTGATACACAGAGCACCACAGACACTAGAATATCAGTGTATGTACTGCACTGAGAAGACACTACCAGTCATATTATAGTTGGGCATTTCGGGGTCATATGCTGGAAAAAATCAATGAAGGGTATTTCACTAAAAGCAGAGCCAACTTACTGTCAAAAATAAGATTGGAACATTTTGACAGAAACCCTTTTTGTCTGGGGGGAAAGAAGGCTCCAGACTTGGCAAACTCCCCATGTCTTATCATGTCAGAACAATAGAAGTAATCACTGTCAAAGTCTGCTGCTTTGGAGAATTTTCTCTGCCTTCAGCTTTAATGTGATGTGTTTCAAAGAGCAAATGGCATCTGCTTCACCCCCCTCAACAGCTGTCATCAGCTGTATCCGAAGGTCAGGAGTCAACAGCAGTGGAGAAAGAGTCCACATAAAAATGCCATCACCTTCGTGACTGGAAAACGTCGACAAGCACGACTTACTCTAGCGTCAGATTTATTCGACATGGCATGTCCACGACTGAAATTTACGGCAAGGCATAGTACAACAATGTTGAAAGTATATTCAAAAGTGGCTATGCCCAGGACTCACCCTTGCGCCAGTGAGTAATGTTACCTGGATACTGTAGATTTCTACCTTAGAGCTGCTGCTGCAATCGAAATCGCAGTCCTCTGCACTTCTCAGGATTCCTACTTAACTGCGCTCAGCTATTCAGGAAGATTCCATTGCAGTCTGGTTCAAAGTTTCAATAGTTTCTTCCTTGCCAGTGTAACCCCTAGGCACCCCTATTTCATATGGAATAAGTCATAGTCTGCTTTTTGTAAAGAAAGGGGAGGAGCTATCAAATCATGGCACTGTCATTTTTTATTTGCTGAATAGCTATTTCATCGAGCAAAATGTTGTTGTTCCATTTGTGGCTTTTTCGATGACTTCCAATTCGAGATACAGGAATTGGGACAAATAAACAGATAAATTGCTTTGGTGCTTGGACCCCTAAAAAAAATTACAACCGTGAAACTACGGGTTGTAATTTTCACCATTCTGACAAACTAACAAACAAACAAATAAAAAAATTTCACAGTCCTACACCTATGCTTGACCACCCTTACTATACCAACCTTAAATATATAAGTTGTGATTTCCATTCTAACATTCCAACAATTAAACAAACAAAAAAATTAACAAACATTATGGAATAATATGCTAATTGCACCAAAACAACCAAAACTGAGACTGCTTTGGTGCTTGGACCCCTAAATATAACAACCGTGTAAAAATATGGGTTGTGATTTCCACCATTCTAACAAACAAACAAGTAAACAAATGTCATGGCCCTACACTCTAATCAGTCCTGTTTTTTTTTGTTTGTTTGCTTTTGTCTGAAATGTTAGCAATCAAAATATTATGTATTTGAGTTGGATTTTTTTGCTTGGACCCCTTAAAATAAAACCTTGTGATTTGTGGTTGTGATGTTTTCCCATTCCACCAATCAAACAAATAAATGAACATACATTGCGGTATAATATAGAATTTTCTACAGAACAACCTCATAACGAGATCTGAGACTGCTTTGGTGCTTGGACCCCTAAATGTAACAAATTTAAATATGGGTTGTGGTTTCCACCATTCTAACAAACAAACAAACAAACAAACATTATGTCATGATATTGAATTTGCAACAAAACAACCACATAAGCAAAATTAAGACTGCGTTGGTCATTGAACGCTTAAATATAACATCTTTGTATATAGGATTTGTGGTTTCAACCATTTTAACAAACAATCAGGCAAAATATTTTTTTTGCATTTGATGCGTTTATAAATCTTGAACGATCTGACTCAGATACTACAGAGACAAAACCCTGGGATTTTTGGCATCAATCCATCCCAAAGATACATTCAATTGCCATTTGAAATACACTATACAGCAAAAGTATTGGGAAACGAATTTTCCAGACATTTCCAGATTTGTTTTTTTCCCCAAACTGTTACCATTAAATTGGAGACCCACAACTGAATGGACACCATATGGACATAAGTGGAAAAAACATTTTATACTGGGACCATCTGAAAAACCTGGCAGTGTGGTATTAAATTTGATTTGTCTTCAACTGAATTAATTCAATTTAAATCATTGAAATTGTTTCAATTCAACTCATTTGAATCAAATGGACTTGAACTGAAATAAATATGAAATGATTGAAATGGAATTTATTTGAACTGATTTGATTTTAACTACATTTTTCAAACTCAACTTACATCTTTTATTGAACTGAACTGAACTGATTTGAATTTAACTGAATTCAACCAAACTGAACTGAACTGAACTAATCAGAATTAAATGGAACTGATCAAATTTAAACTGAGCTGAATTGTTCAAGCTGATTTCATTCGAATTGAAATAGTTAAAGTGATTGAAATTAATTGAACTTTACCAATTGGAATAGAACTGATTTAAATTGAACTGAACTGAATCAAACTGAACTAATTGCAATTGAATTGAACTGAATTTAATTGATTTGAATGGAACTGAATTGCTTGAACTGATTTAATTTGAATTTTACTGAACTGACTTTAGGTATTTGAACTGAAGAGAATAGAATAGATTTAAACTGAATTAAACTAATTCAGATTTAGAATTGATTAAACTGATCTGAACTGATTTAAACTGAACTAAATTGCTTGTTCTGATTGCATTTGAATTGAACTGAATAAGTTAAAATGTACTCATTTGTATGTAACTCAATTAATCTAAACTGATTTATTTGAAATGAATCAATTGAACACGACAGATAGAAGTGAAATGAATTGAACAGAATTGAATTGAACTTCAGTTTACACAATGCAACATTCAGGATATACCATGAGATATACAGGATTACTACTGTAAAGTAGATTGTAAGTACAAAAGTTCTGGGACCCCGGACTGTTCCAGCTGTATTGAATTTTTTTCCCTAAACTGTTGGAGGTTCACGATTGTATAGGACGTCTTTGGATGAGGTAGCATGACATTTTTCCCTCACTTCAGCTTGGAAACCAAAACCTGTTCTAGCATTACTTTGTGCACAAAATTAGCTCCATGGGTTGGAATGGAAGATCTTAGAGTGGCCCAGGCATCCTCACCTCACCCACATCAGTCCCTTACTTAACTAACACCCTTCTGGCTGAATGGCACCTCAAAGTCTAGTGAAACATCTTCCCAGAAGAGTGGAGGTTACTATAAAGAGCAAATGTTGACTAAATGTGGAATGGGCCAATCTTGCCAATCTTATGGACACCTCCTCAAACTCAAACGCCTGATATGACAAAGATGAATATAGATTCCCGGGTGCATCAATGCCAAGAAAAGTCCCAAAGGTTTGAGAAAATGTAAAGAAATAGGCAATGGGTCCAGTCAAAGGTATCGTTGAACGATGACAGAGCACGTATGGGTGGAAACGTGAGACAGAAAGACAAAAAAGGCAGACAGGGTGAGAGCGAGAGATTGAGTGTAGATGGGTGTGGGTGTGGGTGTGTGTGTGTGTGTGTGTGTGTGTGTGTGTGTGTGTGCCGTTGCCTTAGCAAAGGGTGAAAAAGGGAAAAGGAAAGGAAACACATAGATAGGACAACATAAAAGGATTTAGAGGAGGTTGGAAAAACAGGTGAACTCACTCTCTCACACACACACACACACACACACACACACACACACACACACACTTCTTTCCTCCGCCTTTGATCATTATCAAAGCCTCAGTGGCTGTCTAGTCGACCAAATATAACAGTTTCTACTCTCATTTGAAATCTGACAATCGGATTCACTCCAAGATGTCTTCTTCTGCCGAACGAAAAGGACAATAAATCCAATAAACATAAATAAAACAGGTCTAACAGCTAGAAAAAGAAAAGTGTTTTGTTGTTATTGTTATTTATTCCAATGTAAAAAAAAATGGGGTGAGAGGTTTCCCAAAGAGGCATCGCTACATGATATGTGGTACAAGTGACAACCAATGAAAATCACCGATACAGCCAAGGAAAGCGAACAATCCTCTCTGGTTAGTGTGAACAAGGTTCAATTAATTCAAACTACAATTCGATTGAAATGAATTGAGCAGATTTCAATTGTTTCGATAGAAAAACTGGATCAAGCTGAATTCAACTAAATCAATTTAAACTCATTTGAATTAAATTCGATCAAACTGAACTAACTGTTCAGAATCTAATTCAACGGAACTGATATGATTTGAATTGAACCGAATGAATTGAACTCATTTGAATTGTCATTTGAATCGAACTGAATTGACCAATTCAATCAACTCATTTGAATAAAATGTGTCTGAATTGATTGCGTTTGAACTGAATTTATTCAAATTGAACTGAACAAATGTAAACTGAATTAAACTGGTTTGAATTGAACTGACCCAATGCAGTTTTACTTTTGATTGTTTGAAAGTTGTTTATAAGTTGAAACTAATCAAATAAATATCCCAAGGTATTTGTTATGTCTGGTGCATCAGTTTAATGGTTTATGTTTGTTATTATTTTGTCATTTATCCATAGCCGCAGTTGTGGGAATAGAATCGTATAGAATTGAAGTGATGTGATTTAAATTATGAATTTAATCAAACTGAACTGAACTAATTAGAATTGAATTGATTTGAACTGATTTAATTTGATTGATTGAATTTAACTAGACTGATTTTGATGTAAGTGAATTCAACTGAACTGACTTTGTGATTTAACTGAACCAAACCAAATAGAATCAAGAATAGAATAGAAATTTAAAATAAAAAAATTAAATTGAACTAAAATGATTTCAACTGAATTGCTTAACATGATTTAATCTAAATTAAATTAAATTAAACTGAACTGAATATAATATAATAGAACTGAACTGCTTTAATATGAATTGAATTGAACCGAATAGAGTAGAATAGAACTGACTTGGTTTATTTTGATTCTAATAGAACTAAACTGATTTGCTTAAACTGATTTAATCTGAATTAAATTAAACTGAATAGAATAGAATAGAACTGAACTGCTTTAATGTGAATTGAATTGAACGGAATAGAGTAGAATAGAACTGACTTGGTTTATTTTAATTCGAATAGAACTAAACTAAATTGCTTAAACTGATTTAATCTGAATTAAATTAAACTGAATAGAATAGAATAGAACTGAACTGCTTTAATGTGAATTGAATTGAACCAAATAGAGTAGAATAGAACTGACCTGATTTATTTTGATTTGAATAGAACTAAACTGAATTGCTTAAACTGATTTAATCTGAATCCATAAGGTTAAATATGTGACAGCAACAGCAACAGATCTAACGCATACTAACATATACTTTGTGAAAAAGAAATGGCACCTTGTTTGCCCAAAAAAGTCACACTGCTTGAAAGGATCCTTTTGTACACTTTGAACATCTTTGTCTACAGAGATGTCCCCCATCTTTGTCCTCTGGTCCTAAAAGCCTGCCGGGTTTTCCATTTCACACAACGAGTAACGCCTGCATGGGTTTTACTCTGTATACACACACACACACACACACACACACACACACACACACACACACACTATCGGAGCCAACGATGTGTGAAATACATTAGAAGCTTTCATGTAGGGAGGACGACAGACACTGACAAACAAAAAAAACGGAGCGTTTTTGCTTATAGACGTGAGGACGCTATGTCCCATTGGCCGATGCCCGGTTTCCTGAGTGTTAAAGGGATAAAGCGACATGTGGGAGTGTTTGCGAACGCATTAAGGGTCGCCCTTGGGCCCGTTTAATGCGCTGGCTGCACAGCTGATCGGGAACAGGCTGTGTGGACACAGATGCCGAGGCTAATGGACTCTACTGTAGCTCCAAATCTGCACATATTGCCTTCAATCCACTACAATCACCTCAAATGCTATGGAGAAAAAGGGCAGAGAAAATCCATTTACTGGTTTCTGCAAGGATGATGTGAGGTGGCTATAAAAAAAAAAAAGAGTTAGTAATAGTAGTATAATAATAGTACTAGTAATAGAAGTAGTAATAGTAGTAATTGTAGTAGTGATAGTAATAGTAATGGTAGAAGTAATAGTACTATTAATGATAGTAATGATAGAAGTATTAATAGTAGTATTAATACTAGTAACGATAGTAGTAGTAATAGTGGTATTAATAGTAGAAATAGTAGTATTGATGGTAGTAATGATGGTAGTGATACTATTAATGGAAGTAATGATAGTAGTAATAGTAGTAGTGATTTTATCAATGGTAGCAGTAGTAATATTAGTATTTATGGTAGTAGTAATAGCATTCATGATAGTAATAGTAATATTCAGAGAAGTAGTAATGATAGTAGTAATAGTAGTATCAATAGTAGTAATGATTTTAATAATAGTAGTATTGAGGGTAGTAATGATAGCAGTAGTAATAGTAGTATTAATAATAGTAATAGTAGTATTAATAGAAATAGTGATGATTTTAGTAATAACAGTATTAATGGCAGTAGTAAAAGTAGTAGTAATGGTAGTAGTAATACTAGTATTAATGTTAGTAATGGCAGTAGTTAAAGTAGTAGTGATGGTATTAATGGTAGTAGTAATAGCAGCATTAATGGTTGTAATGGTAGTAGTAATAGTAGTAGTGATGTTATTAATGGTAGGAGGTATAGTAGTATTAATGGTAATAATGGTAGTAGTAGTATTAGTAGTATTAATGGTTGTAATAGTAGTAGTAGTAATAGTAGTATTAATGGTAGTAATGATAGTAGTAATAGTAGTATTAATGGTAGTAGTAATAGTAGTATTAATGGTAGTAATGATAGTAGTAGTAATAGTAGTATTAATGGTAGTAGTAATAGTAGTATTAATGGTGGTAGTAGTAATAGTAGTATTAATGGTAGTCATGATAGTAGTAGTAATAGTAGTATTAATGGTAGTAATGATAGTAGTAGTAATAGTAGTATTAATGGTAATAATGGTAGTGGTAGTAATAGTAGTAGTAATGGTAGTAGTATTAGTAGTATTAATGGTAGTAATGATAGTAGTAGTAATAGTAGTATTAATGGTAGTAATGATAGTAGTAGTAATAGTAGTATTAATGGTAGTATTGATAATAGTATTAATGGTAGTATTAATGGTAGTATTGATAGTAGTAGTAATAGTAGTATTAATGGTAGTAATGATAGTAGTAGTAATAGTAGTATTAATGGTAGTATTGATAGTAGTATTAATGGTAGTAGTAATAGTAGAAGTGATATCAATGATAGGAGTTATAGTAGAAGTAATAGAAGTATTAATTGTAGTAATTGTAGTAGCATTAGCAGTGGTTAAATTTGTGTTAACTTTGAAAGTAGCAGCAGTAGCAAAAATGTTTATTTCCTTTGGTACTCTTCTCCCTCAGCACCATATACAGACCACTTTGTTGGTTCTAGAGTGACAATTTTCAACCGCGTGCAAATTGTAGTGAAAGAAAGACATTTTGTCCAACATGAAAAAAAATGTTCAGGGCATTCAGGCGGCTTTCTGATTCCTTCGTAACATTTTTTTGTGGTCCTATTATTATCCTTCAAGGGAAGAAAAATATATATATATAGTGGGAAAAAAAGCAGGTTTTATTACTACTAGAAAAAAATAAAAAGGAAGAACGTGTTCAGTTATTTGCTCCATTAACATTTTCCCCTCTGACAGAGTACTATCGAGTGCATCATTAAACCACTTACAGTTAAAGCATAGACGAAAAGATCTGTAAGGAAAAATAAACACTTTTTACTCAGTTGATGACAGTCAGGAACGACAACGCCGTCTTAACTCGGAAGCCACGGTCGCTTGGCCTGACCGCATTTTGCCTCTGGTTCACACACTGTTTATTATTAGGAATTTTTTTATCCTGCAGGTGTTTAAAAACTTTGAGTTTTATAAGAGTGAATTACTTCTATATTTAGGAACATAATTTAAGTGCTCTTGTGGTCATCATTGGTATTGCTGTTTTGAATGGTGAGACGTTTATTATTATTATTATTATTGATCGACACCACCACCATCACCACCAAATGCTTATTAATATGTTTTCCCTGTTGATGAAGGTGGTGTTAAATAATGACCAGCATTTGTATTATTTTTTTTGTGTGACTCTTCCTTCATACTGTTCCTCTTGTGTTCATCTTGACTGCATTATTATTATTTTTATTAGTAGTAGTAGCATATATACATATCAGTGGTGGGCCTTCAGGGCCAGCAAAGCCTTCTCTGCTGGTCTTAACGTTATCAGACCTACATTTACAACCTAACTTCTAATATTTGTTCCATGAAATTGTATTAATTTATTCCCAACAGTTTATTCTCTTTATTTCGTAGTGTTTCTCTTGGCTGTTAGATTGTTTTGTCCAATCAGATTTCAGTCTCTATGTGCTGCCATGTCAATCTAATCTGCACAGGGCCTTCACAATCAGTACTGCTGGCCTTTTTACCATAGAGAATATTAGCAATGGGACTTTTTCTTTAACCAATCAGATTTCCTATTCACCTCAACCAATCAGATTTCATATTCACCTCACAGGGCAGCTACTTGGCCCATCCTCTGATTGGTTGGTCCGAGAGATCTATCGTATCTTCATTTTACTATTGTTATCGTCATCATTAATGTTATTTTTTTCTGCTGCTATTATATTATTTCGAATTAAAAATTATTTTGAATTTTTATTCATCTATTCTTTTTTTTTATCGTTTGCCATTTGTAGATTGGTGTAATGTTCGAAACTGTAGTACAATCCTGGGACACAATTGCTCGATTGTCTTGGCCGTAATGGAGAGTTCCACTGAAGGGGGGGGGGGGGTTTGGGGGGGGGGGGGGGGGGGGGGGTTTGGGGGCAATCCTATTCTTTTCATGTTTTTTTTATTAAGCAGGGAAATGAGCGCCACCTGTGGGACTCTCTTTGAAATGAAGAATTATTGTCTTTTATACGAGGCCCAAACCTGGTCCAGAATGACAATTCATGAGGTTCACATGGGTTGGAGTAAAAAATCTTGAGTGACCTTCCATAGAGCTCTGACCGCAAACCTTTGGGATGAATTTGAATGCTGATTGCACCCTTAATAAATGAGATGTTTAACAAGCACATATCTTATGGTCAGGCGTCCACAAACATTCGCCAATATAATGTAAAAGACATAAGATTATATAGTAATTTATTTATGCTAATGGGAAATTTTTCCAAGTGCAACAGTTCTCCTGGAACTAATTTCCTTCTGTGGAACTGCTGTTAATTGGACATTTTTGGAAGCTTTCCAAGAATATTGTTTCTGCTGGGACATTTTCACCAAATGAGACTTAAATCACTGTTAATTGGACAGACTTCCAAGTACTTCACTGCTAATCAGTACAATATACTTTGTTACTGTACTGAAGTAGATTTTTATAGTATCAGTACTTTACTATTTTTTTTTTCACTCAACATTTTAACACAAATATCTGTACTTTCTACTTCTTACATTTTCAAACAGACTCTAGGTTTTTTCAGCCCATTAACCTATTTATTGTCATTGTGCAGCTTTTTCAATCTACCACTGGTCTGAGAGCTTCTGGCTCTCACACACCACAGACTGCTAGTTTACTAAGCTAACAATGTGCAGGCAGAAGGCAGTAAGGAGTATGGGGTTAACATGGATGAGACAGAGGGAGTTAGTGATGTAAACATGACTGAGAACAGAGACATTCCTGATCATCATCATCTTTTCTCTGGTTGTGTTCTATATGGTGGATGTTCAGCCTGGACACATTCATTAGAGAACAACATTTAAAATCCTTTTGTATTAATATATTAATATGATGTGAGGCTCAGTTAGTCAGTGTAGTCAGAACTTTTACCAGAGTCCTTCAAAACATAAATTCCTGTATTTCTACTTGAGTGGGGGATGTGTGTACATTTGCCATCTCTGCTAATCAGACTTTTTTTTTTTTTTTTTACTATTATAAGTGCATCTCTGCTAATAGAATAGTTTTACTGGGAAAGTTTTCCAAATGATCACCATATTATTATTCTGGGACAGTTTTCCAAAGTGCACAACCGCAACTTGGACTGTTCTTCGAGTGTATCACCGCTAACAATGATACAATGAGACAGCGTTCCTAGTGACTCACTCCTATTGGGATATTTTTCTTATTGTATAAATGCTAAGGCGGCAGTTTTCCTTGTGTATTACTGTTTCTAGGACAGTTTTCCGAACTGCACCAGTCCTACTGGGACACATTTCCACATTAATACCACTACTGGGACCGTTTCTTTTTTAATTACTTCACCGCTAATGATATAGTTAGACCTATTTCCAAGTACTTAAAACAATTTTCCTAATATGGTGGAAAAATGGCACCTACTTGACATTATGTATTACTACCAAAACGAGCACCTGCAGAGTTCCACATAGAACCTTTATGGTGCCCCCCAAAAAGGAAAAATCCTGAAAGTGTGAATGTGTCACAACTGTATCTGGGGCATATGCTTAGAGACAACTTAGAGACAAGAAAGAAAAATCTTTATTAGTGTTTTATTTATCACCAGGTCCTTCCCTATCACATCTTTCTCTCTCTAGCGCTTGTCTTCTCCAGACGCTTTGAAGCTCGCACCTCCCCTGAATCCCTACAGTCATCCCATTTGCAGAATTCTAAGAAAGTTTTCAAGAAGACACATTTCTCACATTTCTTCCCAAAGCCCTAATTCTCCAAAATGAGATATATGTTATAAGGTCAGTGACCTCAACTTGCCCAGAGAAACACTGGGCTTAAATCTTTTCTGCATCAACAGATACGGAGATCAGAGTGGCACATTGATCTAAGCGTGAAAAGGCAGTCTAATTATTATTATTTTTTTACATCTTTAATGAAAAGACCTTGTAAACCCATCATGTAGGTGGTGAAATAAATAATTAAGCATTGAAAAAACAGCGAGGAATAAAAATGTTGGGGGTTTTTTTGGCCCAAGTGATGAATATGCCAAAAGATCTTGCTGAGAAAAAAAAAAAAACAGTAGAAAACCTTTCAAAAATTATTAATGGCTTCCACTACAATTCTCAATACAAACCAGCTGATGACCCTTAAAACCATTAGGGGGAAATGAAAATAAAGATTACATTGGAATTTGAAAAAATGGCTTTTCATAGCTTGGATAGATGGTTGGATTGATGGATGGATGGATGGATGAATGAATGAATGAATGGATGGATGGATGGATGGATGGATGGATAGATAGATGGATGGAATAAAAATTATTAATGGCTTCCACTACAATTCTCAATACAAACCAGCTGATGACCCTTAAAACCATTAGGGGGAAATGAAAATAAAGATTACATTGGAATTTGAAAAAATGGCTTTTCATAGCTTGGATAGATGGTTGGATTGATGGATGGATGGATGGATGAATGAATGAATGAATGGATGGATGGATGGATGGATGGGTGGATAGATAGATGGATGGAATCTGAAACAGGATTATAGTTGAATAGGTAACAATTGGCTGGAAAAAATAGAGGAAAAAATGGATGGATGGATGGATGGATGGATGGATGGATGGATGGATAGATGGATGGATGGAATTTGAAACAGGATTATAGTTGAATAGGTAACAATTGGCTGGAAAAAATAGATGAAAAAATGGATGGATGGATGGATGGATGGATGGATGGATGTATGGTTGGATGGATGGATGGATGGATAGATGGATGGATGGATGATGAATGGATGTTGACCAATAGGGGATAAACAATAGAGTTGAATAAAATAAGAAACCACTTATCATTGAGGCTAATCAAGAAAAAAAGGCTTCAATTTGCTAGGGAGTATAAAGATTGGACTCTGAAGCCATAGAAGAAGGTCATGTGGTCTGATGAGTCCAGATTGACCCTTTTCCAGAGTGATGGGCACATCAGGGTAAGAAGAGAGGCGGATGAACTGATACACCCATCATGCCTAGTGCCTACCGTACAAGCCGGTGGGGGCGGTGCTATGATCTGGGGTTGCTACAGTTGATCAGGTCTCAGTTCAGCAACATTATGTGCCCAAATAATGAGGTCACCTGAATATAGTGAATGACCAGGTTATTACATCAATGGAGTTTTTCTTCCCTGATGGCACAGGCATATTCCAAAATGACAATGCCAGGATTCATCAGGCTCAAATTGTGAAAGAGTGGTTCAGGGAGCATGAGTCATTTTTACACATGGATTGAACACCACAGAGTCCAGACCTTAACCCCAATGAGAATCTTTGGGATCTGCTGGAGAAGATTTGCATCGGTCCGACACTCAATAGAAGATCTAGGTGAAAAATTACTCCAAAGATTTTGTGATATTGCAGAAGCTTATCGAAACAATGCCATGGCGGATGTGTGCCATAACCAAAGCTTAAGGAGGTCCAACTAAATATTAGAGTGTGAGACTTTTTTCTTTTGGTTACACAGTATATATATATATATAAAGTGGTAGATTGCAGACGTTAGCTGCACACACATCCCACTGCTCCCAAGCATTTTCGGTGTCTTCCGCACACACAAGTAGCTCATTCATTCACACACACACACACACACACACACACACAGCCCTGAGTAGTCTTAAATAAATCCAGCACACGTGAATCGGGCCTTACCCTTCTCTATTCAGCAAAAAGGGAAATAAATACCAGTGGAGAGACTGAGCCCTGCTCCTCTGGGATTTGGACCGAGGGATAGAATGAGAGAGCAAAGACTGGAAAAAAAGGAAAAGAGAGAAATTCTAAAACAAGATTACAGTTGAATGGGTAGAAAAAAAAATGGCTTGGCTTCGAAGGACGATAGATAGATAGATAGATAGATAGATAGATAGATAGATAGATAGATAGATAGATAGATAGATAGATAGATAGAACGATAGAACAATAGAACGATAGAACTTTGATATACAGTAAAATAAAACTGTTCTGCCTGATGTTCTATTTAAAAAAACACAAAAAAAGAAAACAATATTCACTTTAATACGCTATTAGTCCAGATGATGAGCGCTTTGTTTCCTAATGATGGAACGATCTAGAGATCTGTGCTTCACGGCGGATTAATTGGCCGTACCGAACGCTTCGTGATCCAGCTCTGGGACGGTAGTGAAGAACAATGGTGGCGTAATCCGAACCTCAGGATGCCTGCAGCTCCCAGTGTTGAAATGCACTGCTGGCCCATTTTATCCTGCTGATAGAGCTAATGAACAAGTGGCTGCTTTGTCTGGGAAAAACAGAAAGAAAGATGGAGACGAAGAGAAATGTAAGAGAAAGGGGAGGGTGAAGATGTCGTGGTAAAAGAGATCGCTCGGCCAATAGCGCTTTAATCGCTATAATTAATTAGCTGCTGATCCATTCGTGGGTTGTCTTTTTGCTTTTCTCCAACCAATGATAGATAGTATGGCATGGATTACCAATTATGGTTTAATATGGAGTTAACGAGAAAGGGGGAGAGAGAGAGAGAGAGAGAGAGAGAGAGAGAGAGAGAGAGAGAGAGAGAGAGAGAGAGAGAGAGATCAACAGAGTAAAAAAAACAGGTAGAGAGGTAGATGAATAAAACTCGTCAGTCTGACAGACGGGTCAGAGAAGTAAAACAGACAGACAGACAGACAGACAGACAGACAGACAGACAGACAGATAGATAGATAGATAGACGTTAAACATTATTAAACGATAGAAAATCTAAAACAAAATTACATTTACATGAACAATTACATTTGAATGAAAAAATAAACTTCCGTTGCTTTGCTTGGATGGATGGATGGATGGATGGATGGATGGATGGATGGATGATGGAACTCAAATGTGTTAGCATCCATTAAGGAAGCCAAATAAACCAAAATATAATTGATTCTCTTAAGTATGTAAATACATACCAAGTGTACATACATAAGACAAATAGATAGATAGATAGATAGATAGATAGATAGATAGACAGACAGACAGACAGACAGACAGACAGACAGACAGACAGATGTGTTGAAAATTATCGAATGGGAAAAAGATAGATAGATAGATAGATAGATAGATAGATAGATAGATAGATAGATAGATAGATAGATAGATAGTAAGATAGATAGATAGATAGATAGATAGATGGATGGATAGATAGACTTTTCTTCACTAACGCATAACATAGATTTAACCTTAATTGTATAAATTGCCAGCAATTACTGCTACGTTTTTTTGTTGTTGTTTTTTTACGCTATTTATATCACAAATGTTTCTCTTTCAGCTCGCCTTGTTATGTCTGGAAAGTGCTCGGGCCTCACAACACTTTTTCAGCAAAATGTCCAAACAGTTGCTGAATGCAGCACAAGCCGTAATCACGAAAGCCCTGGGCTAGGGACGTTTTTTTTTAAGCTAAGCCTTTGGAAGTTTGATCTGACAGCCCAGCAAGATACCGCCATCGGTCAACATACACAAATGAGATTCATAGGTCTGCAGGCTTATTATTATTATTATTATTATTATTATTATTATACAGCTACATGAGACATGAGTAATTGTATAGGGATTGTATAGGTGACAGCTTTTCGACAGGCGTTGCTTATTAAACTAGCAGGATTGCATTTTTTTCCTTTTCTCCCCAGGCTTGTCATAGCCTCGTTTTAGCTTTCCGATATGTCTGATTAAGTAATTAGCAACCCGATGGAAATGGAAAAGAAATAGCAAGTGGTAATGAACGCTAGTGTGTCTAATAGCTAGCAGACTTGCAGCACAATCGTGAGTTGATTCCACAAAGCCCGGGCTTGATCGAGGAGCACCAAACCACATGAAATGCTGTTTGGAGTTTGCTAAATGGCCTGCTGGACACTCATGAATCATATGGAGACATGTTTGAGTACAAAATTACCTTTTTTTGGGCTTTAACACAAAGTGCTAGCTTTGGCAGAGACCCAAAGTGAACCACGGTGGTGGTGGTGGCATTGTATCAAAAGTTACCCCGTGGGCTGGTGGTTGGTTCTTTGGCGAATGCCTTCCTTGCTTTGTCAGGTAATTTTGGAACCTTTGGGCATGGTCACTGTTGTGTATTTGTTGTATATAATTTTTCATTAGGTTTTTAAACAGCCAAACCAGAAACCTTGAACCAAACCAAGAACCATGATGCTGGTTGATTGATAGAAAGATTGATTCATAAAGATATATTTTACATGGGAAAGTTGGTTTGGAAACTCTTGAGTCGCCTGCTATAGAGCACTGACTTCAACCCCACTGAACACCTTTGGGATAAATTGAAAGGGTGCACCCCATTTCTCCTCACCCTACATAAGGTTAAATGAGCACAAATCTCCACAAGCACACTGGTGGAATCTGGTGGAACATCTTCCCAGAAGAGTAGAGGGTTTTATAACAGAAAATGGGGAGTAAATGTGGAATAGGATGTTCAAAAAGCACATACAAATCTTAATCAGATGTGCACAAACCTTAGTCGACCCTCGTTTGCAGTTTGCAGTAGATCGACTGTCCTGTTTCTCAGCAAACAGAATTTAGGATTACTTTACAGTCCTTCCAAAAAAGAATGCCCTCTAGTTCATGCTTGAAAATCCTTAGGGGGAACAAGACCGCAAATTTATCCTCCTGTGCTTGCCCCAATGTATTTTCTTGAATACGATGCATAAGATATGTCTTTTGCTCAAAGTCATCCATCATACAATTTTATTGAATTCAGGAGGAATTTGCTGACCGCATTTTTGCAGGCCTCCTTTGGGGTAAGTACCTCAGAGAGCTTCGGAAAGCGCCAGAGAAATCCATAGACAAACTTATGCACTCCAACGCATTGCTGCTAGTAATGAACATGCCTGCAAAGAAACTTTTCCAGGTCATTGGTTTACCAGATGCCCAGGCATGCAAATTAAATATAGATATATTTATTTTTATATATGGGCCTATGTTTTGCTTACGATGCCATTCTCTGGTATTGTTATATCTATGTAGCTCTGCTTGGATTTTGATTGCTGTTGAAGGACTTCAAAGCCGTTCATGCTATGACGTTCTTTCCAGACTTAAATTTTGATGTGGTAAGGAGGGTCCAAGTTTTATCTCAGAGTGCTGAGGTTACTTTACTACATTATTTTTGCCACATTACAGCACCCCTGGAGCACAGAGTGTTAAGGGCCTTGCTTGAGGGCAGCTTGGCAATACTGGGGTTTGAACCCCTCATTTTCCAATCAATACCCAGAGCCTTAACCACTGAGCTACCACTTCTCCCAAAGGCAAACCCAAAGCCAGCTTTATGTATATTTGCTTTACATAGGTTGGAGTGAAAGATCTTGAGTCGTCTGCTATAGAGCTTCTACCTCAACCCTATTAAACCTTTGGGATGAATTGGAACACTGCACCCCCAGACCCCCTCACCTCACCTACATCAGTACCTGACTTTACTAAATGAGCACAAATCTACTGGAACATTTACTCTGAAGAGTAGAGGTTATTATAACAGCAAATAGGGGACTGAATGTGAAATGAAATGTTCAAGAACAAAAACACATTCACTACTATGAGCTATTTGGAAACATTCCACCATGTTGCATTATTCCAGATTCCTAAAGATCACAATAATTAAAAATAATAATATTAATTATTATTATTATTACTATGTCATGTCATTCACATGGATGCTAGTTAATTCGCGTTTTGTGTTTTTGCTAATCTTACACTCTAAAGTACACACAACCCTATTAAGCATTCATCGGCATAAAAAGTTTGTTTCTGCAGGATTCAAATTTGAAATAAAAACGTAAAAAGTTTATACAGTTATAAGCCCTAAATTGAGCTAAATTGACTGTTGTGGAATCGCCTGTGAGATGTACGCGATCTAAGCTAATCGGGTCAACGTGAATGCCATTTGCATTCATTTCTTTGATAAATGATGACTTAAGTAGGTCTGCAGCGCATGATAGCAGGCTCAGATTCGCTTAGAAGAAGCTGAGCTAGCAAAATACACCCCTCCGTATAGTGACTGTGTGTGTGTGTGGTGTTTCGGCTAGGAGGTGAGTCAGTTAAATTGAAATCACGATCCTCTGTTTGCTGAGCATTCCTTCCTCTGACAGGCGACACAAAGACACAAACACCTCCTAGCCACCTTCCTTTCCTTCCTCAAACATATATCTGTGCGTCGTCGTCTGTTCAACAGAAAGCGAAAGGAAGAACGAGAGAGCGAGGCGGATGAAAGACAAACAGAATGCGGTGGCATGCTTTTCTCGCCGTTTTTCCAGAACGCAGAGAGATGCAGTTGAATCTTGTTTTCATTATGCCTGAAGATTGAACTGGCACCTATTGAGCCGCTATCAATCATGAATTCCATCATGGCTTGTCAAGGTTGAGTTATCGGTCTGAATGGCCTGTCCCGTCTTCCTCTCCTCTTTCCCTCTCTTTTGTTACTTCCTTTTTTGGCCGCTTTCGATTTATTTCGTTCTCGAACCGTGCTATTTTATTCGGTGGCTTAAAACCGTCAAACTCCGATAACTTGAACTCATGACAAGGGTAATATAATTAACATTAACATAACAGTTTTGTTTGACATCCCGCAGCTCACTCTCTTGGAAGCTCCCAAACTGTTTATGCCACCATTGGCACCGTTTTGCTCCTCATAACTTGCAACTTTTTTACAAGATCAACCAATCTCCAGGAACGACAAACAACCATACACGAGACTCGCTAAATCTCGGTGTTAACATACAGTATTTAATGTTTCAGGCTGAATTTTAATTTTAATTATGGCCCACCCAATAGAGTTCCTGGGGACCAAACAAACCAAGGCAAGATGATTGACATCTGGTCCAAATCAGAGCAGCAGGAAATACTTTCATTAAGCAAGCAACAAAACATGACAGACACTGTTTGCAACTTGGGTGATTATGGAATAAAATTACGGCCTGTATTTTCAGATTCAGGAATCGGGGTCCGAGGTCCGGGGAGCAAGAAGTCCCTCAAAAAAAACAAAAAAAAAACCAATATGAATTAAACATTGGTTGTGCATCTGTGTGTGGATTTGAGGGACTCCTTCAGATCAATTTGAGAACAGACATTTGATTTCAGCCATGAATCACCCGTCAGAGATCCTTTTATGTCCATCCGGGCTTCAGGACTGAGATCAAGACGTTGTGTGTGTGTGTGTGTGTGTGTGTGTGTGGTGTTTGTATGTAAATGTGAAATTGGGTGTGTATTTGGATGGCCTCCAAAAATGTGCATGTCTCAGAGGGATAAAAGCAGTGAAGAGTGAATATAAAGTATTGTAGTATCACAGGACCGGCCATCAAATAACTGCCAAAAGCTACCAGAGCTACATGTGACCACCTGACCATGGTTTAAAATTCCATTCCATACCAAATATAGTCTCTATGTGCTGTTAGAACGACATCCACTCTTTTGGGAAAGTTTTTCACTAGTTTTTCTAGCAGGGCTGTTCAGGGATTTTCAAAGTTCAGCTTCAAGAGCATTAGTGGGGTCAAACACTGATGTCCTGATAAGGAGGAATGGGGTTTAGTCAGTGTTCCAGTTAAGTTTAGACATGTTCAGTGGGGTTAAAGTCAGCATTCTGTGAAGGACACTTAAGATCTTCCACTCCGATTTTGGCTAAACAGTGTTGCATCGCTGGAACAAGTTTGGGCTTCGCTCCTTTAAATGGAAACTGCAACGCTACAATATACAAAGTCATTCTGTACTATTGTGTGCTTTGAAATATTATCTTACAGCTTTATGACCATGAATATCCAGGTGTAATCAACTGCCATCTGGTCTTTATCAAGTCCTAAAACATGAGATCTGAACCAAAACCTTGGGTTTTATTCTTTTTTTCAGCTGTTCGGTTGCGTTGACGCTGGCGTGCCATTAGAGGGTCATTGAGCTGTTGCACGAACCAGTTTCGGCCAAGCTTTTCGCTGCTGGACAGATGGCCTGATATTTGCTTCCAGAGTACTTTAGGTATAACTAAGAGTTTAAGAGGAATTTGACGACCATAAGGAGCTCTGGGGCGGTGGTGTCAAAAGAAATGAGGAAAACCTTTATATGTAGTTTCAGACCCTACACATTAGTTTATTCTTCTGTGGGCTCTTTCTAATATTCAATCAAATTCAAACAGAAAAAGTGGGCAAACGTGAAGATTTGAGGGCGTTTGATGAGGGCCAAAGTTTGACGCTTAGACGACTGGGTCAGAGCATCTCCAACACTACTGCTCTTGTGAGCTGTCTGCAATGGTCAGTATGTTTTAAAAAGGTTTCCAAGAAAGGAACAGGGGTAAACCGGTGACATGGCCATGGGCAGCCAATTGTCATTGATGAAAAAGGCTGGTCCGTGTGGTCCGATCCAACAGACGAAGTCCTGTAGCTCAAGTTGTTGAAGAAGTTCATGCTGTTAATGCTCGACATGTCAAGACTGTTTTGGCAACAAAAGGGGGACCAACACAATATTAGGGAGGTGGTCATTAAGTTTCATTGTAAATATTTAGTAATTTATCTGAATATCAGTCTGGTTTTGAGGCGAATTTGGCAGGTAAAAAGACAAGTGTGGCAGTCAAGGCAACAATCTGGAATGCTCTCCATTTGTCTCTTTGAAACGATTGATTTGAAATTGTGGATATCAATTTATAAGCCATTCCCTGACTGATATATAGCACACATTTGCTGCTCTGAGATCATTGGGGATGTCTTATCTCCTTGGCATTGCGTTGAAACGAACTTGAACACTCCAGACCACCAGACGTCCAAACGTTCTGCTTCTATTCAGGTGGCCACACATCCAGATGAATAATCTAACCATGTGCATTTGTTTAGCCAGTGATTGATAATCCCACTATCCGGTATCATCCAGAAGAAAATAGGTTCAACTTTTGAGTCTGGTTTTTGTCAAGGGTTCTTCCTCATGTCATCTTAGGGAGCTTTTCCCCTGCCCTGGTCACATCTCTTTAGGGATCTCAGACTTTATCTGGATTGCAGCTGCTGTTTAGCTTTTGATTAATCAAGAAGACTCTGAAGTAACTATTAAATACTTTGGAATACAATTTCGCAGGGTTTGAGCACATTTCAATCCTAAAATTCTCCCGGAAATGCCAGATCATTTACAGTACTGGAAATGACTCAAACGTCTCATAATGCATGGAGTTATTACAATGATTTGTCGCAAATACGCGATACGGGGCATTATTGTAAACTTCGCTCTAAAATTACAGCAGTTGTTTACAGTGCAGATAAAAAACATCCCCAGGATGATTACCAGTGGAATTAAATCTAAAAAGTGCCAATGAAAGCAATTATTTTTTTTTTTTTTTTTTACCACAAATGCTATTTGCCTGAACATTTGTAATTTATAAAAGAAAGAAAGAAAAATCCGTTGCATTTTACAAACCAGTGCACAAACATGCTAACGATGT
This sequence comes from Silurus asotus, assembly GCA_024362625.1. Classification (NCBI taxonomy): domain Eukaryota; kingdom Metazoa; phylum Chordata; class Actinopteri; order Siluriformes; family Siluridae; genus Silurus; species Silurus asotus. The sequence goes on from MU563656.1 coordinate 2,546,326, forward strand.
TTAGAAGCAATAAACCTGATAACATTTCTTTTTTTTTTTTTCAATTTTCAGGTTTATTTTTCAAACTATAAACCCTTTATGTTCGACGTAGCAAATAATATGAGCTCTGTTTCTTTATGTTCTTAACCGAAGGCCAGTGTCTTTGTTTCTATCTGCTTCGTATCGGCGTTAACAAGAAAAGACACACTAAAAACATTCTTTCACGGCTTTATAATCTCTGTTAGATATTTAAGCTGTCTTGCGAAACATCTGCTGTAACCACAGATAAATGATAAACTGCAGTGCAGACGTTTTTTTTTTAGCAGCCAGGGACCCCTTGAACTGTTGTCCCTTCGAGCATAGATTTATTGTATTATTATTTTTAAATTTTTGTACTTTATTTAAATGTGTACAATTATATTTGTAATATTTCTCAGAGGTATAAAGCGTTTTCTTACTAAATTTTACCACACAATACATTTATAGTTATACAGTTATAATAATAAAATGTTGACCTTTAGCACAATACTTGCCAGATCATTAATCCCTCCTACTCATTTTCAGTGGATTAAAGAGATCATGAAATGTCTGAGACGAGTTTCTGAACAAGATACGAGTTCTGACAAGATCTGGCAACCCAGTTTCTGCCGAAAAAACGGAAATGTAAATTTATATATATATATATGTTTGCTTATTTAAGTACGTATATGTAAATATGCCTAATTATGTATATGTATGTAATTATTTATTTTATTTAAATAATGTGTGTTATTTTTGCTGTAGGTCTGGTGATTGAGGTTGGTTTGGGGACTTGAGAGTCCCGACAGTGCACTTTATTCAGTTATTATTATTATTTTTTTGGACAAACAAAAGTTATTATAAACAGCAATTCAATTCAATTGACTTCAAATAGTTCCTTCAATTGGGTTTTTACATGTGTGAAATCAGTGTGTTGAAAATGAACATCAAGGTAATAATTCTAGGTAAATCCACATGCAAACAATGTTTATAAAGAAGGTGGTCCATGTTCATTGAATGGGAAGTAAGAAGGCAAAAAAGGAACAGTAACTAATAAAGAATTAAATCTTGATAATGGCAGGTCAGGGGCGGAAATCAAACACAGCACATGGGAAAAAAGGAGAAATTCATGGTCTGCCACCAGAGATGTAAAAAATACCTGAAAATCATACTCAAGTAAAAGAATAGATGACTTGAGTGAACATCTTAGAGCAAAGAGGGTCCCAAAATATGACCTTGTGAACAATGCCAGAGACATATTTTGAAAATTTTATTTTAAAAATGTTTCACTCGTATCATATCTGTATTTGGTTAAAAAATGTGGCTCTCAAACTAAAAATTTCCCTTCGTAATTAACGTAGCCTAATTATATGTTAGATTCACCAACAACCAACAGAATAGTACATTCAACATAACGAAACGAAAGTTTTGATTTCAGAAAAAAATGACATTATGGGAACAATAATTCTCTTTTAATAATAACTCTCATAACAATATAAAAAAAAACTAGTCTAGCATTAGGTGGTATAATAAATACATTTAAAATCTAAAAAAATCTCCACAATAATACTGGCAGTCATAATTTTTTGTGTTACGAACCGAGCCCATCCCCTCATTGAGGAAAATATTATGTGGTCCTCACAAAACAAAAACTGGGGACCCCAGAATTAGAGTATCTGATTTGAACAGTACTTGAGTATTTAACTCATATTGAACATAGGCTAGAAGTTGCATTAGTATTCAACACCAAAAACATGTTACAAATCAAATTGTACCCTCAGTATTGCATTAAACACGATCAACGAGTAAAAAGAGTAGAAACCGAATCATAAATATAGTAGGGAGTAAAAGCTGCTTATATCTTTGATACTAAAATAAGTAAAATTAGAAAGTAGCCAAAAAATGGTGTGTACAATAACAAAGTACATTTACTCAAATACTTTACACTCTATGAACAGCCATGTTGCATAGTAAGCATTTACAGAAAGTTTGGCCCCCCTCCCTCATAGGAACCCCCGTATTCATAAGAATCTGCAGTTGCGAGGACATGTTCATAAGCTTTGGCATTGCTCGTGACTTGTTCTGCGTTTTGTTGAAGAACAGTAGTGGAAGACGTAGGAGTAGACAACTTCATAGTGCTTTAGTGTGCTCTTCTTTCTCCTGCTGCTGCAAAAATCCTGCTCTCCTCCAGTTACAGTGGGGGGAGTTGCTACCCACTGAGATGCTGAGATCTGAGAGAACCATGTCTGACCCACTTTACTGAGGACGAAGAGTTGGAATGAAGGAAATTGTGAAAGCAGAGAGGGGGGGTTGGGGGGTTGGTGAAGCTCAAGCAAGGACGGGAGGAGGAACCGAATGGGGTCTTGCATCCATCTGCAGTCACCTCACATAAGCATGCAGAACTCTTTGAAGATCACCCAGTTCATATACCCCAAGCCCCACCCATTCACACACAAATATACACACTATATATATATGTGTTATATAACAGTGGGAAAAACGAGGCAACATGGACTGTGTACTAGCGGGAGAAAGATTACTCTACTATTCACTACGTACCATTGTATGAATCAAATGAATAATATGTTGGGAACAATTTGATCAGGATATTTAACGTCACATATACAGTATCGTATCATAACATGACACATTCAAGTTTCAGAAATACTGCTTCGGTTGCAAGCCAAAACATCGATAATGCTTTTCTTTAATTCAGGAGTCAGCAAATTGAAGTATAACAACAATAAACCATTTCTTCATCCTGATGTATTGTTGCTGAACCACACGGGTGAAACAAGAGCACCTTCCGCACAAAGGAAATACCTGATGTAATAGCGCCATCATGTGGTGGAGCGTGATATCCAGTCAGCAGTGTCCAATAGTAATAGAGTTCTGTTCATACTTAACTAGCACAATTGTATCCTTAATACATCTTACATTTAATAAACCAATTGAGTCCTCAGGCTTAGCCTTGCAAAAAAATGTAATTAAAATTACAGGTTATAGGTTCTTGTGGCTAAAGAAAAGATATGAGCAATGGAAACAATGTTTCTACACTCAGGTGGAGTTCCATGCTTACCTACCCTCAAGATCTAAATCCAAACCGAAATCTGTTTGCTTAAAACTCTACTACTTAATTCTAATTTTCACAAAATCAAGATACTGATCGAGTCAGCTTCCTTCAACACTTTAAACTTGGACTATTTTTCTCTTTGGATCCAAAGGTTGTGGGTTCAAGTCCCAGACATACAACGCTGCCACTCTTGGGCCCTTAACTCCACATGGGTGCTCAGGTGTGAAAATGGGAATAAAGAACTTCACCATAGATGCTTCCAAGCCTACCTGCAAAAGAAAGAGGGTGGGCATTGGGCTAGCAACCCAACCCTGTAAAAAAAAAATTAATGCCACACAAATGGCAATAACCCATCAAGCCCTTGTTCAATATTCAATCAAGAACCATGACTGGTTCTCCAAATATCAAGATCCTGACCAATTCAAGTTACTTTAAAAGTATAACCAAGACAATTTTCTCGAAACGCTGAACAAAAGGAATTCTCTCGGTACTAACATAAATTACAGTCTAGTTGCCTCAAATTGCAGTCCTGGACTAGGTCCACTAGATTATTGTCACAATTTTAAACACAATTCTGAGAGTGTGATCCAGACTAAGGCTGACTAGGTACTAAGACTTAAGCCCGTGGTCTTCACAGACAGATAAGCAATATTTTCTAACCTAACTAACACACAGTTTATATTATTATCACAATATTGTTTATGTAAAATTGCTAAATGTTTAGTTGTGTAATAGCTGACATTGCATCCAGACACCCTCCAGCATCATCATAGATCATTGCTTCTGGCACACTTTCCATTCAACAGACTGTACACACAATGTGACATTTGTTTACTTACATAACTTCAAGCTCCTAAGCCTAGATATATAAAACTGAACTGCAAGCAAAATGCTGGAACTGGAGGCAGGTTGTGAATTTCGCTGTGACAAAAAAAGAAATAAGCACTAGACAGTGTAAGCACTATGTCACCAATTTCAAACACTTGGCAATATCAGGACTTGAAAACCTGCCCTGTATGCCAGGGTCACTCTTTGGGCACTAGCTAACATGGAGAGAAGAATGAAGGGGTTTCAGAATCAAAGGTCATACCATCAGGCCCCCATCAAGAGTTTGTTTGCCTCTTGTTCATTTCATGCAGTTTGCCATTAAATAGGTCCCACATAGCATGCAAGTGAAGGGCAGGGGCTGGTGATGGGACACTTGTAACCTGATATATCACTCAGTGGGCAGCAAGTACATCAGTTTAGTGGGGCCAGTGGCTGGTCCGTGTGGTCCAAACCAACAGACGAGACGTTGTTAATGCTTGAGGGGTCAGGACTGTTTTGACAGCACAAGGGGGACCGACAGAATATTAGGCAGGCGGTCATAATGTTATGCCTGATCAGTGTATCTCTGAGTACTCTGAAAACCAGCTACACAGTTTTTAGTCTAAAAACATCTTCACAGAGAAAACTAGACACCATGCCACCCCAATAGTGGTAACAATCCGAATTGTTTGACGGAAGCCACCGATGTAAACCTCCTGGATTTGCTAGAAATACCATCTTTTCAAAAGTAAGGTTTTAGCATATGGACGACCATAAACACCACAAATGTATGTTCTCTTGTGTCAATGAAACTGCTTGCTAGAGATCCCAGGCACTGTGAATGATATAGGCACTCTTTTGCTTGCCTGTACACTGGCCTTTCTGTGCCCTTAGGTAAAAGCTGTTATGCATCCCTATCCAAGCTAAAACTATGCATGTCAGCATTACAGTGCACCACAGTACTCCTGATAGTGTCTCCTTGGGGCTGTGTAAACGTATTATGCCCTTCTAAGGAAGTGGTGGCTCAGGATCTGGGTTATTAATCAAAAGATTGGGGATTCAAGCCTTAGTATTGCCAAACTGCCACTCTTGGGCCCTTGTGCTCCAGGGGCACTGCATCATGGCTGACCCTGTGCTCTGACCCCAACTTCCTTACATCGCTGGGATATGCAAGGAAAGAATTGTACTGTGTTGAAAGGTACCTTTATAAGGTCTCCCATTCCTAGCCTAGGCAAGATGCCAAAGGAAAAGTATCATGTATGATTTGACTTGCAATTATGTAAAAGAGACCTGCATGCCGTCGTGATTTGTTTGTCTTGCATGTGTTAGTAGTCTCCGGGAAGCGCAGCCTCTCCCATGACATGACACACGCATTAGTTTGACATTCCCTCATGGCCTGTGGCATTCATCTCTGAACAACTTTCAAGATAGTCCTACGAGGTGTATGAAAACACAGTAGCACACATTATGCAACGACAATATCTCCCTCTAGATTCTGCGCTCTTAGGACCATTGCCAGTCTCCTGCAAAGGAATGGTGATGGGGTCCCAGGGAAAGAATTACAGCAACTGCATTATCAAACATGACATGGTATGAGCATAGCAATGATTTTTTACCAAGGGTTGAGGTTACTCATATAAGTAATTTTACAGTTTATTTCATTTTGCATATGAATCAGCAGCAATTCTGACCCTGCATTATTACCCCTGATTTCTGTTTGTTCTTAGAGTTGGCTTCCTGGCATTGACCCTGTTTTATTGGACTGTAGATTTCTGGACTGTTTAATAAACTCTTCAGTTGCCTCCGCATCTCATGTCAAAGCGGGCGACTTCCCAAAGCTTTTTTTTTTAGATAAATTCCAACATTCATAGCGTAATGAAAAGCACAGCCTGCCTTGCTTAATTATACCAACCAAACATTATGCTAATGAAAATGGAAGGCACTGCAAACTTCGCCTAAAAGCCCCATCTGATAAAAGAGGCTTAAATGGAGCCGAGGTTGAAATGAGATTTTTAAATCAGATCTGAAAACGCCTTTCTCACCGAGGTGCATAATTTCACGGCAGATTAAGCTGCCATTTTCAATTATTCGTGACTCAAATGTCGAAAAGCTACAGTGAAGATTTCGAGCAATATCAATTCCACACAATTGACCCTCGCAGTCAAAGCGCAGAAACGCGACGGGGGAAGGGAATTTGATGAAGTTGAATATGTTTAATGATAGAAGAAGGAGTGTGAAATATGAATTAATGAAGAGGGGAAAAGTTTGGCTACCGTTAGTTGTACCGACAAGACTTTATTTTCCGGCACAAGAGGAATTCGGTGGTGTGATGCCGATATATTGCATATCATTTTTTTTCTCTTGGTTGCTATTGTTGTGGAAGGAAATGAAACCATCGCTGACCTCAACAATGAAGTGGAATGGGAAGTGTAGCGTTCAAATTCCAGTAGTGCACTGAGACCCCCCTATTTTATTGCAAATGCAGTTTCAAAATTTCATAAAATCTTGCTTTCATGTACATTCCCCAAGCCACTACTATACTATATGCTATTTCACCCAAGTACCCCAAAACACACTAAATCAGGGGTCTTTAATGTTTTTCAGGTCAAGGCCCCCTTAGGGAATAAAGACATGTGGCAGGGACCCCCTGATAGCCACTGATATCAATAGAAACCCATCATCATGCTAGTTGTATAGTTGTTAAAACTGTGTTGTTGTTGTTGTACATTCATACCTGCCTGTATATTTTCATATATTTTCAAATCTTTCACAGTTGTTTTTTTTTTTATTTTAATAGATTTGCAGTTTTATATATTTTACTATCAGGTGGACAATTATACATTTATTATATAGTTTTTTTTTAACAAAAAAAATAATAATTGTGATTTAACATTAATTAGCAGACCCCCGGTTAAAGACCCATGCACTAAATTAGCAAAATCCCTGCACCCTGAAGTCTTTTTGTCACTGTTTAGTATAATATTACATTATTTTATTGTTAGAATGATCAATATTTCAAGGTAGTCCCTGATTTATGATAAGGCTGCGTCTTGATGGCGCTATCGTTACTTGAAAATATCATAAGTTAAGTCATGGTCAACCAGTGGTCTTATATATTGGTGATCAGTATATATAGATATATGGGGCAGTGGGCATGTGGACAAGCACCGGTTTATAATTTTGCCATATCGCATATCATGATCATCAAAAATTGTAAGTTGAATCTGTAAGTTGAAATTGTAACTCAGGAATTATCTGTAGTTTGATTTACCTTGTTGTTTTAAGATACACTAATAAAGATATACTGGGACACCTGGTGGTTTTTACCCAACAGTAACCACAAAGTTGACAGTTAAATTGTAAAATGTCATGTGGTAGCATTCAATTTTCACTTCACTTGAACTGGGAAACCCGAACCTGTACCCTCAAACTAATACCTCTATGCACAAAGCCAGCTCCATGAAGACATAGCTTACATTGGTCGAAGGGACAAATCTTGAGTGGCCTATATTGCTATTGAACTATAAACCCTATTGAACACCTTGGAATGCTGATTGGACCCCAGGCCTACAACACCCTTGTAGATGAATAAGCTCAAATCTCCATTTCACTCCAGGATCTAGTGGAACATCTTTCAAGAAGCTTGATAGTTAATATCCATTTACAGAAGGCAGAATTTATATATTTATTGATTTATTTTTATACACCCCTTGAGACAGTGTCAATTTTTAATGACCGACAGCATGTCTGTCTCGTGAAACACATGGAATCCAAGCGGCTGCCCAACCTGAAATGTTGAACAAGACACAGAGGCAATTTGAGAATTTGAGTCATATGAGAGTGTAAGAAAAATGTGCTTTGTGTTAGGAACACAGGTCTCAGCTGGGAGTTGGTCATGGGATATGAATTTGGCTTATACACTGGCTCGCTTGCTTAAATCAAGTTGCTGTTGGTTTTACTTGCCTGCAGCAATCATCTTCATTAGCCAGCAATTCGGAACAGAATACGAGTCAAACTGGGGTCTTCGGGGTGTGTGCATTTTTGCGATAATAATGTATGATCTTTAGTGTCAAAGGGTACACACATTCTGCAAACTCACACTTCTGTATACAATATTTATTTTATTCTATATTGTGTACCTACTTTAGGTCTGTATATATGTTTGGTCATTTTTACATTCGAAATTGCACTACTTTTCTGTATACAGTATTTATTTAACTTATTATAGTTTATTTAGCTTGTGGCGCGATGACAAAGTACTGTAAAGTGCTCATTGCTGAACCCTTTGCTGTACCTGGCAATTGCACTTTCGGAATGCAATCCTTCTTAAGCTTGGAAACAGTTCCCTTGTGAACATATTAATTGGTGGACCGCAAATTGGTTTAGTCTCCGCCTTCCAATTTGAGCACAGTGTCACTGTTTTATTATTATAAACTCGAAAACATAGACAATAATGCCTGGCGTAAAAATAAAATAGAGTTAGCGCAGTGTCAATGTGGCTACTCACTACGTACTGGAAATTTCGATTTGTAGTGTTAAATCTCCGGTTTAGTTCTCAAAAATCTAATTTTACGACGGTCGAGTGATATGGATTCTTTTGCGTTTCATGTCCAGGTTTAAGAGTTTCTCTTAAAAGTAGAAAATTCGGACAATTTCACATATCAAGGGAGTGAATGAACAAGACGTTTATTAAAGTGTACTGAAATCAATAGAACACATCATTAGAAAATGTAATATTAAATGTCTTTATTAAATATAATTGATAAAATATACACGTCTGTATGGGGTCTAACAAATGTAAACAATTTAATTTTATTTAATGAATTTTATTTAAAAAGTGTAGTGCGTTAATTTGATTTATTCTCTTATATTTTTATATATTTAGTTATTTAGTTATAAATGTAAAAATATAAACTGTTGATGTTTAAAGTTAATACTTATAAACTGCCCTAATAAAAAACAACAAGCAGTTTTGTGACTCTTACAGTGTTTACTAACGACTTTCTCTTTTGTGATCCCAACATAACGATTTGTTATCTCGTGATCTCGACATACCAGATAAAATTTTCTTATCACGACTTCATTTTATTGTGATCTCGACATAAGCGACGTCAAAAGGAGGAAACGAAGTTTGTTGCGTCAAGATCGCGAGGAAAAACAACTCGTTAGTTGTGATCATGAGAAAACAACTTCTTATCCAAAAAGAGGTAAAAGAACAAAAATGTTTTAATCCAAAATGGATTAAATTCAATATTTTCCTCTAAATTCTACAAACAATCCCTCATAATGTCAATGTAAAAGAAGTTTGTTTAAAAACTTACATTTATAAAAAAAAAAATATATTAAAAAAAAAACATTTAAACATTACATGTAAATATGTATTCACAGCCTTTGCCACTCAAAATTAGGTTTAGATGCATTTTGTTTCCACTAATCATCAACCTTGAGAGGTTTGTACACCTTAATTGGAGTCCATCTGTGGTAAATTTAGTGGATTGGACATGATTTGGAAAGGGACACTGTCACTGTTAAAGAGCACAAACCAAGCCAGATGCACTGTAGATTCAAATTCCAACACCATCTAACTATCAAGGTGACCCCCAACTGTTTAGATGTATAAATGAGATTACTCGATCTGGATAAAGGTATCTATCAAATGACCTGCAAATGTATTATTCATTTGGTCTAAACAGTCTTTTGCTCATTTGGTCTGATTCAATGGTTCTACTAAGAATATCACCTATTTTTAGACTTCTTATCTGTGGCAAACAGTCAAACATTGACTATTGGTTTGTTGGCTCGATTTTCTGTTACTGGGTCACTTCAGAAGAAAACCTTTATAAAGTATCGTGCTAGATAATGGAATATTTCTCCATTAGACAGAACTACTGAATGTATTTCCTTGTTTGTTTTTTTTACTGAAATTGAGAAATTCTGAGCTTTGCAGCTTGTTTGTGGCACTAGTTTCTACAAGGTTTTGCTCAGTCAAACATGAGGGTCTATCTGGATGCTGCCTTGTGAGTTGCTTTGGTTGTAAGATCTATGAATTACTATATGGAATTGCTAAGTTGTACTTGTGTCTTTCACACAATACCATTGTTAGCTTGAGGTGACCAAGCTAAGGGACATGCTGGATGAAGTGGCACTGACCTTACTCCAAACTTTGTTCTTACAGTTAATGCAGCCCCTTCTGTTTTCGGTGCGGTTGAGAAATCGGATCTTGCTAGACCGTAGGTTTAATTGTGAATGGTGTGTGTTTTATTCAAATATTGGATTAGGGATCATAATTTCTCCACGTGGAATGCTGTAACCATTGTCAGCTGATGGTGTCACTGTCACAAGGAGTCTGTACCAGGCTCTAAAATTATACCTGAATATTACAGAAATGATTTGGGTATATATTTCGGTTAATGTACGACATTCGAAAGAATCTTTCAGAAATTAGCCATTAGTTTTCAATGGAAGACGAAAACCACCTATGGCATGTGGGAGATGTGAATTTTCCAACCAATTGTGCCTCTTTCACACAATGTTACCACAAATTTGGAGGCACACAATTGTGTAGAATATCTTTGGAGGTGGTAGTATAATTCTTTACTTGACTTGACCCAAATCTGTTTGACCATGACAATGCCGTGGTGCACTAACCCAGCTCCATGGAGATTATGGTATACATGGTTTGAAGTGGAAGATCTTGAGTTTCCAACTAGAGCTCTGACCTTGACCCATTTGAGCACCTTTGGGATGATGCTGACTGCACCCCAGGCCTCCTCAACTCACTGTCATCAAGATCTGATGTTACCAACACCCTTGTGGCTCAATAAACCCCAAATCTCCACAAGCACAATCTAAAATCTGCTGAGAGTGGATGATATTATAGCAGCAAAAGGAGGACTAAAATCTGGAACTGTATTAAAAAATAATTACAGTAATCATAAGGTCAGGTTTTCACAACTTTTCTTTTTGGTGGGACAATGGGAAGGTTTTCACTGTCTATGGCATATGGTCTATTACTGACACTCCTCAGACACTTCCAGGTCCATCGACTTCCATTAAAGGTACAGGCTTTATATTGCTTTATCAACCACCAATGCATCATTGACTGTTTATGTTTATGTCTTATCACTGACCTATGGCTTGTACACTGCTCTGTTGACAATCATTGAGCTGTATAATGCACTAATAACCATCTTTGTTTCACTTTCTACTAAATGAACTCTATTGCCAACTTGCAAACAGCACATGCCTACAGTCTTTTTATTGTTACCTGGGACTTTAACCATGTGACTCGGTAATCGGTGCCACCGAAATTCCATCACCTCGTTGATTTTGCAACCCGTGGTACAAATTGCTTAGACCTCTATGTGAACATTCACGGCACTCTACATTGGCTGTTCATACCGCAGCTCTGTTATTCAGACGACTCCTGAAACACTTTAAACTGGTTGTGAAACAGTCAAGAACCTGGTCTGGCACCACAGACGTGGGGGAGTATACAGCACCAGTGATCAGCCACATCAACGAGTGCATAGATGTTTTGATATTATTCAATCTCTGGCATCCCTGCAGTAAACAGATGGAAGACTTTATCAAAAGTTAACCCATGGAAAATTGCAGGTCCTGACAACACTCCTGGCTCAGGGAATGCGCTGATCAGCTTGCAGATGTCCTCACTGCTGCATCCACAAAAGTCAGCAGGAGACAAGGATCTAAGCCCTCATTTCAAAACCCTACTACCTCCCAAAGCTCACATGGGCCAATCAAACACCTAACCTAATATGACTCAATACCACTGACTACTGTACATTACAAAGCTGCATCAGACATGGCAGTAGTGGCAGTAGGGCATGAGGGCAATTGCTGGAAAATGGCAATTCTATTCTATGGAATATATATGGCTTTCCTGATTGTTTATGGGATACATGCACATCTATCAACCATCCAGCTTATATAAATGTCCGTGTCGACTGTTTGTGTCGTGTTTAGAGCTTGATCAACTGTCCACAGGATGTGTCAAAAATCCAGAATCATCAGATGGATCTGGTGACAGTTTATGGTATTCATATAGCATTGCTTTATCAACCACCTATTAATCATATTTGAGTCTATTGACTGTCTGTAGGATGTAAACAGATCTATACATTGTAATCGGTATGATTACTAGTGTTCGTACAAGGCTTCGCATTTGTACAGAATGCAATCCTTTTTACGTGCAGAACATCCACAGTTTTCCTCAGAGTTTTCTCAGGAACATATTAATTGGTGGACCACAGGTTTGTTTATTCTCCGCCTCGCACTTTGATGCAATTTTTTTATTTTTATTACTAAACTTGAAAAAATTCAAAACAACGCCAGGGTTAGCGCAGTGTCACTGTAGCTACTAACTTCATGAAAATGCTAAATAATCCATAGTGCTAGTGTTAGCCACAAACTAGAAAGTGATTTGTGTTTAGCTTCAAGAGTTTCTCTTTAGGGAGAAAATCCTGACAAATTCTCAAATTGAGGGAGTAAATGAATGAATCAAGGATGGAAGGAATGAAGACATTTGGTAAAGTACGCTAAAATAAGTAAAACAGTTAAGTAGATCAGATCTTTAGAAAATGAAATATTATATGTAAAACACACATTTAAAAACACATCTGTATCACCCAAATGGGGTCTAACAAATGTAAACCGTCCTGTATGTATTTATTTATATTTTTCTATTTTTCTACATATTTTATTTGTGCCAGTTTAACTGATTGCTCAATTGAATCAATATAATAAAGTGTATTGCATTAATTTTATTTATTCTATTTCTTGAAATTGAAAAAATATTTGACAGACAGACAGACAGACAGACAGACAGACAGATAGATAGATAGATAGATAGGAGAAAAGACTAAGAAAAAGAAAAGTGTGAGGAGAGAGAGAGAGAGAGAGAGAGAGAGAGAGAGAGAATAGACAGACAGACAGACAGACAGATAGGTAGATAGATGGGAGAAAAGACCAAGAAAAAGAAAAGTGTGAGAAGAAAAGAGAGAGAGAGAGAGAGAGAGAGAGAGAGAGAGAGAGAGAGAGAGAGAGAAGACAGACAGACAGACAGACAGACAGATAGATAGATAGATAGATAGATAGATAGATAGATAGATAGATAGATAGATAGGAGAAGAAACTTAGAAAAAGAAGGGTGAGAAGGGTAGATAGATAGATAGATAGATAGATAGATAGATAGATAGATAGATAGATAGATAGATAGAAGAAAAACTAAGAAAAAAAAGTGTGAGAAGGAGAGAGAGAATATACAGACAGACAGACGAACAGATAGATAGATAGATAGATAGATAGATAGATAGATAGATAGATAGATAGATAGATAGATAGATAGATGAAAAGACTAGGAAAAAGAAAAGTGTGAGAAGGAGAGAGAGAGAACAGACAGACAGACAGACAGACAGACAGACAGACAGACAGACAGACAGACAGATAGATAGATAGATAGATAGATAGATAGATAGATAGATAGATAATCCCAGGAGTCACAAAATCTGTCTGGTTTCATATCAGTTACATTTTACACCATGACACAAGATTCCTTTGGCTTTACAAAGAAGCAAAGAAGGCTGCATGAGGTATTAGTCAGCAGCTAATATTAGCTCAGTAGTTAGCTAGTTCATGAAAGTGACTTATAAAAATCTCTCATTTATTGGTATGGGTGTATTTTTTGCCATTTACATTCAAGGTAATCTTCAAGGTGATCAGGAAATCAGTAGGCATTGTGATATCATGGAAATATGGTAAAGTGCTTATTATATTTAGATCCAAACGAATGCGATCATCTACTGAGGATCGTCAGGAAAGCAGAAATCAGGAATGAAACGAGGAAATCGAACACCTGAAATCTGCCTAAAATTGTGGGGGTTTTTTAAATATATTTTTGTCCATTAATATGTATTAAAATATTCCCGATAGATGTTTTGGTATCCATCAAGTCTATCTCTGGCATTCCTGCAGTAAACAGATGGAAGACTTTGTCAAAAGTTGTCAGCACTGAAAACTCTGTTAACCAATCAGATGGCGATTTGGACACTCGAAGCCCTCTAGAAGGCATCAGAACGTCTTTGATTGGATGGTCAGAGAGTGCGCTAGTTATCAAACTGCATCTACTGCAAACTGCACCAAATATATTTGGGTGGTTTAAATAACTGTTTATTTTTTTCCCATTTCATAATGGCTGACCACGAAGAAATTGATTTGGTCGCAGATAAACTTACGAGAAGGACGTTCACAAGAAAAGCTGGACATCGTGAGGAAAGATCGGCCAAAACATTTGAAATCAGTTGTTAAGGTTTTCATTACCCATTTTTACTTTTGTGAAACACAATTTGCCTTCATTTTGAAGCACCGGGAAAACTGAAATGCAGGGAAAAGTAATTTAATGAGGTGAATATCGATAAAGATGATGTATGCGTTCATTGGGTTTCTTGCTTCAGCAACACTATTCATTCATGCTGTATGAGATACTTGTATACGTACAAGTAATAATATTGAAGGTTTCTAGAACCGTGGAGTCATGATGGGTTTTAAGAGGTAGGTTGTGGTGGGACGCCACTGAAGTTTAGGTGTTCATTAATTTTCCTTCCTTGGACCACCAGACAATTTTAGAGACGGCGAAGAGATAATCGATGTTATTTATCCTCCATTTTTTAAGAGTAACTCGCGAAAAATCCGATAGTTCGCGAGAAGTGGCTGTAAAGTTCGGAGTAACGTTTCAAAACAGTTTGTACTAATAAATTGCATCAAAATGTTTATTGTATTATCTAAATAAAACTTTTTGGTTACTCGCAAGAGGTCATAGAAGGTAAGAATCAAAGCACTGTATATATAAAAATATATATCTTTTTTTTATTTGATATTTGTTTTATTTAATAAACACAAGCCCCTGAGGAGACTTTGGACAAATCTTGATTCATCAATGAACCCGATCACGTGAAAGAAGCATGATAAGCGTGTGGGAGGGAAGAGGGGGAGAGGGCGGAGCCGCCGTGACGTCAGGAGTCTCCCCGAACCAATCGCGGCGTCTGTTGTCGCGGCCTCTGATTCGACTGTAAATAGAGACCCGGCTGTCCGTCTCGCTCTGCTCCGGAGAACCGGGGGAAGAGGAGATGCTGAGAACCGAGAGTGAAATGTCAAACTAAGGCGAAATGGCACGGAATTTAGGCTCTTTCCTAT
Source organism: Silurus asotus (assembly GCA_024362625.1). NCBI lineage: Eukaryota > Metazoa > Chordata > Actinopteri > Siluriformes > Siluridae > Silurus > Silurus asotus. The sequence continues at coordinate 2,561,414 of MU563656.1, forward strand.
TAAATAACGTGCATCCTGGTTCTCATAGTGGACTCTCATCAATACAGAGTATAACACTGTAAAGATCGGCGGTTGATATTGGAGAAAAAAAACAAAACATTTGTTTTTGGTTGTTTGTTTTTAACGGAAGGGTTATTTATCTAATATCCCCGATCTCGCAGTTTATCCCGAGTGAAGGCGAGGAGAAAAGAATGCTCCAGGATGAGTCAGAGGGACACCCTGGTTCATCTGTTTGCTGGAGGGTGAGTCGCGTTTTACTAGCTAGCATAATCCGCGCCTTCATCCAGGCCTAGCAAGCTAGTTATTCCACCCTAATAACATCCAAACATTGTTTATTTTATACCAAACTATTCTTAAATATATACATAATACATATATTTAATATGCATGTTATATATTATCGTTGAATGCCTCAGCTTTACCGGTCACCGTTACGCGCATGCCAACAGCATAGCGTAGGAATATATATATACACATATACACACACCGTTTAGACTTGGCCGCGTTCCAAATCCCGCACTGAGCACTAAATAGGCCACTTCTTTTTATCGCCCAATGAGCGTCCCTGTAGCTCACTATGAAGTGCGTTACAGTGCGTGTTGGGACGTCGCAGAAGTTTCTAGAATATAAATGATAAAAGATTTGGGGGTGGGGGCGGAAAGAAGGTGGAGAAGTCACGTGACCTTGCATTTATTTATTTATTTATTTATTTAAAAAAATTTTTTTATATATACTTTATTTTCATATATATATATATATATATATAAATAGAAATAAAACCGAACCTGTATTTCGATATAAATTTCTGAAAACGAACCCTGTAAAGGCGCTAGCGGTGGGCGAATATGCAAATGAAGTGAACTTTATGAGGTAATAACACCTGCCAGCCAATCAGAAGCAGGGTGTTTGACATAGTCCTTCCCTTCGACCTTCCAGGTGACCGTTTTGACCCGGTGTTTGGTTTGACCTCTTATGACAAAATTGTCGATTGCGGTTTATATCAGCATGTTTCGCTTTCGGAGTAAATGTAACGGCTAGTTATTTAGGATCGGTTGCCAGCTTTTCACAAAATCCACATGTGATTATGAAAATGAACCCAAATAAGGTAGCTGTGCACCTTTGGTTCTTGGCCCCCTAATTATTCAAGACTTTTTTTTTAAAAGCAGGATAAACCCTAATAGGAAAATATTTAACGTCCGCGGCTAACAGGGGACGTCCTTTACGAGAGCACCCAGGCGAACACTTCTAAAGCGTTTCATTCCTAACACGAACAACATAGAGCTTAATTTGACCTTCACAGCACATGCACAGTTAGTCAGGCAACTATAAGTCGCTGACCCCGAATTCAGAAAAGGTGAAGGGGACAAAAAAAGGAAATCAGAGCTCTTTCAAGGATGCTAATGGTGAGAAAAGAAAGGGTGTCCCTTTTGAGGGTTTGTCTCTCAGATAGTTTTTCAGGGTGTCTATTTATGCAAGTTAGAAACATGGTTAAACAGAGCTAAAGGGTGTTTACGGGGAGTCCGGGTCTATTGAATCTGCAAGCTGGACATTTAAAACCTCACGTCCAGCCACAAAAGGGATCCAGACGGGTCAAGCGAAACAATCCGACGGCGTGATAACCGTTTTGCATTCACGTCACGTTAAACGGGCGTAATCGGTAACGCATTGGAAACGATTCGGCGGTGACCAGTTACAGTGAAATAGAAGTCTGTTTTTTTGTTTGTTTTTTTATTGTTTATCTCCTTGCAAGATGGAGGTTTGAGCAGGAGGACTTATTACGGTCCTTTTTAATCAAAGATCGATGTTTCAACAAAAATGGGGAGTTGTTGGCACGTATCCCAGACCCGTCCAACAAAATCGGCGCGGATCATTATTTCCCCCAGAGCAGGAAGTGCAGTAATCTAAGCTTCTGCAAACTCAAAATGAAAACATGCACCGGTTGCGCTGACTTTATATTTCAGCAGCTTTGTTTTGAAGACGACATGCCACCCCGCCCCCCCGCCGTCCTGTATGTATGCGATCATGTTTCCACACACAGCCGTCAGCAAGCAAGCGAGCGCGTAATCTACAGCGTTGACTTGCAGGAAGAAAGTAGGCCGAAGGTCACCGTGTGCGCCTGTATTGTGGGCCGGCCCACGAAAACAGCCGGAGCAGAAATAGTCTCTCAGATCAGAGAGAGAGACACAGGGACTTGTGTGTGATCCCCACGTCGACTTTTTTCACGCTAGGTTCCAGGTATGGGGGGAGTCACATGCATGGGGTTGTTTACTTTTTTTTATCTGTGTGTGAAGGCAATTTTATTCCATACACCTCAAATCTATTAGTTCTTGATGGGCCACTCCACTGGTTCTTTGACAGGATTTAGACCTGGTTTGATCTTCTCCACAAGCCATTCCTTTATCAATTTGTTATTGTGCTGAAAGCTGTCTAACAGAGGACTACAGGGTGTGTGGCGCATTGATTGGTATTTGAAGCTGTCCATGTCTTTGACTAAATCTTCTTAGTCTTCAGCTGAAGAGAAGCAGGTCTATAGCATGGACCTGCCACTACCTTGCATCACTCTAGGTAATATATTTTCTAGATTTTGAGCCCAGACTTATCCACATACCCCACTTATCCAGGGGTCCTTAAACTATTTTCCCTGAAGGCCACAGAATTTTTCCTTTAATGGGCCCTGGTCGGTCTGTACCAAAAAATGACATGGCTGCAAAGTAACTACCAGCATTATTGTGGAGATTTTAAAATAATTTTAAATGTATTCAATATGCCTCCTAATGCTAAAGTAGTTTATTTTGCAGAGCATTGCTTTTCAGGAGACTTACTAAAAGAGCATTATTACCATCATAATGAAATATTTTCCATCTTCATTGCTAATTGAAATTAAAACATGTACTTACGTATGCCTACGATTGGTGGGTAAAATCTAAAAAAATAATTACGTTAAGATTTATTATTATAAATTATCGTTACGAAAAAAACATGTAAAGTAGTACTGAACTTCATTACAAAAATAACATTTTGTGAATTTCTTCATTAATAAATATAATTATCTAATTGATAAACTCGAAACATATAGCACTCTCCGTGCAGCGCGCCTTCTCTCGCGTAAAAAACTGCACGTGGCGTTATGGATTGGCCTCTAGAGGCCGCTCTCGTAATGGCAGAAATTTGAGTTTGAAAAACAACCTTTATTATCAAATACGGACGATATGCGTGAAACGCATTTCAAATAAAGAAGGCTAGAAGGCCATTTCAAATGTTGGAATAGGCCGTATTCAGGCCGCAGTTTGGGGACCCCTGTTATAGAGGAAGTGGCAAGTACTTGACAGATATCCCTGGCGCTCTAATTAGGTCGTTGTAGATTTCCATTATCAACAAAAAGGCCCCAAAGTTAATTCATCCTCTACGATGAGTGTTTGTTTCCTTTAACCTTTGTACCGGCACCAAACATGCACATGCTGCCCAGTTATCCTCGCCATGAACTCGACGCACCTGATCCGTGACCCATTTCTCAAATGCCGCCAGGACATGACTCGATGCATGTGCAACTTGAGAATGATGCATGCCACGGCCTTTGGCCTAGTTCACAACGTATATACGGATATCTGTGTAAGGACAAGGCAGGGAAAATAATGGCGCAAAAAATACGCTACTGAGCACTTGAGGTGGTTAAGGGCCCTCGCTCAAGAGCCCAGCAGTGGCAGCTTGGTGGCGCTTGGATTTAAACTCCTGACCTTTTGCTTATGACATCCCCCGAGCTACCAATTTCTCTCAACAAGAAGAGCGTAGCCTTTCTTACAAAACTGTAACAATCCAGTTCTTTTTCTTCTCCAGTTGTGGGGGCACAGTTGGCGCCATCTTGACGTGTCCGCTGGAGGTTGTGAAGACGAGGTTGCAGTCGTCCTCGGTGACTCTCTACATCTCCGAGGTGCAACTGAGCTCCATGGACGGGGCCAGTGTCGCCCGCATGTCCCCTCCCGGACCCCTGCACTGCCTTAAGTAAGTGACCCATCCCAGAGTTTGCGATTTCTTGTAGTCGTTTTCTAATTTTTCTTCAATTCAATTGTAGATTTTGAAAGGTGTTCTCGATTGTTTTGTTTCTTTTCTGTCGTTTGAATAATTGAGGGAAAGGTTGCGATATATTCAGGTCGGATCACATCTCGGAAATCTGGTCTTTATAGGGGTAAAATCAAACGAGACTGTTAGTCCTTAAATTGTTACAAAAATTGAAGGGACACAATCGTATGGGACGTCGTTTGAATGCGGCATGAAAATGTCCCCTCACTTGAACTAGGGTACCCAAGCCAATCCCTGTCAATTACCCTAAATTCCAGAGTAAGTTTTCATCCAGTTCCCATGGAAAGTTTCCTGGAAATTTACCAGTCATTTGCCACCCCTTTGCCACCCTAGTCAGGTGAGTTGGGAATTCTTAACTAAAAAAAAAAAAAATAATAATAAAAAAACTCAAATCCAACCTAGAAAACTCTAAATATTTACTGCATTCGATTTAACATTTAAATCGTGTACAAAAAAAAAAAAAAAAGCTTGCTGTAGTAGTGTGGACTGGACTATTTATTTATTTTTTATTTTTTGGCAGAAGTCTTGTTTTTATACCACTGTACATAGTAAGTGGACAGGATGTTCTCTGTGCCCTTTGCCACAGTTCCATGGGAGATAAATGCCAGCCCTAGTTTTTTCCTTTGCTGCCATTGCCAGCAGGTGATCAACATAATAGGAGGAAAGCATCAAATAATATTTAAATTGTTTAGAATTTTACAAAATTGTTTTACACATACACCAATCCGGACACGTTCGAAGACGTAGCGTAACAAAATTCGACCCGTGTCATTTCCACCCGGAGTTTATTTACTCTCCGTCCCTTTAAAGCGCCTAAAATTTAGAAAAAAAGGGAAGAAAGAAACACAATAGGAAAAGTGGGTCATCATATAATTACAGCCTTAAACGTGTCTGAAACAAAGTCCCAAAGGCTGGAACACTGTTAGCTTATCGGAACGTTCTGATCAGCCAAAGGAAAGAAAATGCACTCCTTTTTCTGCACCGTTACTGGCTGCAAGACGTTCAGATGGTTCGCTTTGAGAATGTGAAGGCGAACAATGGACTTGTTGGCTTTGTTCAGTCCTTATTTGAAATAACTTGTCGCATATACATTTCAGTGACTTTTCTTACCTCATATATTTTACCTAGCTTGTTAGCAAACGTGTCAGAGCACAGGGTCAGCCATGACACAACACCCCTAGAGTAGGGTTTGCTTAAGTGCCCAGTAGTGGCAGCTTGGTAGCCCTGAGGCTTGAACCCAAAACCTTCCAATCAGTAGCCCAGAGCCTCAACCATTGAGCTAGCTTTAACCCAAATCAAGAAGGTTTTTTTAGACCCTGAAACCTAAAGTAACTAAAGACCTGAGCAACTTAAGAACTTTGAGGATGTATTCACACGGTAATTGATGTCAACAGTCTACTGCAATGACTCAGGACCACCGGTTGCATAAATAGTTCTGCATTTAAGCCCCTATTACTATACACCTCAACAATGGAACTACAATGAACAGACATTCGGTGCCACCCAGATAAGAATGGGTTCCCTTTTGAGCCTCTCAAAGGAAAGGTGTGCCTGTTGTAAACGTAAATCTCCTTGTTTTTCTTTCCTCAGATTGATTTTAGAGAGAGAAGGTCCTCGATCACTTTTCCGTGGCCTTGGACCTAACCTGGTTGGGGTGGCTCCATCCAGGTATGACTTAGATTTTATATCCATTTGATTGTTAAATGTTTCTGAAATGGTTGTACATTGATGTCTGCTGATACAGATCAAAATCTCTCATTTATTCATATCCAGTTGCTTCAATAGGAACTGGGAATGCAGCCAGTAGCCTTTGAATAGTACTATGTGTTAGCACGCCAGGATTAGCACACAATGGTGTGTGCGTCAAATTGGCTTGCTGCATCGGATCATCAAACCACCAAATTCGTGTTCGTTCAGGTTTTCACCCGATGGAAGCTACAAACCGCCATTCTTAAACTTGTTTCTCTTCAAAGTTGGACCCTGGTTCGTTCCTAACTTCAAGGCATTTAGGTTTAACCTCCAGCGATAACAACATCATGTTCGTCAAGGCTACCGGTTATCAACGCTGCGTCGACCAAAACAAAACCTCAAACGCATTCTGTTTAAAATAGCTAGAAATAAAACAAATAATCGCAAAGGCGTCACCGGAAAAACATCCCTCTCGTCAATACCAGATTTACATTCATGTTCAATCAACTGTCTTTTTTTTTTTTTTTTTTTTTTTTTTTNNTTTTTTTTTTTTTTTTTTTTTTTTGTTTAACTAGCATACACAGTTCACAACGTTACCTTCTACGTCAATTTTTGTCTTTCAGCTTTCATGAAGGGACAGTTTTTGTGCAACTAAAGTACCGATCTTAATTCGTAAATTTCTCAGAGTTTTTATAACCAATTTTTTTCAATTTCTTAGATTAGTTATTTCAGCCCCATACGTTTGATTCGGCAGAAAATTAACTTTGAAATGCTGATTTTGATGTTTGATGCAAGGTTGATGTTTCTTTGCAACAAACGAGGTCAAAGGCAAAAAATTGGACAACGAATGAGTGGCAGAATGTTTTGTGGACAGATGAATCCAAATGTGACATTTTCGAGCCTTGACAGAAGTAAATATATAAAACAGAACAGGAAAGATGATGTCAGCAGATTGCACTCACTCCCACAGTCAAACATGGAGGCGGAAGCTAAATGGTTTGGGGGTTGTTTTGGAGCAGCGTTCCAACTAACGAAGAACATCTTTGGCAAGTTTTACTAGAGGCAAGGCAAATGATTTCGGCAAAATTTTTGGATAAACAAATCGTCCGGATTTCAAGAACGTTTAAAGATGTTCTTCATGCTAAGGAGAGGATTTTTTTCAATGAAAATGGAAAGTGTAGCATCTGCATCTAGTTTGTTGCATAAAAACAAAAGGAACAGTGTGTCTCTGAACAACCATGTTTGGTATATACTTCAATACAATGATCTAGAAAGTCTATATGCAAATTTTAAACCATCAGCTCGCGTTAAGCGATAAGTTGAAGCATTCGTCTAGAGCCAGTATTGTAAAAACTGAAAAAAAATTATTTTGTTCAGGTATCGCAGATGAACGAGTCCACATTCTCTATGTACAAGATGGAAAAAATCACAACCAAAAAACATTTTATGTGTTTTGGGTTTATTGCTTTTCCTTACCGCAGGGGACGTTTTTATTTTTTTGACAAGCGAGGCCACGTTCTTGTCTTACATATGTTTCTCATTTTTGCACAAAAGAATACTTAAGGGGAAGAAGGAATACTTGATATGACTAAAGCTTCATCACTTATTCATACCCACTCACACATTCAACATTAGACTTTTAATAAACCATGACACATGATCACCTCGCGTATGGTTCGAGAGTTCTAGCAAGGGTGTCCTTGTGGCGTAAAGGGGTACTGCAGATCAAAGCCTTAGTAATGGTGAAAAAGAATAGAAGATTATTGACGGGGTGACCAGCAATTATTGTGTCCCGGACGTTCGTTTGTTTTATTTCCCTTTTTACCTATCGGATGCAACAACCAGAAAGAAGATCAAAATGCATGCTTACTAATGTAACATTGAGATCGGCTTGCTAGCTCGCCGTAATATTGCGTCCTTCGAGGTAAAGTTTTTTTGCGTGTTTTACAGTATAGTATTTTTGCCTCGTCAGTACGGGGACAATCATTTTTACAGACTATTAAGACGCAATAAAATGACCTTATGCCAAGAGAATAACGTGACCTCTGATAAGTGCAGAACACAACAAACAGCATGTGGGAAACACTAGCAAACTCAGATTAGCAAACAGTATAATTGAGTAAGGAATAATTCAGTTTTCATCCGTAATTGATATCCTCAGCAGAAACTGACATTTAAACGTATTTGTACCAGCAAAACAGCCCTGACCTGCCAAGGTCTGGACGGCACAAGACCTCTAAAGGTATTCTGTGGTATCTGGAATCATGACTTTAGCAGCAGATTCTTTTGAAAGTCAGGCCTCTGTGGATCAGACTTGTTTGTTTCCAGAACACTCCCATCAGATTGGGACCTGGAAAACTTTACGGCCAAGTCACACCCTGACACACTTTTGCACAATTTTGGCATGCATGAAAGGGGGCACTCGGACCTTTCTATCATAGCTAGCATGAGCTTTTTCAGCCATTTAGCAGTCCAGCAGTTCTTTTGGAGGCTTATCGCTCACATGCTTCCGTGAGCCTTGGGTAACAATGACCCTGTCGCTGGTTTACTGGTCATCCTTCCTTGTAGCAATTTTGGTATTAACCATGCACTGCATACCAGGAATCCCCCTCAAAAGAACTGGTGTTTTGGAGATGATAGCCATCACAATTTGACCCTTGCCTCCTTGCCCAGATCCTTGCCCATTGTGCTTGCCCATTGTGCTTCCTTTTAACAAACCGACTGGGCAAATGGACTGTTCACTTGCTGCGTAAAACATCCCACTGGACCTTGATATTCACAATAGAAAACACAGATTGATGTACGAAAGTTGATGCACAAGTACACATGCACACTTCTGCTAGATTCGAATTTTAGTTGAGATTTTCCATCTCTTTCCGTACAGAGCAATCTACTTTGCAGCCTACTCAACGACCAAAGAGAAGCTAAATGGTGTACTCGAACCTGACTCCACGCAAGTGCACATGGTCTCCGCCGGCCTCGCTGGTAAGATTCACGCATTTCTTCCTAGTTCTTGGTTGCATTTCTTGTTTTTTTTTCTTTTGGTTTTTTTTTGGGTTGTTGGTTTTTCTTAAATAATTGCACTGCTTGTTTTGTTTTGTGAGTGACATTTTGAACTAAAATGGTACTGACCTCTTTATAGTCACATTGTATCCTCGGATATAACCAGTGGACATCTTTTAAATTGTCGAGTACTAGCATAAAATATTATATGTATGTAGAGATCAGCTAGCATCTTTATTTGGTGTTTCAGCGACCAGGGAATGGTTAGTTTATGGAATATGGGCTAGATATTCTTTTTGAACCTGATATTTGTTAGTACCTAGAATTTTAGACCGAAAGCACAATTAATGACTTTTGAGGATCAACGCATAATTTGAAATGTTGCAAAGCATGTGACGCCAAAAATATTATACCTTTTTGTCAAAAGTAACGTCTCCAAAACCAAGCACAATTTGGTCAGCTCGACTAATCAGCACCAATGACAAACTATTTAAAAGTATTTATCGAAAACGAAGAAATATAAAAGTATATAGTAGAAATGAAGTGTAGCACAGCGCTAGTATTAACTTAAATTACTTATGTCTATCGGAAATATTTCTTTTCGACGTAGTCTGCTTCTACTTACAGGAAACGTATCGCCAATGAAAGTTGTAATGCCACATGAAATTACAAATCAGGTCCTCAAAGTTTAGGTTGTGCTTTCCTTTCCTACATTTTTTTCCCCCCATTTTTTTTTTGTTTTCTTTTTCTACCTTTCGAGGGCTGGAGGACAAAAATCATTACATACCAGTGTGCTATTAAACAGTCTGGCTTCACACGCTGTCTGTGCTGTGTGTAATAGCGGCCGCTAGCAGGGCGCTAGCCTAACATGTAGGTTGCCATGCGCGGTGGGCAGCGGTCCTCGCGGGCGATGCGGGCGGAATCAGGACGCCTCAGGTAGTCACTTCTCATCTCATTGGTATGATCATGATTCTCCTAATGATGATGAATGTAATGATGCTAGTTATATAGTCTTTGCTGTAGCCACTCTAGCTAGCTAGTAGCTATGTTTTCTTGTTGTTTTTTGTAACCTCTTTGTGATTGTGAGGTAAACAGAGGGGCAGATAAAAGTTTTTAGACACCTTCTTAAATCTAGTCAGTAAATGCTAACCTTGTCATTATACCATTTTTTTAAACACATTATTTAAGTATTGCATGTACATTTATGGCATTTGGCAGATGCACTTATCCAGACATGCATACAGTTATCTTATTTATACAACTGAGCAATTGAGGGGTAAGGGTCTTGCTCTAAGGCTTCCTCCCTGCATTGGCAGCCTGGGGGTACTGGGTTTTGAACTTGCAACCTTCCGAACAAAAGTCCAGCATCTTAAACACTATGAGAGTAAATTCAGTAGTAGTCTTTATGTATCTTTATTTAGTTTGATTTAAACATAAATTCCGTTTGGGGTTCCAAAAGGGATTTTCCAGAAACATTTCCTTGGGAACTTCATTTGGGGAATTTGGGAAATATTCCAAGTTGGAAACTTACCAGGAATTTATGGAAATTCACTGGTATTTATAGGAATTAAATAGGGGTCAACAGATCCATCGGTTCTGCCCACCAATCTGCAACGATAGTTGATTGCTGGAACTATCCGCAATTGCCAAAACTCCATACCGATAGTTTTTCCGGGTTGCGTCTGCAACGGGGTGACTGAGAAGGTCTGCAGTCATACAGTTGGCTCTAGAAGAAAATCGCTGATGCCTCGTGCTGTTTGTTAGTTCAAAGCGCATTCTCTAAAGTTAGCAGTTAAAATTCATTTAAAAATATATTTGTAAATGTTGAAATAACAAAAAATCAAACAAAAAAAATACTTCAAATGGATTTATTAGCTTAATTTAATCTTAGAAATGGAGTTTTACTTTAAAGTAATCTACACAACATAAACTAACGATACGGCTTTCGGCGTAACGATATCTCACTTTACGCAAAGTTTATCTCAGCGTCGCGGTTAGAAACTTTCCGGATTAAATCTCTCGCCATGTCAACACATTTGGACTCCGATCAGATAACCAGGCCCATGTTTCCAAAGGAAATGTAGGTCACGCCCGGGTTTTCTTTCTTTGCGCGAATACAAACCACGTTACCTTATACCTCATATCATGTACCGTATCCGCGTAGCATATAATACGTAGTTACTATAGAAACCATATTGCACTTAAAAGAGCGTATTAATGTAAATAAAAGCGCTGAGTTTATTCGGAATTGTATTGTTTTTCGATGGACTGAAAATGCTCTCGTATTTGGAGTATGAGCCGATTATTGCTAGCTATCGAGTTACACATGCTGCCCGGTGGCTAAATTTAACCGCTGGAGCACCCTCGGGCAATCCGTGGCTTAGAACAGTAAAGAACAAAAAAAACGACTAAAGAGACGGGTTACGATTTAAATATAGGCTGTTGCTCACTTCTGTCCAGACTATTGATAGTCACAGTAGGAATTTTAGACTTACGAGATGTTTCCAAAAGTGTTTTTTAAATACTCAGTTATTAATAAGATTGGATAGGATTAATTAATAGGACCCTATAAACAAACATTGGCAAGGAAAAACTCCCTGAGATGGTTTGTGGGGGGAAAAAAGCTTGCAAGGAACAATACCCCAAAGGCATCCCATCGTCGACTGGGTGGCACCGAATGCCCATTCATTATTGTATTGCAACATTGACTGCTCAATGTGGAATAGGATGCCCAAATATCACATATAAACCTTATGGTCTATATAGTTGTGTTCTAGCACTTTCCGGTCCTGAACGTTCCACCATCACATACACCCCTAAATACAATAGCTTTGATATAAAGGGTTGATATTATGATATTATCTAATATTTTCCTTCAATCCTGGACACCTGGGGGGTTCCTGAAGCTCTTTTCGAGAACTACTAGTGCGTTCAGCATTTTTTAAGCATTTTTTTTTGTGCTTCAAATTAGAACGGAAATCAGCCTCGACATCATGAATCGCCAACGCAAGAAACAAATCCCGGCTCAGACAAATCCGGGACAAAGGTCTGGAAAACTTCATGAGCACCATTAAAAGACTCGCCGTCAATGCCGGTGCCTCGGACACCAAGTTACTAGTTACGATTGACATCTACATTTACATTTTCGGCATGTGGCGGAGGAACTTTATCTTAATCCAATTTATACAACTGAGCAGCTACAGGGTTAATTCTTAGGGGCCCAGGAGTAGCCGCTTGATGTGGTTGGGTTTTGAACTCACGACCTTCGTCCACTGGCCAAAGTCCATTGCCTTACCCACTAATCTATCACTTTCCCTTCATATATATATATACTTCAAGATATTCAAGAAAAAACAATTGAGAACTTATTTTATTTGCTTGTACCGAACTAACCAACATGACACTTCCACCACCATGCTTCACTTTGGTGAAGATCATATTCTCTAGTACGTCTGCTACAAATAAAATTAATTTTTTGTTAGATTTGTAAAAAAAATTCAATAAAACCGCTGATCAAGTTTATATCTGTAATTTAGTCCTAAAACATATATAATGTTTAAAACTATTTCGTTCTTATATTTATTGAATTTTATTTTACCAAACGTGGATGACAAGGTTAGCATTTGCACACTCTGTACTTGCCCTGCTTTACCTCTTCTTTTTTTTTTTTTGTTTATTTTATTCGTTTTTTGGGAGCCTTTGTCCACAGTTTACTCTTTCATTCATTTATTTTTACAACCCACTTAAGGTTAATTTATTAAAATTAAGATGATGGTAAATTTGAACGTGCCATTCCAGACAAAAGAAAAAAGAGAAAACAAAGAAAAGAAGCACTGGTTTAATGATGTCCTTTAAAACTCAAGAGACAGCCAATCTGCCTCTTCTTTCTTTTTCTTTCTTTCATTTTCTCCTTTCTTTCTCTCAATGTACATAAGCCGAACGTTTTTGGAATTTCGTGTCTGGGGCCGGACTGTCTAGACGGTCATAAGAGGGTGGGGCTTATGGTGTATGCGGGTGGGGTTTGATTGATATGCTCCGCCCCTCTGCTGCTGCTGCTGCTGCTGCTGCTGCTTGTGACTATGGTACAGAAAAGCCTGTGTCTATTTTAGGCCTGTACTCTGTGAGCCAGCCTGCTCCATCCTCCCCCCCCATATCTGCAGGTTCCGTCCTGCAGCTGTGAGGAGGAGCTTTGCCCCTCCCCGTGTGAGTACTCGACCAGAGACACACAATCTCTCTCTCTCTTTTTTTCTCTCTATCTCTATCTCTCTCTATCCTCCTTCTTTACCCCCTTGCTCTAGGTCTCTAAATCCTATCTAGAGCCCCCTCTACTCTCCTACTCCTCCACCCCCCCTCCCCACTACTCTAGGTCACTGATGAATCTTTCTGTAATATTTGAAGTACTGCAATAGAGCAGTGGCCTACCTGTCATTGTTTTTATCTTTTTTTTTTTTCTTTTTTTATTCCAGAATTATTCTAGACAGTATTTGATTTTAGACCACGTCAAGCCGAACCTATTCCCTAATTGACAATACGATGAAGATATTTATTACTTATTACTAATCTCAAGGCATGTCTTTTTATACTTATATATACACACACTATGTTTCCAAAAGTATTCTGTCACCTGGTCGGAAGTACAGCATGTGCTTTTTGAGCATCGCATTCCACATTTATTCCCAGTTGTCCCTTCTAATTCCCTCCACTCTTCTGGGAATTCCCTCTAAGAACCACAAATAGCAGGAAAAGTCAGGTGACCCAATACTTTTGGCAATATAGTGTGTATATATATGTGTGTGTGTTGTGTTTGGAAACACCTAGTCTTTTATGGGTTTTCGAGAGACCTGTGCATGTCCCTTTTGTTATTAAGATTTACTTTGTCCAAACAAAACTTGATTTCCATCGAAAAAAATATTCCCTTAGCATTAATATCAGCTTTACACACACTCGGAATCCGGTCAGTCTATTTCTCTCCAAACGTTCACGTGCAATACCTTTTTAGGCCTCTTGGAAAACTTGCCAAAGGTGTTCTCGACAAGTCGGCGAAGTCTGTTCCAACGAGCCTCGGCGCAGACGGAATCGCATGGTGTTGAAGTACGAAATGGTTGCCATGTTGGTTCCTTTTCCCCCGGAACAAGTCTCCAACCTACCTCGCTCCAAAACCACCCCAAACCGTTAAGCTTCCGTCCCGTTCTCTATTTACATGCACGTGTCTCAAAAAGCATAAACGACTAGGCGTTCCCAAACTATTCACAGGCACGTTTATATATATAAAAAAAAAAAAAAAAACGTGCAATCACGCTCACACGTGCCCTGTCAAGTTCAGTTAATTCGTCCTCCTGCTTTCTAAACCAGGTCAATCTGAAGAATTTTTTATTTATTTATTTATTTTTGTTACTTTTGCTAGAAATGTCCACACTGTGGCCTATTACTTAAAGATGTATTTGTGGCGAATGTGTTTCCCAATTTTGAAAAAAACATGAATTAATATTTAAAAAAAAATATTAAAAACAAACAACAACAAAAAATTATATATATATACTTTTTTATTTTGTTTGAAATAAATCTTTCACTGATATCTGCCCCCTATTTTAAACCCCTAATAAGAACAAACCCTAGAACTTTAAGTCATAAAACATCTGAAAGAAGTCCACAGTGTTGCTTAGATTTTTGCTTTTTATTAAATTTTTTTTATTTTTAAGGACAGTAGGCCTGCTTCACTAGCCTTGCCTATGTTGTGCAACGATGTCATTTCTACGGCTGACCCGATTATCTTCTTCCCCCTCCCCAGGGTTCACAGCGATCACGGCTACCAATCCTATCTGGCTCATAAAGACTCGCCTACAATTGGATGCCCGGTGAGCAGTTATTGTATGATAAAGATTGTCCTATTACCCATAAAGCCCTACTCCACTCCAGGGTTAGTATAGGGAAGTGAGGAAACAGGGGTCGTATCTCACTTTGATCAGTGCGTTGTAGTCGTGCCACACTGAAAATAATTACTAATAAGAACTAATAATTAAATTAAAAAGGAAAAATGCAGTATGAAATTTTAGATTTAATTGCTACAGTAATCCCCCGGTGGTTACGGTGGTAAATTAAAACTGAGGTAACGCAGGAAACGTATGGTAGCATAAAAAAAAGTCTGTTGCGGATACCGAAAAATTTCAAATCAAAATTTGTTTCCCCCCATCCAGGAACCGTGGAGAGAGGCGCATGAGCGCGTTCGAGTGCGTGAGGCGCGTGTACAAAGCCGACGGGCTCCGCGGCTTCTACCGCGGCATGTCGGCCTCTTACGCCGGCATCTCCGAGACGGTCATTCATTTCGTCATCTACGAGAGCATCAAGCGTAAACTCCTCGAGTCCAAAGCGAGCGCCAACATGGACGACGAAGACGAATCGGTGAAGGACGCCTCCGACTTTGCCGGCATGATGCTGGCCGCCGCAACCTCCAAAACTTGCGCCACGTCCATCGCGTACCCACACGGTACGGCTCATGCATGTTTGCCCGTCTACAACAGCATACCGCAAACATTCCTGGCTCATCCTTCTCCCTTTTTTTTGCTTTTTTTCCAGAGGTGATCCGTACCCGGTTGCGGGAGGAGGGCAGCAAGTACCGCTCGTTCTTCCAGACGCTGAGCGTGGTGGTCAGGGAGGAAGGATACAGAGCAATGTATCGAGGCCTCACAACCCATCTGGTCCGCCAGATCCCCAATACAGCCATCATGATGTGCACCTACGAGCTGGTAGTCTACCTGCTCAACGGCTAAAAAAACAAAAAAAACCCGCAAGGACAAGAAGAGGAATAGGTCGAGAGAAAGACAAGAGCGGCAGAAAAAGAGCGACGGGCGAAGCTGAGAGAAATTTGTCCCTTTCACGAGACCAAATTGGGCAGCGCGATCAACTGAGACGAAGGGCAAAAGAGAGAGATATAGGAAGTACAGCTTGATGGGTTACGCCACAAGAGGGTGCTGCTGGCACACGGCTGGAACGATGAAGTTCGCTTCAAACCAACCCGGATGAGAAGGAAGGAAAGCAAAGTTGGCCTGTTTCTCTTCTGAACCTGAAATGTGAAAGTCCTTAAAGGACTGTCAAATGTGGGGGGGGGGAATGCTTGAAAACAAACAAACAAAAACTATTGGTATTTGTCATGAGTTCGTTTTTTTTTTTACTTTGCGTGTACGTGTCTTTTTTTTCTCCTTTTTGAGAGGGCCATTGCCCCTTTGAAATTCTGTCTGAATGCTTCTATATGAAGCGTCGATTTATCGTAATTCCTGGCAACCTGCGACGAAACCAATTTCAAGTTCGCACCAGTGGGGGAAAAAAAAAAAAAGTGCCGTTTGCTCGTTTTTCAAACATTTCCCTCTAGAGGTCAGCGTTTCCACTCTGGCGCTTTGGTTTCCCCGAGTACGCACAACAAAGTTCGTGATCTCCTGATGTTTTTTTTTTTTTTTTGCCTACTTCAAACTGAAGTGTTGTCCATTCTGGATTTTTTTTGCCCGAGTTGTTTCTGACAACTGGCTCGTCTGTTCAGACCCAAGCAATTGGCAATTAATTGATGGGGGGGGGATTCTAACAAAACACCGTTATTTGAAATTAAATATAAAAAAAGCTATTGTTGTATCCAGGAGCACAAATTAGCAAGTGGGATTACATCATGTCCTGCATTGTAGCTCCTGTCCTAGGTACCAGAAATTCAACCCCTAAACCCCCCCCCCTCCCAAGCAGAGGCTTGGCTTTTCCAACCGTATCCAAATATAAATTCATATATGCACTTTGTAGCGTTTTTCCAGGCTACACGTTCTTTATGTTTTCTGTGTTTACGACAGTTTACTATAGAACTTATACTAATAGAGTATTTACTGTATAAGCAAGACAGTGTTTTGCACCACAGTTCCTTTTCGAAGGCTGTTGTACAGATCAGTCTAGTAAACTTCTAGTGAAGGACATCCCTGTGTTTTGTGTATATAGTGTATAAAAAAAAAAAGATATGTATGTATAATAGATCTTCAGTGTTCCTATGATTTTATGCAGTCGGTTTTAAGAGGAACGAATGATTCATTGTTCCGGGTTCGTTTCAGCCTTCAGCGTGTTAAGAACCGGGGACGTGTCGATCACGGATACGGTTCTCGTTTCCTTCCGTTCAATATAAAAAAAAAAATACATAGACCAAAATGTGGATTAATATCAAATTCAGTTCAATTCAGCGAGCACTGAGACACTTCCTTTCCCTCGTACTCGCTTCGATGCATCCTTATTTATTTAATTTTTACTTTTTAAAAAAGATTTTTATTCCAAATTTTTTGAATGCAAGGATGATTCCGACACCCCCGAAATGAACCTCTTACTTCCATCCGTTATTTCGTCATTAAATCGACACTGCGATTCTTCAGATCCGTTTGCGAACCTTACGAACAGTCCGACTACAAAATTGAACAAAATGAGAAAAAAAATTATTCAGTATTGATAAATCTAACGAGCTCAAGACGCCTCTCGCATCAAGCGTTGCTGCTGTCCGAGCGGTGGTGTATTGTATTAAAGGATTATTTTTAAATCCTGGATGACCAAATCGAATGAAAATTGGCGTCGGGTCAAAAAATTGTCAATTGTAATCCTAAAAAAATTTCAAAAATTGATGATGTAATTAATAAGGTGGTACCCAAATAAAAAAAAATTACCATCGATCATTAAATATTTAGAGATTTGTTAATTGTTTATAGAAATACAAATGCGTTATTATTCCAATTGATTTATGGAAACCGCACAAAATTCGCAAAACATCAGCCTTTCGAATCTTGACATCAGATGCCCCCCCCCCAAATCCGCCCCGCCAACGTACACCACGTTTCCATGTTAAGGTTTGCTTCGTAATTCGATTGTTCAAAATCGTAATTTAAATGTTCACACAGGGTCAACACTAACTGTTCACATATCAGCATTGGATGTCATTTTTTTTTGTGTGTGTGTTTAAAAAAAAAAAAAAAAAAAAAAAAAAAGTGACGTTTGCTAGTTATGTAATATCATTTTTGTACAAAAAAGTGAATAAAAAGCACATAATTGAATGCTGGGTGAGTCTTGTGGTTTGTGTCTACTGAAGAACTTGCATATGTTTATTTTTAACATATTTGCTTTAGTAAAAAAAAAAGTTTTATATCTAATTATTAGTAGATGCTACTATACTTTTATTATTTAGAAAGTGACCGATAATTTGTGACCTTTGTTAAAATCGTATCGCAGCACTACGGAGACCGAGGCGCGTCCTGAAAGTCGCATAGAATACAGATTAACATGGCAGAGGTAGAGCTGTAACTTGCAGACACAACAGGAAAAGAACGTCTTTCTTAAGAAGTAGGAAGGCACTTGCGTAAATTGATGTCTGTCTGTCTGAAGGAAAGAAGATTCCTATCGAGATGCGAATCGCCTCGGCATCAGTTATGGAGATCCCTAATGTGTATGGATGGACGACTAGCTAGCGGCGGCTCTCCTCCGTTTGGATTTGTTCCGACTTTGAACACCTTCAAGGACGGGTTTGTTCGTATCCACGAAAGTTTGGAAAGTGTATACCACTGGCAAGACAAGATGGCGTACCCCCCCTCCCATGGCAGGATGTGCTTACAATGAAGACTGCATAATGGAAGTGTTCAGATGCTATTGTTCTCGAGATTTGATATACTCCCGGATACAGATATTCTTCGAAACGTATGCGCTTACGCGGCCATGATGTGTAAAGAAACACTAATAGGTGGAAAAAGGGTGTTGCATAAAAAGTTGTGGGGGGGATTCTCAGCTAAATTGCATTAGGAAGCTCTTTGCCAGGTCAAAGAGCTTCATTAACTTCTTAAGGAGACTTGGAAAAATGCTAACGATCTCTGTAGGTTGCAAGCACTGGAAAATAGTTGACGGATAACCTGAAAGCAGCAGCAGCAACACTTCCATAGAAAACACAGCACAACAAAATAGCTGTACCATAAGGAAAGCACAGAAATGTGCATTTTCAAGAATTTGGACAATTCAGTCAGGGAGACCTTTATACAGCATCAAGGTCCAATCACCACCCTGGTTTTCAGCCAGATGTTATGCTGAATGATTCTACTTCCACATCAATTAAGGAATAAACATTTCTTATCTGAAAATAACACGTTTGAGATTCCATCTTGAAGTTTAAGCTCTCTTAAAAAAAAATCTATACTGAATTATCTTTGCATTAGCCAGCAGTTGCCTGTGATGTAATATATCAGTGGGGCATGTTGCTGACGGTGATGTATGAAGAAGGCTTTAGTGGCAGTGGAGTAATGGAAACTGCAGCCATCCGCCTGGCTGAACTGCCGATACAGAAAGTGTTCAGCTCTAATTTACGGCTATGAGCCTCTTCCAGTTTGGAAACTCCACCCACTCTGCAGAGGTTTGTACTTTTCTGCAGGGTGGACAAACCAGGCAGGGTTGGGTTTTTTTTTTTAAATGCTAGTTGATTTGCTACATGGCTTTGTTTCAACGTAACACACTTCAGGGTGGTGTAATGTACCTCCAAACAGAAATTAGCATTCAATTAGTTTACAGTTGCTAATTAATTTGGTCAGGGATAGTGTTAAGTGGCAGTACTTTTGGGTAACTGGACAGAAAACTCAAACCCCAGCATTGTCCAGCTGCCACTATTGGGCCCTTAAGCAAAGTCCATAACCCTATCAAGACCTGGGGTGCTGTATCATGGATGATCCTAAACTCCGTCCATCAGCTTCCTAACATGTGGAGACATGAAAACTTTTAATTAAGCCATGACTTAACGATTAAGGCTATGAGTTACTGATCAGATTGTCTTGGGTTCAAGCTTCAGCACTACCAACCTGATATTGTTGAGCCCTTGAGCAAGACTGTTACACTTGGGTAACTGATTAAAAGTTCAGGGAATCCAGACCCAGAACTACCAAGCAGGCCCCCTAACCCTGTGCCGTTTAATGGCTTACCCCATCTTCTTAACAAAATGGGTTATGTGAAAACATATTTAAGAAGTGGTGAGTTCATTAAGCTCTAAGTTACTGATATGATGGTTGATGGTACAAGTCTAGCCCTACCAAGCTGCTACTGAAAGGCCCTTGAGCAAGGCTAATATACCCTCTTTGCTGGGGTTTTAGCCCCAGCACTACCAAGCTGCCACTGTAGGGCCCTTGAGCAAGGCTAATATAACCTCTTTGCTGGGGTTTTAGCCCCAGCACTACCAAGCTGTCACTGTAGGGCCCTTGAGCAAGGCTAATATACCCTCTTTGCTGGGGATTTAGCCCCAGCACTACCAAGCTGCCACTGTAGGGCCCTTGAGCAAGGCTAATATACCCTCTTTGCTGGGGTTTTAGCCCCAGCACTACCAAGCTGCCACTGTTGGGCCCTTAATCAAGGCTCAGTATCTGCTGGGGGTGCTGTATCCTGTCTGACCTGCACTCTGACCATAGCTTAGGATATGTGAAGAAAATAATTTCACTGTAATTCCACAATGCTGAGAAACGGATTAAAACTGGATTAAATCCATTTCTTAATGTTAATCTATTATACTGTTTGTTTATGGACAACCATTGTAAAAAACCTACTAGACACCATTAGAACTTGCAGCATTGGAGTCCATCCTAGACTTAAACACCATTAGCAATTCCATGATGGTTTCTATTGTTTGTTTGTTTTTTTTCTTTGCTTTTGCAGTGTCAGTGTTTGGAAAAGTATTTTCACATGGGAAAGTATTCGCAGGTTTCTTATAACACTATATAAATGGGATAAGTTCCCGCACCACTACATACATTTACGATCTGTCCAAATCTGATGTGTACGTTCTATTATCGTTCTATTAAATCATGATTCGTTTAATGGAACAGAGCGAGCGACTTGAAAGCGACTGCTAACATCTATTAATCAGCAAAAGTAATAGAGCTATTAAACCAGACAGAAGAGGGAATTGGTTGTTTTGGAAAATGTGCGAAAGCCATTACAGGAGTCGAATTATGCGGCCCTGTTATCAGCGGTGTGGGATTTGACTGATGGACATCAGGCGGCTACGGAAGACATAATAAAAATACTAATGAAAGAAGGGTTTTGACCCGCCGTGACAGTAACTGGCAAGAGATGCAGCTGTACAAACACGATGACAAATCAATGAAAGATGCATATCCTGTGTGAAAGAACAGGGTCTATTATTTATTTATTTATTTTTACAAAGAAAAGTTTATGGTACTGTCCCGAAGGTCATGTGTATCCCTGAACTTTGAAGGCCATTTTTTCATTCGGCAAAATTGCGCATGGATATGACGGAAATGCAAACGGATGAAATTACGTATAAAGTGAAATCAGTGTGGCGGTTGAGTGCGGGGTCGGATTATCCTTTAAAGCAGAGTTCCCCGACCTTTTTTGCGCCACGGACCGGATTAATGTCAGACAATATATTCACGGACCAGCCTTTAAGGTGTGGCGGATAAATACAACAAAATAAAATGATACAGCCGGCATAAAGACTGGTATTGTTTTTTGTTTATTTTGCTAGCTTTGCGGGTTTCAATTTAGCCGTAATCTATTATTTGTTAGCGGCCGGAGCAGCCCCTTTAAGAAAGTAGTGGATGGAGGTAAGACATGTGACCAAGGCATCTTGACATGCATCAAGAATGAGTCATAGACAGATGTGGCGTAAAGAATCCAGTAATTTTCCAAAATAAATAAAACGAAAATAATTAAAGTGATGTATTCATTCTGTGTGGCCCGGTACCCATTGACCCACGAACCGGTGCCAGTCCGCGACCTGGAGGTTGGGGACCACTGCTTTAAAATGTTGCCATGTTTTATGCATTAAAGAGTGCAATGTCTTATCATTGGCATTATTCGAATCTGTTCCGTATAAACGTTACAGTATATATATATATGTATGTGGCAGTGGGCACGTAATCAAGAGGGCAGAGCATAAACTGCTACGTTTGCCTGGTCCGCAAAAATATTTGAACATTTCTGTCATATCGCCTTTCGGAAAATTACAAGTCAAACCATCATTACTCTCAATCTGTATAACTATTTACTGAAAATACACTATTTATATACAAACAGTGGTGGACACCCCTAAGATTTTAGATTTTTTTTAACATCCCATTCACACATTTAGTCCCCATTTTCTGTTATTATTATCTCGACTCTTCTGGGAAGATGTTTCACCAGATTTTTAAGAGTAACCAGAATTTTAAACGTGTAACATTAGAGTTAAACAACACAAACAAAACACACACAGTAACTACCCAATCAAGTTTATATTTCTATAAGTTAAGTTGTTTTTTTTATATATATATTTATATTAATTTTTAGAATTTACCTACAATTTATTTTTGAATAACACCATATCCAGATGAAGCCTTGCAGCAGATGAGTTGTTGAGATTTACATTTCTCCATTTATTACTACGGATTACTTATTCATCACCCGGTGCAGAGCTGCAAATCTTTCACCATGATGAAGGCAGTCGTGAGATTTAAGTCCTTAATAAAACAATTTTGTGTTGCATCAGCATGCCATTAACCGCAGTCTACCTTTAAACCTTCATTCTTTTATTCCCTCACTACTAGCAAAGCCATAATACATGTGGGCTGCATCTTGCATCTACATAACTCTGCATTTTTATGATGCATGTACTTCCTAACACTCCATATAACAATATTGTTGTTGCAGCCTATTTTTTATTATGAATTGGCAGTTCTATATAGTCACCTATCCATCCACAAGGGACCCCATATTTCCAAAGTATTAAATATGAAATGGTATTTCTCCAGTACATATATAGGAATAAATATTGTATTCTGAAAATACCAGAGACAAACTTCTCTCTTCTTCTATTGTCGCTTTACTGCTTTGGTCATACTGATAGCTTAACATTCTGGGTATTTTGGGTATTTGTAAGAACTCCCTCAGCCATACCTAAAAAAACCAAACCCCAACTCCAAAATTGGTTATACGAGGCAAAGAGGTTGTCACTGGACTGTCACACAACTGTAATCTTTTGTTTGCCTGCAATTACATAATACATATGGCTCTGATCCCAAAATTGGCCCCCAACCCTTGGGCTCAAGACTACATGATTTCTAAACCCTGTCTCAAGACGTTCTTTCGGACAGAAGTGCACCCCTTGGTCCAGTGCAGTACATTATACTCAGCAAACCACAAGCTACATAATTCATTAGCATTAATCTAGATTCCCTAAGAATACCACAGCCTCAGCAGTAGTTACCTTGAGCTTGTCAGAATTAAGAGACTTTCCAAGATTGATCAGCAATTGCCTAAAACCTATATACGACGTGGTTTCAAGAAGTTTCGAGACTAATAACTGGTGCTAACTGGTGCTATTCTGAACGTGTATGCGATATTATCTTTTGACATGACATACGCTTGACATACAGCAATGCTGCTATGAGTTGTTTGAGGTGTTTTGAGTGGCACACATGCTATTAGAGCGGAAGGACATCACTGCAAGGTGAGACGAGAGATCACAAAGGCCTCCAATGAGCTCTACCCCCGAAAATGTCGAAACGATTCAGCAACTTGTTTGGTTACTGATTTTGAGACCAAAACATATGCTGGTCTGTATTGAATACCATGATGGCCAGTTACACTGATTACAAGTGTAGGCAAAATTTCAGATGGGGTTGATTGATCAAAAATGACACAGACACACCCACCCAAAGGCAGTCAAATTGAGAGATACTGACTTACCATGATTGCGAAATCTTGACCTAGACATGGTGATATATGAAGACTTTGTCAAGGCAAACTTTACTGCCATCTGTGGGTCTCCCCAATTAGATTGGAACACATTTATACCTACCACAAAATGCAACAAACAGGTCATAAGGTATGGCTTTTGTGCACCTGAAGTGGTGCATTGGTTTCTATTGCTGCTCAGAATAGGGGTCTAAAAACTGTGGCATATTTATCGTTGTATAGAATTGTTGTCAGGGGTTGTTCATTGTTTGGATCTGTCTAATAACATCCAGGTTGGGGACTGCAAATCAGAGGTCCATGAAGCATTCCTGAATTTAAGCACCCACAGTAAATGTGCTCTGAATACCCTCATGTGGTGCTCTGTGAATGTAAATCGGGTAGATTGTCTGGCTCCTATAGTACTTGCCTTCCTGCAGGAACTGCTGGAATCCCAAGAGACCCTTATTTATTAGGCAATGTAGGATGCTGAACTCTAATCGGTTACTTTACAGACTACCTTTTACTGGCAATCATGTCACCAAAAAAACATTTGAGTGACTTTACACCATTCCACAAGAGTGAATCTTGCTAAGCATTTTTTGTTATGCAATCACCAGATCAACTCTTTGGTATCTTCGGAAAGACAAAGACAAGAAGGAGGGGGGTACCCTGCCTAAACAACTGTGACATTACACTCACCTTCTTATGGAAGTCTCTACAAGGTCTCCCAGAGGCAGGAGTGTGCTGGACATCATCTTGTACATCTTTCCATTGCAAAGGAAGGGTAAAATATAATGTACATGCAGTTCCATGAAGACCACACGACTTGGATTTGTAACCAGAGCTGATCTCTGTGGGAACTGTGGCATGAATGTTCCAGGAAAACAGCGGTTTCATGCCATCTTGGAAAGAAACGAACCATCCGATACTCTCCACAAAAGCAATTTTATACAATTACTGATACATAGAGAACTAATTTTTACCAGGTCTGTCATGGATAACTATAATTATGAGGATCCCAGCACTTCTAGAATGTTATTACCCATTTTACTTTCAATGAAATATTTTTAAATCATTATGGCTGTTAGGAGTGGTGTAAAACATAAAACAATACACTCTCCCTGCTCTCTAAAACATCTGCGAATGATCCTGATGGAAATTCATAATGATTCTCATTTTGTTTGCTGTAATCTTTTCAAAGCACCTACAATTTGTGAAACAGTATACCTGTTTTCTCTAGCTTTTTTTTATCCTTGCCCCTCCTTTTATCAATTTCCACACTCACCATTCACACAATTACCCTGGTTTATTTGCCTGCCTTGTCTGCCATGCCTGAGGGTCATAAAAATACAAAATAGCACCACCGCTCAGAGTAATTTATCCTGGAAGGTCAATCTCATGAGCTCGTTCTATTCGCCCCACCGTCAAATGACCCTGATGCTCCATTCATTTGTTTGAAATAAACACTTCTATACCTTAGTTTAGCCTTTGTGAATGTCAGTAGAAGGAAGACAGAGTACATGTGTGTGAATGAGAGGAAAGGGCAGTGGAATGGTGCAATTGCAGGGAGAAAAGGTGGTGAAGGTGGAGGCGTTCAGGTACCTGGGGTCAACAGTGCAAAGTAATGGAGAGTATGTTAGAGAAGTGAAGAAAAGAGTGCAGGCAGGGTGGAGTGGTTGGAGAAGAGTGATAGCAAGAGTGATTTGTGATAGAAGAGTATCTGTGAGAGTGAAAGGGAATGTTTATAGGACTGCACCCAGCCTTAAGGAAGACCCTTAAGCCTCAACTGCTGATCAAACACTGGGGTTATCCGATTATCTGCTTTTGACCATGGTCAGAACTACTGCCATCCTAATTTCCATTTCCATTTGACAAAAGTAAAAAATTCTTATGTCTTATCTTTGCAGGAAGATTAAGAACCAAATGTGATTTAGCTTATATATATTTGTTTTCCTAAAACTGAGATTTTAATGTATGTCATACAGTATACACAAACTCTGTGAAATGGGAACCAGGTGGTTCCACACCACCCCTGGGGCATTATCCTGGGTTTGAAGATCGACAGTCACATATGGCACCTGGTGCCCTCTTTCCTACATATTAGGACATCTGCCTCCTCTAATGCTTATGAATAGTCGATAGCTTGTTAAAGGAAACCACTATGTATCATGTATGTATGTTTGAGCTTTTATAATTTTTGTCTGCTTTTGCTAGGGAAATGTATAGCTTTTAACTCTCACATAATGTCAAATCTCATGAATAAACGGCATCGACCACAAAAAATGTAACTCTCTGTGGAGCATGTAGTTGTTTTGTATGACAATTGTGAGTTCAGCTGGCCTCCATGCTAGTCCCTAGGGATGGGTCAGGTGCCACACTTAGCCTACTTTAATTGGGATCATTCAGTGAGCTGCTGTGTGGGAGTGATGGATGTCCTGCTGTGGGGGGAAAACAGAGCATACTCCATGCTGACCACGGTCGATTTTTTTTTTTATACCTGCATGATTAGCCATTTGAATTAACCAGGATTGAAAAATTTTTCCGTCTGTATTTGAAAAATGTGTCTTTGATAAATGTGTCATTGTTGATGGAGAAGTATTGAGAAGGTCAGAAGGAGTTGCATTGGGTGTTTGTGGATTTAAAGAAAGCATACGACAGGGTGGAGAGAGGAGTTGTGGTATTGTATGAGGAAGTATGTGAGCGTGGTGCAGGACATGTATGAGGACAGTGTGACAGCAGTGAAGTGTGCAGGAGGAACGACAGAATGGTTCAGGTGAAGGTCGGACTGCATCAAGGATCGGCTCTGAGCCCTTTCCTGTTTGCAGTGGTGATGGACAGGTTGAAGGAAGAGGTCAGACTGGAGTCTCCCTGGATTAAGATGTTTGTGGATGATATTGTGACTTGAATCCCGAGCTTCCAATCAGTAACCCAGAGCCTTAACTAGTGAACCACCCTTGTCCTGGTAAACTAATGCTCATGCTAAAACTACTTGGCATCCTGAACAAGTGTATGTCTACATTCACAGAAATCATGCCATGCTTCCAAAACTAAACTCAAACCAGTGTTTTGTTCGGTACCATTTTGTGATTCCTGGCTGCGTGCTAGTTTTTACAGCTAAATCCCCTTTTAAAAACACAACAAACTAACAATAATCCTCAGAAACACTGATTGTGCTACCTGCAGACTTTTCTTTTTATAACCAAAGCAGTTGCTTTGCCTCACGTCTCCGTTTTGCATATGTATCCAGGCTGTTGATATTTGACCTTACAACACAACAGAATGTCCTATATTTATTCACCGGATAGATGAACACACCTTGGATAGCCCCAAGCCTGGGTGCAAATGGAAGAGCGTAGGGACAAATCAACCCCATAACAAAACTGCTACAGGAATGGCATGTAAGCCAACAGGCCCTTCCCGCCCAATGCACCTCATGGCGAAGGAGGTATAAAAAAATAAATACATGCACAAGAAAACAGGGACTAACTTGTTTCTTGGAAATTTGACTGGGTTTTTTCCCCATTCAAATTGTAATATAGCGTTGTATATTTAGTACAAGCTGATATAAAAGCAGCAACACGTCCTGTTCAGGAGAAGAGACCTGATACGTGCAAGTGTGTTTACATGACAGGCTTGCTACGAGTTCCCATGACGATACACTCGTCTCTTTTACAGCCCTACGGCGTGTTTTGCCTCATTGCTTGAGAGTTTTATAGGGGTGATATCACACTTCAAATAGGAAGTAACTGTGTTTCAATCCTTAATGATGCAATGAGGACTTGCACGCACCTCCCTGGTGAACTCTTTGGTGCAGTACACTTGCGATATTGCTTTTTGTCCTTTATTAGCACTACATATGTCCTATGTGTGAGTAAGTGTACATGACAAGTCAGATAAATGGCTTCCCATGACACCACTATCTTCACTCATCACAGATGTGTGTGTGTTGCAGACAGCGGAGAGAGCAAAGGCTGAGACATGGAGACACGTCTGGAAAATTGGTTACAACATTCACAGAAATAGCGCACGGCTCCACCCTTTTTTATTCATTCATTCTGTCCTAGGAACAAATAATAACTGGGGCAAAGCCTCAAAGAGCACCTGAGTGTATAAGTGTTCCGGATTTACATTCGGGAGCTGTCCGGATGACAAAAGTCTTCGTCTCCGTGTAAAAGCCGGTGAGAAGTGTACAGCTTTGGCCTGATTACTTCACTTGTGAAGTCTGAGGCGATAGAATTCGACTCCATGATCTCGATGTCTCCCAATTTTTTTTTAGGTTGCTAAAAAGTATTTTCAAGAAAAAAAGAAAACAATAATTATTTAATAATCACCTCTTTCCCAATCACCAATTACTAATCTCCATTGTTTTCCGGTAAAGAACTAATCAACATTCGAAAAACAAAAATTACAAATCACCATTCCTGCCAATGGAATGCCACTTATCGCCATGGTTTCTCAAAACACAATCATATTTTCCCAAAGAACAAATCTCTAATCACGGACTTTCACGGAATGAAGCGAGCGCACTTCCGATTCCGTGATTTGCCTCTATGCAGGACAGGGTTTATGTGCATTCTGTGCCAACAAATGTTGTTTACTTTGCCTACGTTCGTTATTCCTTTACGTTCAGGGACATGCCGAGAGTCCATTAAGTGACGCACAAGACGGCAGTATAAGAGCTTTTATCTCAGTGCTGTGTGGATCCCAAGTCCGATAAACTGACGTCGAAATGTCTAGCCTGGCACTTTGTCCATTTCTTCCACACCAACTCCCAGCCTGGACAGCGTTTTTTTTCTACAAGAATGTGTTAAACTAGACCTTTTTTCTAGTAATAGTTCCATTGTGTTGTAACACCACAGCTAACACATTTCAATATAACAATTAAAGCAGTACAAATGCCCAAGACCTTCCATATAAACAGGAACAATCGATTACTTGGCAAATTTTTCTGTACAAAGCCATGTCAGCTTTTTGTAATAGTCTGGACACAAAAAGAAAAAAGGTCTTCATCTCTTTATTTAGCTATGATGTCACTACATTAAGTATAAAAGGATAAAAGTATATACATTTATAAATAAGCAAAAAAATGAATAAAATATAGATATGGGTATCCACTCTATAGCTTCATTTTGGAACGATTTTGTCTTTAATCGGATTTAAATAGGGCTGTTAAATATACTATATGTGTAATATTGATGATTATGTGAGAGGTTTGTTTATTTTTAGACAGAATTTTGTGTAAAAAAAAGATGGAAATGGGACAAAGTAAGGAACAGCAGCAATACATTGAACAAACCATGTCAGAGACGGGTAGATGCGGTACAGTGCAGTTGAGAACAATTATTGTCTGTTCAATTTTTTTTATTTATAAAAAAAGAGAGATGAGTTGTCCAGGCACTTGTTCAGTGACATTTTTATGTAATCCCAATTTTCCCATGGGCCCCCGTGGTTCTCGGTTCTTCCTGTGACACCCCATTAAAAAAAACAATCCTAGAATCGCCCCAAGTATATTCTCAAGTACATTCCAGATTTTCGTTTTTTGTGTCTTGTGTCCAGAATATAATGAGAATGAAGTTCTTGTTTTTCGAAATGTTCTCTGTGAAAGGAAAAGCTGGGCCAAGGTCACTTGTTATTTTAGAACGCTGATTAGTTGCATTTCAACCCTGTCAGAGCCAAAACATTCGTTTTTTGTTACACCCTGTTCAAGTGACTCATATTAAGAAAAATGCAAGCGAGTTCGGATCAGTGGTACGCAATAAAAGTTTGGTTAAAGTGCATCAGGAATTTTGGAAATAGTGACGAAAGCTTGTGAAGAAACAATGCTAAAATAAGCACAAGTGTACCGATGGCACAAGGCTTTTAAGAAAGGACTAGAAGACGAACAATGATCATGATACCCCTCTTCTTTGGGGGGGGCAAGTTCTTGATCATTGGAGATATCTACCCTACAACCACGACTTGGCTTGGTACAACTTTTTCATATTTCCATTGACAACGAATAGCAACTACGCAGGCTCTGAATGCAATTCCAATTGTGTATACTCACAAGGGGTACAATACATTTTCAAGCAGACAATATTCAATTCAATTGCCTTGCATATACAAGTGCAAAATTAACCAGGTGTTTATGTACTACTCCTGCAGATTCTACAGGCAGGTACTTACTTACTACACACATAGTAAATTTTTGAAGAATAAGGTCATTGTATGGAAGCTGAGATGTCTGAAATGTAAATCCAGAGCACCTGCTGGTTTTCAACCCCAATTCACATGCTGAGAGTTTTAGAGTCTGTCAATATAGATAATTCGGGTTCAGAGAGGCACCTTTCCAAGTTTTTCAAGTTGGTTTGACATGTATTGGATGTTGTCGCAAAGCAGTGTTACAGAGATACAGATGTAGATGGAACAACAGGAAAGAAACTCCCTGAGACATCAGGAGGGACAAAGCATTAGTGGTACCTTGGGAACTTGGGAGTAAAAAGAAAGCCATCCTCTTCTGGTTCAGGCTTGATTGTGGAATTAGACCCTATTAGAGAGTTTATTGATGTAAAAGAGCCTTGTGAGCCTTTTAAAGAGATTTTAGCGATTGTTCCAAACTCATTATGGCTCTCCAGCTTACATCACAGCTGCTGGTTATATAAGGTGATAGAGCAGGTCAGGTTGACGTACCACCAATGTGTAAACGAGTTGTGATCATCATTTTGACCAAAGTTCAATTAAGGATCGCTCCCAACAACCAATTACCGTTCACCATAGTTCAAAACAACCATCAATTATTCATAATGTACAATCATTGATCTTGTTTAAACAAAGAAAATAACTGGTCACTATTCTTCCCATTTAACCAATCAATGATCACCATTTTTAAAACAATGAACAAATGTTACTAATGACCAATTACTGATTAACATTTTCCCCAAACAGCTATTTACTAATCATCATTGTTACCTTCTAAACAATCACCGATCAGCATTTTTCCCTTAAGACCAATCACTGATCATTCTTAAACACCAATCACTAATCACGATTGCTCCCAAAAACCAATTACTGATCCCTATTTCCATCGACAGCCAATCACTGATCACGATTTTCTCAAATCACCAATAAATAAACTCCTTTGTTCCCAAAGACCAAAAAGCCTTGTGCCATTGATCATTGTTTCATCATTTTGAACAAATCACTGATCGCCATTATATCCTACTGACCAATCGGTGGTAACCGTAAATTCAAAACATCCAAACATTTAACACAATTATACTTAAAGCCCAACCAGTGATCTTTTTTAAGCATTGCCCACTTAAGGATTACCATTGAATCCCACTGACCAAACACTGATCACTATATAAAACAATAACCAAATGTTCTCAATGACCAATCATTGATTAACAATTTTTCCCAGTAGTCACTGACTAATCAACATTACTTTCTGACCAAGCATTGTTCTCCTGATCATCATTCCTAAAACACCAATTACTGATCACCATTGTTGGCAAGACCCAAATTATTTCTTATAGATCGATCACTGATCACCATTGCTCACAACAACCAATCACTGATCAACTTCTTCTCAAATGACCAATATCTAAACCCTTTTGTTTCTAAGACCAATCATTGATCATCATTGTTTCCAATGACCAATCACAAATAACCTTTGTATATCCCCAATACATGCATTTTCCCATTTCTTAAATTAACCCTGCATGTCGAATTCAATTCCCAGAATTCACCACTACATTTTTTTCAAGTTCTTGGTAGAAATGATATTGTTTTCCAAATTCTTTGTAACCAAAGATTTCCACTTTGTGTAAGTAGTTTGGAAAAGTACATTCCTTCAAAAAGGCATAGTCCAAAAAACCTACCACTTCATTGGAGGAATTCTAGTGACTTTGTAAGCAAAGGTTCTTCGAAAGAGCAAGTGTTGTTGGGAAGGACGCCGAAAATAAAACATTTTGGACAATGTGCTAGGTATTTTCTTTAGAATAGCAGATGACTACGCATGCGGTCATTTATGAGACACCGATGATGTTGCTTTTTTTTGTGCAGGAGTGAGAGAGAGAGAAAGAGAGGGACATGGGAGGGGAACTATTTGTTTGAGCCGAAGCTCCGCTTACATCCTCTTCTCGTATGACTCTGACTAATTCAAGCTGCACCTATTGATTTCCGCATGGGTCACCTTTATCAATGCGTGCTACTGTTGAGCAGAGAGGTCTGGAGAGAATCGACGCTGGAGTCGAGGATAGTTCAAGATATGCAGCATTTGAGTGACGGCTGAAACACTGAGGAAAACGAATAGAGAGGAAACAAAAAAAAACAGATAGCTAGTCTGGCTCTGTGACTTCGAAAACTGCATTCATAACTGAGCGAGCAGCAAATGCTAAGCTTGTGCCTTCTTGTTTATTCAGCATTCAGACCTCAGAATTATCAATGAACTCTGAAAGTGATGCAGGTTGGGTTGGTGTCGAGCTGAAAAAAAAAAGCTTGCCTGAGTTATTCATGATTTGGGCTTTGACTGTTTTTCTTTTGTTTTCTTGCGTAGCATCATTCTTAGCTAAGTGTGGCATCCCTATCGGGTAACGCAGTAAACACAACATTATACCACCAAATTTGTGATTTAAGCAGTGTATATACAAGAAAAATTGGACATCCTTCCTTCCATCCATCAAAACAGTTGCAGGATAAGGGCCTTGCTTAAGGGCCCAGCTTGGTGGTGCTTGGATTTGAACATTTGACCTTCAGATCTAGAGTCCAATGACTTAACCTCTTAACCTCTGAGCTGCCACCTCCGCATTCATTCTTATATTTTACTGAGTCATAGGGGAGCCTGGAGTCTATCCCAGGGAACTCAGGACACAGGTCAGTGAACACCCTAGACAAGGTTTCAACCTGTCACAACACACTTTGGAACTCCTACAACACTGGACTGGGGGAGGGAAACCAAAGTACCCTGAGGAAATCCCAAAAGTATTTGTAAAACATGCAGAGTAGAGGTGACATTCAAACCACAAACCCCCAACCCCAGAGGTCAGCAACCTTTCTAGGCATAAGCAAACTAGGCTGTCACCTGGGGTGGTGACTGAGGAGGGCGCCAGTGAGCATCATTTGAATGATTTACCTGTTTTACTGTTGATACAGTATACAGTACAGTACAATTTTTTAACGATTATTAAATGTGTTTAACCTTTTTTATGGAAGGTTGCAATGATTTGTAGGGTGTGGGGGTGGAGCATTGTGGAGGGAGGATGGAGCCACGGTGGGGGTGACATTGGGAATCTCGCCTAGGGTAGCAAAAATGCTATAAATGGCCCTGATATAGGGGCAAGTCAAACATGCCTTTCTCAGCTTCCCATTTCCTTTATAGTGTTTAAATAATATATAAAGATGGTACACAAAGTGGAATCCATGAGTGTGTAAATTGATGGACTCTGAGCGCCGATCATTATTCAATACTGCTTTACAGTGGTAAATTAATGCACTTATTCTGATATGTGGTCATTCACGAATCACTAATCACATTGTTGCCAATTAACAATCACTGATCACTTGATTTTTATTTTCAATGTTTCTAATGACCAATCACTAATGCCCATTGTTTTCCAATGACCAATCATTGTTCACTGTCCTTTCTACTGCCAAATTACTAATCACCACTGTTCCAAATGAATAAATAAACCCCATAGTCCAAAGACCAATCACCAGTCATGGTTTCCTCCAATGACCAATTACTAATCACTACCAGTGCCAGAAACCAATCACTTCTCAACATTATTTCCGGTGACCAATTAATTTTTACCATTTTCCCCCAACAACCAATTATTAATCACTATTGTTAACCGATGACTAACCCCTTCTCAGCATGACCAGTGGCGGCAAAAGCCAATCGATTAAAAAAAAAGGTTTCCCTTTGACCAATTACTAATCACTATTGTTTCTTAGTGACCAATCATGGTTTAACAATGTTCATTGTTTAATTTAATAAAATTGTTATTTATTTAGTTCTTTTTCACAGTGAACATGTCTCGAAGCATCTTTACAGAATATAAGAACAAAAATTCATTTCTAAATGATGTGTATTTATCCCTGATTATGAAGCCCGTGGGCGACTGTGGCAACTTGCATGATGGGATGAGGAGGAACCCTTGGGAGGAAACAGATTTCAAAAGGGAACCCATCCTCAGTTGGGTGACGCCAAGAGTGCGATTATAAATCATTACCACATTGTAAACGCCAGAGAGTAAGAAATATTATAAGCAAATACAATTAAAGACTTTTCTACAGTCTTCTTCAGTCACTGGGAGTTGTGGAAGCAGGAGCTCCTTAGCAACTTAAATTAGCTCAACATCTGGGATCATTATAAATTCAACACCAACATCCTCCATGCCAAAGCTGTGAAATGCTCAATGATGGAGAAACAGCATATGTAGAATTTTATTTTGAGTGGGTTGTTTAACCTCAAATGTCTAAAGTGGGATCCAACTCCAGCTGGTACATCTCAAGATGGTTTGGGGGTCCTTGCAGGGAGGTTGTTTCCAATGACTTATTAGTGATCACCTTTGTTTGTCTGCCATACACACACTTCTTTACTCTTAGTATTCTTTCTTCTTGGAGATATTTGCACATAGTAAAATGAGCTTCCTCAGGATGACTTCCTAAATCCTTACCACCACTGCTTTATTTTGTTTAGGTTCTTGATGCTCTATTTTCTGTAGTCTGTTTGTTCTTGAAAGATTTCTAAAACATAGTATAAATAATAAAACAGAATAATTATGTCCTGCTTTTCTAACCTAGTTGCAGTTCCTGGTGTACCCTTAACAATTGAACAACTGAGCAGCTCTAGGGTTACGGGCCTTGCTAAGCAGCCACCCTGCTGGTGTGGCCGGGATTTGAACTTATGACCTCCAGAGCCAATGCCTTAATCATTGGCTAACCTTAAAGCTACAATCTCCCCAACTTCTATGGTGAACAACCATGTACGGTTAAACTTTATGGAAGGAGTCTCCAGTGTCACCGTTTTTGTAACATTTTCAGGGACCCTGGTTTGATCCTTAGCTCAGGTTCATGATTGCATGTTCTGGAAAAAACCTACTGGAAGGTAGGTTGCGAGTGTGAAGAAAATGGGAGTGAAAGAAAATGGTCTTCAGGACAGCAGGCTTTTGCAATTACTCCATCATGAAAAATTGCTGCGGTATAAGAAGAATAAAACACTTTAGGACGTGTGGCTATTAGAAAAATAATCAACCCACAGCTGGGGCTGTATCTCACCAAGCCTTCGCTGATTACTTTTCCTATAATGGCACACCCTGTCTTGTTTTATTTATGACGATATTCCCTAATTTCGTATGCTATTCATCTTCCCCTAGGGAAAGGGAATTCTCGAATGGGTGTAGATCAAGGCCGGGACATGCTACATTAATAAAACCCTCCCGTACCTTTCAGACACCAAAAGCACCATCAACTAAATCACACCGTCAAGTATCTTATGATGCTGGTCGCCCTTTGTCATTTCGATCAAGCAACATCAAGATGAAAGAGTGGCTTGAAGGGTCCACAAAGGCTTCTATTGTTCTTTATCCACACATTCAATGCTATATATTTTGGTACAACAAAGTGGTCAGTGTTTTCTGATTTCTTGCAGCCTTGCAGTCCATTACCTTTGGGCATTATGTGACTGCCTTTGGGATTACCAGATTTTTGGGGTCTCCAAGGTCAGCATTTTAAACAATATATTTAACGTCTTCAGGATGGAGAACTTCCTACTTTCCAGTTTCTACATAAAAGTGAAAAACCATCTCTACCGACTTCAATAGAAGCTAGTGAGAAAACCCATAGTGGAATAGCATGGGAACAATATATCACTTGCGAATCAACCTGATAAGTCAAGTCAAGTCAAGTGGCTTTTATTGTCATTTTTACTATACACAGTGGTACACAGTACACAGTAAAAACGAAACAACGTTTCTTCAGAACCCTGGTGCTACACTAAACAACAAAACAACATAAAGTGCATCGAGTGCAGCCTGGTGCAAACAGTGCAAACAAAAGAACAGTACAGACAGACAGAGTGCGGACAGACAAGACAAGACAAAAGACAAAAACCAAGTATAGCGCCGACTAGTAAACCTACTGTACTTAAGTATACAGTACTGTATGAGGTGAAATGTAAAAACTATACCCAGGAAAAAGTACAACAGAACAGAGCAATGTAGTGCAAAAAACAGCAGCAAGGAGGTGCAAAGACAGCATGTAAACATTTCTATTTGGTATTAAAGGTGCAAAAACAGCATGTAAACATAGTAAATAACACAGTATAAATAATAATAAATATATAAATGGTGGTGGAGTGGGTTGAGATGAGTGATGATTGTGTTTAGTCCAGGTTGTACAGTTCAGTAACAGTAAACAGTAAACAGTACTGAACAGTATCAGTATGATAAGTGCATATATACAGTAGGTGCACAAACTATATTGTCTAATGTAAGGAAAAATAACATCTGATCAAATTAAACCATGTTCTCTAAAAGGGAGAAATACCATGTGGAAAGAAAGAATGAATGTGTAGTAATAACATGAAAAATGTAATTTTTTTTTTTCCGAGGATTTTTGATGGATAAAAATCACAAATCGTAAAATGAAACTAATTTTAGGTGAAATAAAAATTGTGAAAATATTTTAATCATGTGTATATAGTACATGTGCCACAATTGTAAAAAGTGTAAATGTCGTGAAATCGATCAAATCTTAACGTACGTGTGAAAACCACAAACAGTACAAACAATGAATTTTTGCAAATATTATTCATGGAATTAATTGTGAAAAATAAAAAAGAAACATATACTTCCAGTCATGATTCTTCCCTAAACCATTATCACAAATTTGGGGGGGGTACAATTGTAAAGGTTGTTTTTTTTCCTTACAAGTAAGCTAGAAGACCGAAGCCTGTTCCAGCATGACAAAGCCAGCTCCATAAAGATATGGTTTATATGGCTTGGAGTGGAAAATCTCCTGCTATAGACCTCTGACTTCAACCCTATTAAAAACCTTTGAGATGAATTGGAATTCTGAGTGAAACCCAGGCCTCCTCACCTCCCCTACATTAGTACTTTACTTTCCTAACACCATTACAGCTGAACGAAATCTCACAAATCTCCACAATCACACTCCAAAATCTGGTAGAACATCTTTGTGGAAGGTTATTATAATAGCAAATGGACACTAAATAGGGAATGGGATGTTCAAATGTATTGAGTGCACTGAGCAGTTGAGGGATTAGGGCCTTGTTCAAGGGCCCGGCGGTGGCAAATTGGTGTGTTTGGGATTTCAATTTGTGACCTTCCAGTTCAATGGCGTAACCGCTGAGCTACGAGGACATATAAAGAGTTGTAAAATATGAAAAGTATGATATTATATAATATAAAAATAAATAGTATAATCATATAATACATTTCTATGCATGGAAGGCCTGGATACCCTCATTAGCAATAAATTAGAAACATCCAATTCTATAGGATCTTCATTGGCCTATTGTATTTTCCCTATTTGCTTGTCCCTTTACAACTCTCTTTCTCTTTCTATCTCTTTCATTCCTCCAAATGCTCTGTCTCTCTCAGCATACCTCAATCTCACCATCAATTCCCTTGTTGTCATGGAAACATAGGAATTTTTTTTCTCCCTGCATTGGGGGTCGCAGGGTCATGGCGTATTAGCTCTTCCTCCTCTTCCTGTGTATTTATACATGAAGAACTTAAAAAGGGGTTCTTTCCATCATGCCCCGGTGGTGAATGCATCATGGTTGTTGAAATGATTTCGCTGTACATCTTCACCTTTTAAGCTAAGCAATATAATTTTTTTTTTTTTTATATATCTAAGCCTTGATACATGACTATCTATTTAGTGTTCTGGTTGATGTCTTGATTTTGGCGGAAATGCAGCGCCAAAGAAAGCAAACAGTGTCCAGGTTATCTTGCTTGTTTGGAGGAAGTTGTGACCTGGCTGACCTTTGGCCTTCAAGAGAAGTTTGTGTGTTTATTTGGATGTCCCTGAAGGATGGATGGAGAAAACATTAGCCGAGGGTAAAGACAGGAACAGTCAGGAAGTGAAGCTACCGTTCTCATACCCTGATTATTTCCCATGATGTCCCAAAGTCCTACTTTTCAACAATTGCTATGTCAAATCCTTTACGAAAAAATAGTGGAAATGGAACCTGCCAGAATGGCACCATTCTGAAAAACAAAGTTTTATTTGTTATCCTTATTAATCAATCACACTGGTAACTCCTTTCATTTATGTGGAAAGTCCACCAAATTATATATCGTATTAAAACGAGCGTGTTAGAAGTTAATTTCTTCTGACCAATCAGAACAAAGATTTTCTGCAATTGTTTTTCATTGGTTGTGGAACATAAAATAAATAAATAAATAAAAATGCATTTCCCAGTCATTGTGCTTAAGTTTCCTTTACCACATGGTGGAAATACATTTAAAAAACATTTTGTTATTTAGGATTTTTTTAGGATTTTTGTCCTTTTATCCAAGCGACATATGTTTAGGTAGCAATGAAGTGTCAGTTCCACGTGAATTAAGATGAATAAAGCTAAGTAACCCGACTGTGACATTCCGCTCTGCTCTGTTGACTTACCCTCTCACGATAGTTCGACTGGTGTTTATTTGGATTTGGATTTAAATGCCATTTTAGGGATCGTTTTTCATCCTGGTTTTATCCACCAATGGGTAAATATTCATCTGTCCCAACAGGAGTGGGGGTAGGGGTTGGGTGAATAGGTGAGTAAGGCGACACTCATGGCAAACGGAGGTTAAACTGAATTCAAAATGACTGATTGGTTGGTCTGGGTACAGACAAAGAATAGTAGGCAGCTGTGTCTAGAATGATGTGAGTCAAGGCTGGTAAATAATGCAGAGTAGGCTGTCTTTTTTTTTTTTTTCTATTTAGGCTACTAAGGTAAAAAAAAAATTGCAGCTTGTTATGCTAAGTGGTAAAACTATAAGATTTCATCCTGAAGACCTTCCTGTTTGGAAAAACACTGGAGACTCCTTCCATCAATGTTGAACAGAACAGAAGAATTCAGCATGTGAATGATGTTACGATAGAAATTATCGCATATTAGAACAAATACATTGACATAGTTTGGTGATCAGTGGTGGATGTTTCTTTTAAACTTTCGCTTGAGTACAAAGTACAAAAGTATTTGCTTTTAAAAGTTTTCAAAAGTACTATGCTTTATGACGACGACGATGTTCCTATTATCATTATTGTCACATGACTCTTTCTCAGTTAAATGTGACTCTCAGCGCATGGCGAGTTCAAGTCTGGAGTTTCTTCCATCATTTATTCCTCTCAGAATGTCTGCTTGATGTTGCACTGATGCTGAAATGTATGTTGGTGATAAATAGTTACCACCAAGCGCCAATCGAAACAGAGTGTGCGTTTTACGATGATTGGCGGCTTGCTGTGTTGACTAGTTACGTTTTTATCCGCTAAATAAAAAGGAACGACCGATTTCGCAAAATGTAGTTGATTGAAAAGTCAAATATTTCACTTTGAAATGTAGCGAAGTAACCAAACGAAAATACTTCAGTAAAGTAGATACGTGAAAAAAGCTAGTACAGTAACCAATTACATTTACTTCATTACTGTCTACTACTGCTGGTGATTTATTTTCAACTCATCCCAGTACACAAACACAACCGCTCCAGCACTCCTAGAACAGCCTGGACTAATTGGAAAGTGCATCTGAGCCTCTTGCCTGCCTACCAGGTAACTGGAAACTGTGGGTTTGAATATTTTAGACAGAAAGAAAACAGGAGGTGGGGGGCAGTAGGAGGAAGAAAAGCACACATCAAATACCCTTCGACTGTATCGTGGTGCAAATCCATGGAGGTGCTATGAAAAGGATGGTAATAATACATTGTGTATTTGCCAGCTGCTCTCAAACCAGCAGAGCTTGGTATGGAGGGAGCTAGAGATTGTCCAGCACAAGCCAAACAGAATTGAATCAAATCTGATTGTTGTGGGTCAACTTCCTGTGTGGTTGGGGTCAGACACAAACCAACCACCGATGTAAAGGCTCCGGAGGTGGCGGGGATCATTTGTGTGTATGAGACGAGGGGGGAACTGAAGGCCATTCAGTCTGATAAAGCCCTGACCTTTGACCTTGTCCAAAGACCTCAAACCAGCTTCACGAGTTTTGGATTTCAACAGTAGGGATTTGGGTGAAGACGGAACGACAAGTTTTAAGGGAGGTACCGGTTATGTGTCAAATTCAGACATTGGATATAATCATGGAGATAACGTTTTTGCAGATAGTTTGTGTCCGTACTTTAGTTTTCAATTGTATTCCAAAAAGTGTTCACCCACACTAAAATGTCTGAAAACGTTTACGTCCCTGTACCGCAAGCAAAAACGTCATTTTGCCTGGGGTTTATTTACTTTCCTGCTCTTTGAAGCAACTCAGTAATGACAAAAAAAAATTTCATTGTATTTGAAAGTCTCCGTTTTTACAGTCCATAATGCGTAGTTCAATTGGCGTTTTCAAACGTATCCACTTTGGAGCGCATTTTCAAAAAGCTACATTTGAATCGAATGGAAAAAATGTCTCGGTGTGGAAAAAATGCGCTATTAGAGTGCACATGACCCAAAGATGTTTTAGTTAATGGACTTTAGTTCTGTTTGGTAGTTTATTGTTAAATTACACATTAACTTACTTTCTTAAGGAAATTCTGCATATTTAAATCTGGAAAAGTGTGAAGAAAATTAAAATGTGTAGAACCCCCTGAGTTTGTTTAAAATGAAGGTCCCTGGACCTCAATTAGGTCCTTTTTCCTTGCATGATATTGGCTCAAACGAGCTCTGGAGATTTGAGTTACCATAATATGTTATATTGAATTTATGCTTTAAACTGTGAAAAATTATAAGATGAAATTTGAGGTTAACGTTCAACACATAACCATGATAATTTTAATAAATAAATAAGTGGAAGCACACTTTCTAAAATCCATGAAGGACATTTTTCATGAACAAAGTGAGCTGTATGCCTGACAGAAGTATGCTTGGTCATCTTATCCTTCAAACCCCAGACAGGCTTTGACAGCTCAAAAATACTGAATTAAAATCTTACTAAGTTTTTGATTTCATGACCTCGTGACTTCCTAAAGCTTTGCATCTACAGCCTGCAATTTCAATTTCGTCCGATTTATTCTGGGAATCAAGGCGAACGCTTGTGTTTAACTCCCACACACCTTCAATGAAATAAAACCTGCGCAACCCATGAGAAAAAAAATGGTCTAAAAGCCTGAACGAAGCCTGGTGGTGCATCTCAGATCTTGAGCTCCATAGGTCATGAATCAGTATATGGTGTAGAAGAGTTTAGGGCACTGGTAAGAACCATGGATCACTGCATGGAGGGAACATAGTAGCATTGATGATTCCTGGATTTTAGCCCTGAATTGAGAGATTTTTTTAAGATGATGTAGAAATGGCCACTAAAATGGGCGACTCCTTGATAGTTGCCCCGAGTAGTGAACCAGGGAGGTGATTGAGATGCACCATAAGTTTCTTCTTGAGTCACCTCTGATGAAACACAGTGCACACCATCAAGCTTACATGCTAATGCGTGATTCGATTTACCGCTTATTAGCATATAGAGCTAAAGTGCATTGACAGATTGGATGTAAAAGGGGTGTATATGGGATGAATCTGAGACCTTAGATTGACACTAAATAATTATAATATGTGATTCTACTCAATAAAAAAAGATAAAAAAACAAAAAAATTTTTTGGCTTCTTGTAAATGCAGACTGGTGATAAAGTAAAAAAAAGCAACATGTTAAGCATTTTAATAAATTATTGCACCATCGTGACACATCACATCATACCTGATATACACCAATTAGGCATAATGTTATGACATCTTTTAGTGGGTGGACATTTTGTCCTCAAATTTGATGTGTTAGAAGCAAAAAAAATGGGCAAGTGTAAGGATTTGTGCAGCGGTCAGTATCTATCAAAGTGGTCTAAGAAAGGAACAACGGTGAACCAGGGTCATGGGTGGCGGAGGCACATTGGTGCACGTGGGGAGCAAAGGTTGGCCCGTGTGGTCCAATCCAACAGAATGCTAAATGAGTTAATGCTGTTAATGCTTGATTGATTTGGCAGCAAAAGGGGGACCAACGTGGCAGGTGTCCATAATGTTATACCTGATTGGTGTACAATGGCATAGAGATGGAATCTACTACATTGAAGGCATTTGTCAGACGCCCATATCCAGAGCGACTTACAATTCTCTCGTTCATACAACCAAGCAGCAGAGGGTTAAGGATCTTTCTTAAGAGCCCAGCGGCGGCAAGTTAGTGGTGGTCGGATTTGACCCCACGCCCTTTTGATTCACTGAGTTACCCCCTTCCCCAATGCACTGGATTTGTACATTTCTCACAAAAAAACACTAATCCAAAAGATGTTCAGTTGGTATTCAGTCCAGTTGGACATCGCCGTCTAAAACATTGCCAACAGGAAATCAGGTAAAACAATAATGCTACAATAACATGACAAAAACTAGATATCCCGAATGCTGATACTAAAAAGCAAGGCATCACAACGTCTTGCTTGTTGCCGAGCATTTCTGCCCAAAGCCTCGTGTTGTGATTGGCTGCTAGTCATTTCCAAAGTGATGTCATGTGTTAGTCTGTGGTTAAGTTGCGTTCGCAAGGACAGCATCTGTAACGTCTTTCAGTGTTTTCTCAAGTACTTTCGGCAAGCTGTGTTTGGCGAGTCCCCTGCCTGTGTATGTTTTATAAAATGTTGCGTGTAACGTCTGCAGCGTATTAGTGTGTGTTTGCATGTTCAAAAGGTGTCTCCAGGCTTCTGCTTTCGCCTCTCCTTTATGCGAGTGTTTGTTTCTTGTTTGCCTAGTGATTGTTTAGTCTCTTGCCTCTCGACCCCCCTTCACCGTTTCCAGGCAGGTGCATTTATATTTGTGTCTATAGAGATGACGGTGTACAAAGCAACTTGTTTCAAGTGTGTGTGTGTGTGTGTGTTTGTGTATGCACAGCTTTCCAAGCGTTGGCTTTCCCTTCTGTGTGTGATGCAGCATGCCCTTGCTATTTCCACCCTCTTCCCCCCTCCCCCTCATCTCCTCAGCTCACAGAATGGATTATTCCATCCCTACACACAGACATACACACACAAAGAGGAGTGTCCCTTTGTGTCATATAATCCACTCACCATTAATCAAAACCGAAAAATAAACTTTTTGAACCAATTACACATTCGTTTTGCGCTCGATACGATTCTACGACTATACAGTATGTGTCAGGACAATTTCATCTTGAATCTCGAATATGTACACCTTCGAGAGTTTCGAACCGATTTTAATTCGATCTACACAAATATTTAATGTAGCCATGTAGTCATTTGTGTCCTATCGCC
This sequence comes from Silurus asotus, assembly GCA_024362625.1. Classification (NCBI taxonomy): domain Eukaryota; kingdom Metazoa; phylum Chordata; class Actinopteri; order Siluriformes; family Siluridae; genus Silurus; species Silurus asotus. The sequence continues at coordinate 2,604,320 of MU563656.1, forward strand.
CCCTTGACAAAATGTGAACCTGACACGACCTACATTATGTGCATGTGCGTTGCTCATGGTGTAAAAAAATACGTAAATGCGCAAACCCAACACAATCCAGACGGCGAGGAAAAACAGATTTGTCCCCATTCCGCTGACTTTTTGACCTGCATGTCCGTCTTTACCCGTGCGTGCGCCATCTGTGCTGGCGATTTGACGTTGGCCAGATGAGCATCCCCCTCTCCTTTCTTTACCTCTGTGCTTCTTTTACTCCCCCACCCCAAGCCCAAACGCTCCATCACTCCCAGCTCCAGCCCTTCATTCTGGACAATTGCCTGACTTTATTTGTGACACGTGCTTTGCCAGAAGGTCTAGCCCTACCCCCCTCCCCATATGGATTACCCCAAACGCCCCTTATCTTTTAGACTGTGTAAATTGCAGAGGACTCCTTTTGTCCCTCGGATTAACCCCCTTCTCTTCCCTCTCCCCCACTTTTTTCCCCAATTCTTCTCTTTTTCCCCCCCACCACATGCTGCTCCTAAAGCGTTAAAATGCCCTCAAGCAGAAAACGAGGAGGGCAATTTAGAACTCAAGAAAGAAGTTTGGAAACAGAAATTGTTTTGTCTCCTTTTAACTCCAATATCAGTTCCTTTCGTCCTTTGACAATGTTTTTTAGGTCAAATTAAGTATTTATGAGATTTCTGTTGATTTAAAAAGAGTAAGCCAGGAAATGGTTTTATTTTGCCAGACGTGCCACTTTCGCAGCTTTATGACGTGACAAACCATCCTGCACTTCCTCACACCGTGACAATTAGCGACTTGTCTGACGAAGCCAGCTTTTCCAAGGGTTGTTTCCAGCTCAAAGATGTAACAGCCCTCTAAATTGTCTGTGGCTGGCAACGTGTGTGCATGTGTTTTAACAGCCTTTCTTTTATACCAGGTGGTCTGAAAAAAAAGGGGCGTCCGAGTTTGCAAGTGAAGTCCAGGACAACTTCTAATGGAAAGATGTGGAAAAGGTTCCACCTGGTTTTACTCTCTGGTGTACATTGTAGGACAGGAAGTGGACAGGAAGCACATGATGTTCTGTATGTCTGACTGTGCACATGCTCAGGAGAGGGGAGTGAGTGTGTTTTAAGGATGTATAGGGTGACGAAGGTATACATGATTTCAGGACAATTCCTACCTTTGGAGGTATGTATACAGAAAGAAATGCTGTAGCACAGAAAGTAGCATTTGGGCTTGTTCAAAGACAAGGTGCCAAAAGTACGTTGATTCCGTTGATAGTGCAAAACATACGTGATTAACAAAAAAAATAAATGAGCCCTTACAAAGTTAACCATTATACCCCCTTGTTTAGTGTGGGTGCTTGGACTTTCCACCTGGACTTGACTGACGAAAGTATAATTGAATAAAAAATTATTCGACTTTCATATGCATAGTCGTGAGTACCGATTTCGAGAAGCATGTGTGTGCTCTTGTCCTGCTTGCTGTGTACCTTTTGCGGCATTCTGATTGGCCAAGAAAGGCAGAATGTGAGAGCTGGAGGTGGAGCAAGGGGCGTACCCTATCCCTCCCTCTCTTTCTCTCTCTATGTCTTTCTCTTCTTCTGTCCCTTCACTCTCTGTGTGTATTTGACAAGAACAGGGGATTGCTTTTCACTATGAGGCAGCTCTTGGGCTGCTGCTCCTTCCTACAACGTCTCCCTTCCTTCCTCGTTCTCCCTCTCTCTTTCCCTTTATCCGTGGCCTGATCGAACAGTTGGACTTTTTTTTTTGTTACGACCTCAAACGGGACAGATTAGCCCCAAGGAGGGGGGGTTGGAAAAAGAACAGAAGGAGGTAGAAAAAGGGGGGGAGGTTGACATCTCAGGGGAGAAGCTTCTTTTTCTCTTGCCTCAGCAGGGCAGGGAGAAAGAAAGACAAGAAGACGGAGAGGCAGCGTGAGCCCTTTTCAATGCAGAATAGCTTTTTTTTTGTTCTCTTTCCTTGGCTTTGGCTTTTCTTTGCCCTGCTTTGTTGCTTCGCTCTCCTGTTGTCCCAAGTGCGGGGACAAAAGTGAACTACTCGGCAGACAGGACTTCCACAAGAGTAAGCGTCTTGTATGTACGTATGTATATGTGCATGTTCAAATACAGAAAACTGAAGAAATGTGAACATTTGGTTTCGATGTGTTTGTGTGTTTGGGAAGGGGGGTTTCAGAAGATATGAGTGTTTCCTCTTAACACAGTCGCTAGGTCCTGAAGTCTTCTCAGTGCTGACTTTTATTATTCGAATAGAAAGTAGATTACTGGGTAATAGAAATAATATTGTCTCTCTCACCATTACTTGGAAGCCAGGGAATTTTAAAAGCTCATAGTAAAGTACAGAAGAGACGGACATCAAGAAAGAGCTGCTGATAGTGCCAGGTGTGTGTGGGGGGGTTTTCTCACTGCTTTGGCTTGATAAGATAAAGTGATTAGAGAAAGAGTGCAAGACCAAGGGATTTCTGGTCAGCCCGCTCTACATCACCTGCCATCTGTTATGGCTTTGGACTGTCTTGTACATGTCTTAGTGTGTGTGTCCTAGTGTGTACGTGTGTGTGGTGTTTTGTTTTTTTTTAAGGGAGAAAAAAGACCACCTCTGGAACAAGGTTTGAATGCTGCTTATTGTGTCCTGGGCTTGTGTGTCTGTCTGTCTGTGTGAGGGTACATTATGTCGGCTCGGTGTGTGTGTTTGTGGCTGCCAGTTGCCAGCACAGGAATGTGTTTATATTAGCTAAGAGCTGAAGTAGTGAAGCTTTCGCCAGATGGTAGTTTAGTGTGTGTGTGTGTGTGTGTGTGTGTGTGTGTGTGTGTGTGTGTGTGTGTGTGTGCGCGTGCGTACACAAGTTTGGCTGGGACAAGCAGACTTTTGCATATGTGCATGTTTATGAGTGTGTGTGTGTGTGTGTGTGTGTGTGTGTGTGTGTGTATGTGCATGACCCCAGCAGTCTGGATGGAAAACACATCTATATACAGTATGTGTAAGCACTGGAGTGAAACAGGAGAGCTGTCCCTCATATGCACTTGGCCTCGACCGTGTTTAAGAACGATCCAGAATGTGTGTCAAACTATTTCAGTGTCATTTAGGCTGAATTATAGGATAGAAAAGTGCTCTTTCAGGGTGTGTGTGTGTCTGGCCTTTAATCGCCGTCTCTTACACACTCCCTTCTGACACACTGTACTGTCTGTCTACCATGAGACCCTGCTTCTACAAGGCTGAATGTTTCCTTGAGTCTTGAAAATACTCAAATGTGATTGGTCAAAAGGTGTTGTTTAGAATGCAAATCACAAATCATTGTGTAAAAATAATGACGTAATGAACTCCTCAATTCCAAGAACCAATTCCCAGAATACAAAATAATATAGACAAACAGTTTAAGCATAAGCATCGAGCAAGAGCTAGCATCGACATCTATGACTAGCATAGGATACTGTCGCTGACCTCCCCATGTGTCTCAGAAAACACAAAGCGATTTGTCATACACTAAGTGGCCACTTGATTTCATTCACCTACCGTACAGGTGCACTTTATAAGTATTACAAACTGTAGTTCGTCTGGTGCTCTGTACATTTGTTTGCTGATGGGAAAGGGACCGCTATAGGACCACTGTAGTACCACCATTGGACTACCATGGAACCACCATATGATTACCATAGGACTACAGAAGGACTACCTTCTGGCCACCATCAGACTATCATGGGACCACAGTAAGACCAGATATCATGTGGGTATGAGATGGACCATTCTTAGTAGGTGGCATTGCTTGGATTCTGTACAAAATAAAAACCATCAAAAGGATCTTTGACTACATTTACAGTTCCACACAGAACCTTCGCACGTACTACACAGTGTGCTTGCTTGCTCAAAAAACAATCAGCCAAACTCTGTGCTTGGTCACATGTCAGAGGACGTTTACTTGTGAACTGTTCATGCTGGGTAATCCAATTTCCCACCTATAGATTCGTGTTTGTCCTGGCTGAACTTTGTTTTACCCACAAGCCAACAAATCCTCTGAAGGCAGTCTGCAGATTCCTGCGTCTGTGTGTCATGTCACTAGTCGTAGACTTTAAAGACGGCGTCTTGCTATAAATCGTGGCCTTTTTTTAACGAGAATTTGAAAAAGTAACCGTGCCCCGGCTGGGCCTCTCCTGGGCCTCTCCTGCCGCTTCCAGAACATTCTAGATGAGGAAAAAAACACCACCACATGGCAGAACAGATGCCTGCTATTGGGAGGGTGCATGTTGGTCACACAGTGCCTGTATATATATGTATGTGTGTGCATATGTGCTGTATATAAGACTATAATCACACTCTCGATATCACCCAAATGAGGATGGGTTCCCCTTTTTGAGTCTGGTTCCTCTCAAGGTTTCTTCCTCATAACATCTAAGGGAGTTTTCCTTGCCACAGTCTCCATTACTGCTCATCAGGAATAAATACACATCATTCCCCTTAACTCTTAAATTCTGTAAAGCTGCTTTGAGACATTGTCTGTTGTGAAAAAGCGCAATAAAAATAAACTTGACTTGACTTAAAACTTGACTTGCATTAAATTAGGGGGTTATAGGCAGAGATTAACGGGCAGGACGGTAGAAGCGGTAGTACGGCTGTCCATCAGACTGTGTTACCATCCTAAAGAGACTCCGAGACATAGATCTTCAAATAAAATAAGGTCAGTAAGTACAGAGTAAACACCAGATGGTGAGTTTATGTTCGTCGCTCTTTAAACGCTAACAACACCCTGAGGTGAGAGCATCCACTGACCTCCTCCCCCTCCCCTAAACACACACACTACAGGTGTAAGACAACAGCCTGCTTGCAATCTTTTCTAACCAACAACTAACACAATGTTGACCATCATAGTATCTGCATTTTATCCTACGAACTTCGTATCTCAATGGCTAACACATTTTAAAAACGTGATCACATAACACAAGTAATGGATTCCAGATTCGGTTGCATCCCTACCGCATACGCGACACACATTCCCCTTTCATTTCTGCTCTCTCTATTGTACCGGCACACAAAGGACGTGAATTCGTTGGCGAAGACTTGCTAAACATGTCAATCATGCCTTGTTTCATCCATCTTGATTTATGCTGGGTTTGACCTTGTTGGTTTGCTCTTTGGATTATCCTGGGGCCTGTTTGCGCCGTGCTTCAAGCACTGCCTTGCTACGGACGTCAATCCGGGAAATTTCTCAACGTAGGTTTGCTTTTGGTATCAAGAGCCGATTTGCATCTAATTGCGAGGAAAACAAAAATATGTTTTTTGGTGTCAGGAAAATTGTTTCGAAAGCACGCAGGCGCTATAAGTGAGCTTCCGAGAGGCTAAAGAGACTGCAATACAGTCATAAAACTAAAACAATAACAACAAAAACGACTTCCACGGTCGCTATGAAGCTATGAAGTGTACTTCGAAGACCTTCATTAGATTTTACGCTGAATAATCAATAGCCAGTAGTCATTAGGCGTAGCCTTTTGCCCCCATTAAAATTCATTCGATTTAAAGAATATAAAGAAAGCCTTTCGCATGCAATTTGTCCACTTCTTTGAAAATGTTAATTAATACACCTTTGCGATTTTCAGTCCAAGATACTGAATAGTATGTCTCCTCACGCTTCTCATTAGGATGGATTAACGGAGGAGAGAATTCAGGGCTGCATCCTAACCCATATAATGCGTTTAAGTAATAGGCCTTAATAGCAATGACAACAATGGCGTATTGACAAACTAATTAGCATGGCGGTATGTGGTTTGAGGATTTAATTAAATGCTAGACGTTAAGAGATATAAAAAAAAAAAAAAAGAAAAAGAAACACATTTTTACATTTGACTAGAGCAGATACTGAGCATCAGGTGAAAGAAGAAAAGCCTCTTAGCTAATCCGCTGTGATCTCAGTATGTAGTGCTGCGTTGGTTCTCGTCTCATAGCAGGCCGCCTGGTAGGTTATAAATTCATGAGGTGTATTCATACAAACTAGCGTATTAACTATCTAACATAAAGCGCAAATGACAAAAACTTGCCTCTGATATTTTTTTTACATTTGCTCTTGTATAATCGGTGTATCTTGCACTCCAGGTGGTCAAACACAACATGCTCAAGCCGAATATTGTTAGCACGCTAGTCAAAAACACAGATGAATAAGTATGTTGTACACTGATTCAGCTCTTCCCAAACACATCCCAAAAGTTATTATATATTGCAAGATGTCCAGCTGGCCAACTACAAAACATTTAATTAGCAAATAGGTTTAGCTTGCTAGTTTATTTGGTTTTATTTCCAAGTTATCGACATGGGTCAGTTTCGAGATCATTTGTTTATTTGCAAGACTTATTATTTGCCTACTGATTTCACTATCTGCCTTGACATTATGTATCCAAGTTTTTTAGGATCTATCTCCAACTTGGTTTCCAAGTAGGACTAAAAATGCATATGTTATGACATCGCTAACTAGGTAATGGTCTATAAAAACACTGAAATACGCCATACAAGTATTTAACACATTTGAGCCATAATAGACAGGATTTCATGCGTAAATTGCTACTGTTTTCTTTGTACTAATGATGAAGCAACTTGGAAGCCACAATGTGAAGGTATGCAAGGCTCTGCAAGGTTGCATGTCCTTATCAATATCAAGTTGCTTCCATAGGCTATGAACGAAGGGACTGGATTAATTGTCCCAAATCAAAAGCAACCTTTGGTACTGCTGAATGTAGGGCAGTAGCACTCATGCCTTTTAGGAAAAGGGTTTTTGTTATCACTCGAACAGATCCAGCCATGATGACATCTTTCCTACCATCCACATAGCCCTGTCCCTCGCAGCCCTGTCCCCTGCAGTAAGTCACTTGTGCAAGAAAACTGCTCATCAATTATTACTTAGCAGAGAGCTTGACACAATCATCGTTCTCGATAGCTTTGTCACTGGATATTAGATTCTCTCACTAGCGAAACCCTCAGACTGCCAAAATTTGTGAGGTCTCTTCTAATGCTAATCAGGTATTCTTGTATCCCCAAGGATGTATCCTCAGTCCCTTGCAGTTCACGCTCCAAGGATGTGTTCTCTTTCAGATAACCTCTACACAGGTATCTGTATACATACCATACACCTGAATTTCTTGCTAATTTCTCAGTAATTTATTAAATATGCACTCTCACCAATTACTCTGCCCAAAACCGCAGATCTTGAAACAATCTTGAATACATCTCTCCCACTATTATAGGTTGGTTCATATGTAATGGACCACCAAACAATGTGTGCAAATTAAATTCCAAAATTGCTAATTGGTATGACTTTTTTTTGTTATTGATTCTATGCTTATTTATCCCATAGCTGAAATTTTGTTTCTAAAACCGCTATTGAGTTTTTTTTTTTTAGAACTCAACCCTATTGGAACCAATTGGAATGCTGACTGCCCCCAGGCTACCTCAATGTACATCAGTTCCTGACTTTACTAACAAGCTTGAATCTCCACAATGACACTCCAAAATCTAGTGGAACATCTTCCCATAAGAGTGGAGGTTGTTATAAGAGCGAATGGGGGCTAAATATAGAATTGGAAGTAAAAAAAACTTATGGTCAGGTGTTCAAAAACTTTTGTTCACATAGTGTGTTATGGCAAATGTATACCAACATTCCTTCACATCACCAAAAAACTGAATCCTCAGTATTTCAACAAACATCTTTACCTTTTTATGTTAAAGCCCTATGATAGGAGACCCCTTCCAAAAATATCAACTGAAACAGACTAGATCATGTTAGATAAGTTCTGAAACGTGATTAATTCATTTAATAGCAGAGATCTAATTTAGAAAGTAAACAAAGGATTTGCAAAGAAGCGATGGCACTAACGAGGCCTTACAAGTGACTCCTTTATTTAGCTAACTTTGTGTGTGTTTTGGTATTATACAGTTGAGTCTAAGGAGCATATTCATGGTACATTAGGTCTTAGCTATTACTGTCATAACATCAGCATGTTCTGCCTCATTAGCCCCAATGTGCAAGGTTATAACTGATGTCATTTCTGTTTTACAGCCTCTGGGTTACTTGAATATGTAGTGTTGTCATTAGTTTGTATAATGTTGCTTAGTCACTTGGCTAGAATGTCTCTTCTCAAACTTGGTTGCAGTCCTGATGCATAACGATCGGCTATATCCTAATAGCAAAATTCTGAAGATGCTGAATGCTTAATGCTTCCTGCATACTTCTAAGTCCATTTGTGCATTTTGGCACCAGTAGGAAACATTGATCTTGGGAAAACAAATTGTTTCATAAGTGTGTTTCTTTGTTTCTTTTTTTCCTCTATTTACATTTCTTCTGTTATGACAATATTACAAGCACCGTTTTATATTATTGCTCGTCATTTTACCTCAGAAAACATCTAGCTACTTTTCAATCATGTGAGAATTAGCATACAAGTGCATCAAATTGAATAAAGGAAAATAGCTAGTTTTTCTTTGCTAATGTAATTAAGTTCATTTTTTTAAGTATCCGGACTTCACTTTCATATAATACCTTTGACTTCTGAGGTCTACATTGAGACCTAATCCATCACATCGGCATTGTGACACCTGGCTACAGTATTAGCCACCGGCTGGTTGTTAGCATGCTAGTGGACATTTGAGAGGTTAGTTAGCTTAAGCTAGTCGAATTTTTCTCAATTCAAGGCCTAGTTTTCCATCAGTACAATCAGACACAAATCTTGTACTTGTTTATTGCCACTTATCTGAAACGGGACATAAACTTTTACCAGGGGATTTACTTCGATGATCACCTGTACTTTTACCAATTTACAACACTATCGACTTAGCTTTTCCTAAACTGTTCATCTATTTCAAGGAACCTAGAGCAGCCTGTTGTGTATTTGTTTACCTGAACCTCCCTTCTCAAACCCGTGTCTCTCATGACCTCATTTGTTTTCACTTTATTACTGGTAATGTTTACGCAGGATTCCTGACTAAACATCAGGTCACTCTTGTTCCAGTCATCATGTATATGCTTTTCCTTCCTCTTTCAGTGACCTCAGTGAGGCGAGAGAGTTTGCTTGACATGTTTCTATGTCTTGGTGGGGGATAATGTTTTCTTGCAAGGACATAAAATAAGTACGTGCAAGCAAATATTGTGCGTAGATTTGAATCATTGCCAATTTTCCCCTTTTTTAGTATAGGAAAGTGTGCCTGCTGACATAACATTTGTCATATTTTTTGTCTAGTTGTGAGTTGTCATGTTCAGCTATTTTGACATCTGAGTGGGGACCAAATTTCCACACAAAGACAGGAATATCTGATTGTATTTTAAAAAACAAAAACTAGAACTAGATTTTTAATACGATTTTACTTTATTTACTGAGGACCTTCAATGGATTGTCCTCACAAGGATAGTAAGACAAAATAGAGGATAGTGTGTTGTCTTGCCAGCTGGATCCTGTGGAAAAAGGTTCTTGTTGCTTTGAACGGGAAGCATCTACTCATTCCTGGAATAAAAAAAAATTGTGCGTCACTCACTGTAGGAGGACCTGCATGCTAGTTCTTTCATACTGCTCTGTAGTCTTAGCACATCTTCATCACTAGCTCCATCTTCGCTGTTCCCTCTTACTTGATTTCAGACCGACCATTAAAGGACAACCACAAAAGCATTTTACATTTGGACTAGTCCAGTCATGGTACCTGATCCCCCACTGGATTTAATTAAATTGGCCACATTAGCATTTGCTGAAGTATGCCTTTAACATGGAAACAGCTCTGTGACTTTTTCTCTTATGCAAACCGAGACCTTTCTCTAGCTATTTAGTGCATGCACCTCTGAAACCATCAAAGCTAAGGGGTGGGGTGGGTTGGGGGTGGAAATAAGTTATTACCCCATTGTTCCCTTCCTGCTTTGTTTTTGCATGCTACAGCTCTTCTGAAAAGAGCCTCATTAAATATGAATTGGCTACTTTTCTAGAATGTTCTATCACAATGGTCTGCCACTGCTCCATTCAGCAGTTAAGAGGCAACAACACTTTTTAGTATTTCAGTGTTTACATGCTTACAGTGGTCTTGAATATACCATATATTACACTGTTGAATGCTCGAATTGAAATCTTAAATTTTTGCAAAACAGCATTCCCAATTATGTATTATTTTTCTAGCTATTCCCAAGTAATATACAGACATTTTATTGTAACTTACATACATTCTAAACTGGTGTTTATGTTTCCTCTTAGGGCTTGTGGAAAGCTAGCATTTGCTGGCCAGATTCAGTATACACCAGCCTGACACCCCACGCTTTGATGAGGTAACAGTCAACAAATTTGCCCAAAATCCCACAGAGGAACAATGGGCCAGAAGATTTCAGGAAGCATCAAATCTGTGGACGTGAGAGGCGAGCCCTCCTACCGCCCCTTACGGCGAGAACTCAGAGGTCCAGATTTCTTCAAGCCAGCCAGGCTTGACCTGCTTCTGGATATGCCATCAGCATCTTTTGAGCATCAGTTGCAGCATGCTTGGAACCCAGATGATCGCTCTCTCAATATTTTCATCAAGGAAGATGACAAGTTGACTTTTCACCGCCACCCTGTGGCCCAAAGTACAGACTGCATTCGAGGAAGAGTGGGCTATACAAGGGGCCTTCATGTTTGGCGCATTCACTGGCCTGCTCGGCAGCGGGGTACCCATGCCGTAGTGGGTGTGGCCACATCAGAGGCACCACTACATTCGGTGGGATACACCTCTTTGGTAGGTAGTGACAGTGAGTCCTGGGGCTGGGACCTGGGACGCAACAAGCTTTACCACAACAACAAAAACCGACCAGCTTCATCAGCACCCACCTACCCCAGCTTCCTAGAGCCTGAGGAAGCATTTGTGCTACCTGACACCCTGGTGGTGGTACTGGATATGGACGAGGGGACTCTTAGTTTCATGGTTGATGGACAGTACCTTGGAGTGGCCTTTCGAGGACTCAAGGGAAAGAAGCTCTATCCCATCGTTAGTGCAGTATGGGGACACTGTGAGATCACCATGCGCTACATCAATGGCTTGGATCGTAAGTTGAACTTTTTTCTGTATAAAGACCATTGGTTTATATCCACCCTATATAAACCCAAGGCAAGACCTAAAGTATTTGTGAGAACAGAATAATTAGAAATGTGGCCTAAAATAAGGTTTGAGAAGGAAAATGTTGAGATTCCTACATAGATTTAATTATATGTAGTTCTCCAGCATGTTCCAACCCCCCAGAAACACATGCCAGTAGGTAATCTGGCAACCCTAGCTGTAAATCTGCGTAGTGTGTATGGTAGCCTGCAAAGAACTGTATACCCCTTTAGCATGTGTTTCAACTTCTCTCCAAGTGTTTCCAGATTGTACCGTGGCCCTCACCTGAAAGAAAATCTATGGTAATTAGTGGATGGCATATACCAGTGTGTCCCAACTTATTTCTTTTAGAACAGCTAGGCATATTCTTGCTATCTGTTGTCTTGTTGTCTGGGCTCTCTCTGTGTGCAGAACACTGGTTTGATGCATTGGGGTGGCTGATGGAAGCTGTTTGATAAGCCAACATCAAGATCCTCTCATCCACAGAACAAACAGCTTTGTAAACTGTGTCTCATCTCCCTCATGATAGTTATAGTGAACATGTTTAGCAGACACTTCATTTAATGCTTTCTTTTCTCTGGCAAAGACTGGATTAAGAACTCAGTCTGACAGGTGTCTGAAGCAGAAATCCAAACCACAGTTGTAAGGACCATGAAAGGGGGACACTAATCATTATAACCAACCCCATATGTAGTGCCAATTGTAATGCATCTCAGTCCATCTGCTTAAAAGAATCGCTTTACGTTTACATATATATATCGCTGGAAGCAGACCATGCTGCTTGGTTTCAAGTAGCAATTGTTTGTTATAAAAGCATGTCTTCCAACCGCCAAGTATGTCTTTTGCATGTATTGAAGAAACGGAAGAGGATAAGGAGAGGAAAGCCAATAGTTTAGAGCAGAAAATGAAAATTTTAAATCAGGATGTCACTGTCATTGTCATAGCACCATTTTCGACTTACGATATTTCTGACTTATGATGGAGTCGTAACGTTTCTCCGTCATAAGTAGAATACCTGTGTTTTCCAATGCATTTTATTTTACAGATGCCCCAACACCTTATTTCAGCTCAGATACACAATCTACACGTACATTCCAGTATTTTCTCTTGAAGTGTATTAGAGAAGTTTGTTTCCTTAAGGCTCTGTGGCCTTTTGTTGATATTTCCAGGACGCCCACTCCCAGCGATATCATCTGTGCAAATAAATTTCTTCCATCTTTAACCTCCTTCCCTGGACACCCATGGCAGTCTAAACATTTCTATAAATGGCATCTGCATTTCTTCTATGATAATAGGCCAACATTTGAACGTGTCACCTGGCTCTGCGTTGGCTTTTCCCGAACCCAAAAATAGACCTCTATAATAAGCAGAATGCTATCGTGACGCTTTTTTAAACTTTGTTTTTTTGGTCCTGTTAATCTCACTTGCCCTTCCCGGAGTCGTCTTTTGTGTAATTCCTCTGTAGTGACACAGCTGAGAACGACCAGCTCGCCAATTCAGGTTGAAAGTAGTTACGGTTGATTTAACACAAAGGGAATCCAAATGCAAATTGGTGGTGATGGCGGTGGGGGGGCCCGGCATGCGATGTTAAAAATCTCAAACCTCATCAAAGCTTTGTTTAAGAGTTCGGGTTTTATGTGAAGGGAAAGAACGATCTGTTCAGCTTTTAGAAACAAGAATGCAGAAACTTCTTGCTTGTCCTATTTTTGGTTTATTTGATGAAAGCACTGGTTTCTGAAAAACAGAGGGGAAAAACAAAGATAGCATGTAGTAGAGTCTGTGAATTGGTACTGGTTTTAACTACACTAACTATATAAATAAGCATTAGAAGAATGTAATACGTACCTGCCAATAACAACCAATTCTTATTGACAGGAATGACTACAGATTTAAGCGAACAGTAGTTTTGTTATAAGTGACAGGAACATCTATCACTGTATAAAGCAACCCCTCAATAGGCAGGTCATGATACAGATGTCATTCACAAGAGCGCTAATGTTACCAAATTACAAAGGGCAACTTGGCATGGCTGGGATTTGAAATCATGACCTTCAGAGCCATCCCTTAACCACAAACTACCACCTCTCAAATTTCTATTCTTTAAAATACCTACGTGGATTTATGCATTGTGTTGTTGCCGTGCGATCAGCCGGAGAGAGCAATACTTAATAGAATTGGCAATACGCGGGTGTGAACCCGAAAAATGAAAACAATTGAATCAGGGTTGGATTTTTTTTTTTACTCGCTTCTAGAGAACCGCATTAAGCACACACATGCAAGAGACAACGCATTAGAGGCAGGGTATTTTTGCATGACGTGCATTACTAGAAAGATATCACACACACACACACACACACACACACACACACACACACACACACACACACACACACACACACACACACACAGTGAAATAATATAATGTAAGAGGAAGTGATTATGTGTAGGAATAATTTTGCTGGAATGCTAAAATGCAGATTACTGTGTGTGTGTGTGTGTGTGTGTGTGTGTGTGTGTGTGTGTGTGTGTGTGTGTCCAGCAAGCCTAAAAAACCCTGATTATATGCAGCTGAAGCAGCACAGACGGAGTGTGGGAGAGATGGTTTGTGTGTAACAAGACAAAAAATCTGTGTGTGTGTGTGTGTGTGTGTGTGTGTGTGTGTGTGTGTGTGTGTGTGTGTGTGAACACAGCAGTTCTGTAGTACTAGCAGTTAATTTATTACAGCGACGCATAATGATTGCAAATGAAAAGCAGAAAATGTGGCGCATGTGCACTGGGATGCGCTATTTAGACGGCATGCCCGTTGGCACGGGATGATCCTCGTCTTTGGACTTGGGAGTGTCACGAATCCCTTACACTGGAGACTCCTTCCAATGTTTGTTCTACAAACTAGATCGAGCTCTCCAATCTCAGACCGTCCAACAGCTGACATTTAAGGAGACGCCTCAGGACCAATCAGAATGGTCAATGGTTCGATTCTGCTTCCTTACGCTTCCTCACTCACTACTTCCTTGTATGTTTTACGAGCATCGCCTCCGATGTATAAATCAAACCCCTAGATCTTTTTTTTCCCCTCTGTAATCCCCACCCTCATGTGTTCTGGGGCATTGCAAGGATGTTGACGTCATGGAATTCAGGTTACATTTAGGAATGCTACCAGATATGAATGCTACCGTACATAGGTATAAATGAACAGGACAAAAGAATTGGACGAGTGACTTTTCCAGCAATATGTGGTTCTTTTACAAACTGTTACCACGATTGTAAAATTGGGTTGGCGTGGAGGATCTGCCGCTATACAGCTCTAACCTCAACCCTATTGGGCTATCTTCGCATATGCCAGCTTGCTACAAGGCTGGGTTTAGAGCGCAGGGTCAGATATGATACGGCACCCCTGGAGCCCCTGGAGCCGTATCGGAGGGTTAAGAGCCTTGCTCAAGGGCACAAGAGTGGCAGCTTGGTGATACCGGGGCTTGAACCGCCAACCAGTAACCCAGCACCTTAACCACTGAGCTACCACTCCCCAAAACCAAATTGAATGCTGACTGCATCCCAGGCCTCCACACAAATCTCAAGATTCTAGAAAGGTGGAGATTATTATAGCAGCAAAATGGGAGTAAATGTGGAATGAGATGTTGAAAAAGCACCTTTGAATCATACAAATCTATCAAATTGGAGAAGCAGGATTTTGTTTTACTCTAGAGGGTTGTAATACACACCCATCATGCGCATGGGTACTATAGACGCTCTATACAGGATACCATGAAATGAAAGAAGAGTGATGTATCTATTCCTTGCAGCAACGTGATCTTTTCCTCATAATAATGGGATCCCCCCCCCTATAATCTGGTTACCATTTCACATAATGGGTTTTTCTTTGTTTCATGAGTGGCAGCACAATGCCACACGATAGTGACCCTGCATAACACGGCTGTTACATAATTAGCCCGATTCCATTCCTTGAACGATGGCATTTAACCACAGAAATACACGTTCCTCCTGCCAGGAATAATGAGGGATGAGACGCAGAACGGAAAATAAATGATGAGACACCATGCGGGTTTGAGAGACAGAAAGAGACTACACAAGACAAGGGCAGGTAGATGAGAGAGAGTGTCAGAGAGGTAATTGCTCTCATAAAGATAAGACGGAGAAAATCCGGGTCTGAGCAATTAGCGCTTTAATTTTATCGCTTCTCTGGTAGAATGTTTGACTTCTGGATTTCGTGTTTGGTTTAATATCGACTATGTGATTTTCCAGCAAAAATGGTTACCACAAAGTTGGAGGCAATTGTATATGATGTACATTCCACATTTACTTCCAATTTACTGCTATAAAAACAAGGGTGTTAGTTAAATCAGGTACTGGGGTACAGTCGGCATTCCAATTTATCCCAATTGGGTTGAGGTCACTCTTTAGCAGGACAATCAAGATCTTCCACTTTTTGCCAAACCATATCTTTAGGGAGCTGGCTTCAGGGGAACTATCATGCTGAAACAGGATTAGGTCTCCTAGTCCAAGTGAAGGGATCATTTCCTGACACCTTGTACAATTGAGTGCCTCCAAGTTTGGGAAGAATCACATATGGCTGGAAAAAGGCAGGTACAAAATATATTTCCCCATATAATGTAGCTTCAAGCTAATGACCCAATGATATTAAGGATATCCAGATCATAGCAGTCAGTCAACACAATCAAGTAAAAAGAATTTCTTCTTCTCAGGATCTCCAGGAACTTTAAGGTATACGGGTGATTTGTGGAATCTACCAAATTTTTGGTCTAAATTCTAGTGAAAAATCAGGTACGAATCAGAAAACAAGCTGGAAATTCTGTTCCGCTTCCTCTCCACACGTCGATTCACCCTTAGGGATGTGCGTTCTCTTCTTCCCCGACTGCAGCCTCTTTTATGCGCTCTCTGAATGGGACGCCTCACGTGTGTTTGCTCACCTGCATGATTAGCATCGTCGCTATTGAAGTCTATAAATGGAGGCGGGAATGGAAATCGAGTGAGTCAACCTGCAAGAAATGGAGACAAAACAAAAAAAGGCGGGAAAAGAACACGGCAGAAGAGAACATTAGGAAAGTCTGGCGTCCCTGAGGGGAAAAAAAAAAGCTGCAAGGTAATCGAGGGCTTATTATTAGAGGATTATGCAGTCGGGATCGGGTTTCGTCTAACGCCGCACAGCTGTAGCGCCACTTTGTCGTGTACAGCTGTTACTTCTGTCCTCGCTCCAATACACGCACAATACACAATACAATGCTTTTGGGTCAGGTAAAATTGGAAAGAGAAGGAAGGAAATAAAAGAGACAGAAATGATAACGTAAAAAAAACTAGCTTCGCTAGCACTAAAGTGTCACGCTGTAATTCTTCATATTCGCATACGCTTCAGTTGGACGGCTTTTGCGTGACAGATTACATTGTAGAAATTGTAGAAAAAGCAAGACGGAAAAAAAAACAAACTGCTCAGCCCGGCAGTTGTTTTTCGGGCATGGACGGTATATGCGTCAGTTTATGAGCCGTCGTCTCAGTCGGCACGTCAGCTTTCTTTCTCTCTCGACGCGTTTTAGGGGGGGGGGAACAAAGCCGAGGCAAGCGCTGATTGTTGAAAGCTTTCCGAACGAGTTCTGCTTGTGGGCTGGAACGCAGTTTCACAGCACGAACCTTTTCAAATCGTGTCAAAGCTGTGCTGTGTCTCGCTCTTTCTGCATTTATTACTTTCCCATCATTCTTTTTTAACCCTTTGTTAGCATCCCATTCCATTCAGGGTAAACAATACGTTATTTTTATTGCCGCAAGTTTATTTTTCGATCAGTCAGGACAGGGTTGGATTCCTTTACATAGAGTATCAGGGGGGGTGTTTTTACATTTATGGTATCTGCCCTTATTAAGAGAAACTAATGTATGTTATTCACACAACTGAACAGATACAGGGTTAAGGGCCTTGCTCAGGGGCCCAGGAGTGGCAGTTTGGTCTGGCTGAGATTTGAACTCACAACCTTTAGATCCAAAGTCAAATAACGTAGCTAGATTTCCACAGTAACTTTCATATATCTTGTTCATACAACTGAGCTTTAAAGGGTAAGGGCCTTGCTCAGGGGCCCAGGTGTGGAAAATTAATGTGGCCGGGTTTTGAATTCACGACCTTCCGATCAAAAGTCCAATGCCTTACCGACTAAGCTAACACTTCTATGTTCATAAACAACTTCTGCTGCCATGTTGTCTAACGGTTTGTACCTACGATATCAATCAAAATGAGTCAAAATGTCAAGAGACGTACATTCCATAGTGCAGAGACCTTTCCAGATCATGTCGATTTTCTCTCTCTCTTTCTCTCTCTCTGGTGTTTCTGCATTTATTACTTTCCTATCATTCTTTTTTTTTAAAAACCCTTTTCTGGAAAACTGCTATTCCATTCCGTATAAACAAATGCTTTATTTTCAATTTCTTTTATATTGCGAGTCTCAACCACGATGCGACGTAAGCATTTGATTGAAGTGAGCGAGTAAAAAAGTCTAAGAATGACGTCTCATTTCCAACTATGACGGATGCTTTCGGTTAGCAAGCAGCAAATCGATTTATGGTAGAGTTCATGATATTTTTATTGCAAAAAAACAGCAATTTTGGAATTTCCAGTGTTACAGACTTAACTATGTGATTCAAAGTTTCCAAGAACAAATTCCAAATCAACGTGGGATTTTACTCTTTTTTACACGCCTCGTCTCTACCAAAGAAAAAGTGACGTAGAGCCGTCTATTCAGATGTTTTACCTCCACAATTCTACATTGACAATGCTCGAGCATTGTGTAACTTGCTAACTAGTCAAGACTTTCTGCTTTGTATTTGGCACTTTCAAGCATGCTTTCTGTTTTTCCTTTTCTTTGTAAACGGCTCACATCTGTATAGAAAGTATTTGGATGTGGTAGCATGAAAATTTCCTTTCATTTATTCTAGGAGACTCAAACCAGTCCCAGCATTAAAATAAACAAAGCCAGTTCAATCAAGATATAGGAAAATCTCATGCTATAGATCTCTGACCTCAACCCTATTAAACTGTTTGTATTGGAATGCTGAATACACCCCCAGGACTCCTCACCTCACCTTCATCAGTACCTGAATTTATTAATGCCCTTATGGCTGAATAAACAGAAATCTTCATAAGGACATCTAGTGGAACATCTTCCCAGAAGAGTGGAGGTTATTATTAACAGCAAAATGGGACTAAATGTGGAAGGGACTGTCCAAAAAAAGCATAGTCAGATGTCCACAACCATTTACCCGTGTAGTACACATGTTTCTCCACAATAATTACCCCTAAAAAATCGGTTCTATGGAAACTGAGATTGTTTGCATGGAAAAAACGAATCCAGACAGAATGTTTGATTAAGTGGGAGTAAATAAAAAGGATGGCGACAGCTGCTAACATCAGGGAAGACGCCGTGTCCGCTGAGCTGCCTGCCTGATATCGAGTTGTACAGAGCGTGCTTTCCTCCGCGAGTTCTTCTTAAAAGCTGACAACCAACAGAGGCGTACATCCTGTAGCGATCTATAAACCCGTTATTGATTCAGCTTTTGGATCTAACCTGCAATTTGTTTTTTGCTTTTTTTGTTACTGGCTTTTCAGTCCAACAGGAAGCCACTTGTTTTTCTTCGCCCATTAAAACTCTCCTGTAATGTACGTTCGGGAATTCGTTTGTCCGCATGGTGTATTATCTCCATGTTGTGTTTTTTTTAATGATTGATCGTGATTTGAGGAGGATTTGCACCATGAGATTAGAATCGTAGAGAATATGAACGAGTGGTCGGGATCCAAATATACTTCGAACGAGACAACTCTCTAAGATTTCAAACTTTTTTGCAGAAGTTATTCAGTTTTTTTTCCCACAGCTCTCCAGTTCATATGCTCCATCTCTGGGTCCAAATTTAACTTCACGCCTTCTAGTGTTTAGTGGGAGAGATAGCGTGGGAATTCTGAGAAAGAGACATCTGCTCTGTCTGCGTTGGCTTCCTCCGCTTCAACTATTCAGCATTTGTCCTTAAAAGCTCTGCACTGGTGATGAGGAGATGGAAATGAAACAGTGTATCAAAGACTAATGAATCAATGTAAGGCCTATTAGTCTTACTGTTTACTAAGGGGGCGCCAGTTGTTCTCGCTCTATTTTTTCCTGCTGCTGTCTGATTGATTCTCTCCCCACTTGCCTCGCCTCGCCTCATCTCCTGCTACACGATCCGCAAATCTAGGTGAACTGTCTCTTTCGAATCCCTTGAATACTGTATCTCTCCGCTCTTCCACTTTTTCTTTATTCCCAACTGGATTTGTCCAATATCTGGGCTCAGAAAAATTGCTTTTGGTTCACCAGACATGCTCCTTCCTGTAACCTAGTCTCAGTCTTGCTGTCTTGTCTGCTAAATTAAGATGGACTGCCATGCTTGAAGGGATTTGGGCCCAATTTTTGGAAAGTGGCTCATTCGTTAACATTTGGGCTGAAATAAAGGAACCTCAACTGGCATTTAGAATAATTATCTTCAAAAATTTAACCAATTTGTACTTAATAAACCTTTAAAGGACTCAACAGGAGAACCTGCTTAAAAACTCCATACAGAAAACTACCCGAGCTCCAGATCGAATCAGGATCGAATACCTTGGAGCTGTGAGTTTTGGCCAATGCAGTCTATTGCACCACTGTTCCAGCCTTCCTGCCAACCTACGACCCAGAAACCACAAAGCTAACCTGTAAAAAGCCTGCTGAAATGCAGATAGAGTGGCTAATGGGGGCCAGTTTTGTTCAGTAAGCAGGACATCATTAAAAATACTTTTACAGAGTGAAACAAAGAAGCGGTACATCGAATTTCATCTTAGTTCAACTTACAGATTTGGAGAAAATGTGCTATTTAATCTGTGTGTACTTCCTCAGAACCATGTTCATGAACCATGAGTCAATTCAAGCAGTCATTGGGTTACATCTGAGTAAAATAATCTCTGTTTGGAAGGAATTCATAAATTATTTACAAATTGAAACATAGTTTGGATTGAGGGTAAGACTAAATATTTGATACTTATAGTATTTTAGTAGGCAAAACCTTCAGACTATTAGGTCTATCATTTGAAATAGTAGTAGTACTACTTACTACTACTACTTTTACTACCACTATTCTCTTAATACTACTAGTAGTACTGCTATTGTTACTAATAAAGTCAGAAGTGGTAAAGATGTCAGTGGTTAAGATGTTGGACGTCTTTTTGAAAGGTCTTAAATGCATGCACCACCAAGGTGAGACTTCTAGGTTCTTGATCAAGGCCCTTAACCGCAACTACTCAAGTGTGTCTGCCAAATGCCATAAATGTAAATGTACAACTGTTTCAGCTATCGCTACATCTTCTACTTTTGCTACCAAAATAACTTGTATATTAATGATAATAATGGTGAATGGATTGAATGTTGTAAAAGCTGGAGTCCTAACATTTGAAGCCAAGCAACATAATCCCATATGGCCACCCAGCATCTCCAAAAAATGTAATTACTGCAATATGTTTTGACCTTTAAGAAGGTTGCCAGCTGCAGAAACAAAAGGCAAATTAGTGGATCACCTGCCTTGGGGAAACCAGGATGCCAAAAATAGCCAAGTGAATCATGTTGCAAAAAAAAAAAAAAAATCCTTCTGTTCTTTGACTTTGAGTTTGAGCTGTTAAATGACACTTCTAACTCAGGGCAGGCACACAATACTTTAGATCTTTAGATTTGCACAATAGGCAAAGCTTAGTTTAGGCTCAATACTGATATGATTAGGGAGACCCTTTAAAAAGCACCAGAGACAGGAAAGTGAGTGTGTAGTGTTGAATAGCATAGTGAAGAAACACAGCATTTTTTGGCATTCATTATCGAATGGTATGAGGAAGTGAAATCTTCAGCTCTAGTACAAGATCATAAGTGAATTGCTAATCTGTCATCTAGAGCAGTGGTCCCCAACTCCCGGGCAATTGGTCAATTGGTACCGGGCCGCACAGAAAGAATACATAACTTACATTATTTCTGTTTTATTTATTTTGGAAAATTACCAGATTCTCTCCGCCACATCTGTCTATGACTCACTCTTGATGCATGTCATGATACCTTGGTCACATGTCTTACCTTCATCTGCTACCTTCTTAAAGGGGCTGCTCCAGCCACTAACACATAATACATTAGCGCTAAATCGAAACCCCCAAGCGAGCACATTTTTCAGGTGAAAGCAATACTGATCCAAAATGGCTACCATTCCATATTTCAACACCATGTAATTCCATCTGGACTGTGGCTCATCTGAACCAACTTCACCATACAACAAGACAATGACCTGAATCATACATCCAAGCTCTGTATTTAGAGAGCAAACAGTCTGCTGGAGTTTTATCTACAGACTATTGCATTCTCTGGGACAAACTGAATCGCAAGGTCAGAAAGAAATCTCCAACAAAGAATTGGTTTTAAAAGAGGCAGGACAGAGTTTTTCAGCTGAATGTTTGGAAAAACTAATTGTCCATATGTGTTTGTCTCTCAAAAGCCATAAAATAATAGGCGTTTCCAAACATTTAAGCAGGCAAAGTAAAAATTCAGATTCTATCTAAATGCACCAACCAGAACAAACCAATTGTGACCAGTAGAAACTTTCTTTTTCCCCAAGAATCCTTTATTTTTTTTAAGGGGGGGGAATTGGTGTACTGCTGTAGGTTTTTTTTATATAGAAGTGTAAAAAAAATAAAAAATCATGTGAAAGCATAATGCCTTCGGAGAGATGTTGGTCCCTTCTGGGAGAAGTGGAGGCGGAGAAAATAGTGGATGTAAAAGTGCAAATTCTGCATCATTTTTTGAAGAAAAAAACAAGTAGTAGAAAAGTAAGAAGATTCAGTGTCTCCGTTTGGTGAATATTTAAACTTCCCTTCCATATCATTATAAAACATATACGAATTAAGACAAACACTGGTCCTTCGGCTCACTAAAATGCACAATATTCTAACCTGGAAGTCAGTTTTCTTAGAAAGTAGGGTCAATGCTGGGGCCGTTTGAGCAAATGATAATTAATATGATACAAACAAAAGCAACATATACAGAGATCGCAGGCAACCTAATAGAACATCAGGCGAGGCGGGACATCTACTGGATTGACTTGCGATCGCTGGCACTTTTAAAAAGCACCTGATGATCTATATTAGTAAAGTTCTAAGAGAATGTTGGGTGAAGCCACTGATTGATGGTTGATCGGTTATTTTACATCCAGGTTGTAATTTAAAGTAAAAAGTATGGCAAGTATAAATATTTGACATTCTGTTAAATTTTTAAATAAAAAAAAAGAATCAACGCAACATAGATGGACCATGAGGCTTGTCTGCAAGCCAGAAAATCACTAGCTTATCTCAAAACATTTAAATACGCTAGTTGGACCGGAATAATGGTCGGGAATACACCCTGGCACGGCACACACATTCACACGCTTATTCACACCTAGCGGCAATTTGGAATAGCTCATTCATTCAACAGAAGGTTTGGAAGGCGCGGAAAAGAACGGAGAGACATGTTGAGACCATGTGAAACCTGACACTCAACTGTACACCAGAGCTCAGGATGAAACCGTGGAAAGTTATGTAGTAGATTCCGGGGTATTTTTTTCTATTATTGATTGTATTTTACTATATCATCAACACAACCTTGGGGACAACTTTGGCCAGGGTTTGGATTTCAGGAAGACTGTTTAAATATTTATGTGAGTGGCAATAAATAGTGCAGAAGGCTTTATGCAAGAAAGCACATCTTACTACTTGGAAATTGAACCAGTGATGAGTATAGTGATACAGGTTTTTTTCCAGCCATATTCAAAAACTTTTTTTTTTTATTTGTATATC
The DNA here is from genome assembly GCA_024362625.1 of Silurus asotus. Lineage (NCBI taxonomy): Eukaryota > Metazoa > Chordata > Actinopteri > Siluriformes > Siluridae > Silurus > Silurus asotus. Next base: position 2,627,267 of record MU563656.1, read on the forward strand.
GTGTTTAACAATAGACATCGTCTCAAAGCAGCTTTACAGAGATACATTTTATACAGTGGTATAAAATAGGGTATAATTTCATTATTTCAGTGTTCAGCCCGTATGCCACACACAGCAACAAGTCGGTTTGCAGGGCCGCCGTCCCAGAAGGAAGCACCTTCTGAAGCTGGCTCACAAGAAAGCTCGCAAACGGTTTGCTGAAGATGACCAATCCAAGAGCATTTACATTTGCACCATTTAGCAGAAAGTGCTTTAAGTCTCTAGTAATGAATAAATCTACACTGGTACCCCAGATTACAAACTTAATGGAAATATAACCCTAGAATTCTACAAACTTGGAAAGTGCTAATTTAGGTATTTCAGGAAGAGGTAGGTCTTCAGTTGTCGCTTGAAGATAGTCAGGGACTCCGCTGTACGGACATCTAGGGGAAGTTCATTCCACCACCTCGGTGTCAGAACAGAGAAGATCCTTGAAGTGTACTTACCTCTCTTTCTGAGAGAAGGTGGTACCAGTCGAGCAGTGCTGGAGGATCTCAGACAGCGTGGTGCAGTGCGAGATGTGATGAGGTCACTGAGGTAAGATGGCACTGGTCCATTTTTGGCCTTGTAGGCAAGCATCAGTGTTTTGAATCTGATACGTGCAGCTACTGGGAGCCAGTGAAGGGAGCGCAGCAGTGGGGTGGTGTGGGAGAACTTGAGCATTAATTACTGGAACCATGTCCTATGGACTAATATAAACTTGTTTGTCTCAGATGGTGTCCAGCATGTGTGGTGACGCCCAACAGAAAAGTGTGTCTTGCCTACAGTCAAGCTACTTAGGGTGTACTAACTTTTGTTGCCAGCTGTTTAGACAGTAATGGCTGCCTGTTGAGTTGTTTCCAGAGGACAGTAATTTGTACTGCTATACAAACTGCACATTGACTCAAATATATCCAAGTTTCATTTCTAAAGTTTTACGTAAGGGGTGTGTATATATATATATATAGTATCTGTTCTTTTGGAAATCCATGTGAATGCGTGGTTGCTATAGAAACGATAGGATTAGAACTAGCACATTAATAGAAAGTGGCCAATACTATTGTCAAGGTCTCTGTCCTGTTATAGAACACAAATCAACATCCAATCAAAAAAATTATTCGACATCACAGTGCTGAAAAGGTTGATTTGTCCGCATGCCAAATCTCAGCACTCCGAGTAAAGTGAGTGCGTATGGGGGGGTTTGCGGTGGGAGGTGAAGCTTTCCCACTCCCGCTTTTTCATTCTATTCACTCAGACTGTGTTGTGCTCTCCCCGAGCGATAGTAGAGGCTTAATTTAGACTCCTATCCCCCCACCCCCTCTCCCCATGGGGGGGNGGGGGGGGGGGGGATACACGAGAAAAGAGCGAGACAAAATGAGTCATCTAACTCAAATTAAATGACTCATGTCAACATCAGGTACTTGACATGGACAAGTGAGAAGATGAGATGAAAAGAATGAGAACGAGGGGGAAGAAAATAAAACAAAAAACGACGGAGAGTAGAAATAATGGGTGTGTAGTCAACTTTGAATCCCAACCTTAGAAGATGTATTATCTCACTTCGGTGTTTTGTGTGTGTGTGTGTGTGTGTGTGTGTGTGTGTGTGTGTGGATAGATAAAAACGAAAGAGAGAGAGAGAGAGAGAGAGAGAGAGAGAGAGAGAGAGAAATCACACAACTGTGCGTTTATAGCACCTGGATCCAAGAATCCTTTCTCAATCTACAGTGTGTGTGTGGAAAAAGTGGGGTTTTTTTTGAAGCCTTCTTGAAAAGAGGAAAAATACAAACACACACACACCATTTCTGAGTAAGGGGTGTCAAATACACTATTATTCTAAAAAATAAAAAAATGTCATACCCTATACGGAGAAAATCAGGATACTAGACTTTTTTCAAACTGGTACCATAAGAGGCACACAAATGTATAGGATGCCATTGGAGGTGGTGGTATGAAATTTTTCCTGCTCCTGAACCAGAAGATTTAAATTTGTTCCAACATATGACAGTATATCCTGTGCACAAAGCCAGCTCCATGAAGATATGGTTTACTTCGGTTGGAAAATGTGAAAGATCTTGAGGGTCCGAGCTCTATAGCAGGCCACTCAAGATCTTCCACATTTCCCAACCATGAACATTGAAGAGCGTTGGCGGACCATAAGATTGTACGTTCTTGTTGAACATCCCATGGTCCGCCAACGTTCTTTAATGATCATGGTTGGGAAATGTGGAAGACCTTGCATGTAGTGCTTGGTAAACGTTGTGGAATTTTTTTTATACTTCCTGCTTTTATGGTGGCTATAATTTAGAAATGATACTGTTAAAAGTTGATACTGTTCTATACTGAAAACTTTATCCTCATTAACAACAAACTGATCATTTAAGCATTTATTCCTTTTCAGTTTGGTGCATTTGGCATGAATTCGGTACTGCAGATGTGTGGCTTTTTTTTTTTTTTTTCCAATAATCGCTCATTATTTTCAAATCCCTCTTTTAAACTCGATGCCGTGTCAGCAGGATATCGGCAATTCGGAATCTCCCTGGCGTAGTTCTTGAGTATAATGAGAGGAGAGAAAAAAGATGTGTGAAAGAAGTGTGTGTAGATCTGTGTGTGGTGTTCATGTAAGAGTGACATTTGTAATAATGTTGTATGTTTATTATAAGGAATTCTATTTATTACAAGTTTCTCGAAAGATCTATTTCACGACTTCAATTTGACCCTTGTGGTCAGTCAATCATAAAATTATTGATACAGTGTATATATTTATACACATACTAAATATGGTGGTGTTGGGAAAATTCAAAAATTCAATTCTTGAAGCATTTATTTTGGTTTTTTTCTAACATCCCATTTCACATTTTCTGATATAGTAATCTCCACTCTTCTGGAAAGCTGTTCCACTAGATTTTGAAGTGTGGTTGAGAAGATCCATAAGGTTTTAGTAAAATCAGGTGCAGTGCATATGTCTTGGGTGCCTGTGTTCCAATTCTTTCCAAAGGATTGAGGTCAAAACACTCTAGGAGGCCACTCAAGATCTTTCACTCCAACCCATGTAGCCATATGTCATGGATAGATTTGCTTTAAGTTAAAGCTTCCACATCCAAAGACGTCCTAAACAATTGGATAAAAAATTGAAAACTTCAGTCATGATTACTGTGTAATTAACTAAAGGTAAATATTAGTTATTTGGGCTGGAATTATTGTTTTTAGCTCTTGGTTTGGGAAAAACAAAACAAATGGCACCATGGATTACAAATTCCTATCTCGCAAAAATACGATAGCACAGGTGCTGCTCTGCAAACTAAGCAGAAAACTGTATTCGAAGGACATAAAAATCCAGCAATGCATAATACATGACCGGATTTGGAGCCACGATTCAGTCTCATGTTGTTTTACAGTCTGTATGATTTAGCGGTAGAAACTACGCATTTATCGATTATCTTTCTTTTTCCTTACCACATGAAGGTTTAATGTTATGCCTTAAAGTACTATAGTTACACATTCAAGAGACTACTGCATAACTTATACTGGATAAAGAAGCAGCATATGCAACAACCCAGTTCCCCATTCGAGAGAAACGAGAGAGTCAGAAAGTGATAAATGTAAGCAATCAGGGAGGACGGCGACACATTAATTACGTGCCACATAAAGCGATGCAAGAACGAGCTTTCAAGAACACGATTTTTGGCACACCCACGTATATATACTCAGAAATACACACCGGCCATGGAAAAAAATGGCACTCTTTTTTATTTAGACATAGAGCCTCCGCATTACACCAGTGAGTCATTTAAAGACCTATAAGAAACTACTTACTGCTTGGAATAACACACTCACTGAGTCATAGGAGTTTGTAAATGAAAAATCATTTTGCAATTAAAGTTATTAGTATGGAGATGAATTACGGTTGGACCCTTGTTTAAACTATTTGGACTCATGGATTTTGGCTCAATAGTAGTGTGTGCGGTTTAGAACAATATGTTCAGCTTTTAATAAAAAGCATTGTTACAAAGCAAGATGTGGATTAAGCAAAACCCCAACAACCAATATGAAAAAAACATCCCACGTGATGCACTCTTTATTAGTCTAGGTACTAATTAAGAGCCTGCACCTGCTGATTAATAGAGAGATGGTGGATAGTAATGGACCTTATTGAAGTGGGACATCATTAAGTGCATTAACCAACGTTGTCTGTAGTCCCAATAATTTGTCTATGTATATATAACTGCATAGTGTACATGGCAGTCACGTGATGAAAGAACGAACCAGAGGACTTGTTCTTCCGAGTCACATTAAACTCGTTCAGAACGAAAGAATCGTTCATCGCTGTTTTCCAATCATTGTGAAACTTTATAGGGAGGCTGGTTTGTATAGTTCTATCTAATTGTCCAATTTGCGTTTTTATTTTCAAGAGCTAGAGATCAAAACCTTATTTTCCACCCAAGCAGCAAATCTGGCCCCATTGTTGTATACAGACACATTACCCCGGTCTGGCTAGGTGATGAATCTTTCCATTAGAGACTTCCGTTCCATTCTAGCCCTGGAGCCTCCCAATCCACCATAGTTCTCAGTGGATGTCCTGTCAGCATCACAAACCTATTTTATTCTGTCTTTTGAAACAGAACTGAAAGAGTATGGAAAATTCACAGGCTGACAACTCTACATGCAATCTGCTTGCTAGCATAACATCTAATCCTGCATCTATGCTGTAAATATTCACTTGGATTTCATTGTGCAATTGTTGCCATATTGTCAGGTCATTTAGTGCCTTTTTTAAAAGCTATACCATACCATGTAATTGAATTTTACTTCTAGACATTTTCCCATTTTTATTGTATACAGTCATACATTGCTACGCTGAATGGCTCGGCAGTTAGAGTGTGAATCTGGCAGGCCGGGACTGTGAGGAAAAACCTGGTATGATGGCTGTCTGGGTATCTCCAAACACATATTTAGAAAAAACCCACATGCCATAATGCAGGAAAAATATAATGTCTGGGGTTGCCTGATGTATCAAAACCAACCACTGGCTGAGTATAAACACTGTCTTTAGTGCTGACTGAATATATTCATACCTTTCATAAGTCTTTGGAAATCTTGAGTGGTAGTAATGGACAATTTTATTTCATTCCATTGGCAGTTGTGTAGCAATATAATATCAGCTAAATATACTGTACCATATTAGAACTAGTTAACCTAGTTGTGAAATTGTTGAGCACCTCAACTTAAGTGCTTTTATGAGAGTTGGGCTACTTTAAACAACTTAGATTTGATTTCCAATATCCCACCTTTCCCCAATATGACATTACTATACCAAATATCACATCAATATATTTAATATTTACTGACCAACTGGAACAGGAACGTTAAGGCATTGACCCTGGAGACTCCATCCAAACACCTTCTTGCCGAAAAAAACGCCATACAATTCCTGTGTAGGTTGTTACTATAGAAACGATGACGTATCAGAACGAGTGTATGGTTTCATTACTCTTACTCCAGTGGCCCTCCCACTCACATGATATCTGATTCTGTCCTCAAGAGCAGTCATCGTACGCTATCACATTTCATTTGCATTCGGGTTTGACACAATTACACTACATTGAATCCGATCTAAGGCAAGTAAGAGATTTAGTGGCGTAATAGAAATGCTTAAAAGATAGACAAAAATAGCTGCTTCTGAGTACTTTCTCATGAAAGTCATTGAAAGTTTTTGGCAGTACTAAATTCCATTTTCTGAGGAACTCCCAAAAAATATTCCCACGCCTGTTGATATGATGAGCAGGAGCGATAAAATGCAGAGGTCAGTGCATTTTGAAGGGCTTTAATAGCCACAGGGAAAGAGTGGAAGGCTAGACTTTAATTCAGAGTAGACGGACATGGTAAACACCATCTGCGTGAGACCTCTGTTCACTTTTTTTCTCTCTGTTTCATGTACCCATGGTACATTGGTGCAGAATAAAAATCTCAAGCATCCTAAGCAGGGCTAAAAAGACAGGGACAGATCTTTGTCACACTTCATGAGACGTTCATGCCAACCTGTGATGGCTGATAGGTTTTTGTAAGATGGTCTAAAATCGAATATCTGCCAACAGTTTGATGATGAGATCTCATCAAAGGATTCATGGCACGTGGTGTCTTTTTCTTTACCATCAATGGTACCACAGAACTCCTATATAAGCCTCATTTGTCAAGCAACAAATCATCTGCTGTAGACGCCAAAAATTACCCCTGCTATCCCAATTATACCCGCCACCCCTGGTTGGCGATACCGTTTTGTTTTTGCACTATTGTGCTATTTCGAAGTCCAGAACAGAACAGCACATGCTGTAGACGTGGGTGAGCGTCTGTCTTATGGTCTCATTCTAGCAGGTTTCATGTGGCTTCTTCTATGTTTTCTTTCAAGTCTAATCTTCCCATCTGGTGTACCGTTATTATGTCGAAGCTGCAGGTCAGAGACTGGACAGACTGTGTGTGTTTGTGTGTGATCACTGGGACGACTTTATGAATCATTATGTTCTGTATAATCATGGAAGCCTTTTGTGTGTTTACATGCTGGGATTTGTGGTGTCTGTTCTGGAACTTTCCACCTGCTGTTCTTTGGCGGTACTGAAGCCTGATTAGCGGTAGTGTGTATTTCATTGGGTGAATTTTCTGTGCGGTTTTAAAAAAAAATCCTTGTTGTATAGATTATGTTGGATCTTTGGCTGCACTGGCAGTGTGTAAACTTAAGACCATTTGCACTATGGGAACACGGCAAAGATCCAAATCCATTATAGATTTAAAAAGTGGTCTGATAATCATCATCATTACCACCATAATCTGGAACCCTATGGATCCAAATTTGATCACTTGTGTATTTTTGGTCTATAAGTGCACTTTCCTTGTTTGGTACAAATCCTGGTGTTTTATCAATCTTAATAATCCAACCTTGAACCCAGCAGGTGGTTTACCCCTGGTGGTGTAGAGGACCGTCTCATCAGTCACCAGTGTAATGATTGCATCCAGCCTTAAAGGGGGATGTTCATTAGTGCTGGTGGTAATGGGAAAAATCAGTTAATAGGTTAAAGTAAAAATCCATGCGGAGAAGCTGGGATATTAATCTTGTGATCCTCCATGGCTAAAGAGACACATAAAAGCCATGGTTTTTTTTTTTTACCTTCTTTGAAACATCTTAAATGGGATTGGAGAACACGGGCAATTGCTGACACAATCACATTATGAGTGAACGGATTTCCTTTGTAAAGCAGCTTCAAAATACATTAGTTTCACAATTGTTCCAGCTGATTCAGTCCTTTCCTGGCTCACATTAGGCAAGAAAATCCCAAAACACATTAAGTGTTACGCAAGATGTAAAAACGCCAATTACCCACGATCCTCCTGTATATTTCATGGTAACATCAGCTAGCCGAAGCAGTCGGTAGCATGACTAAGCGTGTAAAGTACACGGTGACCGGTTCGAGCTGGATAGGTAAAGTAACAGCAGTCTCATTTGAAAGAACTTGGCTCTGTAGGCAAGGGGTATCTATTATTTAGAAACTTCTGTCAGTTGAAGTGGACACTTTGTGTGTCCGGTGAGGTGTGTGAAGTGATGTGGAGGGGAACAAAATGCAATCCCGCTTACACACACTCAAAAACATACACACTTTGGATTATTTTGTGTTGGTTTACATTGTGAAATGCTTGACAGACCATCACCGGTATACTGCAATGGATTCAGGCAATAAATACTTCATTCATGTAGGCAGAGGGTATACCACTTTATAGCTTCATCATCCCTCAGTTTAGGGAGTTTCACAATGTCGATTTCCTCTTAGCTCCCAAAAAAACGGATTGCTGTTCCCGAGATTGCATCCAGGGTGTATTTTCCTGGTTTCTTTGTAATTCACCCGAATAACTTGTTGACTTAAGGCATGAATATTTCAATAGGAATGTTTAGTCGTTATACAACAAACCCTAACTGCAAGTTATTTTTATCCCAGTGAGTTGTTTTGTCTGGTCATCATGAGGAAAACTGCTTCGTTTACACAACGTGAATCTTGTTTTGAATTATTTACACAACTTAAAATAGCCAGCTTGCCCACACAGACATAACATCTAAAATCGGATGGCCAAACAGAGCTAAGTGTGTGGGATGTATGCGAAAACGTACTGCACAAATTAATACGTTTCTATTGTCTCTTTCTCGTTCTTTAGCTGAGCCCCTGCCTCTGATGGACCTGTGCCGGAGAGCAGCTCGTCTAGCTCTGGGCCGTGACCGATTGCAGCAGATTGAGACCTTGCCTTTACCCCAATCTTTAAAAAATTACCTCCAATACCAATGATGTGGACAGCTCGACTCGACACACACAATGACTCACAATGACGCAACGCCTCGAGGTGCAGCGGCAGCAACAGCAGGGCGGAATGTTTACACTGCAATTTGTGGCTACTACCAGAGATATCCTATTTCTTCCACCATTTTTTTTGTTTTGTCTTTCTGGATTTTTGGATAGTGAGAATCGAGCGTCAGGATGCTACAGCACCCCCCACTGTTAGTCTCACTCTGAATGTATGGCATAAAAAAAAAAAATAAAAAAAACCCGGGGATGCTCAAACCAGGCTCAGAAGTGATGCTTAAACATTCCAGCAGGAAACCAAGCACCTTAGAGGCCAGACACTGGAGATGGAGATGGAGATGGAGAGGGAGCTGGTTTCAAACAGGTCTTACCTGTGCACAAGGGGGCGACCTCTAAGTACATCAACACCCGATTAAGTGCACTAATACAGCACAAACGCTTCAAGCTAACTTTTTTCTTTGCCCTAATCTAATAATTTTTGAGTGTGTACCTTAATTTTAAGGTTAGTGTGAAGTTTTTCCCAGTCCCCAAGGTTGATTTATGATGATTACGACATATGTTTTATTTCATTTATCTGGATGGAATTCCTTTTTAAATGGCTTTGACCTTGTGCATACTAGCACACGGACATCCCAAATGGCTTTTTATTTGAAACCAGGATGCTGCTTTTTATTAATATTATTATTATTATAATTATAATTATTATTATTATTGTTGTTGTTGATGATGCGGTTTGTCTGCCCGATCAAACCATAGATCTGCAGTAAACCGTAGAATGTATGGACCCTGTTCTACATTAGTATATTTAAAAATGTGAATAAAATCCAAGTGAATGAGAACAGTCTATCATGTCATATTATTATTGATCTGTTGCTTTGTGTCCATATAACATTTTATCACCTACGTGCCCAAAATATATATAGTTTCTTTCGGCTTCTCCCATTAGGGGTCGCCACAGCCGATCCTCCGCATGTTTGATTCGGCACATTTTTACGCTGGATGCCCTTCCTAGCGCAAACCTCCCCAATTTCTTGCTTGGGATCGGCACTGAAATAGCTGGGGTTGGTTCCCTGATCAGGGATCGAACCCGGGCCGCAGCGGTAAGAGTGCCGCATTCTAACCACTAGACCAACAGGGAACCTGTGCCCTATATATATATATATATAGCATTAAAGTTTCCCTTCACTTCTAAGAGCTAGAAGACCCAAACCTGTTCCAGCATGACAATGCCTCTGCACACAAAGCCAGCTCCATAAAGATATGCCTTACATAAGTTGGAGTGGAAGATCACCTGCTCTAGAGCCCTGACATGTGGCTGAATGAGCACAAATCTCAACAAACACCCTCTAACATCTACCAGAACAACCTCCCAGAAGAGCAGAGGTTATTATAACAGCAAATATGGAATGGGATGTTCAAAAAGCTAATCGTATAGACATACTTTGGTCCATTTAGGAATTCTCACAAATACAAATGAGTATGGCTTTAAGTCCATGTTTGTTTATAGACAATTTGTGGCATTTCCACTAATCTGGAAGTCAAACTCTTACAATTGCCCATGCAAGCACGTCACCCATTGGAGTTTTTTTAGGGTGAGAAACGAAGTAATCGTGCTCTAAGAACATGTCCGATTTTTTTTTCATCGCCAACCAAAGACCTAACCTTCTCTGTACAATCAGGGAACCTGTTAACTAGGAGAAGGGCAGAAGTTAAGCAGGGATTGAGATACAACATGGGCATGTTTTTGCAGAAATTTAATCACTGATTTAATTTTCCACCCCTAATACCGTGTGCTTAACAGGTCCCTGTGTGAATGAGCTATAAGTAGGATAATGTTTTAGATGCGTCAAACGAATTCACTTGCCGCAGCGTAGGAAATGAGCAGTAAACAAACACGGCTTCTTGCTTTTCGAGGATGTATCCGTTGAGCGTTTCCGCTGGAAATGTTTGTCTGAGTGTGTGAAAATAGTGAGACAGACAGACAAAGAGAAAGAGATAGAGAGAGCGATAGAGTGAGAGAGAGGCACTTCATATGCAGCTGTGAGCCCTTTGTGACTATAGTGTGAAAAGACTGAGGTATCCGACTTGCACTTCCTCCTCTCCGCTGGGACAAAGTGGCGTGTAAGAGAAAGAGAGAGAGAATTGAGATATAAATAGTGAGATGCCTGCAGCAACCTATAGCCTGTTAGGATCTCAGTGTAGCACATGACCCTATGACCTCCAGACTGTACGCAGGTGCATCCTGGATCCAATAAGCCTCTGAGAACGTTTCTTCAGGAAGACGGCGTTATAAGATAAACTGCAGCGACGCTCGTGATATTAAACGGCAAGCAAAAATTTTTATTTCATTTTCATTCATCAACATGCAGCGAACTATCAAAGGAACAATTAGAGTTCAGGTTGTTCCAAAAGTCCTTCGTTCAGTAAAAGGGATTGCATGGAGTACGGAAAACATCGCTATGTGAGAAGAGGAGAGATAGGAAGGAGACAGATAAATCATGTGCAAACATTCAGTCTATTTTTCTCTCTCTGAGTAAATACAGCATTTCCCAATCCCTCAAGTCTGCTGCTATTCCCATTTTCGCTACTTCCTGTTTTGCCAAAACTTCCTTCAGAATACCTCAGAAGAGTTTATTCGGGATTTACATATGGATCTAAGATCAACATAAGATCTTTGAAAAAAAAAAACACAATGTCCAAAAACAACAATGACAAGTTTTGAAGAAGTCTGAGATGAAACTAAGAAGTTTAAATATAGCACAACCGGAAAAAAACACAGCTGCCTCAAGCTCTCGACAAACCACCACAAAGCAGCCGTTTACGTATATTGGCAGACGTACTTATCAAGAGCGACTTACATTTATCTCAATCCTACAACTGGGCAGCTATGGGGTTAGGCACCTTACTCTGGGGCCCAGGGGTGGCAGCTTGGTTTGGGATTTGAACTCATGACCTTTAGATTCAAAGACAAATATATGCTATAACCACTAAGCTACAGTACAACCTCCCACATTTGCAGCAATTAGCAGAGGCTTTTAACCAGAGTGACTTACCATTAATCAGTTACACAACTGAGCAATTGAGGGGTTGAGGGCCTTGCTCAAGGGAACCTGCAGTGGTATCTTGGTGGTGATAGGATGCAAACTCATGACCCTCAGTTCCAAAGCCTAAAACTGTGTTGTCAGTGGACTTTAAACAATTGCTTATGGGTCAAAAAGAGATTTTAGATCATTCTAATACTCCTCCGTAAATGTCTTCCCAATATGTACATTGATTTAATGAAGGATTATGCAAGAAGGTAACAAGGTTGGGATACATGCAAGAATGACCACATAGGCAAAGCGACAAGGTTGGGATACATGGCTACGGTATTCCATGTTTAACATTCTCAGCATGTTGATGGAATAAAACTGTGACTGTTAGTAGACCAAGAGAGAAATTGCACTTCAATATTAAGGCATGTAAACATACAGGTAGTCCCTGGGTCATGATGGTTCCTCAAGATTTTTTCGATCTTACAATGACAAGATGACAAAATTGAGCTCGTATTTTTTCTGGTTTGGGCGTTTCAAAGCCCGATTTTAAAAAGCTCTTGTCTCTTTACTGGTGTCACCAGTGCTCTGTTTTGGCAAATTGTGTACTGTAATTTGTTCAATTATTTACATATCACAGTTTTTCCCCTATTCTGATCACTATTCTTTAGGACCCCTGGGAAGGCTAGGTTATGTCTCGACAAGTCCGGGACTACCAGAATTTATTACCATTTTAAAATTCTTATTTCATGTCTGAATGCCTTATTTCATGTCCGAATGCATTTAGTACCGACTGACCTTTTCTTCACTGACATGGGAGTTTCCTGAGCTGTCAATCATGCTTTCCTTCTTTTCAAAGTCTCTCTCGCTTTTTTTGTCCTTGTTCATCGTTCATTCAACTCATAATTTCTCAAGCATGAGTGGATAGACACCTCTGACCAATCAAAACTGATGCCATTTCATAAGACACAAGTTTTCTCTTCCCCCTGATTGGTGACAGAGGCAAGGTTATTGTGCTAAGTAAAAAATAAATCCCATGCGCCCCATACATGTCTGAATAAATATCCTTTTTTATTATTATTATTAGTCTCTACTAACCCCAATCTTTCATAATTATGTCGTGGTCAGCAAATCTCTTTTCAAAAAGAAACAGCCAAGTATGAGACGCCCTCTACAGGATGAGAATGGTAGTTACAACTGATATAAAAAGTATATAAAATAAGATGTATGGAGAACAAAAAATGTGTTTGAATCATCATCATGTAGAACAACAGTTATTGTAGTAATAATAATAATGATAATACAGTAATTGCAAGGGTGTAGTCTTAAAAAGTGCTACCTCCAGAAAAGTCAGCCAACTGCATCATCCAAGGGCAATGTAGTCCATTTGGTGAAAAGCACTATCTGCATGGATAAGCTCAAAGATGCTGATGATTGGCTATTGTTGCTGTGGTTGACAGGGCAGAAAGAATATTCCCCTCCTACCTAGTTTTGATCCCTTGGGTCTTGGGTACAGATTGTTGTGGCATCCTTGGGATGTCATTCTGATTCACCACCTATTTTATTCTGCAAAAAAAAACAACTGCTCACTGCTAGAAAAATGAGGTGAGACAGCAAAACCTGTCTTGGCTGAATTCTGGCTAAAGCTAAGTATGATTTTGGTCCACAGCTTTTGCCACATTTTTTGCTGAAGTTACAAGATACTTAAAATCAAGCTGAATTAAGCAAATTTCAGATTAGAAGAGCCATAATGATTGGCAGGGTCAGGAAGTCTACATCAACTCAAATAACTTATAAACCTCAAATTGCTTTGTAATCTTTACAAAGATGGAGAGAAGCTCAGAATATACACCACACTAAGCCTTGAGGGCGGATGGGCTACCAGATCCTGTTTATAGTCACTGCTGAGTATCTACACCTGCGAATCATATAAAACATCACTCTGTATTCTGCCTGACAATGAAAGTTTTCTAGTTCAATGAAACCTAATGGAATAGATATTTAACCAATTAAAGTTATACAGCCATTCGCTTGTAAGATCAGTGACCCCTAATAAGCTACTCATATTTTTTTTTAAGTGATTCTAATTCACTTATATTCTCTATTTTTAATTTGATTTACATTTTTGCTACTTAAAAATGTGGTATATTGAATATTCAATTATAAATCGATAAATATTTTAATCAATTTTAAATTGTACATAAGGTATAAAAATTACAAACTCAGTATGAACATATGACCATAAGGACAAAATTACTGACAGCAACACTGGATTATAAAAGCAATTGCAACCCCTTTTAACACAGATATCAGTGTAAGTTACATTACCTACCAGCAGAGGGCGACAGAAACCAAATAAATGACTTTCGTCACCAAGAAGTGAGGAAATGAGTGTGTCCAGTCGAAAAAAAAAAAAAAAAGTTGGCCTTCAACCTGAAAAACAAGCAAGAAGCGAGAACATGTTTACAATGCTGGTAAAAAAATTATTAAGTGTATAACGTGTTTAATCAGTATAAATGTATCAATTGAAATGGTTATCATAAGCATTAATAAAGCCAGGGATTTTCTAATAACAGCATTTGGAAACACAATAATATGCATTTTTTTTTTAATATCTTGGTATGTTGTCTTTTTTGTTTTGTTTAAAACAAAGATAAATATCTTTATTTATAATAAATAGCAATAATAAACAGGAGGTTTTATTGAGCATAAGACAACATTATTAAATGAGAGTCTTCAGTGTATTCACTTGTTTCCAAGTTATATCCAACATTCATATGTTATTTAGTTCTTACACCAAGATACAAGGTCATGGCCTCCCGATCCATCTCTCTTACTCTTGCCTCCCTCTTTCTGGCCACCAGAGGGCCCCATAACACTGTGTAGGATACTGACTCTCGTCGCTTACACAATCCATTACAGTATTAACACATCAAAAACATTTCACAACATTACATCATGTTTGCCATTTGTATGCGACCGCAATGAACCTTGAACATATTTTTATCTGTATTTTGAATTAAAGCTGAAGTTTGTGTTGCATGAAACTGTATTTTGTGTTGTTAATTAAACATGAATGCTGTCACCATGCTTCTGAATCAGTACAAAACACCAATGGAAAATAAACTGAGGTAAAACTGGTAGTCTGAGAGTAGAGTGAAGTTCCTTCACCTCAGCTTCATCACAAGTTATAATTAGACATAAGTTATAATAAGTGGTTATTAAAATCGAGGTAAAACTGTCAGCAAGGTGTCTGACGGTTCCTCAACCTCAGCTACATGACTTAGGTTATAACCACTGTAAAGGTACTTTTTAATTGTCACATAAAATCCTTTTTTTTGCAAATCCTAGCGATGCTAGGAAGCTGTGGTCAGAGCGCAGGGTCAGCCATGATACGGCGCCCCCGGAAGACAGAGGGTTAAGCTTGATTTGCAGCTTGGTGAAACTGGGGCTTCAGTAAGTTGGTCTTAATCAGTTAATTTTGTCCTATTTCCCAAAAGTATAAAACTAATACACAAATTTCACCCATCACAAACATGACCAGGAGGTTACTAAGCGTGCAGTAAACCTACGTTTATAAATTTTCTGTATTTTTAGTTCATTAGAAATGTACTGAGTATTACTACTAGCTTAATTTATCATATTACACATGGTCTCAAGCAGAGGTTCTGAACAAAACTTGAAAACGGTCCTTATGTTGCAAAAGAAAAGGTTTAAACATGTCTGGTATAAGGGCCTTAAACTGCGGGGGAAAGTGTCAAATAACAGGTGTCAGACAAGAACTTTGGGAAGAGTCTGTCCAATTAGTGGGCCATCTGGAGCCAGTCTCTGTTTGTGACTTCCTCTTGACCTTGTGTCTTCTTGTCTCTTCCTGGAGTGGATATAAGTCAGCAAGTTCTTTGGGGCTTAGAAAGTTCCTGCAATCTGTCCTAAGCAGTCATAGCTCTTTTGATTTTTTCCACCGGTGGGCCTGGATCTGTTTAATTAGTCATGTGGCCTTCCCTCCCAATATGTATTTGTCGTGACACAACAGGCAGCTCGGAGCATGAATAGTTTGCACAGATCTGCATACAGACTTCTGAGGTAAAGTTTGAACATAAGCACTATTGAGACTTTCACACAGGGGGTTTGAATTTGCTGAAAACATGCTAACCAAAAATGCTGCCTTATCAAGCTACCATGGAGAACAAGGTCAAAAATGAATAATTTGCCCTATTGCCTGGAGCACTGCTTGTTCAAAGACTTATGTGAGATCTACAGTATGTAAATCAGTTTTTAGTCACCTCTTTGTCAGAATATGTGTAATGTGATACCTTAAAAATGTTCCCTATGAAACATCCAAACAGAATTTAAAAAAGAAAGAGAAGAAGAAAGGTGTTTTATACAGTGCATCCGGAAAGAATTTACAACACTTTATTTTTTCCAAATTGGAAAATCCAAAATGGATTAAGAATTCACAGCCTTTACTAAGTAATTTACAGCACAGTGAAATTATTTCTTCACATATCCCATGCTGGGGTCAAAGTGCAGGGTCAGCCATGATACAGCACCCCTGGAGCACTAAGGAAACAAAGGCCTTGCTCAGGGGCCCCAAGGGTGGCAGATTGGCAATACCAGGGTTTGAACCCCCCAATCTTCTGAGCAGTAACCCAGAGCCTTAACCACTAAGCTACTTCCTCCCCTTGTTTTGGGTACACTTTTGAAAGCGCATGACTATTTTCTGAAATACAAAACACTTCATATGTAGCTGGACATTTACGGCATCACAACACATTGGACATACTCTGTCCATAAAAATAACTCTGCAATTCTAAGTATAGAAATGCACGCCTGTAAGGCAAACCACAATCCTTACATCTTCTGCTTATCCAAAGTCACCCTGTGTAATCATCCTTGACAACATACATGGCTTTGTGCTCAGGGTAAAATGAAATTCTGCTCCCTGAAGTCCTTGTTTACTGCCCTCCCAACATTTCAATGGCAATGAAATGCTACCTTTGTCTATTCTTGAATATTACTACGTTGTGTCACCCTTATAGTAATGGAATGCTTTGAAAGGCTAGTCATGAGGTACAGTATTTTGCAAAAGTATGCAATCCACTTTTAACCATGCCTCAATCAGCTTTGCACAGTGAGATTCTTATATTTATTCACCAATGCTTCAAAAACAGTAACACCCACTCAAATTGGACACATACCTTCTTGCCATTGATTGGGCCATTCTAACACATTCAGCAGTTTTTTTCTTGTTGCCAGGTCAACCTCAAGGATCAACCTTAAGGATTGATTTAAAACTGCCCTGTATTAGATTCCAACAATCATGCTTTTAACCATGAAGTTTCCAATTTTCTACTAATAGAATGAATTCTCACAGTGATGCAAAATGCTACCACCAGCATGCTTCATTGTGCTCTCAAGCAAACATATTTTATTTCTGCCAAACAGACTAACAAGGCCATGGTGATATAAGGCGACCATGTTAAATAATGGTTTCATCAAACTTTTTAGTGTGTCTCCACTTTGCCAAACTCCAAGTGAATTTTTATCTTTCTACTCATCTTTTCCAAAGCCCGACTTTGCGGCGTGTCAGGGCAGTGGATGTTCGGCTACAATTTCTATCATTTGAGCTGTGGATCTCTTTTTTGGTCACTTACATTTGTACCCAGTCATTGATTTTTGGTGAATTGATGGCCTTCTCTACGCAGTAACTATTTTTCATTTGGGAATCATGAATTGAATGATGTTCCATGGGATGTTCAACCAAACATGATACATTTTTTATCCAGATCTTATTTGCACAGCACTTGGTTTTCAGGAAACTGTTTTGGGGAAAACTTTGGGTATTCCATTGAAATTTAAATTGCACATATTTAACTAATTATAATTTCTGATGGCAGAATTGGTTGCGTCTTAATTTCTTTCAGGAGCTGCATGAAATTCTGCAAGTACTTCTGCAATCAACTGCTTATATTAACCAAAGATTGTACCTCACCGGTAATTGAAATACTAATAATACCATAACTGCCAGCCTCTTTTGGGCTCATGTCACTTACTTACGGTTTCATGGTGTGCATTTCTATGCCAGCGGCCATCTTGGAGTTTTCCCCATGCCACCCAGTATCTAAGGACACCAAAAACATTAACTCACTGCCAGATTATCTCACTGGCTCTTTATGTCCCTGAGATTATTCTTGCCACCCTGTCTGCCTACTGGTTTCTATTTTCATCCCCTATCTCTGATTCTTGTTTTGCCCTCCATTCCCCTGTTACTGGTTTGGACTTGTGACTATTGTTCTGTTTGCTGCCATTTGGAATTTGGATTCTGGTTTTGGTATATTTCTCATTGCTCTGTCTGCCTGCTCTCAGATTTAGGACTGTTATTTCAGACTCTTTCGGACTTATTTCAGTCTGAGTTTCCCCCCCTTCCTGTTTCATTTATTAAAGATTGTTTTCACCTTCCCTCTGTTGCATCTTGCATTTGGGTCCTACTTTCAGTCACTACATTTTATCTACCACTGACATGCTAAAATCCAGTACTGCATATACTACATTAGATTCCTTGTATCAAGATGTTTGTCTCACCTTTACTGAATTACCCAGGGAAACTGTATCTCAACCATGTCTCTTACGGTTGTGTGGTTGGCCCCACTGCTGACGTTATACTGTGCTACAAGTGAAAGCAGAACAAACAGCTCAAATTACATCGGCCAGTTTGCTAGATCCCATGGTGGACCAAATCTTTAATGATGATGTAAACAGCCCCAAGCAATAAACTGCACAAGTACTCACCTGACCCCCCTCGACACTAACTGAATAGCAAAGAAAAAAAAAATCATCGTTAATAAATAATGAGTGTATATTCAACAGGTCTATATTCACAACATGCATCTACTAAATATCCAGTATCTAGTTTCACCTGAAAGGAAAATGGTTCAATTTTTCAGTGTGATTTCTTCCTTGTTTCACCTGAAAGGCGTCTAAACGTGCAGACTTTTTAATAACTTTATTGGTAACAGAATGAAAAAATGTGAAGTTAATTGATTTCAAAACCAGACTGGTTCATCCACATGGGGTCATTGCAGACAACTATTCTGGACATTGCTTTTGCTAATTTACCCACCCTCTACATAGTACATGACAGATTCCATTCCTTTCCATTTGTTTTCCTCATCCTGTTGTTTTATATTTCCTGAAGCGTTATTATCTCACAGCACACATAGGGAAGACAAAAATGGAAGATAAAGCCAAAATTTGCTATGGCTCATTGATAGAGGAAAATTGACTCAATTTCCTGCAGGTTCTAGAGAGCAAGAGAGCGAGCAGCTGCATCACTAACTACTATTGGAATTGCAATGTTTCCCAACGCAAGCCCTTGCAGCAGACAACTCAGCTGAGAAATTACAATTAATCCCCCTCCATGAATTCATTTTAATGAACCATTCTGTTGCATTCTTTTTACTTCAATGACACTTGAATACTGATCTGCTCTACACTGATCGTGAGTTTATGGATGTGAAGGCAATAAAGCTGTCCTTGATTTGTCTGTACAAGGTACGTTTATATATGATTGTGAGACTGTAAAAGCTGCCAGGATTTAAGATGGGGCAAGCCAGATAGCTTGGCAATCAAGAGCACCTCATACAATATAGAGGAGGAACAACAGGCAATATATGGCACGAAAGAGAAAAGTAAGGAATTTCTAAAAGAATTGATAAATAAAGAATGGCAGGTCCGTAAGCGCCCATGTGTTACTGATCAGATCTCTCCCTGCAGTGCTAAATATAATCTGAAAGTAAAGAACACCAAAGCCTGAATGCATAGGTTCTGAGTTCTGACATGCTAGCTCAGGAATTAACAGCAATAGAATAAACAGCACATGCCGTATTGCCTTCAGACAGATGGTAGATGGCAATCAGAAGGATTTACAACAAAAAAAGCTCCACAAGAACATGAAACTAATAAATTAAGTCTGTGTATTCAATCGAGGTTCATATGGTCATTAATCTTAGTTTGTTGCTAATGTGGTGTCTCATTCACCTTGTGGCCTGGCCATCTGCAGCTTCAGCCAGCTCACCAAAAGTCCTTCCACTTTTTATAGACAGCAGAAAATGGAAATTTACTGTCACCAACAACAACAAAAAACAACTTCCAAAAACCTTCAAAAACGTTGTCTCAAAGCAGGTTCACAGAATTTAACACTTAAGGTGAACAATGTGTATTTATCCCTGTTGAGCAGCCATGGTGACTGTGGCAAACTTCCTTGGATGTTTTGAGGAAGAAACCATGAGAGGATCCAGATTTAAAAGGCGAACCCATCCTCATTTAGGTGATATCAAGAGTGTGATTATAGTCCTATACAATACAGAACACTGGAGAATTAGAACTAACATGAACACTGAAATGTAAGATTATGTGTAATGTCCTTTCTACAGTCCTATAGTCATTTAAAATGATGGAACCAGGAGCTACTGAGCAACTCATAAAATAGCTCAACATCTGGGATCATCATCACCATCAACACTAGTTTCTCAATTCCAGAGCCTTTACACTCATTGGAACACTCAAAGAGTGTCAATGTCCAAACTCCACATGAGGTAAAACCCAAATGGCGCCGGTACTACTCTAGATGGTTCAGGATGTTGGCATCTACTTTTTTAAATGTCCACAATCTTCATGAGGTGGGACGTGAATGGAGCTGGCGCAACCTTAGGATGGGTCATTTGCATTAAGCCGATCATCTGTAAAATCTCAGAGTGATATTTTATTGGTACCTCAACTCTAGACTGTTCAATTAGTTGTCTTCAATATGCACTTGTTCAAATTGCAGTCCTTTAAACACTGGGTACAAGGAGACAGATTTCACCCCCTGGTGGTAAAATAAGCCAGTCAACCAAGGTACAATTTATCATAGCTTGGGGGAAGCGGAGAACCTTGAGAAAATCTGAGCTCAGTACAGGATTGAACGAGGTACTGTGGTGGTGTGCGGCAGCAAAACTACCCTGATATAGCCCATTTCACTATATCCCATTGTTGGGGTCTCCACTTGTTGGAAATAGATATTCTCAATCTCAAAAATAAATGAGCATCAAAATCACCCCAAACGACACCATATGCTAAGTTACTTATTTGCTTTTTTTTTAATTAGTATTCCCTGCATGAATAATAATCATGGGTCTTTAGAAACCAGTGGTGTAAAGTATTTGACTAAATGTACTTAGTTACAATACTTGTCATTTTTATTTGCCTACTTTCCAGTTTTAATGAGTACCAAAGATACAAACAACTTTTACTACATTTATCATTCAGAATATGTATTTTTATGTACTTTTTTCTTTACTATATTTTAATTGACAAAAGTGTTACCAATTACATTTTGCACCTTTGTTTGATATGTCCTTAATGTTCAACACTCCCCTACATACTGCTGCTCCCAGTAAACAACTTTTTATCACTGCTGGCCTCATTGTCAGTCCAAAAAGGGCTTGAATTCCAAAAACGCTGAGAACAAGCTTTTGTTGAAGTTGAAAAATATCTCTCTGAGACCGAGAGCTGCATCAATTCAGTCAGCTCTAAATATTTGTTTTTTACTTTATATACATTTATTTACTTTCATTGTATTTGTTAATTAAACCCTAATGGTTCTTCTACTTTTGAGGTGATACTGTAAATATTCTTAGTGAATTGCTAACTTTTTCTAAGTTGTATTTTACGGATTGAAACCTCACAAATCAACTGTTTTTGGCTTTTCACTAATGTGCTGGGGACTAGTGCATCTTTAAGCCTACGTTCAATATGAGTCAAACACTCAAATCAGATACTCGAAGACTTTTACTCAAGTTAAATCGGAATTGGTGACTTTAAACTTGTAATGGAGTATGTTTTGAAGTAAGGTATCTATACTTTTATTCAAGTGTGACTTTTAAGTACTCTTTACACCTCTGTTAGAAACACAAGAACAAAATTACAGACCACTGAGGTAAAATGTTTTTTAGGAACCATTGCTAATGACAGAATATAGCATTCAGACTGATTTGGTCCCAATTCCAAAAGGTTCGAAATTCCAGTTTTTCCCTAGGTTTGGAGTATCTTATTTCCAGAAAGTGAATTAGGCTCTCAGTATAAAGCCATCTCATTGAATGTCTCTCTGCTGACCAGGCTAGACTTAGGTTCTTAGGTTTGGGCCTTTCTTGTTTAAAAACAAGTCATATTGGTCATCAGATATCTTTCTAAGGACAGGGCAATGAATTAACAATGAAGAGACACCAGATTGAATGAGTGGCCCCAAGGTTTCTCTAAGGTATCAGTCATGTGCAAAAGAACATGTGTATCTATTTATTAGCTAGAAAATGTTCAAAAAGCATCTGACCTCTACAGATAAGTGCAATATACCCATCATTTACCATTCATGTGAGTCTAGATATCTTTGAACCTTGTGGTGTTATCTGCTCTTACACTAGAGGTCACAAGGCTTGAATCAAGAGATGACCTATCATTTTCATTGGGTGGTTCACCTAGAACTGAGTGTCAACCTTAAGCTTTAATAAGTGTAACAATAAACTTAGTCATAAACAGTATATATTTGCACGGCCAAGGTCATCACGGCCAACTGGGGTGAAGTGTAGAAAGAATGATTGGTGTTTCTTGACAGATTCTGGAGCAATGGTTTTAACAAAACAAAAAATTTATTACTCATCTCTTACATGAAATCTTGTCCACAGTGTTGACTGAGGGTCATGGGGATAATCGAATGCAAGACCTTTAGTCCCTTTTGATTCTAGGATACTAGACCAAAAATGGCCAGCATTTTTTGAGCAGTTATTGGATTTGGTGATGGAGAAATAACCACAAAAAAGGACTTGATGAACACAACATAGAAGAATGAGATGTTGTTAAGTTAAAGAACAACCAAATCAATGATACAACCATTTAGTATCCAGTGGTCCAGTGTGCAATTATTCTGAAAGCTCTTGTTGTCTTGTTTGGTCTCCGAAAATGGTCTGTTTTGTTGAACATTGAATAAAAAGCCGCTGAAGTTACCCCAGCCTTAGTCACTTTGTCCCATCTCTCACACTGTCAATGAAAGGCTTAATAGGACTAATCGGAGACCTGCAAGTGCACTCTTCCTGTCTATCCTTATCTTGCTTGGCATCCTTGGTTTTCTCTGTGACAAAGACTATAGGGTTGAAGAAATGGCTAGTCTTCTTCAGTTCATTAAAATACTCAGTATAAATGTATTACTTTCTCTTATACTTAACAAATGATGGTCCCCATTGACAGAAATAAGGAAAACATTCAACATCATTAACAGTGATTTCCTTTAATTTATTCTGCTTGTTCTTGGGAAGAAGGATACATGTCCAGGACTATAAAACTAAAACAGGGCTTAAAAGCGACCGAAGGGCATCTGACGCATGATCTAATTACTACGACGCCATAGTAGCTCAGCTTCCAATATGCTGCCATTAAAAAAACATTGCAGAGCAATTGCAGATTTAAATGGCCCTGACAATAGACATGCGAGTGCATTGGGAAAAGCACTTCTCGTTTTTGTGTAAAACAGGCCATATAAAAAAAATAGATTGTTGATTGTTGCCCCTAATTGTTGTTAGGAATGTTCATAGTATGCAATTCACAACTATTTATTTTAGTAAAAGTCTTAATTTTTGTGAACATGTCATTTCAGACGAACTCATTTCAAGGACCCTGTGATAATGCTGCAAGATAATGAACATAGATACAATGAAAATGTAGGTTAATGCTATTCTCTGTGCACCTGGGGGAAAAGGTATAAAACAAGTTTCTGCTAGCATAATCGCTTTTCTATTCTTTTGTCTGGCTGTCATTCCAGGAATAGCACAGTAAGAACAGCCCACCTTGCAGAAATCTGGGGTTTTGACCTTTCCCGTTGAGAGCAAATTTCTACTTGGACCTGGCAACCAAGAATTACAAGGAAGGAAGAATTGACTCTAGTGTAACTCCAGGCAAATACAGTACATATAGAAGCCATTTCATTGTCTGCTGCATTGACTGTTATTTTTGAATTCGATAATTCGTGGTTCGGAAATGGCGAATGGAAAATCTTAGGGTTTTCATCTGTAACCTAATTAACAGAAAGGAATCCGCAGTGGATTTTTAAAATACATTATTGTATTAAAGTGACAAAATGTCTAGATAAATTCACAAAGGTAGCATAGGGGCTGTGGGGGTGCGTCCAAAATTCACGGATTTTCAGGAGGGGACCACTGTTCAAGTATGTTGCATTTCAGAAATGGAATGCACCTTGCAACAAAATAGAATTAATGGCAAGATTAACCACAGAGAGCTTGGTGCTCATGTGGTACACACGGCTTACGGTGGGTGTCACTTTATACTTGCCCAAAGGGTAAATTCAGAACCTGCCAAAAGACATATATGCCTCCTACTCTAGGGAAAATGGATTAGTAAAGAACCTATACTTATCCTTATGTTTTTTAGCCAGTTGCAGAAAAATCCCTCTGAAGATCTGGAAATGGAGGCACTTTGCACTTCTTACACAAATGCTTGGTTGAACGAGTACAAAAGACGCAAGTGTCTCAAGCAAGAATAAACAAATAAAGAAAACAATTATAATCTGTTGAAAAAACTAATAATACTTGAGAAATAAGGAGAAAAATTGACCTTATCTTGAGCTAGAAGGTAGATAGATATCATAACAATAAAACATCATAAAATCAGCTAGCTAGTTTAGCTTCCTCAGATAGATTATTACTTGCCCATACATATTCCCACAGGTTTCTGTTTTACAATGTAAAACATTCATACATTTTTTCTGATTTTGCTTCTGAAACCCAATTAAATGTATTTAAAATCCAACAATTGAGATGCTATGGAAGTGTAGCGTTTCAGCAATGATCCAAAGGTTTTACAAAAAAAAAAAAAACATTCATCACTCCATTTTCGGAGGAGAAAAATATTTGGATAAGCTCCTGGGTCACTTTTCTGGTATGTTTTTGGTCATTGTCTTCCTGTACTGTAAAGTGCTGTCCTAATAATTTCAAAACATTTCTCAAAATTTGAGCAAAAAAGGATCACTCCATGCTTTTTAAAATGTATCCTGCTACTTCTATTAGCTTTTATCAATAAACACTGGTGATCTAGGTACATTTGCAGTCATACATATCAATTCGGAACACGTCCTCTGTGTTTGAAAGATGTTGTGGCATGATTTGGATCATAAGCTCTTCCTTTCCTTCTCCATGCTCAATGATTCTTGTTTCAAAAAATATTTGACAGGCAAATTTGATTTTAAGTTCTACACTTCAAGTCAAATCGATTTCTACATTTCCAAATAGTCACTGTCTGAATATCCATTCACTTGGCATATTTTCCATGTTACAGCACTCCTGAAACACAGAGAGTTGAGGGCCTTGATCAAGGGCCCCAAAAGTGTCAGTTTTGTGATACCGTGGCTTAAACCCTGGTATCGCCAAAGCTGCCACTCTTGAGGCGCTTGTAATCACATGGTTCCTTGTAAGCAAGGTTGATTAATTTTCTGGTCGTTCTGTTTGTTGCCATCGCTGAATACCATTTCGGGGAGTTCTGTCTGACATTGCAACTATCCAAATCAATACGCCGTTTGTAAGTGAAATATGATTGCCATTATGACCATTTTATTGTGCTGCTCTCGGCACACACTGAGGAATGAAAGATTTAATTGGGTATTATTAATTATTTAATTGGGTATTATTGGATATTGCTCGTGTATTCTTTTGACATTCAATCTGCGTAACTGTATTGCATAGTCATGGAAAAAAAAAAATTATACATATGCGCCTTGGATTTAAAAACACCCTCATGATCATACAAAAAAGGGCAGAAATGAAAGAATCCTTTGATAAGCCTAATTGAATCTGATATAGCTGAAACTCCTTTTATTCTGAAAGTATAATAAAAAACTACAGCTACAGCAGATAAGACGCCACCTACGAGAAGCTTTTGCTTCGACTTGATCACATAGAATGAATTATTATGTCTATTCGTTGGCAGAAAAGCGCGAACAAAAGTTAAAGAATGGCCGTGTTGAAAGCTTGACTGTTCCTCCTCAATGACAATTTCATCGCAAAGGTAGAATGCGCTTTTATATAGACGTTAAAATATAAACGCAATCCCAGTCAAATAACAATTGGAGACCATCATTTTATCTTCACACAGGATAAAGACTGTGAAGCTGCGAGTCTATTTTGAGATGGGGTTTGGTAATCCAGATCAAACTTGACTTTTCTAAGTAGGGCATTTGCTCTAATTATGTTAACAGTCCTAAAAAAAAGTGAATCAATACCAAGCATTTACACCGATCAGTCATAACTTGCTTTAAAACCCTGCTTGATATAGTGCAGGCCCCCATTGTTCCAATCAAATACCTCAGATCAGTCAAGGAATGGACTCTACAAGAACTCTGAAGGTTTGCTGTGGTATCTGGCAGCAAGACGTCAACAGCGGATTGCTTGTCCTATAAGTTGCAAGGTGGGACTTCATAGATCATACTTGCTTTTATAGCTCATCCTACAGATATATGATGGGACTAAGTTCTGAGGCAATCGGAGGCCAAGTCAAATGTCAAAAACTGACTTACACAACAAAATCCGTCCGAAGTTTTACTTCATGAATCCGTGACACATTCAGACCCACGTTCTCTTTTGCTAACGGCAGCAAACTAAAACAATCATGTGGGGTTCGTTTTGTTCATGACATACCTTGATAATGAAAATGTCACACAAACATTATCAATCACTCCATCACTTAAGTTTCTCTTCTTGCTGTACTGTCCAACACATTTCGTCCCCGTTCCCTGAGGTGGTTTAAAGTTAGCGCGCTAATTGCGGCGTCAGGTTCTGGCGCTCCTCTCGGATTTCGGTTTGATGGTCGTCGTAGGACGTCACACAGCAGGAAAGTGTTAAATCTTCACTGTAAGAATTTCTCCAGAGGAAAAAAAATGATGTCAGTGTCGTGAACATGTTAAACCAGCGACCAAAGACGACAGATTTTAGCTAAGATTATTGGAATCTTTTAGGTTTTTTTTTATTTGCCGTCCAAATAGTGGCCAAAATCGCATTTTGGACAAAGATATGGAAATGTTTGGTTGTGTAAAGAAAAAAAATAAATCCAAACTCTTCCATACAGCCCCTTGCAGTGGCATTAAATTGTTAAAAATGGAAAAAAATATTGCATTCACTGTTGGACGTGACATTTTTAGGACTACACTATACACTTCTAAAGAGGGGACAAAAAATATATGAAGAAGTTTCTGCCCTGGATTCTTAAAGCGATTTGTAGAGGCAATTTCATTGTGTTTGGAGGATTTATTTGTTCTTTTTTCCCCCCCTATAACCCTGAAACTGAACAGTCAGTCATCCATAGACCTGGAAATTGGAAAATCACAAGCCAGCAGTGATATTCCTTCATTTAATTCCCAAAAAGGACAAAAAAAAAGCAACAACTGCTGCATAATGGAGCTCCAGATGAAGTGAGATGGAGTGTTTCAGTGCATTCTCTCGCTCTCTTTTTCTCTATTCTCTCTACTAATGCCTAGTGGTTAGCTTAAAGCTTGAATCAGTGCCAGGTTCCCCCTTCTGGACATTTTTATTTCTTTTTTTATTGTTTAGCAGCTTCGGCTCTTTAATGACCTCCTGTCAGGAAAGACACATCAGACAGACGTTTCACACGGACCCATCTTCAAGACAAGTCAGACATTCACATCAGTCACGGACAAGATTTTTTCAATCCTTTTGCAAAGCCCCACACACACAAACACCATAGACCCACATACACACCAAACCCCTCTTTCATGCTTTGCCACTCATACACTATATTTAAAAAAATAGGTTTAGAGTCATGGTCAGACACCTACCACTTCCTCTTGCACCCAAATGCCGACTATAGGTTGTTCAAGTTGGTGCCAGTGTGACTGAAGTACGGCAAGGTCATGTATTTAACATAAAAAATAAAATAAAAAATAAAAATGAATATGATGCACTGGATTTAGTGCTATTCTACATACAATGCTGGTGGTAGGTATGTTTTAGCTTTATGCAAGTATACAGTAGAACAAAATAGCGCTCTTCAAGGCATTGGTGCAACGTTACGTAGGTCTCAGACTGGGTCCATAATGTATGTAAATGTGGTGCACATCTTGAGGGCGATAAGGCTGAAGTTCACAATAGACAATTCAATGACGCGGACAAAGCAATAACTACAAACGATGTTACAGGAGGATTAAAACACAGGGTTTCTGCAGGTTTCACCAAGTCAAATTTAAGACTTTCTCAAGTTCAATTTATGAGCATTAAGAATAGCCATAAATTCATCTTTTTCAAGCCAAGTATCGCTAAACTTGCACTTCTCTTTACCAACCCAAGATTTTGCCTGATTGGTTGTTGAATGTTGGTCTCATTTCTAGTCATAATAAAGTGAATTATATTTAGACTAGCGAAAGAAAGAAGTACAACACCATGGAAACAAACAAACAAACAAACCAATAAACATTGTCACATGAAGATTTCAACATTCAACATCACATAGACATCGAAAAACTATGACCTGTTCAAAATGATTTATTATATTATAATATTCGTTATAAAGGCGTAAAACAGCGAATTTAAGTAATATACAAAAAAATATACAAATTTTATATCCATGACTAGTAGATTCCTGACTGATGATGGTATATTTCATATACATATTGGGAATATAACATCATCAGTCATGGATCTACTATACAGGAAAACTGCCTTGTATGCTTTAGATTCAAATTACACTAACCAATGAGAGTGAAGTGCTGTAACAGCATTGTTATGCTGGAATAAATTTGGGTCTCCTAATTCTAGTGAATGGAAAAATTCTTTCTACTGCATTTGGCTGGGAAAGTCAGGTGTCCCAATACTTTTGTCACTTTGAGTCTCGTTGCTGGTCTTGGCAACCATAATAGAGCATGTTTAAGGGAAAGCGTAAAGCTGCATTGGATGCATAGTGATTTTCGCTCTCTTGTGAATGACATACGAGGACTATGTTTAGACTTTACACTATTTTTTTTTTCCCTTTTACTTTCAATCTCTCTTTTCCCTGTTTAATAACCTGAGGAAGAGAACATATTTTAACCGACACATAGGAGAAATAATGCTTGCGGGATGTGTCAGAAAAATTAATAGCTGCTTTCATGTGGACAGATTTTCTTTTTTTTTTCTTTTTTCCTCCCACTGCCACCTCTAAACATCCAAGTGGCCTTCAGCAAGCTATACAATGCCTACGCTACATCAAAACCGCACACACGGATACACACACACACACGTCATAATCCGGCATAAACCATGTCACCTGCAAAACTTTTTTAGAACTTTGGAAAACGGAACCCTTTTTTCATCACCTGTGTCAAATGACTTCATATATTCATCTTTATCTTTCGAAATCTGGCTTTGATCAGTGGTCCAGAAAAACAAAGAAATATAGAACGTAATATTTATGTGCAATTGTGTTGCATAACTTAACACACAGAAACACACATTCTAGGTGAACACTGGTAACCAATCCAGATGCAATTAAAAATACCAGCAAAACACTTGTACATTATTAGACAGAGGAACACATGCAAGTCCTGACAATCCCATTGTTTGTATATTTAATGATTTATTTTATTGTGTACTTTTCGGATTTTCCCTCTGGTCTGGTCGTACCACGCTTCATTGTGTTTGACGATTGCCCACCCCATCAGCCGAAACATAAAACTCACTGACAGGTGAAATGAATATCAATGATCTCATCTCGTTATAGTGGCACCTGTCAAGAGATTGAATATATTAGGTCTCAAATAAACAATCAGTTCTTTAATGTATTGGTTTTAAAAGCAGGAAAAGAGGGCAAGTGTAGGAGAAATTTTGACAAGGGTCAAAGTTCGGTGGCTTGGCCACTGGGTCAGAGCATGTGTTCAGTTGTAAGCTTTGAAGGATGTTCCTGGTTTGTAGTTGTAAGTACCTTCTAAAGGTGGTCCAAGGGAGAACAACCAGTGAACCCGTGACAGGGTACCCAAGACTTACTGCTTTGTGTGAGAAGGGAAGGCTAGCTCGTTTGGTCCACCCTCACAGAATTGCTACTGTAGCACATATTTGCTAAGGATGTTGAGGCTCTGAACAAAAGGTGTTAGAACACCGCAGAAAAGTGTCCACAAGGTGCACATGAGCATCAGAACTAAACCATTGGGCAACAAAAAGGTAATCTGGCACGATCATCTTTACACGTTATGTGGACAGCCATGTGTCTGTCGTTTATCTGGGGGGAATGATGGCACCATGATGCATAATGGGAAAAAGGCAAGCCAGAGTAGACTATCTACCTGAACAATCTTGCAGACCAAGAACTCCCCTCATAGCAAAGGATAATTGGTAATGGCTGTGGCCTTTATATCCAGTGGTGGATGAAGTAAACAAACCATGTACTTGAAATAAAGTAGGCCAAATAAGGCCATGGGTTTGTGGCGAGTTTGAGTCTGGAGATTTTTCTATCATTTATTCCTTTCAAAATGTTCTGCTTGCTGTTGAATTGACGCTTAACTGTATGTTTGTGATCATTAGAGACCACCAAGCACCAATCGAAACAAGTTAAAAACAGAGCGTGCGCTAGACTCTGATTGGTGACCTGATTGGTGTTTGATTAGTTACGCTTTTATCCTCATAAATAAATAGGAACGACTGATTCCACAAAATGGAAGATATTTGACTTTGGAATGTAGTGAAGTTAAAGTCTCAGATAGAAAGACTTCAGTAAGGTACAGATATGTGAAAATCTACTCAAGTACACTAACAAATTACATTTAATTAATTACTGTCCATCATTCCTAATATATTTATTGGGACCTACACAATGAGAGCACCTTAAAAACTTCTGGGCCCACACCCTGAATTTTGGTTATAATAACAAGTAATGTATTTTACAGTACACCACTTGCTTAGTGAGGCTACAAATCAGAGAGGCAATCAGAGGAATGGATTAAAAGAAAGGGTCTGCTGGATGATCGTGCATGCGACGGAAGTCAAATTTCTTTTGACATGGCTCATTAGAGTGTCGAAAACTCTTCAGAGAAAAGCCCTAGTGGAGGCAAATGCATCCTTTGACAATTGCAAAATAATGCTATTATCTAGTGAGTGGAGATTTTTTTTGCAAGCAGGAATGTCTGGATAATGAGGGGGGACGGGGTAGAAAATATGCCAGGAAGGAAAGGTACCACCCCCCGAACAGCAAAACCTTGAGTCAAATTGCCCTTGCATTGCTTTAGCTCGTCAGTGAAAAGCAATCGTCATTGGCTTATGACTTGTTTTGTGTCAAAGGTGAATGTAATCCGCTTTCATCAGCGTGTGAATGACGTGCCCCACTGAAATCGCAATCGCCGTCCAATCACCGTCCCATGCCGTGCGCCGACAAAGCTTAAAAAACCTACCTCATTTCTTTAAAGGATCTTGCTTGTTCCCTCAAGTTTTAACTCCAAGATTTAGCACCGAAACAAACAAAAAAATACTTACTAAAAATACCTAAGGCTCCAAATATGTCTTAATGACAATCATTACAACTCAATACCCAATGAAGTGCTATGGCAGTGAGGCAAGACAGGCTTGCTAACACACCAAAATCACAAGAAATAGCTGCATTATGTGCAGAATGGTTGTGTGTGCATGCTAAAGAGAGTGCACAAATGTTGTTTGTGTGCAAATTGATCAAAGCTGACCCCAGAGAGAAACTGCCATCTATCTAGCCATCTGGCAAGAGAACTCAAGTAGCAGGACCCAGCACATCTTTCCTTATGCACCTCTTTCCTTTATCCAGCACTGCACCACACTGTCAAATATTTCACACGGGCTAATGATCCGTGCCGGATAACTGATGATAAAAACCAAAGATTTGGTCACAGATGGCAATAACGTAGCAAACTTTCAGAAAGAAGAGCCAATTGGCGAAAGGCCATGCGATGTCAAAAATTAAGGGGGAGTTATATACATGCTCATTCAGAGTTTCGAACTACACCACCTTTCTGCCTCAACAACACCGGGAATATAAAACAGATGTGTCACATTTTACACCCCCTTGGTCACAGAACAAAAGCCTGAATTATGCAGCGTCTACAGATATATTGCACCGAGGGTAACGCTGCACCTTTGGAGAAAATGCCAACACAGTAAATCTCGTTCTTAGCCTTTGTTCCAGGACTTGTTTGTCGGGCTTGGCTTTCGTATTCTGCCACAGTCTTGCTCTCTCCCAGGGAAACATTTAGGCCCTGGCATTCAGACTTGGCACTAACAGCAATCACAGATTCTTTGATGATCCTATCAGAAATGGGACAGCCAAGAAGGACACGTCCTTGTATTTGCCTTGAAAGTGTCTTCAAGGGCCACTCATGATCGCGTTTGGGAAAATCGGCAAAAAGCTACCTGATATTACCTGATATTATTATTGGGCCAAAATCAAAGCCAGATATATTAGCCAGTGAGAACACTCAAACGAAAGGTTTATTTTTAACCATTGGTTATCAATAAACCAGTGAAGGCCCAGAATGGTCAATATAACTTCACTCAAGCTGTGAACTGGTTGTTTGAATTAGCCCATCTAATCATTATTCATGTGCTTTCAGCAGAGAGAGCGAGATACAAGATAAAAGCCAGTAATACACCCTCAGGATGCCCAAGTGATACACCTCTAGACACTTTGCATAAGACCAGATTATCAATAGGGGTAGATCTATGTTTAGTCTATCACTGTGCACAGTGTTAAATGTGCACAAATGGTTTGTACTAAACCAGGAAACAAATTCATTGTATGATCAGCCATAATTAGCCAATAAAATGAAATTCTGATTTAGTGCCATCGGTGTAATGCAAAATTCAAATGTCTCCCCCGTTGCACAAGTGCGGTTAAGGGGTGTTAATGTCATTATTAACTTATTGCTGTCTGGTCTTTTTATGGTTTTTGAAAGATGGTATAATGTTATAAAAAATATATTGTAACCAAAAAATTACAGTACACCTTTGCATTAGGAGAGTTTGTTTCTCCAAACATTCAACCTGGATATTTCTTTTTGATCTTGAGATTCAGTTCATCTTGGTGCAGTTTAATTAAAGATTAAGGTGTGGTGACTGGGCAGGCCATTCCATGTAGATAACACTCCAGCTGACTGTTGGCTCTATTGAGCCTTAATGCTTACAGATGCTTTTGTCTCATTGTCCTGTTATATGTTGAAGCAATTACCCGCAGTCCAGATGGAATTGCATGGTGTCGAAGTATGCAATGGTAGCCATGTTGGAATTCCTTCAGTATATTGCATCAGCATTCCTTCCACCTGAAAAAAGTCTCCTATATTCCCTATGCCAAACAACCCCAACATGGAGGCTTCCACCTCCATGTTGGACTGTGGGCATGAGGAAGTCTGGTAACATTATCTTCCTGTTCAGCTTATACACAGAAAGTGCTTTTGTTAGATTCAAATACATCAGTTTTGGGCTCTGTTTACAGAACTTTCTTCCAGACATACACTGTCCAATTCTTGTATCTTTTTATCTTTTGCCTGGATTGTTGCATAGAAACATAAGGAACATGCATGCATCTTTGAAAAACAACTAGGTAAAAGGCACTCTCTTTTAAAACCGGATATTAAAGCAGCAACCATTTTTACACATTGTTATGAAGTCTAACTTTGTCAAAGACATTATACCAGACAACAGATGTTTGATCTGCCCATTTAGACTAAGAGGTCCATCATTTTCGATTCACATTTACATCTGTGTCATTTGGCAGACATCCTGAGTGAATCACAGAAGTGAAGTATCTATCAATAAATACAAATACTGCTGCATTACTGTAGGTCACCAAAAAGAATACCATCAGATATACTGGCATTTTATTATTTTTAACTGAGTTACATGCATAACTTTAGTCATCGTATTGCAGCAGTTTAAGTGTACTTTCTCAAATGCAGCTATTACCCGAATTACCTTGATTGGGACATTAGATAAAAATGGGCTATTGACGTTGAGCTACTGGGAATAATGCACACCATATTCATTTCCAACATTTTTATAGCTGTTAATTAGTAATTTTGGTTTCCCAAAGAGACTGTAAGCCTCCAACTTAGCCATTAAAGCCCTCATGGTGGGGTGCAATGGTGCCAATGGTGTCAGTGGCAAGTGAGCAATTTCCTTTAAACAGGTTTGTATCTTAAGTGACGCGCCTATTGAACATTAGTAAGAAGATCTCTGGTAATAAAAGAATTAGGCGTTTAATTGATATTGCAGACACATTTTGGAAAACAATTCTCAGTGTAGGGGATAACAAGCGATATACCTTTGTAATAGATAACTAATAGTTATATAACAGAGGTATGACAAGTTAGTAAAGACAATGTTCTGTTCTGTAATATCTTTCGGTTCCAACTATACAGCAATTCAGTGTAGGTCCCTGCACCACCAAGCTTGTACTGCTGGGCCCTTGAGCAAGGCCCTTAAACCTCAATTGGGGGTTACTGTATGTACTTTCGGTATATAGCTATAGTATTAGTTGCATACTGGTTAGTACGGTAGTATGTAGCTATAGTATTAGTTGCATACTGGTTAGTACGGTAGTATGTAGCTATAGTATTAGTTGCATACTCATTACTAAGTTAGTACCTACTTTTGATATGTAACTATAGCTAAAGTATTGGTTGAATACTGATTAGTATGGTAGTATGGACTTTTGTTATGTAGCTACAAAATAGTATTGGCTGCATGTGGATTATTATGACAGTATGTACTCTTATGTAGCTTTGATATTATTTAAATACTAATTAGTATGCAGCTTTATTTGTATGTAGGTTGGAATTTACATGTAATATTAGTGTAATATAATTGTCAATGATTACTGTGTGGATCAACCTTCATTACAGCACAAAAACAGCGCTAGCATGTCCTCTACAAATTGTGTCCCCTTGTGTTCAATCTTAGAGCAGTTAAGTTCACTGCTTGCATCACTTTTAGTGGTAACTTCTTGATGCATACAAATGGGAAATTTTGTGCTTTGTAAAGTTTGTTTTAGTTGCAAAATACAGGCAGACATAAAGCAACCAAACATTTCCAGACGATCGATTTCTGGATGGTATGTATTTTTAAGATTATACGACTTAACGTGTTTATTAGTTCTAACACTGACAAGCAAAAGAAGAAGAAGAAGAAGAAGAAAGATCTCTGATTACATCACATTTGATTACAATCAAACCAGACAA
The DNA here is from genome assembly GCA_024362625.1 of Silurus asotus. Classification (NCBI taxonomy): domain Eukaryota; kingdom Metazoa; phylum Chordata; class Actinopteri; order Siluriformes; family Siluridae; genus Silurus; species Silurus asotus. The sequence goes on from MU563656.1 coordinate 2,661,922, forward strand.
CTTTGATTATAGCACTCACTGTGATTATATAACCATTCTTTTGTGCTGTACAATTACAGTGGCTGAAGTTGTTCTGGAAGGATAATTGCATTCCTGCCCGACTAATCTAGACAAAATGTAATTAGTATAAATGAGCATATACTGTATACATCAGCAATTTCCTACTGAAGTGAATCCCTTCTGACACTGCAACTGGGTTTTAGATCGGTTTGTTAAGGGTATGGGTGTTAAGTCTATGTTTTTTTTTTAATTAGAGCCAATGTGGGCTCATTTTGGGGCATATTTTCCAAATCTAGAATTTTTTTGTTTTTTGTTTTGTTTGCTCATGTAGATCTACTTACGAAGCGTATAATTCAAGCCATATTAACAATGCCAAGCTTGTTTTTCATACAAGGATGGATGAATAAAGAATGTAAAAAGTGTCTAATAGTGTCAAATTCAGACTCACAGGGAAATGAAGGCTGAGTGGTGAAGATCATGAGTTAAAATCCCAGTAAACTCGCTGCCAAGCTGATTGGCCCAAGAGCAAGACACTTGGCGCCAAATGCCCACCAAGCTGCAACTGCTGGGCCCTTGATGGCCCTTAAGCAAACTTCTTAACACTTGACTGTTCAGTTTAGTGGCACTTTAGATAAGTGTTGACGTGTAAATATACAGTAAAAAAAATCTTTTTAAAGAAAAACGCAAAATGCCTCAGAGACCTCAGTGCTTTCCTACTTTCCCTCCAAATGTCCCTCCAAAAAACTGTTCTTTCTCTATGATGTTGGAGGAAAAAAATGGAAAAAAGGGGTCAGTTTGATACAAATTGACTGTGGCTGCTACATTTATAAACTTATCCGAACGTTTAACTAATGCCTGGAAAAATTCAACGTAGAAGTATTGGTAAGTACGCTGAACCTTCCTAGGACAGACGTTCATCGTTCCCACAGTAAGATTCATCTCTTATGCATAGATTATCCGGGATCAGGTGTTCCACATGTTAAATGCTCACAGGTTTGACTGCTGTGGGCTGGGAACCACCACCAGGATCATCACTGACAGACATATTGCCATCTTTGAAACGTTTACACCATTCAAATGTCTTACTGCAGCTGAACATCTCATCACCGTACTGTGCTTGAAATCTACTGTAGATATCAATGGGTTTTATGCCCTTTTTCAGTTTGTACACAGATTTTGTGTACGGCTGATGTGAATTTGCCTTTATTGTGAATTTGGATTACAGTTTAAGAGGTCCTTGATGGCAAACAAGTTCAAAAACTGTTGAATAACTGGCAACGTGGGCAAAAAAGCAATGTATGAAAAGATTTGCAGGGTTTGCAATTGTATATGTAGGAAGCATATGTTTGTTTTGGTTTTTTTGTCACATGGATGCATGATCCAGTGAGTCCTGTGATGATGTATGGTTTAGAGGCAGTGGCATTGAGTAAAAGACAGGAAGTGGAGCTGGAGGCAGCAGAACTGAAGATGTTGAGGTTTTCGTTATGAGTGACGATGATGGACAGGATTAGAAATGAGTTTATTACAGGGACAGCGCATGTAGGACTTTTTGGAGACAAAGCGAGGGAGGCGAGATTGAGATGGTTTGGACATGTTCAGAGGATGGACATGGGGTATATCGGTAGGAGAATGCTGAGGATGGAGCCGCCAGGAATAAGAAAAAGAGGAAGACCCAGGAGGAGGTTTATGGATGTGGTGAGGGAAGACATGCAGGTAGTTGGGTTAAGAGGCAGATGTAGAGGACAGGGTGGTATGGAGACGGATGATCCGCTGTGGCGACCCATAATGGGAGAAGCTGAAAAAAGTAGAAGATGGCGGCATGATCCAAATCCTAAACAAGGTCACCATGGACCATGTAGTGCTATACTCAGTTTCCAAATTAATTAAAATAAATAATTTCAAACATCTACCATATTTGGTCTGCTTAAATATTTAATGGTCACGAAGCAAACATCAGACTAAAACCTCCCCACACCCTCCCCTCTCTTTGTACACACTCTGACCTCTCACAAGGGCAAACATGGTGCAAATAACTGTGAGGAGAAAAAAAAAAAAAGGTGTCACAAGAACAAGAAAAAGTTGGCAATGACAACCAGGAATCTTTTCCAGTTTTAAATTGTTCAGATTTGGTGAGTCTGCGCCTGATGTAGCTTTGGGTTCTTTCCGATTTGGCTTACAAGAGTGGAACTTGATGGGGTTTCTGCTGTTGTAGCTCAACTTCCCCAAGTTTTAAAATGTTGTGCATTCTAAGATGGATTTCTGTTCACCACAGTTTTAAAGAAAATATACTGTAAAGCCTTTTTGATAAGATCTTTATCAAACTTTCTTTTTTTTAATGATTTACTTACAATTCTGTGTAAACTCTAGAATCTTGTCAAGCATAAGATCAGCAACGTTGGTGATAAATTACTCAAACCACCTCCTTGTGCCGAAGTCAAAAACCACGAGGTCGTAATTTCCCCCGTTCTGATGTTTGATGTGAACATTCATCAAAAGATCGGCTGCTGTTTACCCAAAGTCAGGGATTAATCAATGAGGAAAAATATTTATTAAGTGTTCAATCAAATACTTAAGAACTTTATAATCCACTTTCAGACTCTAATGGGACTCCAAATGAGCACTTAAATTAAAAACGAGAGCACTTGCTTTGTTTGGTGAAATCATTAAAGCTGTTTTTTTCCAACAGATGCTTTTTATCTTAATTGAGCTGTCACAAAAAAAAATGACACATCCTGAATGGATTCTTTGGTCGGATTAGAATACGCAATATGACCTGATAACTTTGTAACCATTGTAACCAAAGGCAGCTGATGGCACAGTTTTCTTTTTGGAATACATATTCATAGCTGAAGACACTGAAAGGAAAACAGTACCAAGAAGAGCTACAAATATAGTGAAAGCAAGGCCAAAATGACAAGAAAAAAGTTGAGAGAAAAATAATTTTATGTTTCTGAAGGATATTTTTGTAAATTCCAATATTTAAGAGTTATTCCTGAGTAGCATTTGCATCTTCCTGAAAATTGCTGGCTTAAAGTGTCTGGATAGATGCTGAAAGCAGCTTCAGGGTTCTCAGATGAGCCCCCACCTTCTTCAACAACGAGTTCAATACATTTCAAGAGGGTTCAACTATTAGATTTGATGTACCAAATTCCCTCCATTTGATGGCCTATTTGAGGAGTCTACCCTCTTCATCCAGAGCCATTAGCTGCTTTTTTCAGCATTGATGAAAAGAACATTGACAAAGGCTTGATAATGGGCTTGGAACAAGGCTCTTTTAGAAATGTTGTTGTTTAGATAGCTACAAATTTCCTAACTTTCTTACTATGTTGTTCAGCATCCACATCAAGTTCAGCTTCCTTAAGCCTCCTGGGGCTCATCTACATCAAGTCGATAATAATTAATGTTTAATATTGAATGAAATCCAGGAAACATTTTGTGCTCCAGGTTGGGCAACATATTCCAATTGTTTGCTGCGCCCAGTTGCCCAGGCTAATGGATTTAAGATGACCAAATGGGTAGGTAGTGCCCCCTCATTCACAATAGTACCAATACCTTTAGGTCATTTGCACTTAAGGGCCACATCCAAGTCTTACATGAGGTCTTTGAGAACTGCAAAATTGATCAAAATGTAAAGACTTGTTCATTTGTTTTGGGGGCATCTCAAATAGGATACAGAATTTCTAGTCCAGGTTGGCCAGCATTTTCCAATTGTGTGCTACACCAAGTTGATCAAGGGTACATATTGCCCCTTCGTCCACCACATTCCCAAAAAATCACAAGACTTTAGCATTTGCAGAACTTATCTATTCCAAGGAAACTTCCAAGAAAACTCTAAGCTCAATTACATTTGTAGAGGCAGTCTCATTTAGGAAACATGGTGCAGGTTGGCCAGCATTATCCAATTGTGAGTTACTTCAAGTTGCCCTGGTCGACAAGCTTGAAGCAATCAAGGATTATGTGGTACTCTTCCATCCACGATTTTATGAACAGTCATAAATCTCTTGCATTCATAGTCCTTATTTACAGAATTTCCACAGGAGCTGTAAGTTAGACCATGTTTGTTGAGGCAATCTCAGTTAGGAATCACAGATTCTCACTCAGGTCGACCAGGAGCCTCCAATGGTGTGCCACTCCAAATTGTTCAGGTCTGATTAGTTTAATATTTTCGAGGAATAAATACGTTTTATGTTCATCCACCACATACACAACATATTCTTGATATTGTCAGGTTGGTCTTATAGGCATTTCATTGAGATATGTAAAAAAAAAAAAAAAAAAAAAATAATTAAAAAAAAAAAAAAAAAAAAAAAAAAAAAAGCATGCTTTTTCTTCTGAAGCACCATACCATAGGATGATGTTTTTTATTTTATGTGAAACGAGGGCATTTCTGAAATAACTGCAACCCAGTGCTATATTAGTTGTAACCTAAGGAGGAAGTGTCACATGGTTAGCTTGTGCATCTCTATGGCCACCTTTGAATCTGGTTTGAATAATGGGGTGTCAAAATTTGTACACAAAATATTTTTTCTCATAGCTATCTGGCCTTGCAGCTTTTTCTTTTTTACATCCAAGGAGAAAGCATTTACTGGAAATGTTCTACAAGCATAAACCCATGCAACCACACACCAGAAGTTTACCTTGTAGATCATTGTGTACAGAAAGAAGAACTGAAAACAATTTTTTTTTTCTCCACCGCATTGTCGGCAATCTAGTACAATATAATCTTTTAGCTAGTGCTATACAAATGTTATAGGAGAATGTTCCCTGAAACTACAATTAAATTTTTACAGGTCAGAAAATATCGGTGTTGTGAACCAGAATATAGAGAGGAATGCAAATCCATGCGATCTTTACTATCTAGAGATGTTTTTTTTTATGTGGTATATAAAAATGTGATGGTTGCATTACTATTCTAATTGCCTCCTTTTGCCACCTTCTAGCTACAGGATATAAGTATTTTCCTGAGAACTGCTGAAACAGCTGGTGGTCATCATTTAAAACATACACTCACCATCCAGTTAATTAGAAACGCCTGTACAACTTCTCATTTATCTTCTCATTTCATGTGACGGTTGCACAATACAGATAGAAGTCAAGTCAAGCTTGAATTATTTTAAAAAAATTAATAAATAAATAAGCGCCTTTAATTAGAACATAGACATTGGTTCCAAATGGTCTGGTTTATTGTTTCAGAAGCTGCGATCTCTTGGAAAGACACATAAAAGTCTGCAAAGTTTACAAACCGTGGCGTGAAAAACATTAAAAGTGTGAGAAGAGGGAACATCTGAACTCCCAATGGGACCATTCGTTCTTTAGTGGACAGCAGACTTAAAAGGACAACTAGAATGAGTAAAACGGCAAAGGCAAAAAAAACAAAATGTCCCATCCAGAGGACACAATTGAATCGGTGCGGTCTCAGGAGGCTATAACAGTTGTACCCAGGATAAGCATCCGGATTCGCAATGACCCTGACCAGGATGAAGGATAATGCGGTTACTGAAAACTAATAAATAAATGCTATATATAAGGATACATATGGAACAGCTACCGAGGGTCTCTTTTCATGACAATGCTCCTTTGCCCAAAGCCAGCTCCATGAATATATAGTTTCCATGGGCACTGGAAGATCTTGATTGGCCCGTTACAGAGCGCTGACCTCAACCCTATTAAACACTTATTGAACAACGAATCGGAACAACGACTGCACCCTAGGCCTCCATATAGTTCCTAGACCATATAGTTCTCCACAAGCACACACCAAACTCTGGTGCAACATCTTCCCAGAAGAATGGAGGTTCTCAAAACAGTAAATGGGAACTATATGTGGAATGGGCTGTTAAAAAAACAAGCTTATACTCTATTTTATAGTCAGGTGTCGGCAAACTTTTGACCATATATTGTATATTTTCAGTTGAGGAAAATATGAAATGCTGCCCGCAAGAATACATTTGATCATTTTAATTGGCTACAAGGTGTTTTATCCGTGCAGGAGCTATATTTATATTTACGGCAATAAAGCATGGTTACAAATAAATCAATACATGGGTAAATAGATAAATAAATAAATAAATCTGAGACACACGTGACTGAGGAGGCAGCACTGGTTGTGTTTTTCTCATGTGAGCAGGGACTTTGCTCAGACTCCATCCTACCGTGTGCGTTTCTGCATGCGCTGTTCGAAAGGAGGGACTCGCCTCTGCACACACACACGAAGAAAGAGAGAGCGAGAGAGAGAGAGAGAGAGAGAGAGAGAGAGAGAGAGAGCAACACCGAGCATGGAAGAGAAGTGTGAATTTTGGCTCTCGTCGTCATGAAGATGGCCGTGATAGTGCTGGTGCTTTTGGGGCTTTTCAGCCAGAGCTGCATTCTCGCATTTAAAGGTAGGAAAACTCTCTATGACAGCAAAAGCATGCATTAAAACAGCTGCTGGATATGGGACCTGTCCAGTGTTGAGCTTCATTTCTAATTGTACCTTGCTTGCTTGCTCGATCAGGGGTGTGAGAGCTGACCTGAAGTTTGTTATACCTTGACGATCCTTCCTTTTTCAAACATGAAGTGTTGTATTTTTGAATATAAGACTAACACTAATAGACATCGAAGCTTGGTGCTTAATCTGCTTCCTCTTTTGTAGCGTATGCGACGTGATCCACCTCTGAAAAAAAAGTATTGAAAGTTTCAGCCAGGTTAATTGGACTGTTTGGTTTTGGGTGCATTTGGGTGGGTTGTATAAGAGCCAGAGGAGCCCCAGCATCGACCCTGCAGGTTTCACATGATTTCTTATCCTCCGTTTTGCTTTTTATTAGATTTCTCTGGTTTTCTCTTCTCAGCTGAAACATTGCTGAATTGAATTGTCTGATGGACTGGCATCCTATTCAAGATTGGAAGGTTGGATTGATCCTTGGTGCACTCCTTTTCCATATTGTGTCCTCTAAAATTTCAAAGATACACCAGGAATATAGTGAACATGAATTTACATTTAAGATTTCTCAGTAATATAGTGTCCAGTGTCCAAGAAGGCGTTCTGTCAGTAAACTAATTGGATTACATTTACAGCGTTTGGCAGACGCATTAATGCAGATTGAATTACAATTTGAGGGTCAAGGTCCACACTCAGGGGCCCAGCAGTGGCAACATGGTGGAGCTTGGATCTGAACTCACGACCTTCCGATCAGAAAAAAACACTGTTACCACAGAGCAAGAGTACAGTCTCGCTAGAAAATTTTCCTCAACTGGCCAAATTGGTGGATTTCCGTATTGAATACTTGCCATTCGAGTAAATTTCAATGCCAGTGCAACTGCTGTAGATACAAAAGAGATCATCCAAAAATAATGCATGGATATTAGATGCAGAAATGTAGCGCAGTAGCTAATTTCACCACAATACAATATCGAGAACTATACTTTTTATTGGAGGAATGGTTTACCTTTTGGGGTCCACGTTTAGTATTTTCCTCGACCCCCAATGTTAGCAAACTTTTAATTATGCTACAATTTGCTAAAAAAAAGATTTATAAGCCCAAAAGAAACCTTGTGTCCAGGAAGAACCATGCATCCCTGACAATTATAAACAGTAAAAGAAATCAGACAGAAGAGACTTGCGAGGAACAAGAGCAATATACGAAAGGGAAGAAAGAGGTGCGAGTGTAAAAGAGGGCGAGATTTACGGTGGACCTTTCTCCGAAAAAGCGGATAAATCCAGTTGTCTTGTCTCGCCAAGCTGCATAATTCAAGCTTTTGTTCTCGGATCCGAAGACAAAGGTGTCGCGCAATTCTCCAGTGCATGGGGAGTTGTTGTTATGGGAGCAAGTGCATACTGGGGTTGGATTGCTGTAATTTTTTCCATATCCATCAAATGTGTCTTGCAGATGTTAATTTAATTGAACACGTATTACACCACAATGTTGGCAAATGTTTGAATCTGATTGGTCAGCCCATTGGCGCCCCTTTAAAAGCCCCCACACACAAACACATCCCATTCCCCTCCACCTTAAGGATTTTAATTTTTAGTTATCCAGCATCCTGAACCATTCTGCAGTCTTGAGCTAAAAGACAGGAGAAGACAGGAAGGCATGGGACAAAAGTGCAAAGAAAATGCAAAGAGGTTAGACAGCTTGGTCATCATTTCTGGCCCAGCTTCTCCCACAGGTCAGCTCGTGTCCAGTTTACAGTCTATGCAGGAATAACTCTGCGTACTCAGCTCCACTTTCATTAACCCTTATGAACACAGAGGCATTCCAAAGGTGGATATATGAGTAACCGAGAGACAAGCAGATTTAGTGTCTAGGCTCTTGGTATTTCATTTGAAGGTAACGGGAGGACAAGGAGGTCTACCAACGAAAAAGAAAATCACCTGAAACCTGGTGACACTCATGGACATTCATTAGCTTCCCTATATTTTATAAACAGATGTTGTATATGGAAAAGATAAGGACTTATCTTTTATTTGCTGGTGAGTTCAACAATAATGGTCAAAGCTAAAACCTTGGTCAAACATCTTGCTGATTTGTTTGTTTGAAAATAAAAGATCGTTTATTCTCTATGAACGCACTTGAAACAGCTCAGTAGCTTGTTATACAAAATGGTCTGCCTGAATAGTCGATTCTGATTGGCTGGATGGACTTCAAAAGGTCAAACCCAGGCAGTTACAGTCAATTTAATCGATTGTCAATGAATGCGGTGTTTTTATAAAAATGCTATAACCGTAGCGACATACAGTCGCATACAAAACATGGCAGATATTGTTATCGTTATATCCTTAACTCAGCTCAATGAAGGATTTCTGTGGTGATGGAAATATGGTGACACCAACAGCTTCAACATTGGTAGTGCAAAAGGTAATGCACATTTACCTTGTCAATGCATCATGGTAAGTGTGAGCAACTGTTCTTTGCCTTCCACGTACATATTACATTAGCTACCACATTTCCGGCTAGTCCATCAGCAGGCAAACAAAATATGAGACTGTAAGAGCTTTTGCCTGCTTTTAGTGCATATGTGTGTGGGAAATGGGTCCTTCACAATGAACAATTTGTCTCAAAGGGGTAATTTTTCATTTTCTGAAGATTCAGAATGTGAACTAATTGTTTCCAGAGCTACTGCAGGTTAGCTACTGAAAATGGATCAGTTTAATTTTGCTCAAAATTTCTCACTTGACCACAAGATTTAAAGATCCAAAGTTAGTGTGTGGTCTCTGTGTTGTCGGAAAGGCGCCATTGTTAAGGGATTCCCTCCGCTATAAAATGCATTGGGCTCATTTCACAGAATTCTTATACCTATACCGTACCGCAAGTTCTCATGAGTAGATCTTATCTGCAAACTTTTGCTTTGCCTTGCTATTTGGGTCGGCTCTCGGCAATCCTGAGGCACAAAAAAAAAACATTTCATTATGCGCTCCTCTGACCTTCAGTTCACATGTCAGTTCACAGCAAAATGGCTTTCGAGCATCGCTTGTGTAAGAGAGAAAATGTGTCTGTGTGGGGGTGATTTGCTTGAATTCAGAGCTACGAGATCTAAAATGTTCAGATGAACCAAACGGTTCAAATCAGGTTGCAGTGTTTTTGATGAAGTCTGCGTTATTCACTGCGTTTCGAAGTCTGCATTATTCAGTGTGACCTTTGGCGAAGTGAGTGTGTGCTGGCTAAAAAACACATATATCTAGGTTCTCTCTTTGCCTCACTCATTCTTTTTGTATCTAAAAGGTTTCCATTAACCTGTTTCACAAATCCCTGCAGGAGTTCTCCTTTTTTTTTAAGCACGCTTGCCTTGAAGTTTGATCTGTAGCTGTTGTTAAGTAAGACGCAACACTGGGGCTCAGGGGTAGCAAATCGTAATCCTGCTATGTTTAGTCCATATTGTACCACAACACAGGGGTGTTACTGGAAAGACGTTTGAACTCCAACGTCCTGCTGTCAGGACGTCCTGCCCCCAATAAAAACTGAGCCTAGGAATTCCAGAAGTTTCTTTGCTTTCACAGAATTATAGCTATGCCCCCTGTGAAATGCACTGATTGAGGGAACATGGTCATGTAAGGACAAAGCAATCATTTCTTTTCAGTGTGTTTTCTCAATGCGTAAGTAGGTTCTTAATGGCAAACACTTCACACACTTCACACTGTTCAGAATTTGAGTGTTTTGCTTTTCAATGTGGCCTGCACGTTTTGTGTTATAAATGAAAAAAGAAATCATAAAATCCACCTTTTATATGGTGTTTCATGTTTTCTCAGAATAAAGAAACCAATAGCAAGAAGACACCTTACTAGTAGATTGGAACATACTTTAAACCTAGAAGATTTTTTTTTTTTTCTTTCAGATCATACCAGGTTACTAGTGTAGTATTCTGAAAATTTTATCTGGCAGCAGGGGTGTTGTTGAGGGTTGATGTCAAGGGTTGTTGTGGCAGCAAGTATTTGGTAAAGGGTTAATATTGGAAGCAGGGGTGTGGTGGAGGACTGATGTTTTCAAGTGTTGTGGCTGCAGGGAAGTGGTCAAGGATTGATGGAAAGAGTTGATGTGGCAGTGCGGGTGTGGTCAAGGGTTGATATGGCAGCAGGGGTGTGGTCGAGGGTTGATGTCAAAAGTTGTTGTGTCAGCAGTGGTGTAGTTAAAGGTTGATGTCAAGGATTGTTCTGGCAGCAGAAGTTTGGTCAAGAGTTGATGTCAGGGTTTGTTGTGGCAGCAGGGGTGCAAGGTTGGTAAGGGTTGATATTGACAAGGGTTAATGTGGCAGCAGAGGTGCAATTGAGGGTCGATGTCAAGAGTTAATGTGAAAGCAGGGGTGTGGTAAAGGGTTGATATTAACAAGGGTTGTTGTGGCAGCAGGGATGTAGTTGAGGTTTAATGCTGTCGAGGGTTGTTGTGGCAGCAGAGGTGTGGCTTACGGTTGATGTTAAAAGTTGTTGTGTCAGCAGGGTTGGTGTCAAAGGTCGTTGTGTCAGCAGCTGTGTGGTTAAATGTTGATGTCAAGGATTGTTCTCGGAGCAGAAGGGTTGAGAGTTGATGTCAGGGTTTGTTTTGGCAGCAGGGGTGTGGTTTGGGGTTGGTGAGGGTTAATATTGGCAAGAGTTGATGTGGCAGCAAAGGTGTGGTTGAGGGTTGGTATCACGAGCTGATGTGAAAGCATATGTGTGGTGAAGGGTTGATATTGTCAAGGGTTGTTGTGGCAGCAGAGGTGTTTTCAAGGGTTGATGTCAAAGGTTGCAAAGGTTGTTCTGGCAGCAGGTGTGTGGGCAAGGGTTGTTGTGGCAGTGGGGGTGTGCTCAAAGTTTAATGTCAAAGATTTCTTTAGTAGATGGGGAGTAGTTGATGTAATGATGTAAATGTTTGTTGTGGCAGCAGAGTGTGGTGGAGTGGGTTGGCACTTTAAATGTTGGTACAATGACTGGTAAAGGGAGAGAGGTAGCTGATATGGAGAAAAGTAGGCATGGTCTGTGTTCATAAAACCAAGTGATAAGGCAGTAAGGCCAGGAACACTGGAGGTGGGTTTAAACTCTTCTATCATGATGTGGATAAAAAGAGAAATGGTGTAGGTGTGATCCTGAAGTAAGAGTACAGTAAGTGTGTAGTAGAGGTGAAGAGAGTTTCTAATGGGTAGGTATGGCCTTAAGAAGAGGAATGTGGAAGGGTACATGGTGGTAGATTTTGCTAAAAGGATGAAAATGCCAGTGGTGAATACTTATTTTAAGAAGAATTAGAAGCATAGGGTAATGTATAAGCATGGAGGAAAGTGCACACAGGTGGACTATGTTTTATGCAGGAGATGCAACCTGGAAGAGATAAAGTAGAAATGGAAAATGCATAGTAGCTGTATGTGAAGTTGGATACTGAGGAAGGAGAAAAGGATTTGTGCCGATTGGCCAGGCAGAGGGAGCGAGCTGGGAATGATGTGCTTTAAGTTAGAGCAATAAAGGATGGACATGGAAATGTTTTGAGAATATGGAGGGATTATTTTGAGAAGCTGATGAATAAGGAAAAAGATAGAGAAGGTTGGATGGTGTGGAGATGGTGACAGGATTAATAAGGAGGAACTGAGAGCAGCAATAAGTGGAAAGTCTGTTGGACCAGATGACAGCAGTAGAAGCATGGAGATGTTTAGGAGAGATGGCAGTGAAGCTTTTAACAAGATTGTTCAACAAAATTCTGAAGGATGAGAGGATGGTTTGCTGGTACAAATCTTTTTATGAATAAGGAAGATGTGCAGACCTGAAGTAATTACGGGGAATAAAGTTGATCAGTCACACCATGAAGTTATGGGAACTTGGGTGAACTGCCAGGCAGTGTGTAATGATTTTCACCTGTGGTTTATTACAACCAGTCTTCTTAGGTCTGCTTACAAAGCCTAGGATACTTAGCCTAGCGTATTCAAAAAGCATCCTTAAAAAGCAATGGAGCCATAAAATAACCTGAACAAATTTACAGTACACACTTTAGTTCAGAAAGCCTTCACTCGCCAGTGTGTACACCTGTAAATTAAAACGTAAAGCAAAAAAAAATTTAAATAAAATTCCAGCCCCTGTCAAGCCGACCTGGCATATTTTCAAAACAGTCACCTGCACACGATGATGAAGATAAGTGTGAATCTAAATCTGGGTACTTCTGTCATTATCACTTTGTCTTCTCTTCACCTGCATAATTGGACTGGGACTATGTGCCTCATTGCCAGTCTTTTTCCAGTCCCAGTCAGCAACAACAGGTGAAGCTTGCTATGCAGCTCAAACCTTCTCCACCTCGATCTGCATTGAGATTATCAGCCATATCTATTTTTTATTTTTGTAAACTTTTCCATACAGGTTCCTAAGCAGGCTTCAGGGCTGCTTTGTAGAGTACGTGTGTATGTGCGTGTGCATATGTGCGAAAGTGTGTGCGAGTACGTGTTTACCTGCACACGATCCCCCTTGAGTGCTCATTACTCATGTTTAGAGCTGATATCCTGGTCTGAACACCTGCGCCAGGAGGCTCCCAGGTGAACGCTCCACTCTAAGTAAGGATGCTCTACTCTAGATCTTTTGCTCTCCTCTCCTTCCGCGAATGTGTCATCTGTTCGTGTTAAAGAGACAGTGAGTCAGCGGTTGATCCGCATGTGTTCTAAGGGCATCCCGTACCACATTTAGTCCCTATTTGCTGTTTTAATGACTTAAAATCTAAGGAAAAGATGTTCCAAAAGGTTTTGGAGTGTGTTTTGTGAAGATTCATGTTCGTTTAACCACAAAGGTGTTAGTAAAGTCATGTACTGATGAAGGTAAAGTTAGGGGGGGTCTGGGGCGCAGGCAGTGTTCCAATTCATCCCAAAGATGTTCAGTAGGGTTGAGGGACCCTACTGAACATCTTTGGGATGAATTGGAACACAGACTGCACCCCAAGCACTGGGTTGAGGGACCCTACTGAACATCTTTGGGATGAATTGGAACACCGACTGCACCCCAGACCCCAGAGCTCAATAGCAAAGCTCTATAGCAGAACACTCAAGACCTTAACTCTTCATTTTCATGAAGTTAATGCTGGAACAGGTTCAGGGCCACCTAATGCTACTAATGTTATTGCATCCAAACTTTGAGGTAACAGTTTGACGTAGGAAGAATAAGATTTAATAAAAGCAGACGTTCTTTTCCTGAGACACAGCTCTACCTCTGCCATGTAAATCTGTATTCTATGTGACTCTCAGGACACGCCTCAATTTTGCGAGGAGAAATCGATCTACATATAAAACATTGGTCACAAACTCTTGATCATTTACTGATAATTATATCTAAATGTATAGTTTTTTACTGATGCAATATATATATATATATATATATATATATATATATATTTCTGTTTTTTTGCTCCCAAACATGGACTTTTCTTCCCCCTCCTCCCCCACCCGCTCTAACACTAACACACACTCTTCCTCCAGCCACTAATGCTAACGCAATAACATCTCGGAGCAATTCTATTACCAGAGGACGAAATGTCTTGTTTGTTGCGAGGTGATTTGATTATTTATTTATTTCTCCATGTCCTGCTGTTTCTTCACCATTTCTCTTCAGGTCCCTCATGGAGGACCCTTAGAGAGGCAAAATAGATCAAGATGATAAAATGCAAAAACGTACCATTCCCTGCTGATACGTTCCACATTGACGGCTGAAATCTTTTCCGCCACAGCGATCCTGAAATGGGAATCGAGATGGCTCTAATTGGATAATGGAATCTAATCTAATCTAATCTAATGAGGCAAAAACATATGGGTTCGATATGGGTAACGTTTTTTTTCCTGTTAGGGAAAAAACATTTAACATGTATGCAAGGAGTCTCTGGTGTTTCCACTAAGATGTAGCCACTCTACCATGAACATTGGGTGTAAAAAAAATGATAATCAGGAAAGGTTTTTTTTTTTTGCTTTTGTTCGGTTGTCCGAACGTCGCCGACTGAGCAGCCGGGTCGTTTGTGTCAGTTCGGTTGGCTTGTCTAGAAATCGTGGAGGAAGATTTATGACTCAGTGTGTACACAGTGTTCTGGCAGAGATAGGGCTGAGGATCCCAAAATTATTTATGCGGCCCGTTTGTTTGTTTGTTGTTGTTGTTTTTTTTATGGTAGACCTTGTCTGAGTTGGAAATCAGAAACCCAAAAGTGTGTTACTGGATTCAGACCTGGTGACTGGAAAGGCCCAGGAAGTACAACAATTTCAGTCAGGATCATCAAAATGGCTATTAAAGAATATAATAAAGATGCACTACCACGCACCCCCACACTTTATATACATTATTGATCTTTTATATACTTTGTATATTGTGTTCTTGTTTAAGCTGTATTCTCTGTATAGTCTCATATAGTCTGTATTGTTTTGTCTATAAGCTTAATGTATAATGTTATTTATGTGTGTACTTTTCACCAACAGCTGGAACCAACACACTTGGCTAATCAACCTGATTATGATATATTTGGTCAATTTTAGAATATTTCCTGTAAGTGTGTGCTAAGAAAACATTCCCCATATCACCACACAACCACCACCAGCCAGCAGTAAAAGTAGAGCCCATACTATAAAAAATCTATTAAAATTTCCACTAAAAGCTACATTTTCTGACACAACCTCTGTCAAAGGTCTTGACATTAAGCAACCATATTTGAGACAAAGTAGGTTTGAACTTGAACACCAAACAAGGACTTTGTCTGGGCAAATATATGCGTAATTTTATGTTTCTTATGTAACATATGCTTGCTATTGCTGAAGAAAAACCCAATTTGCTGTTAAATTAGCTTCCACTCTTCTAGGAAGTTGTTCCACCATAATTCATCCCAAAGGTGTTCAATACGGTTGAGGATCCCAATACTTTTGTCCATAGAGCGCTTATCCACATGTTTTTCATGCTCTCTACCATTCCAATGGCCACCTTTCCATATCATAAGCCTAAAGTTGACACCTGAACTGAGAAGTTGGTCAAAAAATATGAAGCAATGTGAAGTATAAAGCAGCGAGATATCCTGGAAACTGTGTCAAAAAAAAAAAAGTAGGATTTTTTTTTTATCAGCCTGCTGGTTGCAATTAAAAATGTGTCACTTCTGATAATTGTATGTTAAAAGAAGCTCCTTATGTTCTTTTCACACTGGATTGTGACAAAATGCAAATCAGTCTCAGACACTGTTCGGTTCAGCAGTTGTCAAAAAGAAAAAAAAAAAGAAAAAAAATCATACCCTAATGTTAAAGTGTTTCAATTATTTAATCCCATTACCACATGCACACGTTGTTGTAGGAGTGTTAAGTGAAGGTAAAACCATAAAAAATTAAGCTTTTATAACCGTCAAAGCAGCCCTCCACTGATCTGGGCTTTAGGGCAGGGTGGCTAGAGGGAAGCTTCTCCTCAGTGCAAAGCCCATGGAAGCCCGCTTGGAGAATACCATCAAGCACATGAAGGACTGTGTAAGTAAACTAAAAGTGGGTCTTGCACTGAGGAGAAGGTTCCCTCTAGCCAATCTGCCATAAAGCCCAGATCAGTAGACAGCTGCAGTGATGGTTGTCCTTCTAAGACTTTGTTCCATCTCCACATAGGATCTCCAGAAGTCAGTAAAAGTGACCATCGGGTTCATGGTCGCCTCTCTTACTAAGGCTTTTTATTCCCCCGATTGCTCTGCTGATTTGAGAATTATTGAGGTCAATGCACTGGGAATCTTTAGCATAGCAGCATTTTTTGTAGCCCTTCCCCAGACCTTTGGCTTGCAACAATCCTGTCTCTGAGCTCAGCAAGTTCCTTTGACCTCCTGTCTTGATTTTTGCGCTGATATGCATCGTCAGCCTTAAGGCTTTCTTTAGAGAGGTGTACGTCTTTCCAAATCAGGTCCAATCAAGAAACTTTTCCACAGACGTACATTTAGGCAGAGGTACCGCCCTTCGCATATAGGTGTTTGGGGATTAATAAGTGTATAGGATATCATTAGACAGGATCTTCTTGGATCAAAGTTCCAAAAAGCAATCCCATCTCAGATAGATTATTGATTTCGGACTTAAGCTTGGCTGGGCCAGCATCCGATGACAGCCATTACGATATTCTGATCAGCCGAGTCACTGTGTGATCATTGAATATACAAGTCTACAGCAGACAGTCTCCGTTCCACCCCCTCGGTTCCTCTCTTTTCTACTTTTTTTCATGAATAAACGCTGCTATCCAGGCCATTACTGTCAGACTTAATTACCCTACCGCGATCCATACACCTCCTCGACATACGAATTTCAAAGAGTTTTAAATACCTTGGGATTTTTATTATATTGAACATAACCTACTTTAACGAACACAAAGCAGACACGTAGATGACCACTGTCTGCTGGAGACTCATTGTCAGCCGACACCCGGAAACTACTGCCCCCTACGTCAAGTCCTCATATAACGCAGCGGTGCTACCGAGCGCTTCATGGTTTTTGTGTTGCGTTATCCATCTGTTTTTCTATCTATCCGTCTGTTCATTCAGTCATTCATTCATTAATATGTTTGGATGGTTGGGTATTTTTTACTTTTATTTATTTATTTATCATTTAGAGTAGAAGTGCATGTTGAATTTATTTATTCAATTAATTTATTTAATTTATTTAATATTTATGGTAGAACGGTTTGGGTTTCAATTTGTAACTCATTTATTTCACAAATAAAAATAACGCCTATGTTAAATAAATAAATATATTTGTTTGTTGGTTGAACCAATAAGAATAGAGTGCATATGTTAAATAAATGTATTTATTTTTGCATTCGATTGATTATTTATTTGACATTTATGGAAGAAGCGTACGATACAAATGTATTTATGGTGTAAAGTGTATTGTTTGATTTAATTATTGAACAAATAAGGATGAAGTGTATCTGTTAAATACATAGATGTGTTTATTTGGCATTTATGGGAGGAGTGTCTTATCTTTCTATTTATCTATTAGTTTGTTTATTCATTATTTAGGGAAAAATCAAGCAATTTTTGTATATTGGTTTGTGTATATAAACCAACATACACTATATTGCCAAAAAGTATTGGGTCACCCGATGCTTCTTTCCCAAACTGTTACCACAAATCTGGAGGCACTCAATTGTACAATACATCTTTAGATGGCGCTCTAACAAAATTTTCATTCACTTGAACTACATGCTTTGGAGAGGAAGATCTTGAGTGGTCTGCTTAAGAGCTCCATCCTAAACACCTTTGGGATGAACTACAAAAATCACGTCCTACTTATGATCAGGTGACCCGATACTTTTGTATATATGTATACATATTTTCCCCCAAACAAAAGCCAATCATAGCTTGTTCTCAGTTTTTATGTCTTTCTCTATAATGATCTGTTTTTGTTTTTTGACACATGTATCATTTCGCTCACTCTTTATCTCTAGCAAGGTTGCTCAGGTTGTCACGAAACCCTGCCATTACGCACTTTACTTCCAGGGTTCTAAACTCCGGGATTGGCATCGACGTCTAGTTTTTTAAAGTCCATTAAGTTCCCCTCAGCTCAACGGATCGTAGGGTGGGTTCCATCACTCCGAGCCATGCTTCTGCACTTCGGAGCTTGGATGTGCATTTAAATCAGATTTGAGCATTAATTAAAAACGACACGGCTGAACCTTTTAACGTAAGAGACTATGTGCGTATGTACATTAGAAACTATTTAGACCTGTGTATATGCATGGAGCAGAAATGTTTATCGGTATGTTAAGGTCGTTATCAAGGTCGCTTGGGGCGGCTGGGGGGAAAGATAAGGGCTGGTTGGATTAGTGTGCTGTACTGCTATCATTTGTTGCTTCTTAAGCTCCATTTATATTTTATAGAGAATGAGGGCTTAAAAAGTTTGAGGTGGGTTTATATATGCGGTGTTTATTTCTGCCGAATCGATCCGTGCGCGGGGTTGCGTCTCTCTTTTTTATTGATACTCATTGATATTTAATCATGTGTTCTCTTAAAGACGGAACTCTGTAAATGTGATGCAAAGGAATGAAGGAAGCAGTGAAAAAAAAGGAAGGAAGGAATGAAGAGAAAGAATGGTGAAGGATAGATGGATAGAAAGAAAGAATAGCATGGCAGGGAGCATAGAAGGAAGGAAGAAAAGAAGGAAGGAAGGATGGAAAAAATAATATCATGGTAGGAAGATGAAAGAATAGCATAGAAGGAATGATAAATGGAACAATATGGCAGATTATATAAAAGTTTGGCAGAAAGAATGGAAGGCAGAAAGAAAGAATACCATGTACGGATAGATGAAGAAAGGATTGAAGGAAAGAAAAGAAGGAATGCTGAATAAATGAAAAAACAGAATACTATAGTAGGAGGAAAAAAAGGAAGGCATGGGAGGAAGGTAGAAAGGAAAAAATATTAGCGGAATGATTGATAGAAGGAATAAAGGAAGGAAAGAAAGAAAGAACGGAAAGCATGGCAGGAAGGATGGAAGGAAGGATGGATGGATGGATAGATGAAGGAAGGATGGAAGGAAAGAAAGAAAAGAATTAATGCTGAATAAATGGAAAAAAATACTATAGTAGGAGGGGAAAAAAACTATTGAAAGAAAGAAAGAAAAGCATGGCAGGAAGGATGGAAGGAAGAAAGAATACCATAGATGGATAGATGAAGCATAGATAGAAGTAAGAAAAGAAGGAAGAAAGGAAGGAAAATACCATGGGAGATTGAAGAAAGATGAGAGGAATGAAAGGACAGCAAGGCAGGAATGAAGGATGAAAGTAAGGAAAAATAATAGCATGGTGGGGGGAGAAAAAATAACATCCAGATTGAAGAGAAGGAATGAACACAGCAGATGGATGGATGGATGGATGGATAAATGAAAAAACAATAGTATGACAGAAGAAAGAATAACATCCAGGAAGTCAGGATGGAGGAAAGTAAGATTGAAGGCAGGAAGGACTTGAATTTATTTCAGAGTTCGTTGTAGGCTATTGGATTTGCAGTGTTCTTTTGGGAGGAACACATCATGTCTCTGAATCCGCTTCGTAACGCGAGCTTCTTGTACCCCACATGCAGAAAATAGACCCGAGGATTTCTGAGCAAACAATCAATAATGTAGTTGACTCTCAACTTCGAACTGAACCCTGAGGAACCAAAGGATATTGTAACATGGTAAAACTTAGCGGTGCAGTACCACGGTCAGCAACCCGAACACATGACCCAAAAACCACTAAACAATGAGCTCGATGAAGATATGGTTTACATGGGTTAGATTGGAAGATCTCCTGCTATACAGCTCTATTAAACACCTTTGGGGAGGATTTGGAATACTGGCAGCACCCCAGCTCTTCTCACCTCACCTACATCAGGACCGGGCTTTACTGACACCCTTGTGGCTGAATGACGACAAATCTCCTCAAGGACACTTTAAAATCTAATGAAAAATCTTCCAAGAAGAGTGGAGGTTATTATGGTATCAATTGGGGACTCGATGTCGATAAGGAATGTTTAGAAAGCACATGCAAATCTTATGGTCAGGTGTCCACAAACATTTTTGACAGACCAAAAAAGGAACAAGCAGGAAGAAAGGAATTTGGGATGGATGGAAAAGAATAATAGCATGATAGGAAGATAAAAGAATAGCATGGTAATAAGGAAGGATGGAAGGAGAAAAAAATAGCATGGTGTGGGAAGGAAGGAAAGATTAAAGGACGAATAGATGGATGGATGGATGGATGGATGGAAAGTAGATTGGCAGTTATGATAAATAGGGCTAAATGTGGAATGGGCTGTTCAAGATCTTTTATGGAAAACAAACAAAGGAAAGAATTTATGATGGACAGATAGATTGATGGATGGATCGAAAAAAGAATAGCATGACAGAAGAAAAAAGAATAGCATGGAGAAAACGGAAAAATTGAAAAAGGAAGAAACGAACAAGGCAAAGACGGTAGGATGGATGGATGGATGGATGGATGGATGGATGGATGAAAGACTGGCAGTCTTCAACAGCAAATGGGGACTACATGTGGAAATGGAATGTTCAAAACATCTTATGGTCAAGTGTCCAAACACATTTGACAGAAGAAAGGAACTTACAAAGTAAACAATGTAGAGTAGATGGATAAATGGATGGATGATGATGGATGGGTTTCACAGAAGGAATACACACGGCAAGGATGGATGGAAGGAAAGAAGAGAGCAAATGGGGACTAAATGTGGAAATTGGAATGTTTTATAGATGTTCAAAAGCACATATGGATCTTTTGGTCAGGTTTAAACATGTTTGGTTGTATATATATATATAGTCTACACCCTGGCTTAGTTCTCCAATCACTTACAGCTCAGAACCGAGTTGTTTTTTAAAGTCCCGTTGTGACAATATTATTAAAAGCGCTATATATAAAAACGAATAATTATATTGTGTTCAATATCATGCAATATGCAAATACAGTGAGTAATCAAGAGAACACTGTGACTCCAGATGATATATTAAATTCGATTTTATTATTAGCAAGTGATTAACAAACACCCCCATTCACACACACACTAAGCAAAGAGCTTGGCTACATCATAAGGCCACGTTGAAGAAGAATCATCTGCCAGCCTCAGGTTTCAGCCATCCAGTCACGAGCATCCTTTATTAATGTTAATGGAATTTTACCTCCATCAGCCTCTTTTTATTTAATTCTTTTTTTTTTTTTATCATATTACTGCCACTCTCGATCTGTCCTATTCCTGAGATGGCATCGACTTTTTCTTTTTTTTTCTTTTAATATCCACAATTATTTCAGCATTACTTAAGATGGTTACATTTTTACATTAAAGCAAAAGATTTATTTTTTTTTCCCGGGTTTACGCGTAAGCACTTGTGTTACGAAAACTTCTGCTCGAGAGGAAAATGCAACCTTGGCCCTTTAACCTGCATTCCAGGTATCTGAATAATCTGAATGAGGCTTTCAAACAACCACTCCACAATAGCGCAAGTGGTGGCAAAGAAAGTGTAATAAAGGTGCAGGATGCTGGAGTGTTAACAGATGGACTAGCAGGTAGTAAATGTGTTCCACCTGCTTTCAAAAATCCAATTTCAGAATACGGTTATGCAGCAAAACAAAAAGACAAGGTGTTAAGGAGCGGTGTTACTAAGCTCTCACACATCTGCCACCACACCAAGCAAAAATGTGCAAATATGGTTTCCTACTTTTGTTTTAAGTTCCTTGCCAGCTTATGACAGACAAATGATCTGAGGGAATCGGTGGAAAAGCCGTCCAGCCGAGCTCATACACTACTCCAGTGTGAGAAAGATTAAAAAAATAAAAGTCTGGAGGTATGAAAAAGGAAGACAAAGATGAGAAGGCAGCTGAAGCGGATGATGAAACCGAGAAGGTTTTGTTCTCTCGTTAGCGATTCTGTGGCGTCGAAGTGGCGTCTCGAAAGTCATATTCGCCACATGTCCCGGCCATCTGCAAGCCCTTCTGCTGCTCTTCCAAAGGTGCGACACGGATTCCAGACCATAAAGCATATGATGATCAGTCAATTTCGTCTGACAGGATGGAGAAGGGTGCCAAAAACACTGGGAGGAATTTTGGAATCCAAATTTCTTAATGAAATACATTTTAAAAAAGATAAATAAAGTATTGGGACCCCTGACTGTTCTGGCCATATGTGGTTCTATAGCTGACTGTTGAGACAATGTCTTGGTGTGGCATTCAATTTTCTCTTCAGTTGAACTTTGGGAACAAACCTGTTCCAGCATGACAATGCCCCTGTGCACAAAGCCAGCTCCATGGAGATCTGCTTTACATGGGTTGGAGTAGAAGATCTCCTGCTGTAGAACTCTAACCTCAACTCTATTGCACACCTTTGAAATGGATGTGAACACTGGCTGCACCCCAGTACCTGCCTTTACTAACACCCTTGTGGCAAATAACTGCAAGCACACCTTAGAATCTAGTGGAACCAAAATTTTCCCAGAAGAGCAAGGAAGTGGGGTTTATTATAACAGCAAATGTGGACTAAATGTGGAAAAGGATGGTCAAAAGGCACCCAAACCTTATGACCAGGTGTCCAACAAAACGTTTGTCCACATAGTCTAGCTTATATAAGGATATATAAGGGGCGTTAAGGGGAACCAGGACTTTTGTGGAAATTACCCTTGTTTTCCGACATACTCGCTACATTTATACCCTCCTCCTAATGTTTAACTAACGCCTAAGAAGATTAGTCAGTCTGCTTCACTTCATCATCGTTGAACCACCACTGACGGGTGTGCCGTCCATCTTTAAAATGTTTCACCATTCGAATGCCTCGTTTTACTGTTAGTTTTACGCCTTCGTTCACAAGAAACACGTCGGTCATCTTGATTAACGGTCTCCAGGATGGCCTTCAACATGTGCCCTGCCAAAAACTTACTGCTGCGTGTAGTACCAGCACACTAGCATCCATTTTTATACCGGTCCTGTTTGATTTGAACGCCCCTCGTAGTATTCATCGCATACTTAGTCTCATATACAAACGATAATAAATAGCATATGGCAATAGGATGTTGCACGGGGAGCAGTATGTCCCAGTAGAATGCTTTCATCCTTCCCTTGATCCTGACTGGTATCCCAGTTCCTGCCACATAGCATGGTGCTGCCACCACCATGCTTCATTGTGGGGGTAGTATTGGCGATGCGATGAGCGGCACCTGGTTTCCTCCATACAAGTTGCTTGGCATTTAGGCCAAAGAGCTCGATCTTTGTCTCGCATGATCTGAGAGTCCTTCAGGTGCCTTTTGGCAAACTCCAGGCAAACTTTCCTGTGCTTTTTACTGTAAAAAAGGGAGTTGACCGAGAGACCCAGGGAGTTGACCGAGAACCTAATGGTCCTCGGTCAACTCCCTGTCTAAGGCACTTCCCCCTGATTGCTCAGTTTATAATAAATTTGCGAAGATTTCAAACAACAGTGTGATTTTGTTTTGAATGTGTATCAACAAGCTCAGGCTATTATTCATGTGGTTAGTGTCTGCTATCGGGCTAATATGATTTCATGCTAAATGCACCGGCTGAACAGCGTGACTTCACTGTACATTATCATATTGAAATCTCATTTGATCACACTGAATTTCTTTAGCGCTACCCTACACCACATCTTTTGTACTCTGGACCTTATCGACAGCATCCATGTTTTATGTGTATAATTGTGTTTTGAAAGAGGTGGGGCCAGTTCATAGCCCCACCTCTGAACTATATTTGTTTACCCAGCAACATTAATTCAAGCACAAATATTGTCTTCCTTTTTTTTAATTATATTTTATAACATGACCATTCTATATTAGCAGGAAAAAAGGGGAGGGGTAGAAGATAGAGATAGAGAGAGAGAGAGAGAGAGAGAGAGAGAGAGAGAGAGAGAGAGAGAGAGAGAGAAGAAGCTGAGCTAGGGGAAAGATAGAAAGAAGCAGATGGAGAGAACAAGGAGGAGAAAAAGTAAAGGAAAGGTTGTAGAACAGCTCCTGCTCTGTTATTCTTTCTCCTGAATCTCTGATCTAGTTCAAGACTCGGGGTCTATTGTAAAACATTCCTTCGTTCAAACAGAAATGCCTGAGGTACAGATTTAGATTTTCGCTCCACATGGATTAGCAAATGTTTTATGCCAGTATGTAAGATAGATGGGAAGTGGGAAAGTGGCTGATTGACCACAAAAAAAATAGGTTTACAATTGCAAATCACAAAAAAAGCCAGGGATATAAACATCAACTGTGCATTTTCGCAACACACAAACCCACATGGAGAGTTTGTTTTGGCAGAATGGTGGCCCATTTGTGCTAAAATTGGTATGCAAATGGGAGTTGAGTTGCTGCAATATATAATTATCACCACTGTTCCCTTCCATCCCTCCCTGACTTATTCTCCCAAATATTTTTAAGTAACTTTGGACAGAATGGATTCATTTTTACTTCCCCTTAAATGGACAGAAAAAGAGTCTTACCCACCATATTACCCCCCATCATGCCAGTACATTGGATCAAGTCATGTGTGTAAGTTAGTTTTCCACAAATCTTTTTATTTTAACATCGAAGAGAACCGAAAGCTCACGCCTCACACTTTACACCAGAAATAACAATCAGAAATACCTTCTTCATACAAAGGTGCAGAATCTTTATTAGTACCTAGAAAGTTAAAGACTACAGCAGGATGCAACGTTTCTTGCTACAAAGACCCTCAACTACAGAATAACCATTCAAGGTGCCCTAATGCTTGTTTTACCTTCTGGTTGTGGAATTATAAGAGAGACCCCATGAGGTCATCTGATCATAAAGGCACCCGAATCAGAACACGACATCGGTTACAAGTTGGCGATTGAATCACGATTAAGGCTGCTGCTACCATTAATCGAGTAATCGGATAAGATGTACTTCGTCTTTTTTAAATAGCAATACTAAATAAGAGAGAGAAAGTTAGACGGGTTTCTTAATATGAACAAGGAATTTGTTTTTTTCTTTTAAGAACAATGTACTGAACAATTGCTGAAATTGCATCCAAGAATTTAGTACATTTAATAGCTATATTACATCGAAATACCTTCCTCAATTTTTCCTTCTGCATCGTATTCTGTGATTCCTGTAATGAGCGCTCCAGAGTTTAGCGTGCGTCGGTGATAACGGTCCGGGGGGAAACAAATGCACTAAGCAAAGCCAAACCCAAATCGCGGTGATCTTTTTTTTTTTTACACATATTTGCATTTTGAAAAAAACGGAAAGTGACCAATATCTTATATGTACATTGATTTCTCGTTACTAAAACAGTTTCCCAAGCACGTTCTCTCAACATCACCGCTGCTACATGAACATGAATGTATACTGAATATGATGCAACAGATACCGAGGCATATCTGACATCTATATTCTATAGACTAGAGATTAACATGGCAGAGGTAGAGCTGTATCTTTCTGGAAACAGAACAGGAAAAGAACTGTGTTTTCTGTACTCCAAAGACCTGTTTGTGAAAGGGCCATGCGTTCAAAGTCAGAAGAGACTTGATGATTTGCTGTCTGTCTGAACCAATGAAATAAAAGGGAACTATCTGTGCCATGTTAAATTGGCAGCAAAACTTTTTTTCATTGCATCGTATCACGTTGAACCGCATTGTGTCGAAACAAATCAGATCGCACTGCATCGTAATAGGGGTCAATCGTATCATATCGCGTCGGTAGCCTCAGTTTTGGAGATGAGCATCCCTAGTAAATGCCATGTAACCATTTAAGAGTGGGGCTACAGTATCTAACAAAATGACTGACCACACAAATAGCTTTTTAACACAGATGTCCTGTGTACAGTATACAGGCCGCCTATATGTATCCGATATGTATTGTACAAATTTCTAAAGGTATTTTACTGTATATACTGAATCCACCATGTGGTAACTAAAACCATGGCTATGTTTTTTTGGTAGCAGCATCTGTTATGAGACTTCAAAGGTCATTAGCAGTTTTTTCCTTTGACTTAAAAAGAATGTTTTTCGCGCCATACAAATGCCTCATTAATAAGAAAAAAAGACAAAAGACAACAGGTTATGTACAGTAGTAACAGTCATCAGTAACAGAATTTGGTATGGCATATGCACCCGATGAGTGGTTTGAACCTGAGCTTGAGTTTCTGTCTTCGATGAGTGCGAGATGGTCTCTCTGTGCCTGGCTGGGATTTCCTCAGGGTTCTCAGGTTTCTTTTCACCATCGCAAAGCATATTAGTAAGTGGATTGCTCTAACTCGTTCCAAACAATGACCTTGTTTTCCTTGAAGAATAGGATACAGGTCCACTGAGACCCAGGATAAAGTGGTTTCTGAGGGTCAATAAATGATTTATAAAGGGACTTGAGACAAATACTAGAAAAGAGTAAATTATAGTAAGCAAGTCGCAGTGTAATAAACACCTAATCTATTGATTAATAATGGGGTTGAGATAGGCAATACGCTAGGGGCGTGGGGGGGGGTATTTACTGTATGATGTATTTGACCTCCAGACTCATTTGGGCGATTCTTCCTGTTCGCTGTATTGATCCTAGGTCAATTGCAACAAAACATTTCCAGTCGACCGGCTTAAAAAGCGCCCTCAGTAGATACAAGACTTTCCTGACCAAGTCGGTGCTGTTATAAGTATGCTTTCACACACAGTCAAATTTGGCAAGGTATCCAGGATCTGACATCTTTGCCCCCATAACCATTAAATAGAAATGTCAGAGGCGATAGATTGTGCTCCGACCCATTTGTTTGCCTCTCATTTCTTGAACTTGTGAGCACCTAACATCACTGAACTCCACGGAAGCGGGACAATTCCCCCGGACCGGCAATTTCAGAAGGGTTTTTTTTTAAAAAGGGCTGCGAGTTGCTCCGATCGATACGTGCATCCATTATCGTACTCTTTTATGGTACTCGTGTTCCCAGAGAGATACGGTTGATGGAATCGGCTCTGGCATGACCGAGAGTGTTTGACATACTTAAAACAAAACCGTACACTGGAAACTGAGACAAAACACGATACAATCCCGGTTTCTCACTTTCCATTCAATTTAAATACATAGTGACCCCCTTTTTTACTCTTTATGTATCCCTATGAAGTGTGGGAGCGAGAGATAGAAAAAAGATCCAGAAAAAAGGCGAGGACGGCACTAATGGGGCCATGCTCTTATCGCAGAGAGAGGGAGGGAGTGCGTGAGAGAGAGAATGGAAGGGACGCACTAATGGAACCATGCTTTTATCAGAAGGAGAGAGAGACAGAATGTTGATGTGATGAAGGAGAGGAAGATGAGCTTGAAGCGGGAAAAAAAAAAAGAGAGATGAAGGAGACCGAAATTCGGGATTAGTGCTGTATTCGGCTGAAAAAACGCCCCTAGATAAAGCGGGGGCGCTTCATCATGACTAATCTCTGGTTGCATGCTTGGAAATTTCAATCACGTGAAATCTCACACACACACACTTGCTCGGCTCGTAGGGTCGGGGCATCGGGAAGACCGATGGGATTCATTCTTAAGTCTCCATCTGTCTGCGCACCATTACTCGTGTGTTGCTTCACAAAAAAAACAACCATCAAAACAGCAATTTGCGGTTTGGTCCTGCGTTCTTTCTGCGTGCCTCTGCCCCGGCTACAGGACCATGTGGCTGGACAGACCATGAACAATTTTGTGTAGGCTATTTGCATCGTGCTTGCTATGCCTTTGGGGATCGTGATCCTTGCCTTTCTCTCATATCGATCTCGACTGGAGAGTTCGAAATGCGCTCGGAGGGGAGCCCAGAATCTAAAGTCAACAGCTCGACAGTGAAATGACCTGAAAGCTCAGAGAAAAGCTTTATATCCCAAAGCCTTGTAGGTTATAAAATAAAAATGATGTGTAGCAATGCAAACACACACTTAAGCAATTGCATTCAGGATTAGTTTCAAGTCTGCAGTGGCCTAATGGGTTTTTTAATGGGACAGAAAGAAAAAAAAAAGGGTACACACCCAAAAACAAAACCTTAGCCAATAATCAGTGTTTATTGGACAAGTGGAAGTTTGTTGAATGCTTTCTCTCATTCGTCCAACGTGATACGAACCAGAGGTGGCAAAATTATGCTGGTAACTGGACCTAATATCATAATAATATTAGGGCTGTCAATCGATTAAAATATTTAATCCCAACTTTTCTATCTGTTCATTTTCTTTAGTTACTGTGCCCTTCTATATGCTTTATACATATATATATTTTAATCCACTACACAAACTTCCTGTCTGTAAGCAATAAATACCAGAGGTGACATAACTTTAGTCATGTGACCGGAAATTCACTCATCAATGTGTAGTGAACCAGGGTCCTTACTATTGTCTGAAATTCATGCATATGATATACCGTGTCATGGCATATAAGACGGACCATATCATTCAAACTCACCTAAACCAAAGACTCCTATATATTCAGTCAGATTATAGGTCACCTGACCCTTTTTATATTTGCAGTAGGTGCAGGGAGATTCGGGAAAGATCTGGCAGTCCAGTCATTATTAACTCACAGATTATAATGAGTAAACATAGAAATAAAAACGTTCTTCCGGCTTCTCCCATTAGGGGGCGCCACAGCGAATCATCCGCATGTTTGATTTGGCACATGTTTTTACGCTGGATGCCCTTTCTATCGCAACTCTCCCCATTTATCCGGGCTTGGGACGGGCACTAAGAGTGGCTGGGGTTGGTTCCCTGACCGGGGATCGAACTCGGGTCGCAGCGTTGATGGCGCCGCATCCTACCCGCTAGACCACCAGGGGACCTTGCGTAAACATAGAAATAAAGATACAAATATAAGGCTTATATTCACAGAGCATCAAGGGGAGATAACAGCGTGTAATGGAACTGGGATCGCACAATTGGGATAGTTTTTTTTTTTGTGTGAAAAATGAAGCTCGCAAAAACAAACTAAAACCTGGTCAGAGCGACTTGATGGAGGTTGAGGACCTGTCAAAACTGACCAATGTTTTTTAAGAAGTGGTGGTAGAGTTGAAATCCAAATACATAAACTATGTGGAATATTTGGATGCTTAAACAGGCGCAGGTATTTGGAGATCGCAACACTGCATCGCGCCGCTAATTAAAAGTTCGAAACTCGGATCGCGCCCGGAGCGCTAGCTGCCATAGTTCATCCCAAGAAACACATCTCAAGGAGTCAGGCAATCACTCAAAGAGAGAGAGAGATCAAGGAGATGTAGTTCAGCTTGAGCTGGAGGGCAGGCTCCTAATCAGTCCTTTACATATGTACAAGCTAATAGGAGTTGCGATACGTGATCTGCTGCGGTGCCAAACCAGCAAATAGTTTTTCTTACACTTTCTCACACCCTCTCTCCATATTTTCTCTCTGTAGGGATGGGAAATGAACATCCCAGGTAAAATCAAAGCACAAATGAAATCCTACGTTCCACGGTATGGTCTCGTAGTCACAGCAAAACCCTGATCCAGATTTCATCCCAGCTGACATTTTGATTGATTTGCTCACTATTCTTAGAGCACAACGTGTATCGCTTTACGTCTTGTCACCAAGAAAGCGTGTAGATTTGTTTTCGTTTTGATGTGTAATAGGAAAATGGTTATTTTGGAATCAGTGACTTTCTCCCGAATGTGATTTCCTGTCAGGAATTTTACAACAGTACAGTAGTTTTTACTTAAAAAAAATCAGATTTGATTTTTTAAATCGAATTAGCCTTTGTGTTGAAAAAAAGACTGAAAGCACGTTTAGTGCTTTTTTCTGCATATCTATTTCAAAAGACTAAAATAGAGGAAGCTCCACATGCTCTAAGATGATTAATAAACTTTAATGCTGTTATGTAACAAATGAAAATGGAAAAGTCAACATTTGTCGGCATTTTTTACTATTAAAAAGTGTTCAAGACTGTATTCAAGCTACATGTTTGTTTGTATGGTTAAGCTCAAGAAAGTGAAAAAAAACCCTGTTTCCACACCATGGACCAGTTTTGTTCTGAAAATATTTTTGCAGATCATTATGTGATCTGCTTTGCTCCATTAGATCCAATTTTTCACAATTTTTCGAATGAAATAATTCAACGGTTTGTCTCTCGATGCTATTAGTTTCGGGACGCTAAAATGTCAAGGGCTTCGCTGACTCATTAGCTAATGTATCTCCACATATTACACGCATGGGGATTAAAGCATGTGAACAACCCATGGAGACAAAACCGTATGTTAGATATGAGTCATCATTTTTGCATTTGAGCTCTACTTACCTCCTCCACCAAAAACCTTTCGACGAATATTTAATACTCGTGTTTACTGTTAGATGTTTGGCAGATGCCCTTTTCCAGAGCGATTTACATTCATCTCATTCATACAGCAGACCAGCTGTATGGGGTTTAAGGGCCTTACTCAGGGGGTCAATGAGGAGTATCTTGGTGTGGCTGGGATTTAAACTGATGACCTTTGGATCCAAAGACCAATGGCTTAACCACTAATACCCATGTGAAGTTTGGTGTGTTTGATGATGTTTTCTAAATGGTGGCTCTAAAAGAGTAAAACGCACAATACATAAAACAGAGGCATTCCTCCAGTACTTTCTCCTGACCTGCTAGTTATGGTAAGGAAGTTCTAAGAGGTCATGCATTAATACATTTTCTTTCTTTCTAGTTTTCTCGTGATTTTAAACGTTACAAAAGCTGTTTTCCCGTTCTTACAACTTGATTCTCTTGCTCTTGACATGACAAACATTGTTGATCAATCAATCAGTCTACCTTATCTTCCTCCATCTTGGTCAGGTTCTCCCCTGGGACACCCCCCCGCCTCCTAATACAGAGATATAGTCTATACATACATTTTGTAGCTTCATTATGGAGATTTCAGAACCTGACGCAAGCTCGTATGTCATGAGAAAACAATTTTTTTACGTTGAGATCATAAGGAAATAAAGTCGTGGCATGGCCTCAAAGGACTTCTCTATTGGAGTTACTGTATAAGTAGTGAAAAAGTCTGCCATGTTCTTGACAAGTAAATTCCGATTGTAATTGATGCACCCTGATGCAGACTTCAGCCATCTTACAAGATCATTACAAATAAAACCCCGGACCTAATAAACATGGGAACAGCGTGATTGTAGGATTAAGGTAACTAATGAAGCGTAAGGCTACCAGGCAATTCATGTAGAAGAATAAAACGTCATCAGTATGCGCTATTAGTATTTCACACCATCAGCATGTTCTTAAGCAAGATAAATCACTCACGGGCAATTGTGGTTTATATGCTTGTCGGAAAAAAAAAAAGAAGAGGAGGCGGAGGAGGAGGTGGAGGAGAATATGGACCTGGTCATGGCTAGAAAAAAAAGAGGCCAACTTGGGATGCCAAAAATGCAAACGGAGGTTGAGATAAACATACATAAACAAGAAGGCCTCGGCTGTCATAACCCCGCAAGATTTTATCCTGTACTGCAATCCAGTATACCGATATTCCTTTTTGCCTTCATGGTAATTACGTTTTAGCGTCATGCTGCGTTTTTATTGGCTATTCAGTAGATGGACAATTTTGGTTGTCATAAATAAAATGTTTTACTTGGCAAAAAAAGATCAAACCACTGGTAGCTCAGTGGTGTTAAGGCTCTGTGTTACTGAACGGAAAGTCAGGGGTTCAAGCCCCACTAACCCTTTAAAAGGTTCTTAACCCTCCGTCCTCCAGGGGTGCTGTATCATGACTGACCCTGCACTCAGACCCCAGATTCCTAACATCTCATGGGATTTAAGAAGAAAGAATTTCACTGTGCTGTATTGTACATGTGTACAAGTATAAAGGCCCCCTAATAGGAAGCACTTCTGATTAGAATTAATGGATATTTGGTACGGTAATGTGGCTGTAATCATTTTGGCAGTTTTCCAAGAGGCAAAGCAACATTAATGACCCTTCAGTTTCTGTCACTCTGCCCTTATTTGCTCACTCTGTTTGCCTAACCAGATTCATTTTATGCTAAAAAAAAAATAATCCAAAAGGGTTAAAGTGATTAAAAGCTAACTGGAGAAACAGCTGACAGGAAAATTCCCACTAATCAAAAGACAAGAACCCATGACTTTGACCGTGGCATAGACGTTAGTGCCAGATAAGCTTGTCATAAACCGCAGAGCTCATGGGATTTTCACGCACGACCTTACACACAGTGTAACAGTGTTACACTAAAAACCAAAAAGAAAGAAAAAGTCCTCAGTAAGCAGCAGTTCTGTGGGTGGGAATGGCCTGTTAAAAAGAAATCACCAGAAAGTTGACCAATATTTTTTTGAGCTGACAGAAAGCCTTAGCCCATGGTAACTCAAATAATCACTTTTTGCAACCGTGGTCAGAAGAAACGCATTTAAAATATGCACTAGACTTTGAAAATTGAAACACTGTAGTTACATCAGATCCTCAAGCCACAGTCTTGCACAGGCCTATTGTTAGCTTATTGATCATGTCCGCTGTGTTTGACCTTCTGTGTCGCTCTCTTTCGGCTTACTCTTTAGAGTTGTCCTTTGGCCTGACCAGACTAACAACTGCCTGACAATAAAATGATTTTTGCAGTTCATGTTTGGACTTTCGATTCAATTCAATTCATTTGTATTGCGCTTTTAACAATGAACATTGTCTCAAAGCACCACAGATAACGTGGTGATTCAAAGTGAATATGTTCTTTATAAGTAAGTTTGTCCCTGTTGAACGAGCGACTGTGGCGACTGTGGTGAAGGAAAAAAAACCCCGAGATGGCATAAAGAAGAAACCTTGAGAGGAACCAGACTCAAGAGGGAACCCATCCTCATCTGGGTTGCACCAGATATCCATTTATTAGAGATATACCATGTTGCGGAGTGCAGTGATGGTGATCAGAAGCAAACTGTAGTCCTGAGTCAGTGTAGGAAACTGTTGACATTACCTACAGTCCAAATTCATCCTCAAAGCTCCCGTTCTTACTCCGGAATTTCATGAAACCCCCCAAGGCGTTAATGAGAAACCGTCCCTAGCTGCACAGAGTGGCCTCCAGTCGAAGAAAAATGGCCTGTCTAACAGTTTCATAACAATAAGTCTTCAATTATTTTAGCCGGACTGCTGTTTGCAACCATATAACATTGATACTTTATGGTTCAATGACAACCTCAGCTTTATAAAAACACATTAGTGGCACAAATGAAATGATAAGAAACAGGAATAACCAATATGGATAAAGACAAGTGGTAAATCAGTGGTCAAAATGTTAAACGTTTGACTTGTCAGTCCTGGGCAAGGCCCTCAACCCCTTAACTACTTAGCTGTATAAAGTACAGTCGCTTGCTTTGGACAAGGGTGCCATTCAAACGCTATAAATGTAAATGTAGATATTAGCATAAGCAATAACAAAAAGCCACGTTCTCCAACAGCAAGCGTGTCTACTAAGTCTGGCATCTTTCTAATTACGGCCAATTGACATTTCAGAGTCCTCAAGGGCGACGGAGCGAGATGAGAATGGTAAATGCCAGAGCTGTGAGATACTTATTACAAAAAGGATCCAGTTAAAGGTTTGCATAATGGAACAGTATGCAATTTATATTCTTTCATGT
Organism: Silurus asotus; assembly: GCA_024362625.1. Taxonomy (NCBI): domain Eukaryota; kingdom Metazoa; phylum Chordata; class Actinopteri; order Siluriformes; family Siluridae; genus Silurus; species Silurus asotus. The sequence goes on from MU563656.1 coordinate 2,695,373, forward strand.
TGCTAATTATAGCAGCATCTACGAAGTGCTCGTGCTTTTGAACCATTTGTTTTGCGGTTAAGGCACTGATCGGATTTCAGAACTACCGCATGGCCAATGTTGGGCTCTTCAGCAAGGCCCCTTGATTCGAAAACCTCTTTGCAAGGGTATGTCAGTTTATATTGGAAAGTAATGCGTTTTGAATTAATGACGGTCTTAGACGAGATAATACGAATAAAATATAGTAATGGCATTTTTCCCAGTACATTGGCAGTGACTCCCATCGCTGGGACTGGGATAAAAGAAACAATTAGTCAAGCAATTAGTCCATGTGTTTAGTTCAGTTCAGTGTTATTTATTGGCATGGGCATGCAATGCAATATTTCTATTTTCAGTCTAGACCACAGATTTGTATCTGTTAATGGACTTAGCATCAGAACAGCTCAGAAAATACAGGCTAAATGTATTAATGACAAAACCCATTACAGTTCAAAACTGTGGTCAGTGAAGCAATGAGGTTAATGTATCTGAAAACGACTCTCGTGCCTCTTAGAGCAAACTCAATTCTGCCTAATGTGTGAGTATCGGCTTATCTCGAATCAATACGCCTAATTAGTCTGTTCCTGTTAGTCATTTCTGGTGTGGTTATAGCTCTCAGGGTTGGACTGCGAAAACAAAGCTAACCACTGGGTTTTCCTTTAATTACATTTGTGAATCTGAATGCCTGTCGTAATCCGTTGTTCTCAAAGACAGGAAGTCTACAGACTACAGTCGGACACCGGATGTAATGTTTTTCCAGCCAATCGATGGACTACTTTGATTAATGAGGGCTTAGATGTGGTATGTGCCTCCATAGGGACTTACTCCAGTGCTGTGGATGAAAGATTGGGCAGTAATGTATGTATTAATGTTGTAGCACTAGCCACTTTCTTTTTTCAGAACATTAATATCCCAACCATATTGGCATATACACAAGGCTGTCTTGTTTTTGAACACCTAGAAAATTGGGATATGCATAGAAATACCTCACATATAACTATATGTCTCTTTATTATGGCTGACCGGCATGTAGCCGGCTTGCAAGTTCCAGCATCCAAGACAAATGAAAATAGCCAGCAATTTCAATCCTGGATCCATAATTTTGTTGGCTTTTCATGAAGGTGCAAATTGAGCTTTATATCACTCAACCCTTTGTGGTGTAATAATGTTTTACTCTAGCAAGTGTGGCTTGTAAGAGGCTTGTAAAGGAAACTGGTACATGCATATACTGTACGTAAACCATGAGCGTGGAGGTTAAAATTCTGTCTTTGTGCATGTTCTCCCTTTGCTTTTTTTTTTTGGTTTCCTCTGGTTACAATAGTCCCCCTCAGACCAATGACTCCCATACTCAACCATGCTCATACCCTCCCAGGCCAAAGACCGCCATGCTCTGTAGATTGATTTGCATTTCTAAAATGTCTGAAGTGTGTGAATGGGCTGTGTATCCTGCAATCATGTCCTCCCCCTGAACTTACAGAGATGGGCCTAAGCTCCCCAGTGCCCCACTGTAGGATAAGCGGTATAGAATATGGATGGCTTCGTACAGACTTACTACTTGGCTTAAATAAAGTGAGGAACGTTTTCTATTCAGGCATCAGGTGTTCATGGTTCACTGCAAAGTACTGTGCAAAGGACCTTGTAAAGTAAAAAAAAAACATATGAAAAGTGTGAAACAGATAACGCAGACAAAAACATGCTTGCTGTAGTGGGGGAAACTATTACCGACTGTGTAACAAGCCATAATGGTGCCATACCTTCTTCGAGCAGAGGCGTCATTGAAGCCACAGGGAGTTCAATAAGCGAAGCGGTGCATACGAGTGAAGTGACTGAGATGTCAGACCAGTTTGTAGCAAAAGTGTCTAATGAAGTGGATCGCCACAGGAAGCTGAAAAATCCTAGAGGACAAAGGGTACGATGGACAAAGATGATGACCTCATCAAGAATATAGATAACAATGATTTTTTTTGAGACGTCAGGCGATATGATCTGATGCTTTTATCACACTGATCGGCAATAAGTGTATGAGTGTTACATCCATATTGCAATACAGATGTATTGAAGCTGGAATCTTTACCCTCTATCATCAATCCAATCAAATCAAATGCTCACAATAACAGCTATTTTTTTTCTCAAACTGCACCAAAAGCAAATGTCAATTCTTCCAGGATTTAAGCCAGGTAGATCTAAAGACCACTATGGACCACTGGATTGAATCTATTATGTCTTATATTTTCAACAAAGGCTTATAAAGCAGGTATTAAAGTTCTTGTTAGCATGCTAATTTCACGTGAAGTCCATGCCTAAATGGAAAACGCCCCCATTTCAGATAATCTTTAGGAAGAGATACTGATAAAGAGTTGCTTTTGCATGCACACAAATTAAACGTATTGAAAGCAGCCAAGCAAATTGTATGAATACTGCATTCTGACTGCAGGCGACTCAAAGGCTGCCGAAAGCACATGGTGTTTAACTGAAATCTCTAATGATAATAAAAGAGATGTGGGACTTTTCAAGTGGACCTTAAACATTTGTTCTTGTACATTGAATTCCTTCATGTGTGGAAAATCCGTTCAGTTTACAGAAAATAACGTGATGGACTTGACTCAAATATAATACAAACTGCTTTACCTATTGATTCTTCGCAAGCGCTGAAATCGGGGTTTCAGAAATAGGTAGCGGCAAGAAAATGGACTGAAAATCTAAACATTAGTTATAGGATTGATATTTGCTTTGACCTCAGCCCTAATGAACACTTTTGGGGTGAATTGCGTTTACTAAAATCCTTAAGATTGAATAAATCTTCACAAATCTCCACAAACACACTCCAAAACCTAGTGGCGCATCTTCCCAGAAAAGTGGAGGGTCTCATAACAGGGAAGCAAATGGGGAATGGGATGTTCAAAAAGCAAGTACCAGACTTTAAGTTTGGCGTCTACACTCTTTAATGCATACTGTGTACATCCTCCTTAATATTATAATAGAAGCTTGTGTATAAGTATCTGGTCTCAACCAGGTCACTATTATCTAAGCCTAGAAGTAATCCATATAGAGATAGCAGAGTCTGGGTTTTTTTTTGGAAGAAAGGATTTCACTATTCACTTACAACCCAAATTCCAAAAAAATGAAATAAGGACACTGTAAAATGTAAATACATGTCTAAAAAAAGTTGGGACGGGGCCATGTTTAACAGTGTGTAGCATCACGTCTTCTGTCCATATACATCTGGGAATCGAGGAGACCAGTTGATAAAGTTTTGTGAGAGGAATGTTGCCCCATATGTGTCTGATACAGGATTCAAGCTGCTTAACAGTTTTGGGTGTTCTTTGTTGTATTTTTTGTTTCAAGACCATTTTCAAATGGTGAGAGGTCTAGACTGCAGTTCAACACTCAGACTCTTCTTCTTTAAAGTCATGCTATTGTAATAGATGTAGTATGCAGATAGCAATCAATAAATACAGGTTTGTATGCTTTAAAACCAAACATTTTGCATGTTTCGATCTCTAAAATTGTTATTTTTTTACACATTTTTGAAGCCAAGAGTAAACATATGAATGAAATGGTTAATTCATTTTGCATCCTAAGAATAGCTATAGATTTTCCTATGCTTGCAATCTTTATATATGTATTATTTGATTTATAAAGTATATATAAAGTAAGGTATCTGATAACAGAGAAATAAAGAATATTTTTACAGTCTACATTTTCTATTTATTTCTATACATTTTTGATAAAAAAATAAATAAAAAAATTACAGCTTACTAGTTCACTGGCCAAAACAAATATATATAACTAAAATTGTTTATGAATACACTCCACTCCATTATTAGTCTCATTCCATTTTCAGCAATACTTCTATCTGATTGTTCCTCTTTGTACAAAGTCAACAGTCTTCTTCAGCAAAACGCCTGTTATACACTTAACATTCAACCATTCTTGAGACTGCAGTCATATATAGTAGATCATGTAATGGATATTACAGACTGTCAGTCATTAAGATTCGTATTATACGTGGATGTCAGTCACCATAAAAGAATGAAAGAAAGCCTTCCGCATCTTACAGTTAAAAAAGAAAAAAAAAAAAAAGTACAGCAATCAATTGCTAATGTTAAAATCAGGTTAAAAGCCTGCTTTATGAGTCCATTATTGTGGTGTTTTGTCATCTCATAACGAAATATATGGCTCTGGAGTGGTTAAAAGCAGACTTTGTGTTGCATTAGTCTGGATCGCGGTGCATTACCGCTTGTATAATGTATAATATAATTATCCCCCAGGTAATAACCAAGGCATTATAAAAGAAGGGAGAGAAATCGAGGGAGAAACAAAGGAAGAGGGAATGGGGAGTGGGTGTATAATGGAGCAGACACCCTTTATAGTAGAGAGAAGTCATACACACCCGAATTATTGCCATGCGTGCTCCGATTGATCAGAAATAGTGTGCTGGTGCTGCTATTATACTGGTGAATAAATTGGGTGGTACCCATTGGAGTACAAGAATCGCTACTTATCTTATCTATTAATTCAAGCTTTACGTTGGATTTACGTGATTTAATTGGATGGAAAATGGACATGTAATTGAAATACAATTTCTTACTTTCAGTACGTCCTACTTTATGACTGATTCACTGACTTCTTACTTGTGTCCTCCCCAAACACCATTAATTATATACCTGTTGTTCCTTGGTTTCATAGTCTTTTTCCTCCTCTGTTGTTCGTCTTGCATTATAGACATATGTCTGTTCTCTGACCACCTCGATAGACCTCTTACAATGACTCATGGGTTGCTCTCAATAAGTTGAACTCGTGTGCACAAGGGGTTATCGGGTTGTTAATGTCCCTGGATCAACCCTAGAGTCAGTGTGTAACAAATGTGCTTATAATGCAATCCAAGATTTTTCATGTAGACATGTTTGACTAACTGAAGAGTGGTAAATTTAGTGATTTGTTGGGCAATCTATAAAAAAAAGCATTGTTCCAGCTTACCCCATATGCTACTATTCAATTCTCTGATTCTTTTACTTTGGGTCAATTGGGGTGAGATTTTGCATCTGATATGCCTTACATCTTTCTCTTCTAGTGAACAAACACAAACCATGGATTGAGACATCCTACCATGGTGTGATCACCGAGAACATGGACACCGTCCTGTTGGACCCTCCACTAGTAGCCTTGGACAAAGATGCTCCTGTTCCCTATGCAGGTACATGTTTTCTCTTACTGACTTGAACCAAGATGAGCTCTTTTTTTCCTTCTCACTTGTTAATAAAATATCGTTCTGTTCCGTTGTGTCTCAGCCATATGAAATGACCTCAGCATTATTATTTTGTTCCTGACATCATGATTGGCCCGGTGATGCACGTTTATAGTTTTACTGACCTTGGAAATGGTAGAGAAAGAAGTAAGCCTCGAAATAATCTGGTTAATCATTTAAGTGCAAGATGGAATCAGCTGGAAGTCGTGTGTGTGTGTGTGGGGGGGGGACAATTATATTTGTGTGTTGGTGTCAGGTTAGTGTCAAGATGTGCCAGCTGGAGAGTAATTTACAAGTAATGATAATTTTATATTTATACAAAGAGGCAAACAAGGTGCCATGACAGCGCTTCACAGCTTATTAAATGGCAAACGTTCCAATTTATCTGCTTTCTGCCATCCTTGAAAATCTGATTTAGAAACCTATTTTTTTGTTGCGCTAAGTATTAGTTTGGATAATGATCAGGCATTTTGCTGCCTCTCAGCCAAGCATTAATCGGGTTATAAAACTAATACAGTGTGTACTTGATAAGAGTCTATGCAATCATAGTTACAGAGAACTGGCCCAGGGGCCCGATTTCTTACCTCACATATAAATATGGCATGTCATACTTTGTGTAACCTTTTATTTTATTTATACTTTTTTTTTACTATTTGACCAGCAACTTCTGTTTTCTGCCATTCCATTGGCTATAACTATGCCTGAAATTGTTGTGATGACCTTCATTTAACCTTGTAACAAAACAAAAACATTACTTTGCATTGTCTATATATACCTACTGCACATATGATGCAGTAAAGGCATTGCATAGGAATGAGCACATCCTTTAAATAAAGGGCCAACAGAAACAAAAATCAGTTTAGGATTGGATTTTACTTGATAAAAAAATAAATAAACGCTGAAAACTACAGATTGTAATATTCAGCGATTCACCCCACTCCTGAAGACACACTTGACCAATCCAACAAACTCCTGCAGACACACTTGACCAATCCAACAACCTCCTGCAGACACGCTTGACCAATCCAACAAACTCCTGCCGACTCTAGTGACCAATCCACCTCAATCTTTAAGACACGGGACCAATCCAACAAACTCCTGTAGACACACCTGACCAATCCAACAAACTCGTGTAGACACTAGTGACCAATCCAACAAACTCCTGCACATACACTTGACCAATTCAACAAACTCCTGCAGACACACCTGACCAATCCAACAAACTCCTGTAGACACTAGTGACCAATCCAACAAACTCCTGCACATACACTTGACCAATCCAACAACCTCCTGCAGACACGCTTGACCAATCCAACAAACTCCTGCAGACACACTTGACCAATCCAACAACCTCCTGCAGACACACTTGACCAATCCAACAAACTCCTGCAGACACACTTGACCAATCCAACAAACTTGTGTAGACACTAGTGACCAATCCAACAAACTCCTGCAAACACACCTGACCAATCCAACAAACTCCTGTAGACACGAGTGACCAATTCAACAAACTTGGACACACCTGACCAATCCAACAATCTACTGCAGCAATATGTGACCTTGATCAGTCCCACCTACTCCTACCGACCTTGTGGAAAAATTCTGCCCACTCCTGCCAACCACACCCAAAAACCCACCCTTACTTAAAGAAAGCTCTTGATCTTTCCCACCCACGTACACAGGCATTTGGAACCAGTCCCAATTTTCCACAAATACTCTTGACCTTGTATCTAATCGCATTATATTTTAATAAACAATTCATTACTGAGGATATATTCAAATTTAAATCTTAGATCATTAACATAATTTCAAACAGCTAGGGGTGCCCCCAAATAGTCAAAGATTGATGCTCCAATAGGGGGAGCCTGATTCGACTACCAATCTCTGAATCAAAACTTCACAGTGGGGCTATTAAAAGAGGATCATGGCATTTTGGTATATGGGGGTGCACAATGTCTGATTTTGCTAGAACTACCTGTTGTCGTCGTTATCCAGCCCCCCAAACCCCTGACACACACATGATTCGACTATCAGTCGACTATAGGCAAGGTTAAACAATTTTAATTTGACATTGTAAATCCTTAGTCAAGGACACTACTCCCAGTCTCTATAGCACAGAGCAAATCCCATATTATTAAACACTTCTTCCCATCCGTGTCATATCCGACAGTCGGCTCTTAGCCGTAGGAAAGCATTTTGCTACATGATAACAACGTCACATTCCGGACAGGTGTTTAAACTCCCTCTTGCACCAGCAGACTTCGGGTCAGTCTGGGTTGGCAGCTTGCGAAATAATTAAGCGTGTATGAGAGGAAAGTTCAGTTATGAGTTCGAGCACGTGCACCTTAACGTTTTCATGCAATGTGATTAATGAGTAATCTGCCATACTGATGTCCATTATCTATGAATCTCCCCTGAGGTGAAGACATACGCCTGAGGAACTAGTCACAGCGGTGTCTTCCTAATTATCCACTTGGGATTGAGCAAAACGCAGCATACATCTTTTACTCTGGTTAATATGGTGCTATGGTAGCAGTTGTTTTTTCCCTCCTGTACATGTATGTATGGTTTACAATGGTACCACTCATACTCATGCATCGTCCTGGGGGACATTTACCTCTATAACCAAGACCTCCAGAAAAACAACTTTAATATTAACGCCCTTATGTACTGGGACAAATTTACACTTTCTACCTATGTTGAGAATTTACAGATGTGGAAACATGTAAAGCCACTGAAGAGGTGATAATTAAAACATGAGCTGGGATCGTTTTTTTCCCCCCATTTCTTAGAGTGGCAGTGAGTTGTGTTTTGTATAAGAGCATACTCTTGTGTTACCATTCCCTCTACACACAACACAGACCATTGCTGTTTAATTCATTAAATGCATGGTGCCAAATGAAGTCTGTAGAAAAGAGTAGAAAAAGAATCTAGGTATTTTTTTATTCATTTTTTTAAATATATCTTTTTAGGATAGTGCTATTTCTCTACAGATCTTCTTTTCAAGCTGTCAAAAAGAAAATGCTAACCCATACTAGCCATTCTTTGGACGTCTTGCTTCTCTGTGCTTTTGAAGATTCATTCAATCACCTCATTTAAAATCGAAACAGATATTTGGGGCACTAAACAGAAAGTTACAGATGGTGTCATTGAAATACACTCCCTATACTTAAGTGGGCTGGGTGCTACATTTGGCTCATTACTTGCCGTGAATACTTCAACTGAAGGCTGTCTCGTTCGGTAGAACACATTGCATCATTTCGGCTGTCTCAATTATACGCCGTAATCAACTCTCTTGCTCTCTCAAATCACTATATTTTATCTTTAAACATATAAATGTGTGAATATGGGCTGAAAAAAACCCCAAAATATATTTGAAAGACACGTCTCGCCTCGACTACCTGGAATTAAAACAAAGATGGATAGAACAGGTTGGGTGAGATCCCCCCCAATGAATGCGTCTCCAGACGCATCATTAAGCCAAACATCCATTACTTCCAATTGCAGCGAATTAAGTATTCTTATCTCGAAACATTTCCTTTAACTCTCTTGTTGAACTCATCTCAAACTTCACCCTTGAATTTATTAACCACTCTGCTTTCAAGCTCTAACTTAGTAACTGACAGCACTGGATAGTGATAAAGAGCTTGGAGACTCGGGCTACATTAAATAAATTAAAAGGCGTAAGCGGTATAGATGATTCCAGAAGGTCATGCCGTATGATTGGCGCATGGTCGTCACTTGTAGGCACTTGTTCGGTCACGAATATACAGGCACCAGTGCTCTTTGCAAGTGGTGAACAGTAATTAAGAAAATGTAATTTGTAGTAGTTTTTTTTTAATAATCTGCACTTTACTGAAGTGTTTTCATGTAACTTTTAAAAACTTACCAACAACATATAGTTCAGCATCAGTTCAATATTAAGCAGAACTAAGTTGCCACAACATCCATGGCCTTATTGTAATAGATATTGATCAGTGTTTGATTAATATCATTCTATTAATAGTTTGGTGAAAAGAGTAAAAAGAGTCTTTCACAGTATTCACAGCCTTTAGCATAACACTCAAAATTGAGCTCAGGTGCATCCTGTTCCCACTGATCATCCTTGAGATGTTTTCACAACTTGACTGTAGTCCACCTGTGGTAAATTCAGTTGATTGGACATGATTTGGAAAAGCACACACCTGCCTATATGAGGTCCCACAGTTACAGTGCCTGTTAGAGCACAAACCAAGCCATAAGGTCCAAAGAATTGCCTGTAGACCTCCAAGACAGGATTGTATCAAGGCACAGATTTGGGGAATAAAAATTACTGCAGTATTGAAGGTCCCAATGAGCACAGTGGCACAGTTTGGAAACACCAGGACTCCAGGGCCTGAGTGAGAGAGGTGACCAAGAACCTGATGGTCAACCTGAAAGAGATTCAGTGTTTCTCTGTGGAGAGAGTAGAACCTTTCAAAAGAACAACCATATCTGCAGCACTCTATCAATCTAGCCTGTGTTGTAGAGTGCTCAGACGGAAGCCACTCCTCAATAAAAGGCACTTGACAGCCCAACTGGTGGTTGCCAAAAGGCACCTGAAGGACTCTGAGATAATAAACAAAAACTTAACTCTTTGGCCTGAATGCCAAGCGTCATGTCTGGAGGAAATCATCCACTCTTCATCACCGGGCCAATACCATCCCTACAGTGAAGCATGGTGGTGGCAGAATCATGCTGTGGGGATGATTTTCAGAAGCAGGTACTGGGAGACTCGTCAGAAATGAAGGAAAGATAAATGCAACAATGTACAGAGACATCCTTGAGGAAACCTGCTCCAGAGCGCTCCAGACTGGGGCAACTGGACAATGACCCTTAACACACAGCTAAGATAGCAAAGCTATGCTATGGGACGACTCTGAATGTCCTTAAGTGGCCCAGCCAGAACTCAGACTTTAACCCCTATGAATATCTCTGAAGGATCTGAAAACAGCTGTGCACCAACACTCCCCATCCAACCTAATGGAGGTTCTCAAGAAGAATGGGAGCAACCGCCCAAAAATAGGTGTGCCAAGCTTGTAGCTTTATACACAAGACTTGAGCCTGTAATTGTTGCCAAAACAGTTTCAACAAAGTATTGAGCAGAGGCTGTGAATATTTACGTATGTGATTTTGCATAGAATTGAAAGAAATTCTAATATATTGTGTACAAATTAAAAAATTATAAGTTGCCTGTCACTGTGTCACTGGCTTGGGTGTAAGATAAGGTTTCAAAAAAAAAAAAAATTCATCAAAGAATTGCTTGAGGCTGTAGGAAGTGAAAGAGGATATGCCTGACAGGAAGTGACAGGGCCTGTTCAAACACAGTCCATCGAGCCAAGGTGCGATGCAATGTACATTGCAAGAACTTAATTACATGTAGGAGTGTAACAGCCGAATTTCCTGTCATGCATACGAATGGGGCGGTCGCAGTACTGACAAGCCAATTAGATCCATATTTGCATATTGCCTTTAGCCTATTCGGCTTGTTCAAAGAAGCATAAAAGGAGCAAAAAAAAAAAATGCTGTGAAGTCGGCCTAGGTCAAAATCTGTTAAAGCTGCTAAATCACCTTCCCTCCACCTCCTAGTCTATTCTACTTCGTCTTTTCAGCTCTAGATAAGATTTCAAAAAAATATATATATTGTTTCCTTGTGGCATTATCCGTGAGCTAGTTGTATAAAAGTGTGTTGGATAAAGCACTGTGCACAAATTTGTGTCTGAAAAAGTTTGATACTGCAACTTTTATTATGGCCAGACATCTCAGAACATTTTTTTTTTAAACACAAACCAGTAAGCTTTCCTTTTGGAGACACCTGACTTTTTGGACTTCCAATTCCAAATTTGGTCCCCAATTGCACTTATGATAACCTTCACTCGAATGGGAAGATGTTCCAGGTAGTGATGTAGGTGAGGGTGCATCAGGGTGCACAGGATTTTGGTGTCTTAGTTGAATAGATAGGAAAGTTTCAAGGTTCTCTCATCCAAAGTCATCCAATACAATTGTGTGCCTCCAACAATGTAGAATGTACCACATATTGCTGAGAAAAAAAAAAGGTTTCCCAATACGGTTATGTTCTAAGACCCCCCGTGAGACCCCCTCCGAGTTCCAAAAATCTGTGTGTTTTGGATGCACCACCCCAGCCCCTATCATTCAGACATTATGTAAGTAACTTGGTTCCTTTTTGATGCAAACTCAACAGAAAATGTGAATTAATGGACATGCTTTAAAAATGTATATAATCTGTTCCTGAACATTCGGTTCTGCTGCGGATTCCCGCAAATGTGTAAAATAATCCGCAACTTGCTGTTAGCTAGGCTCCAAATGAGAACCCAAGATTTTTCTGAATAGATTTGGCTTCAGGAGTTCACACACTTTTTTTTACAAATATTAGCCGGTGTAGTTAAAGCACTTAACTAGCTAGCTAGAATATATCAGCAGTCATGTTTTCTTTACAAGGCTATTCTTTCAAGCGTGTGACAGTGTTATGAGATTCATTTAATGAAAATTACGTAGAAAAACGAATGACGGTATTTGTTAATATTTTTTTAGCCAGATCGGCTAGCTTTTATTAAATGAACAAAACAAAACAAACATGGGTATAGTAAATGTCCTTCAAGTGTGCATAAAGGAGTAAATGCACTAGGATTGTTTCAAATGATAGAGGTGTGAGGAAGTCCTATAAAACACCCTATGAATTAGAGTAAAGAGGTGGTACTACACGTCACATGCATGGTAGTTCTCTTTTCTTGCCAAACGCTTGGCGGACAAAAGGCACTGACCCATTAGTTTTGACAGCAGAAAGAGCCAATAATTACACATTGCAAGCACTTCTTTGAGCTCTGACTGAAAGCTCCCCACACTTTCCTCTGCTGTTCCATCAATTGTTAACAATGCCTTTCATACACTTGCCTCTTCCACCGAGTCCACCCACTTGGACCTTCTTTCAACCTCGTAATACTTGCAGCGCGCGAACAAAGTTTCGCAAACATTCGGAGACTCTACTGTACTGTGCTTGCTGGATGCTAAAAAGAGCTGCATGCTTTCATTTGATACGAATTATATATTCAACAAATTAGCAATGTTTGTAATTACTGCCACAAGCCCCTAAATGGTACCCTGAGCTCCTTGGTTTTCCTCTAAGTATGCACTTTGGTGACTTCAGCTCAGAATTATGATACATACAATGTATGCAGCATGGTGGTCAACATTTATTCCTAACGAGAAAGCCATTGGTAAAGAAAAACTCCCTGATATGATGTGAGGAACCAAAGGAACCAGATTCAATAAAGGGGAACCCATCATCCTTAAGGTGGTGGTCAAGTGGTGCCCACAGCCCAGCAGCCATTAGGGTTGCACAAGGTGGGTGCACTCTTAGTGCCGGTCCCAAGCCCGGATAAATGGGGAGGGTTGTGCTAGGAAGGGCATCCAGCGTAAAACATGCGCCAAATCGATGATGCGGATCACGAAACGGATGATTCGCTGTGGCGACCCCAAATGGGAAAAGCCGAAAGAAAGTTTATAAGTTCATCAATGTTGAGGTTATCGATGGAGACAAAACTTGGAGATAAAAATAAATTGCTAAGAAACCATTTGTGCCAATTGTAACAAACTGTTTATAGTTTGAGTGAAACGCTTCACATTTATATTTGAATCCACATCCAAGTGGTGCTACAGCCATTTGTCTCTAGGAGCAAAAGGAAGATCTGTCAATCACAACAGTACCAGCCAATTACAGTCATCTGGATTCATGTATGTGGAAAGGATAATAGCGCTTTTCTATGATCTGCAATTCTTGCAGTAAGACACATAGTAATAACTCATTCTCCTTTGTTGGTAGGTGTTGGAAAAAGCTGGATGGTGGGTAGGAGTTGATGGGTGACCAAATCATGAAGCAAAAAAAAAAAAACATTTGAAAAAAACAAAACCGCAGCTTGTCAGTTTTACCATTGGGAAAGACATCAGTTGTCACCCCTTTTCACACATCTCCTCAGCCTCCCTTTCTTACGTTCCCTTCCACTCTTTCTCTCCAGCACGATTTACACCCACTCCAATTTCTCGAGCGGTTTTCCTTCCTTTGAGCAAATAAGACTGAGAATATTCCTTTATATATACACTCTATATATTAACCTATTGCCTTGACCTTTCTTACATCAAGCCTCTGTCCTTTCTCCTCCAGATCAGTTTTCGCTGTGCCCTTTAAGCTCTGCCTTTCCAATGACATTTAAGGACAGAAGGGTGAGAAGAAATGAGAAAACAGGGGAACCCTCTTCACCTCAGCCCCCACCCATCGATACAAATCAGTCATGCATTAATTTTTATCCACTGTTGTACAAGATACAAGTCATTTCTTTCTGGTAATCAGGGGCATTGTGGAACATTTTCATGTTAGCTCTGTTTATGTTGGCTGCTGCACAGCACTTCAACAATGAACTTACACCACCTAGCGCTTTCTGTTTAAGATGTTATGCCGTTTAAACAGCGCCTTGAATCACGAGCGCGGGGACGTTCAACCTGAGCGTTCGGCGAGCACGCTCATTAAAATGAATGCGAGGCACCTTGAATAGCACCTTGACTCAGCGGCAAATTGTAGATGCTGGTGTGCGAGTGGAAAGAAAGTGTCTCTCTGAGTGTGACGCCGAGTTCTCAGAACTGTCGGAGCGCTTTCGTGCGTAATAGCTTCTCTGCGTGTTTGCTTCACTGCTTCGCAATACCTTGTGCATGCACAATTCTTGGCACCTCGCTGAAAACCTAAAGAGCAATCGAGTTTTGATAAGTGTAATGCCTAAAGTAATACAATTTACTAGAATGTAACCAATTGATAGTGGACTGGGTCTAGTTTAATAATATGTTGCCAGATTTAGTAGCCCCTAGTAAATCTAGAGACAAGGTTCCCTGGTGGTCTAGTGGTTAGGATGCGGCGCTCTCACCGCTGCGGCCCGGGTTCGATCCCCGGTCAGGGAACCAACCCCAGCCATTTGGGTTGCACAAGCCTTTTTGCCGGTCCCAAGCCCGGAAAATTGGGGAGGGTTGCGTTAGGAAGGGCATCCAGCGTAAGAACACGTGCCAAATCAAACATGCGGATGGTCCGCTGTGGCGACCCCTAATAGGAGAAGCCAAAAGAAAGTTTAGTAAATCTAGAGACAGACCTACGTAAAACAAGCAGTAGGGATGATTAGCGCTCACTTGCCATTCTGTTTTGTTTAGCGGGGGTATTAAAGCTATAATTTCTTTTTTTATTATCCAGTCAGCCAATAATGTTGCAGCAGTGCAATGCACCGTAATTATGCGAGCACATCCTATAACACAACAGTTCTCATAAAATTTCATGCAGCCAGCAGAGTGCCATGTGTCGGTTTAATAGTAAGGAAATAGCCTATATAGTGTCATATGGTGTATTGTGTATTCTATTGAATATTTGTATGTGTCCTGTTTCTATAATCCTCTGAATTACTTTCAAATTACTAAAGGATTTTGACAGAATGATACAGATTTTAAAGTGGATACAGAACTGAAAGCAGGATGACGAAAGAGGCACAATAGTACAAGCTCTGATCAAAACCCATTGCTGAAACTCTTGGTTTGAGTCATGGGTTTGATATTATTATTGGTATTGAACATGGGCAACTTATTGTGTTGCAGTATTGAGCAATTTTCTGTATTAATTGCCCAATAAACACGTTTCTATCAGGTTTTCAGGTTGAGAAATCAGGCTAACACATCTCAAACTTGTAAACGAAGTCTTAGCAACTCTTCGCCTTCCATGGTTGATCACTATAGAGTTCAGCCAATGAAATATAGAGTATATTGTCGGAGGAGAAAACGATCTTTCACAGACACACACCTGCTTTCCTGAACATTGTTGCTAATTTGAAAAATTGGTGAAAAACCATGCAGAGAAAGTATTGAATAAAACATTGTAGTTGATATAAAAGCAAGACATCAACCATTTGCAATGTGGTTTTTTTTACTTCAGAAATAGTGTCAACAGATATTTCACACTCGTTTTCCGTGGCATAACAATAAACCAATATAATTCTCTTAAAATATTATTATTTTTTTATCTCCTCACATGCATATATAGAAGATGAAAGACACTAGTAAAACATCCATAGTTCAATATTACAAGGCAATAACTTGCCATAATTAAATTGTATGTGTACAAGGGAAAGAATAATAAATATACATCGCACGATGTGCTCGGTACAGCTCTTGTAATTGAATTCTCCTTGGCAAGAAATTGAAAGGGGCCAGTTAACAATGTGCCACGGAGACAAGAATCAAAACAATTTAGGTCGGTAATTTTGCAGTCAGCAATTAAAAATTCTAGCCATGTGGGCTGTTATGGCATGTTGTGCCTCTATATTCATGGTAAAGAAAATAGAACAGGCAGGCATCCTTTCTCTGCCAGCGAATCTGGACAGTACCCTGCATATTGAATTCTTTGGCGAAAGTTAGAGCTGATAATGCCTTGCCGAACTTCATCCGCTATGCATCTTTGCACCATTCTGAACATATCATTGCAGTGCTGTATATTCCACCCATATTTATTCAGTATATATAACGACATTATAATATTATGACATTGATGCATGTGGGGAGCAAAGGCTGGCTCGTGTGGTCAAATCCAACAGCTGAAAATGCTCAAGAAGTTATTTCTTTTAATCGATGGGTCATGACTGTTTTGCCATCCAAAGGGGGACCAACCCAATATTAGGCAGGTGTTCATAACTATATGCCTGATCGGTGTAACCTAATCAATATATAAAAACTCATTATACCTGTTGCTTTTTCTGTTTCAGGAGAGATTTGTGCTTTTAAGATCCACGGACAAGACACTCCGTTCAAGGCGGAGGTATTAAACAAGACGTCGGGGGAAGGAGTATTGAAGGCGTCGAGCCCTATTGATTGCGAGCAACAAAAGGAGTTCACCTTCATCATTCAGGCTTACGACTGTGGGGCTGACATCTCGGGAGACAGCTGGAAAAAGAGCCACAAGTGCGTAGTACGTTATATGTATACTGGATGGGTCATAAAAATTGTATTTACTACTTGTACGCTGCACAAATGCTTATTCGAATTTAATGCTATTTTCCAAGCAGTTCGAGGATATGTCTTAGTTCAAATCGAAGGTCGATTGTAGTTAAAATGTGTTCACGATTGTAAATTGGCGTCTGCGCTAGGGCGTCGGTGCAATTTGATCCCTTTATTACCTACCCCTCTCCGTTATTCCAACCTTGCTTCATTCTGTGCATCAGAGCAGTGGTCCACATCCAGGTCGAGGATGTGAACGAGTTTGCTCCTACTTTCCACGAGCCGGTGTACCAGGCCACAGTGACGGAGGGGAAGATTTATGACAGTGTTGTGCAAGTGGAGGCCTGGGACCAGGATTGCTCGGCCCAGTACAGCCAGATCTGCAACTATGAAATCATTACGCAAAACACCCCTTTCGCCATTGACCGCAATGGTGAGGCTCCTTTCTATTTCTCTTACACACACTCACACACAAAGATAAATGGGCACAATGAAGTCCACACCATCCGACTTACCCTTTATCTCTGTCTTTTCTGTATAGTGAATAAAAAATCGAATGCAATCTTGTAGATGACATATGTGAATTACTAGCATAAGCAAAACACAGTGTTTGGAACATCTATTCCCAGTAGTAGGAAAGAACAGGATGGTTGACTATTCAGGTGATAGAGGCAATCAGGATCACTGTGTTTGATAGACAAGTGTAAAACCTATTTCGTTCCCAGGGCATATGTTGCACTCACTTACATGCAAACATACACCACAAGCAAAAGGAGACGTCAAGGATGATTGCGCTTTTATGTTCATCCTCGACACCGTTTAAGCGCTCTTACGAGATGCAGGTTTCCTGCCAAATGTCTTGATGCATTTGTCAAGTTTTAGATGAAGGTAGCTTGAAGTCAGTCCTTGTCCTGTCAACCAACCCCCTTTTCACTTTTCAGTCACACTGATGCATAAAAATGCTTGCATTTTAAAAAAAGTTTATCGCTAGCCGTGGCGTACAACAGTGCGTACCAGCTTCCGGCATCATTTCACAGTACTGTAAATATAGCCTACTCTACTTACGACCAAATCGTGTTACGAC
Source organism: Silurus asotus (assembly GCA_024362625.1). Taxonomy (NCBI): domain Eukaryota; kingdom Metazoa; phylum Chordata; class Actinopteri; order Siluriformes; family Siluridae; genus Silurus; species Silurus asotus. Next base: position 2,712,775 of record MU563656.1, read on the forward strand.
TACCTGTACCACTTTTCAGACTTGGGCGGACTAATTAGTCTTTAGCTATGGGGACGTGGTAGCTCAGTGGTTAAGGCTCTGGATTACTGATTGAAAGGTCAGGATTCAAGCCACAGTATCACCAAGCTTGAGCCCTTGAGCAAGGCTCTTAACCCTCTGTATCATGGCTGACCCTGCACTCTGAATACAGCTTCCAGACACTGCCTGGATATATGCAAAAGAATATAAGTTTACATGTGGAAATGCACCACTTTTAGCTATGGAAAGGATAACGTCTAGAAGAAAACTTGCAGATGAAGATGGAGGCAAATGGGGACAACTCTCCCAGACTCTCACTATACCAACTGCTAGTGGCTGTTCTTTTGCCTACACACTTATTTGCTGCATAATTTATGGATGATATCAATGCAAGGTTCTTTCAAGGTTTAAATAACAAAGGGAATTAAATAATAAAGCCATCTTGCCCTTTCTTTTTCTTGCCTTGTACACAATGGACCACATGTACTGTACACCCTCTTCATGTTCTGCTGACATGTTTTAGTCTCGTGCCATCTCTTCTAGCATGGTGAGTTTTTTTATACACCATAGAAATTTGTGATACCCACCAGCGCTGACTTTTCCTTGTTCTCTGTGCTTGCCTTAGTCCCTTGCTTATTATGCTCTTTCATGTCGGCATACACACCCATTCCATTTCCAAAAGCAGGCATTCCAATTTAAATTTTAATTCATTGGATTGGTAAACCCAGGATTTCTTTCAAGGCTTCGGGCTGTGTATATGACTTTTGTTAAAAGGTCTCTTCATACACTGTACATATTGGAGCAGTGGTGGCTCAGCAGTTAAGGCTTTGGTTTTAACGGGGTTCCAAATGAGGTTTAACGTGCCACTGTTGGGCCCTTAAGAAAGGCCTTTACCCTTTTCTACTCTGGAGGTACCGTGCACTGGGCACCCAACTTCCAAACAATCTGGGATGCACAAAAAAATAAGAAACACAAGAAAGTATCCAGATTCTTTTTTACTGGTTATCTAAAGAACTATCGCTACAAATGTACCCCAATTCCATAAAAAAAGTAATACAAAATAAAATCTCAAATCTCATCGAACCGTATTCTATTCATAATAAAGCTAAATGTTTAAACATGTTTTAATAAATATCATTTGAAGACATTCGGTGCATCATGAAATGAAAAATACAACAAAGAATACCCAGGACTGTTGAGCAGCTGAAATCCTGTATCAGACACATATGAGATATATTCCTCTCACAAACTTTAGCAACTGGTCTCTTCATTTCCCAAAGGTATACGAACAGAAGACGTGATGCTACAACTCCCAACTTTTTTGAGACATGATGTAGGCATCAAATTCAAAATGACCTTATTTTTTTTCTTATGTTCCTTATGTTCTCTATGCACTATTTTGAATAACAAATAGATTTAAGATTTGCAAATCATCGTATTCTGTTTTTATTTACATTTTACAAAACCGTGTCCCAATTTGACCATGTATGAATATATGACTAAATACCAAAGAAGGAAGTCAATTGTAATTCAATTATTTGACGAGCTTTTCCTCACCACTCTTGTGTTTCTGGTTTCTTCAAGGTAATATTCGGAACACGGAAATTTTAAGTTACGACAAGCGGCAATACTACAAGATCATGGTGAGCGCTTACGACTGTGGCCAAAAGAGGGCGAAAGAGAGTGCGCTTGTCCAAATCCACGTGAAACCCATGTGCAAACCTGGCTGGCAAGGTAAATGTTATGAGTTTTAAGAGTCTTTTGGCTTGAATTTATTCATCTTGAATACCTATGCATCACATGTAGCACTATGTAGGCCATGTGGTTTTCTAGTGTTTTGGATAATAACTGCAGCTGAACATACAGCACATTTTTCAAGTCCTCTTCTTCTCCTTCTTCTCTCGGCTTCTCCCATTAGGGGGCGCCACAGTGGATCATCTGTCCCCATACCCCCCCTGTCCTCTACATCTCCCTCTTTCAAACCAACTACCTGCATGTCTTCCCTCACCACATCCATAACCCTCCTCCTTGGCCTTCCTCTTTTCCTCCTTCCTGGTGGCTCCATCCTCAGCATTCTGCTTCTCCCATTAGGGGGCGCCACAGCGGATCATCCGTCCCCATACCCCCCCTGTCCTCTACATCTCCCTCTTTCAAACCAACTACCTGCATGTCTTCCCTCACCACATCCTCCTCCTTGGCCTTTCTCTTTTCCCCCTTCCTGGTGGCTCCATCTTCAGCATTCTTCTACCGATATACCTCACGTCCCTCCTCAACAATTGTAAAGTGCATAAAATGTATTTTCTTTCAATTCAAGGCAAAAGTGTGGAAGCGTGAAATGGTAGAACCTTCAAAAAATGTTGTTACTGCTTTACGTATTTCACCTCGACGTAAAGTGCTCCCAGTGAATTTTTTCTTTTAATTGAATGCAAACGTATTCCAATAACAAGTTCCACACTGAGAAAAGTAAACAAAGCTATGTTTCCCCTTCATATCACATAATTAAATTGTCTTACCGGAACACAGTGCTAAAGCGAATTTACCAGCAAGTGTGCATCTCGCTGCTGCAGGTTGCTTTCCGTGTGCTTGTTAAAATGACAGGTGAACTTTGTCGATCTGGGGCAATTAGAAAGGTGCTACTGGGTTGTTTTGTTTTTTTTCTCTGCCTCAGTTTATCAAGGGAAAGCACTGTCTGGAAAGAATGTTCTCATATTACCTGGAGAAAGAAACGAGTTTTGATCATCCAGCAAAACAGTTTCGCCCAGCACAACGCAAAAGGTCACCCTCAAGCGCATTAATTAGAAATCCTTGTAAAAGCAAGCAAACGGTGCCCCAAACAACACTCTAGTTCAGCTCGGAAGTGCAAATCAATTTTCCTAAGGCCCATCTCCATTCTGTATTCCATCGACCCCCAACCTATCCCCCTTTAGCCTCATGCATGATGGTTCCTTAAATATGTTTTGACAGGCCCTGACCAGCAGCTAGAATCAGTCACTGGCTCATAGATTGTGTGTCCTGCATTGTCATTCGGTTTAAGGTGCTGGGGTGGAAACATGGTGACTGAGGTGATGAGCCCAGAGCAAGGAGAAAAAGAGGCTCGAAAAAAAAAGACAAAAAAAGAGGATTTCTCACTTCCAACATGTCATGGTGGTTCAGGTCTGTAATTGGCCAGCCCATCTTGCTCTCCAGGGTCAATCCCTTGTGTGTCAGCTCTGATCTATCTATCTATATCCTCCGTTCCTTCACTGTTTCCCGTGGTCCACGCTGTCCATGCAGGGAGATTAACATTTCACTCAGGTGTAACGTCCATGAGAAAAAGAGTTTTCTCTTTATCCCAAAAATGCCTTTCTTCGTAACAAAAGATCTCATTTTTTAAAAATGCATTTAGAGCAATATTCATAGTTGAGATACATTTAAGGTGGCCTAAAAATTATTGCATATGAGCAACATGGAAATTTGTGGCAGATTAGCGCTTCATCAGCTTTTTACTCACATCGATTGGATAAAAATCTTGGTGGTTTTTTTTACCCATTTAGCAAGAAGCAAAGTAACAGGACTTTAAGCGCTTTGTAGCGTGCATGTAGGATGTGCTGGATCAAGTGCTATTTTCAAAAGATGAAGAATAAAATTGATGGAAACCATATTGGTTAAATGCCAGTAAATTGTTCCAAAAAAAACTATTTACATTTGGCAGCAACTTCCAATTATTTCATCTGAGGAGTTGAGGCTTAAGGGATTGTTCAAGGGATCAACAGTGGGAGTTTGGGAGGTGGATACTGTTTAAAGATTTGGATTGTGGATCTGAAAGTTGAGAGTTCAAATCCCAGTCACACCAAGCTGGGCTCCTGAGCAAGCCCCTTAACCCCATAGATGCTTAGTGGTATGAATGAGTAAAATGTGAGTCACTCTGAATAAGGGCATCTTCCAAATGCCACAATTGCCAATGTTCCATTTGCATTTGTGGCATTTGGAAGATGCCACAATTGCCAATGTTCCATTTGCATTTGTGGCATCTTCCAAATGCCACAAATGCAAATGGAACATTGGCAATGTTGGCGTATGGACTTATTCTTTTTAGCAGTCCAATATCTTATTCAATATGCTACCACTTTTGCGTCCATGCGTCCACTCTCGCCTCTCAAACCAGGACTAGGGCCAAAAAAAAATACGCAACCTCCAAAAGACAACTCCATGTGTAAAGCCCATCGATCAAAATATGACAACTGTCTATTAAGGTTTTATTATTGGTGTATATTAGAAAAAGCAACAAACAAATTGTATTAGTTCAACAGTTTATTTCCGGGACATTTTCGCAAGTTGAACCTGTAGACGCCCTCCTTTTCTCCAGACCTAGAAAAGGTGTGGACCCACAAGGTTCCATTTCAACAAGCATCCCGGCACAATAGGGTGGAATAGTTATTGTTAATTCTCTCGTTGTTTTTATGGATTGGTTTATTCTGAACAATCAAAACCAAAATCACCACTTTTTTTTGTTGTTGTGTAAAGCCTGTCCTCTCTGTCCCGCTTTATTTGGAGTGAAAGTGCTGCCTCAGATACTCATAAAAGAACCATGACCCTTTCTCTCTAGAGGGGGGAAAAAAGGGGCAGCTATTTCAACATGGATACTGCCATCTTGCTGTGATAAATCACAACGGTGTTGCTAAAAATGTGTCCAGAGTGGTGCGGAAGAAAAATGATAGCGACTTGAATGAGAACAAAGGCAAAGTAAAACAAATCCATAAATAAAGACAAATAAGATTCAATCAGGGAAAAAAAAGTTGGTGTTGTATAAAAGCAAAGTAGCATATGGGTTGGTCAGACCATGGTAGACTGTATAAGGTTTTGTGGGTGTGGCTAAATTATATACAAGGTCTAACTTCTAGTTTCCTATAAAGACATCCATGTCGCATTGAGCTACGGTGTTAATCAAAAAGTGGGCGTTTTGTATGCATTCTCTTCAGGATGGAGTAAGCAAGTGGATTACGAGCCTGGGACCGGCAGCAAGCAACTGTTTCCCACGATGCACCTCGAGACGTGTGGGGGCCCCATATCCTCGGTCCAAGTCACAATAGAACTGCAGACCAGCCACATCGGGAAAGGCTGCGACAGGGAAACCTACTCTGAGAAATCGTTGCAGAAGCTCTGTGGTGAGTCGTGAAGTCAAGATACAATTTAAAAAGTTATGGAAGTGCCAATCTTCAGAATATCCAACAGGAACCATTTACACCATTGCTAAATATGAGCTTAATGTACCATATATAGTACAGGTAGCCCGTGACCTATTTGGTATGCAATGTTCACTATGGGCAAATACGCATTAGCATGCTGAATATGGTAGCAGATTTAACACTTGTGCACAGTAGTATGGGTCCAAATGGTCCTAATCAATTATTAATGCTATATGGACAATTGACCATAGAGCATTATGTGCTAATGTGTTTTCGATCCACATTTACTCCCCATTTCTTGTTATAATAACCTCCACTCTTCAGGAAAAAATGTTCTAATAGATTTTGAAAGTTTTTATAGATGTAGAATGAGAAGGGTGTATGGTTGGGTGCCGTCAGCATTCCAACTGACCTCAAAGGCGTTCAATAGGGTTGAGGTACAAGCAGTCCACTCAAGATCCCTCACTCCAACCCATGTACCATATCTTCACCAAGCTCATTGTGTGCAAGAGGCATTGCCATGCTACAACTGCTTTGGGTCACCTAGTTTAAGAAAAGGGAAAATTTAATACTTATCCAAAGACATCCTACACAAGTAGGGGAAGAAAAGTCTCGGCTGGTAATTGGCTGGAACAGTTCCAATTCTTTTCAAAAATTCTCCATAATGGTGTGTTTACAACTTTGTCCAATTGTTAAAATTACAGCTGTGACAAATTGTATTTCTACCCAAAACACCAATTGCACAACTCCAGAGGTCTTGCGTATACATTTCAGCTATTTCATAGTTACACCTTGTTCTCAAGTTGCCATTGATTTTCTCTTCATTTGTCTGAAATGGACAATCAGTGGAATTGAACTTCTGTCATTATCACTTAAGCCTGGCGGTATGAAGACCTTAAACGTTTTAGGCAGGATTAAAAGAAATTGAACGAGTCAACGATTCGCACAATTGTTGAGTCACATCCCCACCATCGCCCCGCCAAAACACATCCCTGCTAACCACCTTGGATTTCGTCTTTCATGCAGAAATGTGGGGCGCTCTATTATAAAATAGAAAATGTGTATACTGTAAACTTTAGTTTTTTAAGCCTGGTTAGTTGACACTTATGGGATATCCAATAACTGCAATGGATCAAATAGATTCTTCAATTAGGACGGCAGTCATTTACTGAAAAATCTAAACAAACAAATAATACCTAACACTATATGTGTGGTTACCTGATCCAATAATACATATACGGACACTATAATCATCTTTACAGCTTCAGAGTTTTGGTCAAAACCAATTTTTTCGCTTTAGGGGGTCTGGCAAAATGTCCTGCATCATATTTGACAATGACAGCAATCACTGTAATGAATTTAGCTTGCCTGTTATTGTCCAAAAGAGGGAAAACATTATTTCCTCTACCTGTCATTTTCCAAACCACAAAGAATTACCAAGTACAAACAAGAAAGGATGTTGCAGGGTCTCTGGAAAAAGTTGCTTAAAAAAAGACAAGCTATCGAAATATCGGACAAACTGTGATCGTTAGAGCTGTGGATATGCAGCGAGAGCTTTTTCACAGGTTCTACTTGGCACCTTTAATGTAACAAGGTGGAATTTTACACATGAACATGTGTTTTTGTGACATTGAGGTAAAAAACAAAACAAAAATAAATGCCAGGTCAAGCACTGCTTGCTGTTTAGTTCAGTGTGACATTTCCCGTCACCTCATAAACCAAAGCCGTTCTCACTGTTGTTATTTTCTGCAGGTGCCGCTTCAGGCAGTGTTGATCTTCTCCCTGCCCCGAGCGCTTCGACAAATTGGACAGTTTCGCTGCTGACCGACAGTGGACGAGACAGTGACCTCGTCTTCCACTTCGATGGGCGACAGGCGACCAATATTCCAGAACTGGTGGTGCCTCAAAACCTCACTGAACAATTCACAATTGCCACATGGATGAAGCACAGCCCCAGCCCTGGTCTGAGAGGGGAGAAGGAGACGCTGTTATGCAACTCGGACAAGACGGGTATGAGGGAACTTAATACCGCTTTACTATATTACAGAGCATTGTTGTAGGGAAGTGGATAAGATGGATGTCGATCGGAAAATCACGGGTTCAAATCCTAGCACTGCCACAAAGCAGCCGCTCCTGGGTCCTCGAATAAGGCTCTTAACCCTCAATTGCTCTGCTGTAGAAATTAGATAACTGTAATTCTCTCTGGATAAGTGCATAAATATAAAATGTAAATGTCCCTACACAGGCCTGGAAATTATTTAGTGCTCAGCAGTTCACATTAAATTGCATCACATTTACATTTATGGCATTTGGCAGATGCCCGTATACACAACGACTAACAATTATATTATTTACATAAATTGAGCACTTGAGAGTTAAAGAACTTGTCCAAAGGACCAGCAGTGGCAGCGTGGTGGTGCTGAGATTTAAACTCTTGACCTTATGATCAGAAGTCCAACACTTTACCCGCTTAACTGCCACGTCCCTTGTTCCCATATTTTAGTTGTGTTTTTCTTTTTTGCTTTTTTTCACTAAGAAAGCAAGGAAGTAGTGCAGGGGTCTCCAACATGACCTTAAAGGTGCCGGATGCCACAATATCGATTGCTTTCCAATTGATTATGATTGATTGTTTCAATAGGCTGTCCCAATAATAATAATTTTTAAATTTGGTCTCACCATATTTATGGAACAACGAGGTCAACTTGCTCCGAATTTCTATCCATGCCACAGATCACAGGACACTTTTGCTCAAGATTCAGAACTTCTTCCGTCCCCCCCTCCCTTTTCATTTGAATTAACTTGACCCATCTTATATATTGACAGAGATGAACAGACACCATTACTCATTGTATGTGCACAACTGCCGTCTGGTCTTCTTGCTGCGGAGGGACTTCACGCAGATGGACACATTCAGGCCGGCAGAGTTCCACTGGAAGCTGGAGCAGGTGAGAAGAAACCGATGCACACTTCTTTTAAAAGTATAGAGGAAAAGGAGACGATAGAAAAAGACAGAGTGGAAACCTAAATATGTATATTTCCATTCTAGGCATTGCTAAATGGGATGACCAGATGCCAAGGGGGTCCTTGATGAGCATAGAAGTGAATTAGGTCACTGGATTTGAACAAATCTGAAAGTTCTGAACTTAAATATGGTCAAGATGATGTATAATGTTCTCACTGCTGACCGTTTTGTCGGAAATTGTTAAAGAATTAAATTAGTGGATGAGAATTTTAATGAAAAACATGAACATGGCTTTGTGCTTAGGGTAACGATACTGTCTGTGCATCATTGGGGCTACAGGATTTATGGTACCCCAGAATCAGGTCAGGATTAAGTCTCTTGCTCAAAATCTCACCCCTGGCAGCTTGGTAGGATTTTGACTTTCCAACCTTCCTATAATTAATAGCCCACGATTTTATCCCCACTCTCAGCTGCTAATTGCAGAGAGATGGAACATCCGTGCGAGATGAATTATGACTGCATTTGTGCCATGACATCTATAATTTCTGAATCGCTGTTTCAGACATATGTTCACATATCTTTAGTTGTCTCCAGAGTAAACAACGCTTCTCGTGTGCTGCAGTAATCACTTAAAACATCTTGAAGACTCAGCATGTCCCAAAAAAAATGACAGTGCACTGGGTTCCTTTTTTTCTCTCACATGTCAAGAGTAAGGCTTTTTAACGAAACCTGAAAATCTAACTGATTACACAGGCAATGTAACATCTGTTTCTACAGCCGCAAGAGCCTCCAATTGTGTCAGCAACTGCATATATCTTCTGCGCTAAATAACTGAGACAGTTCCGTAGACACGAGAGTATGCAAATGTGTCAGCAATTGCACATTTCCACTGGGTTAATTATCTGCCATTGAAAAATTGCATACAAGCAGGGAAGGTTTTGTATTTTCATAACAGCATATACTATTCAATTTACCAACATGAACTGCTCACTTACTTACAGGTCAAATGGAAATTGAGTTTTCAAAAATATTTTAATAAATCCAATAAGCTACACAGGCTTCAGTGATCCAGTTCTGCCTGGTCCAGGACACAGTAAAGTAAAATAACTGTTTGGCCAATAAGCAAACACTGACTCAAGAAGACTATGAAGACTATGAATAGCCCAAGAGTTGAGGTTTAGGTGGTCGAGCTTCAAGTAAATTGGTCCCGTGAAACACGTTTTTTTAATCCCAGAAGTACAGGAGAATCCGGCCCATGACTTGCCCTTGGGACTGGGCATCCAGTTTTTCAGATTGAGGAGTACATATAGACCCCAATACTGAAATTTGAGCCATTAGTGGAACTTGAAACAATGCTAGATTTTCCCAGATTTTGTCAGCCTACCAAATGTCCTCCCAGGGTACCTCCAGTCCAGGGAGGCAAAAAGAGTTCATGAGAGGGCAGCTGAAGGGTAAATTCTACAATAAACAAGGTATATAGTCTGTTTAAAAAAAGTACCTTAATGACCAAGATGTAACAGGCCTTGCAAGACCACAATTGAGTCCAAAAAGGCTTGGGGTTCGGTTAATCGAGGTGCTTCATTAAAACAAATGTGAGACAAGCCTATATACAGTATATAGCTTGTTTAGTAGTGGAATTAGCATTGCATCTTATGAACACTGATTACATCCAAGGCAAGTGAGATCTGCCATTCCTTAGATGTTCATCTGGGGTTTTTGTAGCTCTCTGGGTGAGCTGCCGAGGTGATCTTGGAGGAAAATTTGTAAATGGCCCAAACATACAAGCAAGTCCACGAGTAAATGACAAACAACATCTAGTCAAGGTCCTGACATGAATTAAAATGCTTCTGCTACAAAAGATTCAAAGAATTCACTGATCCAGTGAACCCAATAAACCTTTTCTGTTAAGGTTAGCATAGTCTTTGAACCTCTAAATCTGTCTTTTTCTAAGGACCAGTAGACAGCCTACAGTTTTTAGTTATTTTGAGTGTAGTATCAGAGATCTTGAGATGCATCTCATGGCAACAATCATGACAATGACAGTCAACATTGATTTTGTTAAACCAGTTGGAAAATTAAAAGCATTTCTCATTTAGATCTCCAGCTACAATGAAAGGGACATTAAATGGAATGAATATCTGGAAATATTTGGAAAATCCTGGTTTATTCTAGAGGAAAGTCAATTGCTTTTTCATAAAAACTATAACAGATTGAGAGTGAGGTCTAACACCATTGTTTGGAATCGTGTATGGAGCCAATAGTGTACAATACATGTAGACTGTATTCATCAGAGATAGCGAATGAATGTTTTTATGGGCTATAATGTCCATTTTAAGTAAATTTTTTAATGACAAAGAAACAGAAGGTCTTGTTCGCTGTGATTTTTGCCTCAATGCGTTTAGATCAAAAAGCTGATTCTATTGATGTTCCTCAGTCCAGAGGGCAAAGAGCACTGATTTCTTCTGCTAATTGTAGCGCCTATTGTTCTATGTCAACTATAAATCGGGAGGGTTAATGGAAGTCCAGAAATGTTGTTAATAGAGAATACTGTATTCATAATTGGCGTACTTTCATAACAATAAATTTTGGTTGGAAGTGTAGATTACTATAAGGGCTAATACATATGTGTAGGTGTGGATCTGTAAAATTGGAGCTGACTGTCCAGCTCATATCACAGCATTGACTGTTGATGAGCAGCAATTAGTCCCATGTCATTTGGTAGTGATTTATTCGGATTACTGATTTGCCCTTCAAGCAGGAGAATATAAACATGAATACATAAATATAAAATACACACAAATCTGTCATTGTGACAAAGAATAGATCGCTTTTCTCATGAGGACTGCATGCATCGCGTCTGCGATTTACTTCAGCGTCAGAAGATGCGGCAGTAAAACCCCCGTAGGGAGTATCCTATTTAAACTTTCCTCATAAATGTAAGATTTTTTAAATTACTTGGTTAATGTGGATGTTGTCCTGCCACTGGTCAATGATGTCAGGTACCATTCAATGTATTTGAACCTTCTCTATAGGATCAGGATTAGCCCAGTTAGCCTGGTGAGTCTTTTACTGTTTTTTTTGTTTGTTTTAGATACATCCATGCTCCTATTGTTTCTATGTAGCCAACTAGGTAGAAGGCAAAAACAAACAAGAACTGTAATTGGAAGAAAGTTCTGTGGACAGATAAGTTCAAATCTGACATTTTTGGCTCTAACAGAAGAACTTATAAGACAGAGAAGATGTTACCAGACTGGCCCACACCTACAGTAAAACATTGGTTGTGGAAGTTTGGAGAGCATGGAAGGTTGAAGACCTATTTAGGGTCAATGAAATACTGAACCAACATTGCTCCCATTCCATACTTCAACACCATGTAATTCCGTCTGGACTGCGCCTCATCGGAACAGAGTTCACCATACAACATACTTTCTTATCGATCATGAAATGGCCTGCCCAGTCACTGCACCTAAATCCTATTGAATTGCTTTGTGATGAAGTGGGTCGCAAGAAAGAGATATTTAACTAGCAAAGAACATCTTTGCTAAGTTTTCCAAGAGGCATGGCAAAGTATTCCAGCTGAACGTTTGGAAAATGTAACTCTCCAAATGCCAAAAGTGTGTCAAGCTGTTATTCATGCGTTTTCAATAAAAAAATTAAGTTGAGCATCTGAATGTAAAAAAACAAGGTGTTCAAGTACTCTAGCTCATTACATCATACTCAATTTAAATTTCAAAAAACCCTAACAAATATCAGGGGTGGGTCCATGCTAATTTAAAAAAATGCTAACCAAAATGCTAACTTTCACAGATGCCTGGTCGATTTATTGCAGGTTTTATTCCTGTATGATTGGAACACTGTTTACTGACCACTGTATATTTTTTTAATATTTAAATGAAGAATGCAAAAAAAACCCAACAAAAAAAAAAATTCATTGCCAGTTCTTATTTAATACCTAAAACCACACAGAGTCTCACAGAGATCCCACTTGTAATTTCAAAACCTAGCGAAGTTCAAGCGGTTTACCACAGTCGCAATTTAGCTAGGTAACTCCTAACCATCTCAAAGTTAATGATAACCACTAATTTCACCGGTTGCAAATTAGTAATACAGGCGATACCCCAATGCAGTCTTTATTTCTGTACTTCCTTGGAATACTGACAAATTGGAGATGGAAAACACTCTTTACAGGGGATACATTTGAAAACGCAGACTGTGAAAATGGAGGCTTTCGAAAACCATGATGCATGTTTTTGCCATTGCTGCGACGAAGAGTCTTGGGTTCTGCTCATGTGCAGTACAGGGACAAGAATTTTCAGAAAACACAGAGTTAAAAACGTCGTTTTTGTAAATTGACCCGGATTAGTGTAGAGGTAGCCTAAGTAAAATAGTAGGTGTTGCAATGATGAAAGCTAATAACACATGCAAAATTTGTATCTATCCGCAATATACCATCCACACCCTCTGCCATAACCCCAATAAAAGCCTGTCAATGCCTACAGCTTTTCTTTTCTCTGTTTTTTTTAAGTTCTTCACCCCCAGTCTACAGTAGGGATTATTCGAGAACCTGGGCCAATATAGTGTGTGCCGAATCAGTACAGCTCCTTCTGATCTCACAATGCATTTCCTGGAGAAGGGAGTCTGAAATGATGGCTTTGTCATGGCTGGCTGAAGTGCTTGCCAGGAGTGCACTGAGTGAAAGTGAAGCCAAGTGTTTGTGTGCAAGTGCACAAGTGTGTGGTGGTACTTTCATGTGCATGAATGCCCTTTTTCAGGAAAGTGGATGTAATGAACTGCCAGCTAAATCCCAGGTCCTGTTCCATGGATGAAAAAGCTTAGATGAGAGATGGCTTCCTCTCATACATTGGCGAACTTGCAGGAGTTATTATTCGAACTCCACAACCTCCAGGCTTTTAGAATTTGCATCAGTGCTATATCTCTCGTTGTAGCATGGGTGGAGCAGTTGGATAGATCAGTCAGCAGAGCATCAGACTTCTAATATAATGGCTCAGGATTCAAGTCCCCATTTGGTGCTTCTTGGTGAAGTTCCTCCTCCAAAAACATGGGTGAATTCTTTTGCTTTGTGCCCATTAAGATACATTCTGCATTCACCAGTTTAAGATCAGGAATGAATCGATGCAGTGCAGAATTCGTGTGTTAAAGTTCTTTTCAAAACAATGTACCATCTCAGAATAAATTAAGGTCTGGTTTATGGCCAAATGAACATGTTCCTTTCAGACAGACCAGCACAGAGATGTGTTTTGACAGCATGGGGGAAAAAAACAATCCCCGCTCCCTGGAGCATTGATTTGGTATTCCTGGAATGAGGTCACCTACCCGACCAGCTTGAGGCTGTAGACGTGGAGGTCACTGGTAATGTTTTAGAAATTCCTGAATCATTTATCTGCCAATGATCAGGCGTGTTTTGGAGGAGGGCAATGACAAGGAGAGGTGCGTTTAGCTCTTTAGAACCGGACCTCCTGTAAGTCGACTCGGTTGTAAAGTGGGACTTTGGGAGGAGGTCCGTTAAGCAGACCTGTGCAAGAATCTTATTTGGGAATGAACATAAACTCCAACAGAGGATCATGCAAATGGGTAATGCGTTCAAACGGATCTTTGGTTTACAGCATTCCGATTCTCAGCAAATCCATCCTCCAAGTTCTTGAGTTGCTCAGTAATTTCATGGCTCTTGAGTCTTGTAGGAATCTTCTTTAAGTACCTCGGAACACTAGCACATTTTGCAATATCTCACCATACTTGTTTATGTAAAAAAAAATAAAAAATTCAACTCCTTAGCTTGTGCATTTATCATCCTGTTGAAGTCTGTTTCAATCGATCAGCTGTCCCAGCCTTCGCTGAGCATTATTTTAAACTGAACACTAATTCTTGACTACAAATTCTGTTCCTTGTGTAGCGCAACGTGTCGGGAGAGTAGGGGGCAGAGATAGGCGCAAATGATTGTTTACCCCCAAGAAGCCGATGCCTGGCCTATTACAGGTCCATAAATCTCCAGGCACTTAGAAACACTCAGCCAATCTCATGCTCCAATGATCAGCACAGGCTGCACTCTGAAAGCAATCAACAACTCCACCTATCGGAGTGAAAACTAGGATGAGTGTTTCATACCCTTTGTTTTTCTCATGGACCCTTTACCCTCTCAGTAAATCCCCCCTCGAGCCCAGTGAATTCAATTGGTGAACGTTGGCTAGGTTTATCTGTCGTGTGTCTAATTCCAGTTGCTGTTGTTTAGTTGAATGCTGACTTGAGAAGGAATGGCCCACCGTCATAGTTTTTCATTTGTTTGTTTACGTTTTAAATTAAATATGAACCCCCCCCCAAGCACTATAGCAAAACCCAGAAAAACAAGTCAGCATTTTGTGGGAACTTTAACAGTTTCTCAACCTCCGCTACATTGTTCCCACCGGCGAAATTATTCGTTGTGTTTGTACTTACCATTTAGGTATTTCCCAGAAACATCTAAAATGTAAACACATGCAACCTTGACAAGGCGAAAACCAAAGATGCTGCAAATGCATTACTCAGTGCTGTTTAATAGTTTGCTATTATTAGTTATTTCTATTATTCCTTTCAAGGCAACATTTGCCGTTTCTATTGAATCTGTAAAAAAAAAAAGCACTTTGCGAGTACTGCACGGTGCCAATCAATAAAAGCCTTAGCTGCCAGTGAATAATATTAATATCAACACCACACAATGATTCTTTGTTATGGAGGCATGCAGGGTTTGAGGTTTGATTTGTATTCCAGCTCTCACGTCTCGTCATGGTTTCGTTTCTAGTTGACTATAAAGGTCACAGGCAGAAAGGACCTCAGAAAAGCTTGTAAACAAAGAACGGTGTTCAACCAAAATAAATGAAGGCTAGTCAAAATAAACTGTGGTTCTGTAGTGTTGCAGTCTGATTTAAACCACAAACTACGTACTTTCAAAAAACGACATTTAACAGGTGGCCACAACCAGGTAACAAACAAGGACTAGAAGACACACATGAGATTTGTCACTATAGATATATACATGATGCCAAAGAAACACTAACCCTACCTAGCTAGGCTTTTGTAGCAACGTTTAAAGAGCAAACCTGCTTCTAGATCAGGGGTGCCAACCTCAATTTCACAGGGGGCCAAAACTTAAAGCACAATTTAGGTCGTGGGCCAAAAACATTTATTGAACATTTATTTTTATTTTTTATTTTTTTTTCTCTTAAAATATTTTGCTCTCCATAAAAATATCTCCTGTCAAACACCAGACGTTTCACACCTCCATCATGCAGCTCTTCAGAAGCTCTCCCTGGATAAATGTTGGCTGATTTGCCTCAACAATAAAACTTGCTTTCACACCAGCTTCACTTTGTGATTTTGCTCTGCTGAAATGTCAGATTCTTCTTTAACTCTTCTACTATCTGGATCTTCTGTTCTGCATTCGGGTTTTTCATCTTATCCTAGTTCCGTTTTTGAGTCAATTCCTTAATTACAGCCACATTCGCTCAGCAAATGAGACACAGTGTCAGCAAACATCTACTCAGAATCCCATCGGTTTGGAAATTCTCTGTTTTCAGAATCCACTTTTCTCTTCACCATTGTGAGGGGCTTCAATGGGGTTAAATAAATCTACAGAAGCTCAACTTGATTGATGCTGGAATTTTCCCAGGTAGTCTAGTGTTCGGTAAGGCAGCTGAAGCGCTGCATTATGGGATATGTAGTTTGTGTGTTATTAGCGCTTCATATCGCCGGGCCATTAATAACAATAATAATAGATCTATATAAAATTATCTCGCGGGCCCGATAGAATTGTACATTGGGCCATACATTGACACATATGTTCTAGATGCATCCTTTACTACACTATCTGACCGAATATCCATAGCATGTGCTTTCTCTTTTAATGCTAATTATCTACTCACATTCTCTCTTTTTTCTCCACACAGATCTGTGATAAAGAGTGGCACTACTACGTGATTAACGTGGCGTTTCCCGCCGTTACCCTTTTTGTCGACGGAGTGACCTACGACCCCTACCTAGTGACAGACGACTGGCCCATCCATCCCTTAACAATTGATGTGCAGCTGACAGTCGGTGCCTGTTGGCAAGGTAAGACGGATGGATAACATATATTTATAGATATTAGTGTTACCATACAAGGTATCAATAGGCCCAATCTATGAATAACTCGGATTCAATGTAGATGCTATTTTTGGAACCTGGAACCTAGTTTTTTTTTTTATTTGTATTATTATTTAAGAGCCGATGGCTACAAACCATAAGGAGCCATAAAACAAAAGCCTGATTAGTTTCATTATTCTAAAATGAGGCTCTCAGCGCTCATCTGTTGTTCTTTCTATTTCGCCTCCGGTGGTGATTATTGCGATTCCCCAAGACAGGATTCAAAGGAATCGAATGGTTCACTCGCTAGCATACCACAATAGATCACGTTTAAGCTCTATTAAGCCACATTATAGAACCTTTCAGGCTGTTAGCATGTGAGATTGCTTTAGCAGTCAACGTAATGGTAACTGGATTTTTCAAGGTTGAGCCAATCGAGATCGCTGGTACAGAAAGTCATGCATTCTACTGATGCCATTCTAGAAGCAAATAAGTAAGCACTAAAAGGCTTAGCGTGTACCGCAATAGAACAGGAAGAATGGTATTCGGGCCAACTGCATGTTTTGTTTTTATTTGTTGATGTAAATAGTTGAGCATTCGGAGCTATTTTATTATTGAAAAGGGTGGCATAATAGACTGAGCATGTTTTGCTGGAATGATTGTCAGAGCTGTTGTTGGTAATAAAGATAAACACCTTCTGACCAATCGGATCTGAGAATTTAACAGCGCCTAGACTTGGCCATTATTTCATTAGCATTTCATTCTGTCAAAACTGCTAATGTGCTGCACTAGCAAACAGGCATAAGTGGGCAATTTAGTTCTTTATATTCTAATTACTCAATTAGCAATTGTTTGGGGCTAGGTATTCATTTTTATGCTTGTCTTTCAGCAGTCTGGAATCCCAAGCCAGAAGAAATTGCTAGTAAATCATAACAGATATAGTAGACTGTCCTTTTTTTTTTAGAAACCTGAGGGTTTTTTGCTGCTTTCTTGGGCTCAGATAACAATCAAATGGCAATATATGTCAGAGAGATGATCAGTGGGCCAAGAGAGAGGGCAGATTAGAACGTTCTCTGGACGCTTGTGTCAGCAGGTTGGAAAAGGAAAATAAATAGAGAAAGGCCTTTAACCCACTCCTACATTTAGTCAGTTAACACAGGTGGTGCTGGCTTATTGGAGTTGTGTTGTATGCTGCTTTTATTTTTTGTTGTGACACCTGGCAGGAGGAGAGGTGATGACTCCTCGCTTCACGCAGTACTTCCGCGGAAGTCTCTCGGGACTCACTATCCGTCCTGGGAAGATCGAGACTCAGAAGGTCATCTCCTGTTTGCAGGCCTGTAAGGAAGGTTTAGACATCAACTCGATGGAGAGCCTAGGGAATGGCATCAAGGTACATGCATACACAAACAGATTTCACACAAGCAGGAATTGTTTAACACATTCGCCCCCATCCCAATTTCGTTCTCCATTTCAGTTTCATTTCAACCCAGCCCAGTCAGTGCTAGTGATGGAAAGCGATGATCTGGAGAACGTTAACTCAGCCATGGAAAAGGTCTCTTATATTAACTCGAGGCAGTTCCCTACTCCGGGCCTGCGCACACTACGTGTATCCACGACCATTCAGTGAGTGCTTTGTCAGGAGGAAAATGAATCGACATCTTTTTCCAATGGGAACAATGCCCTCAAATGCAAGTCTTTATCAAAGGTTTCTTTTGTGCCTGTCTGGTGCAGATGTTTTGGCGAGGACCAGTGTATATCCATTCCGGACATAAAGGCAGGGGTGATGGTGCTGGTGCCAAGCGAGCCACAGATCAGCATCACAGGCACAGAGCATGTAACAAAACCTGCAGCTGAGCTACAAACCCCTCTTGGGGTGCCACTCTTCAAAGAGATTCGTATTATCAGTACGGTTACCAGGAGCGACACGACGTTCAACTTGGGTAACGCTGCTCTTTCACATACACCAATATTGCAGGGTGAAGGTTTGTTGTCAAGTGTTCAGGACGTGGCTGCTTGAAAATTAACTAACAAAGTCATTTGTTTCTCATTTGAGCCCTCTCCTGAAAAAAGTTTTGAACACAGCCTAAACATCACGAGTTCACCTCACAAAGATGCCACATCCATCTCTGGCTCGGAGCTTAGAAAGCAAAAATGGAGCAAGTTATATTCCGAGGGATTGCATACACTATGTCTCACATCAATCATTAGCACATTTGACAGCAGTGGGCTCAATAAAGGAAAAGAGTTGTGACTCTACCAAGTTCTGATTTCTGCATAAATCACATGATCCTATCGGTTGGTTATTGTAACATTGACTTTTTGCTTGACACGTTTACCATTGTTTGTTCTTGGTACACATACACAAACTTTCTGGACCGTTGGAAACTGCTATTTTGCCGAGCTTGGGGAGCGTGCTGATGTGATAGAAACACTAAATTACAGTTATTACCTGTGCGATAGAAACATGACTGAAGAAACGTTCCGTGATGCTTAGGAAATAAATTATTTTTTGAAAATAAGGGATATCTTTTGTACCCTACTATGTCAAGTGTACTTGGTATATTTAATGCACTGTGCCCGTTATTATAGGAGCAATAGATCACTGACATAGCATTCATACTACACAACGGCTCAGTCGTTGGTCATATACAGTATATATGGGGCAGTTGGAGATTGCATTTCAACAGTTTATTATCAATATCATAAACAATGGACAAGACTCCTTTATATAATAGATAATAAAAATCGCCAGGGTGTAGCTTGAAGTTAACTAATATACCTTTGTGTACTCTATGTAGGTCACAGACCTGGAATTCTGGAGGTAATGCACAACCTTGATTACTGTGATGTGTTGGTCATCGGGGAGGAGCTGAATCCAGAGCATGAGAGTCTGGAGATCCATCACAGCTCCCTATTGGGGAAACACCTCGACGCCACTAATTCCACCTCTGGCATCTCTATTTACGGTATCTGTCGTAGTGCTGCTTATTGATCCGCATTACATTGAGTCGTTAAACACCCAATTCTGACTTTGACAAGTTGTTCATTTTAATACCAGTGTATTAAATGAATATTAATTCAAAGTGATCCTTAGTGAAGCATTTAAATCTCGAAGGGAACTAACAGCACTCCCCATTCCCGCTCACTAATCACTACATTAACAACTATTGCATTCGGGAGACTTATCCAGAACAACTTACAACTGAGCAGCTAAGGTTTTAGGGTCTTAAACCTTGCACCTCCCCGTTAAAACACAGGATTGGAATACTTTATGTAACCCTCTTACTAGTTATGTTTCTTTTGGGGGGTCGTTACATTTACAATATTTATAATGATCCAAAAGTCTGACAAGGCGATATGTCACTGTACCGAGATTGGGATAAAAAACTTGTTAGGATTCATTTTATTCATAATATTAATTCATATATGGCATCGCAGAATGGCTATACTGTACCATTAGCCCGAGTTAGGCCCAATTCCCCCAATTCCAATTAAACAATGATCTCAGTCATTGACTTGAGTTACTCAATCCGTAGCTGCACTAGACATATTTGTAGGCACAAGATACCTTGATAGAACTTGTAGCAGCCATATATTCTTGTTTAAAAATAACACTCATATCACCCTGTGCGACACCACTGTTTTTTTTTTTTGTCTGGCTGAAAACAATTCAGGAGGTGGCTTGTCACTGACTGATGGTGTGTGTGTGTGTCTCAGGTGTGGACTCCATGGCAAATTATGAGCTGGCTATCCAGCAGGTGAGGTACCGCAACTGGCAGCCGACCAGCCTGTCAGAGAGAAGGTTCAGGCTCAGCTGCTCCGAGCTCAATGGCCGCTACACCAGCAACAACTTTAACCTAGAGGTCAGAGATTGCATTTTGGAATGCAGAATGAAGTGTGTGTGTGCCTTTTTTTGTTGTTTTCTTCATCCATTTTGACAGTTTAATTGAAACCTTCTTTACCGACAATGTCAGACAAGATTACAGGGAAGGATATTTTGAGCTGTTGAACATTTAGCAAATTTCAGCAGTTTTTTTTTTTTTTTACCTTTCAGCTACGAATAGTTCATAATATAAAAACTGTGGAGCATGTAAATCAAATGGCTGTCAAATCCCCGTTTATGATACCAATCCATCATCCACTGGTCATCCACACCAACTCGAAATACATGTCGGGTAAGGATTCCACCAACCAGCTTCTTAACCACTGAGTCAGTAAAGAGTTTTGACATTGTTTCTGCAGACTATTGATTTTTTGGATACGTTAATGTCATAATATTTTAATTTGTCACTTCGGTCTTGTGTGTACATTCGCAGAGACATCTGCGGCAGCGACAGTAATGATAGTGATGAGTATCACTGCCCTGGTGGTCATCATGGTGCTGGGCATCTACCGCTTTCACATGGTCTATCTCGAAGGCCTAAAAGAAAAGGACGATGAATCGAAGGAGCCAGAAATAGTCTGGGATGACACAAACGTCACCATTACTGTCAATCCTATGGAGGTAACTTACACACTTGCTTCATTAGCCCATCCAGTAAGCGTTATTGCAGGGGTAGAAGCAGACAGCTTGAACAATGGATAGTTTTTCCTGCGGGTCTCAAGGACACATACCACTTAATTTTCAAGTCTATAAAGGGAAACTCCTTGTATTGCAGTATTAATTTTGAAATTCCTTTTCCATTTGGCCAAAGCAGTTTCCTTCATTTTCCTTGCTCAGTACCAGTAGCAAAGTACTCACATTGTGACCCAGTGTGGTCACACGCTCATTCACTTTCCCTTTTTGTCCTTCATATTGCCAGAATGCCCATCCTTTCAATACACTTAGTAATTGCTTGCCTTTGGTCTTTTACTATTCTCTGCTTTCTGACTATACAGTCGCATAGAGATAAAATTGAATTGATTCACTGAAAGGGCTCGGGGTTTACAATGCCATTTTTTTAAATTACACAATCGATGGAATGATTGTTTTCCACCTCTGTAGCTTAATAACATCAGATCATTGGCTACTAAGCACAACCTGTGCAGAGTATCATTTACAGTTCAACCATCAACAGTTGGCAAACAATGGTGTCCACCCCACAGACGTTCGACAAGTTAACTGACTATAGAAGTACAATTGCTAACTAAAGCAAACAGCAATAAAAAAAAAAGTGGACCAGATTGACCGGCTGGATCTGCAACCCGAAATTTACAAGCTGACCACTTCCACATTAGTGCGAAGCAATGCCATGGTGATTTGTTTTTTTCATGGCACGAAATTGCGAGCAAATCCGAGGTGGCAGAATAAGCTCTGGCACTGGACAGATGCACGCCTTCAATCCAAGAACCGAGAGTTAGCAAATTGCTCAAGATGGGCCAAATCGCAATTGGCCAAATCTATAAATATACGCCTTGCCACTACCAGCATGTTATTGATGGCACTGCAGCATAATCCAACAGTGTTGTTGATGATCCCATTCTGACAAAACAGTACATGATATGGGCACGATATCTGTTGATGGCATTACTAAAGGGCCCCCTATACAATTTGCCAGTCATGGACAGGGCAGAGATAAAAAGTGTATTTTGGCCGGGATTTATTGCTGGCATTACTGATGTATACCATCTGCCAGCCAGACTACAAACCTTGAAATTATAAGCCCCGGAAATGAGATCAATTCTGTGGCATCAGTGGCACGATTGCAAGGAGTCATTTGCACTTTTCAGAATCTGTCTGCTCCATTTATGCACCAACTTTGTGCAGGAAAGTGACTTTTTTTGTGAGTTGGCTGAAAGTCTCTCTTTCTAAATGTACCACAGAAGTGTGTGTGGGAGAAACTGAAAGCCTGAGATAGGCAGTTCGCACCTTATGAACAAAGGGAAGGTGTCTTGTTCAGTATAGTATGCAAGTATACAAATTTTTTGAGGTAATGATCAGCTTGAATTGTCCATAGTAGGAAGGGAATTATTGGTGTTGGTACATAGCAGGGACGCAAGCAAGAATTCTCCACTAAGTCCCCGGAAATCCAACTGGGTGGCACAGATTGCAAGGAGGTAAAACCACAACTACACATATAGCCTAATGCGGATACCTCAGTAGTCTATTTAACGCCACAAAACACCATCTTAAGCATTTCTGTTTAGCAAGCAAGAATGGATTTCCATCAGCCTCGTACTTTTGATTCAGAACTGAAAGCTGTATGAACTTAGACATGTCTCTCTCTCTCGTTTTCTGCGAAACAGAATATCGAGGGCCGACAGACCGCTGAGGACATCGAGGAGGAGTATCCTGAGAAAGACGATGAATGCATTGAAGAGGAGGAGGAGGAGGACGACGACGACGATGAGCTGGCTCGGAATCTGTCCAGTGCAGACTCGGATGAAAGCGAAGGGGAGGAGCACACAAAACTCGAGAGAGGAAGAGTGAAGGGCAAACTAGTGTGGGATGAGTCCACCTATTAACATCCCTCCTCAACTCATACACTCAGGACACACACACACACACACAAACAAAATCTGAAATTGCTGCCTGAAAATCTTAGATTATTTAACCGACCCACCAAGAATTTTCGTTTCGCCGACACCCACTTGTTGTCTAATCCGCTAATCTGGCCAGCGATGGAACTGCACCCACACACCCATCCTCAAAGTTCCTGTACCCTTTGTTTAAGGAGCTTAAATCAGTCTAGGAAAAAACAAGACTTGTCCACGTTTTTACCGGTTACATAAATATGAATATGCACTGACACACACACAAAAAAAACGAAAACCAGCATTGCTGGGGGAGTTTTTTGTTTTTGAACATGTTACATGTCTTAATGTCTCAACGTGTGGTTAATGGTTATTTTCCTTAACGCCAGCTTACAGAACACTTTTTTTTTGTCTAGCAAATAACACTGGAGAATTTATTTTTAATGTCGAATATTTTCAAATGTTTTTAACCACGATTATAAATAGACTTTGGTTTACACGTTCTAACGAAAGCACATAGAAATGCAGATTGTCTTTCGCCGTCTCGTCGAATTCCGTTCAAATTGTACTCGTAGAAAGGTTGGCGGTACAATTTTATAAATGCCTGTACACTGTAAATAGAAAGCTGTCGAGTAGAATGCATCCTTTCCAGCCTGTCACCTTGTTTTGTGCCCACATTTGCTTGTCAGGGAAAAAAAAAAAACCATTGATTATTAGTGTCTGTCTGACATCTGTCTTTTTCACATAAAAAGAGCAGGAATGGTAAAATCATGAGATGTCATTATTTTCTATCCTCAATTCAACTTCGATATAAAGAAAAAAAAAACATACAAATTGGAAGTTTGCCCTTTTACCATCTGGTTAAAAATATCAGTTGTGTAAAAAACAGCCCCACTTCATGTTTAGTAATGAGCTCTGTATCCCGTTTATCCCTATAGCCTTGTGTAAATTCAGGAGATATTTTCAAAGGGGGGGGGGGGGGGGGGTTGTGCAAATGAGGGCTTTGTGCTATTTTTTTTGCCGATTTATTAAAACGTCACCTGAGAAAGGCTCGTTTAACTATATATAAGTAGTAGGATCAAAATGAAGATGGATGTTCACGTAGTCATTCTGCTGTAGCCGGAAAATTGCTTGTTGTTCCTGCTATGCGACCTAAGCTAGAAAGAGGTTCATCGTTCGCCCCTTCCGCACTGTTTTAAAATGTACCTGTGGTCACCATTTTCCTCGTCCGCCACGTGCTCGTGATACCGCCGTCGTGAGATATTCCACCGCGCCCTCGATTGTCCCGTGTGCACCGTTGTTTGATATCTTGAACGAATCTGTTTGTTTTTGTAAATGGTTCGAGTTTCTCCGATGGTCGCTACGGAACGTTCTGACCAATAAAGACGTTTCTTTACAATAAACGAGTGTGTCTTTACCGTTTTTTTTTTTTTCTTTTTCAATCCAGGGACTTGATGTGAAATGTGAACTGGCTTTACTCTGAGACTTTTCTTGAATCGAGTTAATATTAGAAGGCATCGAATCGAACGGAGAAATCGCAGTCTCGTGCTGTGTGCTGCAGATTGTCTGGATGGTGCCTATGGAGGAAGAGATGGAGTCATTTAAAACTAGTTCCAGAACACCCAGAACCCAGAGGCCAGCCGCAGGAAATGAATCTTTCGGAAAGGGGGTAGAAAGATGGTTTTTCGACAGGAGCTCTATCACACAGGGCTCCGAATAATCCATAGGACCAAAGCGAAATGGGGCCCAGCATGCAGCAAGGCAGTGGAGCAATCCATGCTCTGTATGGAAGCGAAAAATAAATAAATAAATTAGCACACACAAGCAGGTGGCGCATTGGTTTTTTTTTTGGCTTCTGTTCTTTCAACTACCAATTGCAATCACTTAGATTTTGCTAGAACAAAATAGACATTTTTTTTTGTGCTCCACTGAATGGTTATATGACTATATATAGCATTGGGCCATGCATCTACACCATACACCCCGGCCTTCAGTGGTGTCCTACCTGAGCTAATCCACCTCTTAATACATACAGCGGGTAACAATGCCGTTACAAAAGCTAGAAATCCAGTGAACACAATTCAACAAGTCTCCTTTCACTGCAACAACAGCTGCAACACCCGCATACATCATTTCCATCAGAAGCATCGATTTTAACCACAATAAATAACCCTGGGTTTTCTGTGAATTTCTGTACATTTTCTATATCGAGCCCTTCCCACAATGTAGACATTGATATTTTGAATATTAATAAACTTCAGTCGCCAACTACAGCCCAAAACCCAGAAGCATCACAGAGACCAAACTCCGGGCTGATTGCATCCGCCTGCCAGATGACACTGCACCATCAGATCCAGAACCAGCTGGCTTTGGGATAGCTTTCACCCTAAGGCCATCAAGCTGCCGAATAGCGAGTGCACTAGCATGTGGTTTGCACATACCTCTATAGCAGTGGTCCCCAACCCCTGGGCTGCGGACCGGCACTGGTCCTTGGGTCAATTGGTACCGGACCACCCAGAAATGTATTATCTGATTGTGAACAATGTTTTATTGTGCTAAATGACCAGATTTTTTCCGCCATATCTGTCTATGACTCACTCTTGATGCGTGTCAAGATGCCTTGGTCACATGTTTTACCTCCATCCACTACCTTCTTAAAGGGGATCCGCTAAGACATAATACATTACCCCTAAATTGCAAAGTGACCATCCAATGCTTTTTTTTTTCCACCTTGTGCTATAGTTATGTGAATGGAGTACCATCGCACTACCAATGGACAGTCATCCTTTACATGTTGTATATAAATCAATAGAATATGCATGCAGTATATTAGCAATGAGGGCCTGTACATCCAAGAGTTGAATCCATGCAAATATTCTGCAAATAAAACCCAAGAAGGTGGTGATGTGCAGCAATTGGCAGACGCTCTTATAAAGAGTGACTTACAATTTATCTTATTTATACTCTTAAGGAATTGAGGGTTTGAGACATATCGCAACGAGACCGAGGCAACGAGACTGAGGCCTTGCTCGGTCCTCGGCCTTGCTCAAGGGCCCTTCAGGGGCAGCTTGGTGGTGTTGGGATTTAGATTTTCCAAACAAAATTCCAGGTCCTACTGACCTACCACTTCCCTACAACACACTGCATGGAAGGCTATTTAGCTTTATTTAGCTAGGTTTAAGCAACAAAAAATAAATAAAAAGGTGTGAATTGGTAAAGAGAAATGCATCTTTATGTTACTTTCAACTTTTTTTTTTGTCTTCCTTGTCTCTTTGTATTAAATGTACCACTGTATTATATACCCGCATGGGTGCTGCCAGTTTAGGACACGCACGGAAAATTAGCTTCATGAAATTGCATTGCACTGATCTCTGATAACCTGGCCAGGAGTTGCACTGCTTTCGTCTGGCTAGAAAGTCACGCCGCGTCGGCGTCGCTTTGTTCTCGTGGCGCAGACAGACACGCCAGCATCTCCTTGCTAAAGGGCAGGCTTTGTTCGCATTTATTCTATAGGTTCGGCTGGAAATGGCCTGTGAAATTGCTTTCTGGGCCCGAGTTAATAACCGACTGCAGTGTCGTCCGTGCAAGTGGGCATTGTCAAAATAAAACCCATTCATATTCAGCAACCGCTAGTCAGGGCCTGCACTGAATCTGGAGTTTCTTTCACAAACACTAAGTCGTGCCATGGACTGGATAGACAGCGAGCTTTAGAGCTCACGCATAATGGCTGAATTTACTCGCGGCTGTATGGCGGCATAATGCAGAATCTTTTTATTCGCGTCTGGAATTGATTTAATTTTTCCTGGATTGAGATCCATTTTTATTGGAGACTGATACTGTTGGATGTTTAGCTGATCACTTGGTCATTGGTGCTTCAATGGGTTTTTCTACTGTTTCTGAAAAGATGCACTCCTTTGGTTGCCACAAACTAAAAGCTTGACATTGCTGACCCCTAGTGTTAATTTTTTTTATCTTTACGCTTAAAAAAAAAAAAAAAAAAAGATCCATTTGATTTGTTTAATATTTGACATTCTTTAACATTCAACAATCCCAGGTAACCCTCAGCAAGATAAAAAAAAAAAAAAAAACAGGAGGAAACAGAACAGGGCTTTGATTAACAGCTTTAGCTACTAAAATATATTAATCACTGATCAAAATCTATCAATAATCTTTCTAGTAGAGGTCAACTGAACAGATTTGACCAATACCGATAGCTAGTTTGGATCGTAATAATCCGTTAATTAAAAGCGATAAAAATCACTTTAGAAAATAGATACTGGAAAAAAAAAAGGAAAATAATACACCATGTAAAATAGTATTGTTTATCTAGTAATAATAATAATAAAAAAAATACTGAATAACAAAAATGTGTTAAATATAATAAATATCGTAATTAATAAATGAAAAGTTGTAATTAATAAGTTATAAATAATAAATATAATATAGTGCCATCATAATTTATATTATTATTATAAATTATAAATATAATATAGTGCCGATGTAGTCTCGTGTGTAAAAACAAACAGCACACGGATTCAGTGATTCACCTCTAGAGGCCGCTCTTTTAATAACAGCAGACCGGAAGCCAGAAAAATCTATATGAATTTTTGCCGATAGCTCATATTTCCAGCGCTTGACTATAAGTGGCGATTAATTTTCAATTTTTCGAATCGCTCTAACTTTGTAGTACCCAATTTTTTTTATAATTGTGAGACTTTTTTGCATTGTGTTGTGCCATCTGCCAATAAGGTTTTCCTTTCACAAGTCATTAACTCTGCATATGCAATGTTGTCTTTATAAATTATCAAAGAATTCGAGAGGAAAAAAAAAAGGAAAAGTCGAGTCGTTTAAATGCTATGGGTCAATCTCAAGTATCCCAAGTATCCTGCCGAGTACCAAAAGCAAATGAAGAACCAAAAAAAAAAAAAAAAAAGAATGACCCTTGGCGAAATCCGCAAGGTATGTTGGGAGACTCTAGCAGAAAAAACTTCTCTGGTCTAAAAGAACTGCTTGGCTCTGGTACAAATTTCTACATTTGGAAGAAAACCAATGTACTCATCATCCCAGAATGAAGCCTGATGGCGGTAACACCACTGACTAGATTCACTATTTAATAGAAGTCTATTCCGTTGGCTGGACTGTGCCTCATTTTGGCTTCTCTCCCATTGCTCTTCTTTCTTATCTTTAACACCGTGAACGATTCGACTCGCTCCAGTATAAAGTCCTGGGAACAGCATGCCCTCTTACATTCGGCCCAAAGTTCATCGCCCACCACCACCATGCCTGTGGATTTCAACGGGACATGGGTTCTGGAGAAAAATGACAACTTTGAGGAATATATGAAAATTCTCAGTAAGCCTGAACGGCTGGGTATGGGGTGCGTTATGAATTCTTTTCTTGTCCACATGGTGCTTGCAAAAAGTCTTTCGTGTTTTGTTTCGCAGACGTTGACTTGGTCACACGCAAGATCGCCGTCCACTTGTCTCAAACCAAAGTTATTATCCAGGAGGGAGACGAGCTTACGATAAAGACGCTCAGCACCTTCAGGAACTATGAGGTCAGCTTGAAGATCGGGAAGGAGTTCGAGGAGTATACCAAAGGACTTGACAACAGAATGCTTAAGGTAGGAGTAATTATTTAAACCATCTTTTTCATACCTCAGACTTTTGGATTCACTCTGAAGCAGTCTTAGCTTGACATCTGACTCAGTATAGATGTGAACAAAATTATTGGCACCCCTTCATGAACACGAGCTCACATTTTTACTTACTCAATAACTTGACACAGATATTGTTTGTTCCGTGTTCTTTTTTTTCTGCGATTCAACAGAATATTTGTAATAATTACGGAATTACGGATTTTTACGGATTATTGCATCGGTCGGCGAAAGAAAATAAGACGGGCCTCTTGAAATGAACGAGTAATTTGTTCCCTTTTTAGAAAAATGTACATGTTAGTGCTGCAGTTGTATACAAGAATATCTGTGAAAACTAAACCAATTTAGTGCATTCAATTAAATAAATAAATAAATAAATACATTTGTTGTTCGCCGGAGGTTTGAAGCTGTTGGTGTGTGAACGAAGCTCCTCTGCTTCATCCGTCTCATTCCGTCTCCTCCAGAGCTGATTGTTCAACAGAGTTCTCTTCAGGGATCTGAGGCTCAGTTTGATACCATGCGATTCTTTGGATTGGAGCCTATTTTTCTATTTCAATGTGTAAAGCTTTCAGGCACTACATTGCACAAAGGGTTAAAAGGCATTGCTCAAAGGCCCCCCAAGAGTGGCAGCTTGGTGATACCGGGGCTTGAACCTCCAACCTTCCGAGTCTTAACCGATGTCCTACCACCTCACCAAGGAACATGGAAATAGCCACAAAAACGTACCATTTACGTGAGCAGAGGTTCAAAGCCACATCCATCCATGAGAGCAAAACAGGTCATTTCAAGAACAGTGACAATGAACCGATCATAGTGTCTGATTTTTGTGTATACAGAAGATGGCAGATAGTCCGGATTGTATGATGATCTTGTTGGAAACATCATCATGGCCTGGCATTAGAAGTCAAACCAATTAAAATTTCATAATTATTTTTAGCTACATTGAATGATTCCTAAAACCTATTCCTCCCTTTAAATAACGGGAACACACAATTTTTTTCTATTCATTCTTTGCCCATACATTAATGAATTCTTGTAAACAACCGAGGTAGATCAATTTGTGGGCTTATTATTGGTAAAATGTAGATTTTGTAATTTTTTTGGCGCCATTGTGCCAACAGACTTTGGTCAGCTGGGAGGGCAACACATTGGTGTGCACGCAAAAGGGAGAAAAGGCCAACCGCGGATGGAAGCAATGGTTAGAAGGAGATAAGTTACATTTGGTGAGATTTTTTTTCAGCAATTACAGATTCATAATGCATAGCATTCAATCTAGTAGTATCTCAAATAACCTTTTTTTTTTATTTTTTTGCAGGAGCTGTATTGCGAAGATGTCGTCTGCCATCAAGTGTTCAACAGAAAGCAATAACTACTTCATGAGCAATAAAAAGAAATTTTAAATAAATGTATACATGGTCGTATGTATAATATTAAACATTATGAAGCATGCATATTGCACTATAAGGTATAAACCAGAAACAGCCCTCAGTCATGTGCAATTTTTGGCCATTCATAGATTCAAAGTTTGGGCACCTCCGTTATGAACATTCAATGTCATGTATGTGATTTACCACAAGGTGGCAGCAGAAGACATTCTCATGAATGTCACCTGGAAAGACAGGAACGCCACAGACAAGTGAGGCCAAATCCAGATTTTGCTCCAATGAAGGTTGCCATTTTATTGATATAATTGTAATACATAGAAACAGAAATACCAACAACATTAAGGGTGTAACAAGTCTGCCATTTATGTGATCTTCCAAATAACAAAATATCCAGTGAATTGGGAACATTCTACATGAAAAACCTATAACACCCTGATTGCATAAGTCTGGGCACCACATTCAAAATGTGTCCTGTGGGTAAACGGCAGTCACTTGCCATTAATTACGGAGATTTGGATTAAAACCAGATTAAGTCGGCTATTGATAGAATATTTGCTTGAGTGTTTGCAACCAAGAGCCATGGGTACCAATCAGGAGAGGGATAGAAAAGAATATCGAAGGCACTTAACTGAAGGAACTATAGAACACTGTCAAAAGTGTCAATATGCAGAGAAAATGTGGCACCACAGAAACATTGCAAAGATCAAGTGTACAAAAGAACAACATTCAAGCTCTTTTAAGATTCATTTAGTCACCTCAAACTATGTGGTGGAAATGTTATGAGCTGATAAGAGAAGTTGAACATTTCAGAACATTTTCTAAAAAGGTATGTTTTTGGCCAATATGCATCATCATCTGAGGAACATTCTCTTTCACTAGATAGGCAAAAACGAATAGCTCCAAATACAGAGCTATTTTCGCAAGAACTTCTGTCCTTCTTCTAAAAAGGTGAAAATTAAGAGGCCCTTGCCGGTGCCCCGAAGCGGTAATCAAAACTAAGAAAGACATGGGAATGTCCAACAAATGAAATTTGAAGAAACTTAGAGTATTAGTTGGGGGGGGGTTGCAGACTTGTGCAAGGTTTTATTTATTTATTTATTTATTTTATGTTCCCCAATAATTCATTTTACATAGACTATTATAAAAAAAAAAGTATTAAATTATCATTCTTATACTTTATTATTATAACAAAGGTTTTGCAGACTTGGGCAAGGTTTTGTTTATTTATTTTTATATTCTTCAATTATTATTTTTTTCTCTCTGGATTTTCTATTTCCAGGAAGATTGCACACACACACACACACACACACACACACACACACACATACAGTATAACATTTACACACACTTCCAGGAGGCGGAGCATCATATTATAAGGGAATAATAATAATGTAGGGCAATAATAATGCGGTCATTTAGACCCTGTAATAATAATATTCATAATAATCATATTAATATTAATGGGGGTCTAAATTATAAACAGTCCCCTTTTCAATAGAGGACACATAGGATTTGGTAGTCTATTATTATTATTATTATTATTATTATTATATTGCTGTCTTTTAGAACATTCTAACCTTTCATTTGGCCAAAAGAAGGAATAATAAATAAATAAATAAATAAATAAATACATCATGATGGACTGTTGATTATATACACTATATTTCCAAAAGAATTGGGTCACTTGGTCATAAGTACGGCATGTGATATTTTTAGCATCTCATATGTATTACGAAGATGTCGTCTGTCAACAAGTGTAAAACAGAAGGCAAAAACATACACATAACGACCAAT
Source organism: Silurus asotus (assembly GCA_024362625.1). Lineage (NCBI taxonomy): Eukaryota > Metazoa > Chordata > Actinopteri > Siluriformes > Siluridae > Silurus > Silurus asotus. Next base: position 2,744,320 of record MU563656.1, read on the forward strand.
ATAAAGACATTGCAGTCAATGGACACATGGTCATGTCGATCATATTAAACAATATGAAGCATGCATACTGCACTAGAGACTCTGTGATGGTCATATCAGAGTAGTGGGGGAACAAGAACAAAATAATACTCAACAATCAAATATGGGGAGATCGAAGCAGTGGTACACAGACAGGAAGAAATGTGAGCCTTTTGGAAAGAGCGCCATAATGTCATCACTATGAAGCCAAGCACTCTTCAGCTTTCTCAAAGTGTGTTGTCGAGAACATTTCATAAAATATTTACTTTCTGCTCTCAAAGATTGTTTGATTTTTGGCCATTTATAGATAGCAGAAAGTTTTGGGCACCACTGGTATAGACTAAGCATTGAGTGTCATGTATGTGATTAACCACAAGGTGGCAGCAGACATTAAGGAATAAAGCCAAATCCAGAGTTTTTACCAGTAGAGGTTGTCATGGTGATTATTTCAGACTAGGTGGACATTTTTTCAAGTGTTTATATAGATATATTTTAGAAATAGCCAGAACTGCGGGATACATAGACCAACCTGTTCCTCCGTCTCCCTTCCCCCTCAACCCACCTCCACCTCCACCTCCTCCCACTGTCAACCAACCTGTCCCTCCATCTCCCTCAGCCCTCAACCCACCTTCCACTCCCTCCACCCTCAACACACCTCCTTCTCCTCCCAACGTCAACCAAGCTGTTGCTCCATCTCCCTCAGCCCTCAAACCACCTTTTACTCCCTCCCCCCTCAGCCCCATCCCTCTCCTACCACCCTCAACCAACCTCTTCCTCAATCTCCCTCAGACCTCAACCCCCTCACTTCGACCACCCCCTTCTCCTTTCCCCTCCCACCTCAACCCACCTTCCACTCCCTCCCCAACCTCATCTCTCTCCTCCCACCCTCAACCAACCTCTTCCTCCATCTCTCTCAGCCCTCAACCACCCCTTCAACCCTCCTTCTCCTTTCCCCTCCCACCTCAACCCATCTCCTCCCACCCTAACCCACCTCCCTCTCCTCCCACACCAACCAACCTCTTCCTTCATATCCCTCAGCCCTTAACCCACCTTCTTTTCTCTCCCCACCCTCAACCAATCTCTTTCTCCAACTCTCTCAGCCCTCAACCCCCCCTCGACCCCCTCCCCCTCCTTTCCCCTCCCACCTCAACCCACCTCCCTCTCCTTCCACCCTCAACCAACCTCTGCCTCCATCTCCCTCAGACCTCAACCCACCTTCCATTCTCTCCCCAGCCCAACTCTCTCTCCTCCCACCCTCAACCAATCTGCCCCCCACCTCAACCCCATCCTTCTCCTCCCACCCTCAACCAATCTGCCCCCCACCTCAACCCCATCCTTCTCTCACCCTCAACCAATCTCTTCCTCCATCTCCCTCGGCCTTCAGCCCACCTTCCACTTCCTCTCCCTGACCCTGAATCCCCTCTTCTTCCATCCTCTCCTTCTTCTTTCCCCTCAAATCCTCCTTCCATCTTCTTCGCCTCATAGTAAGTCACCTGCAACGTCCTTTACTCACATTAATTAGTCCAAATAAAATTCCCTATTTAATGTTCTAACAATTAAAAACATTAAAAAATCACATATTTTAAACAATTTCATTCACATGAACACATTCAATAAAATATATTTTCTTACACCCAGTTCATGTGCTGATTCACACCTCAGCTATGGAAATCACACAAACTCGACACAAACATTTTTCTAAAAGTCCACATTATCTCCCACAAAGTACAAACAAACTGCACCACCATATTAATGCTGAAGTCAAGCAAGAAAGGTGCAGAAGTATATTAGCGCATAGTTTACATTTTTTGTGTGTAGAAACCTAAAATTGATAAAGTATATAATTAATTCTAATGGTATAAAAAATCAAGATGTCACTCACCTCTTCTTCCCTTCATCCAAGTAAGTTTGCCTCACACGGGTTGTGTCTTATTCCACACACTAGCGTACTATCGAGTGCGTTTAAAGTAGTTTCGTACCGAGTTTCTTCTGCTCACTTGTAGGAAGGGAAGTGCGGATTGAGACGCGCTCCATCCTAACCACGTGGGCCAAGATTCTCGATGGTGATTGGCCAAAATCTATTCATTAATACTAAAAGAGAGAATGACGCGCCAATATTATAAATATATTAGTTATTTATCCACGTATTTAATAATATACAAATTAAAACTATCCAAAATGAAGTATACGTGTTTAGTGCTTTTTTTGTATGCTTTTTTAACCTTCAAAATAATACAAAAACAAAAAGACATTTATTTAGTCATGCAATTTGTTTTTATTTATTTATTTATTTATTTATTTAATAACATGTTTGGTCCCCTACAAAATTCCTAAAAGGCCATGCATTATAAAAAAAAATTTTTCTCGTGATCACGACTTAATCTTTGTGATTTTGACTACTCATTAGGATGACACTTTCGCGAGGTAAAAGTCGTTTTCGCGTGACGCGACATTCTGAAACGCTTTTAGAATTTCCCCTGATGAGCGAGGCGCTGGCGACTGCGGCAAGGAAAAACTCCCTGAGACGGCATAAGAGAGAAACCTTGAAAGGAACCAGACTCAAGAGGGAACTCGTCCTCATCTGGGTTGCACCGAATGTCCATTTATAGCGGATAAACGATATTGCGGGGTTCAGTGATGGTGATCAGAAGAAAACTGTAGTCCTGAATCAGTGTATCAGACTGAATCATACTGTTGATATTAACTACAGTCCAAATCCATCCTCAAAGCTCTCGTTCTTACTCTGTAATTTCATAGAACCACAAAGGGTGTTGATGAGAAATTATTCCCAGCTGCACAAAGTGGCCTCCAATGGTTCTGGTGCCACATCTAGAACATACAGAAGTCATAAGAGTCCATGCATTATAATGGATTTTTCTTTTGTCGTCATCACGACTTGATTTCCGTCGTCGTTTCCTTCTAGAGACCGAATCGTGGATAATAACCATAACAGACCAGACACAGGAACTTTCCCCAGACACTTTATATACATGACTGATCTGTGATATACTCTGTATCCCTATTTAATATTGTCTCACATTGTTTTTATTGTCTTGTATAGTCCATGCTGAATCTATAGTGTTATTAATGTCTGTACTTTTGGGATTCACTAACAGCTGGAACCAAATTCCTTGTGCGTTTCAACACACATGGCCAATAAACCTGATTCGGGGGGAAATGACGTCATCATTACGCGACACCAAGAAAGAAAACAATATATAAAGGACTATTAGGATTTCAGTAGGTCGTGAAAAAAGGGAAAAAAATCTCTCTCTCTCTCTCTCTCTCTCTCTCTCTCTCTCTCTCTCTCTCTCTCCTGTCCACCATGCTTCAGACAGACCCCGCACCTCCATCCCTCACCCACAATGCCTTGCGTGCACACGTCATCACTTCCGACAACACGTTTCAGGAAGTTCCACGTCAGATTTTTTTGTGTATTGCCGTGTAGAGGAGCGCGTACAGAACCGGTGTCAGAACCGTAGGATTTCTTTAGCAAGGGCTAAAAGCAAACAAGAGCAGATATGGTGAGTAAAAACATTATATATTGTGATATAAAAATATATATATAATGCAATATGCAGTAGGAAGCAGCACAGCTGGTGTTAGCGTTACATCCGGGATACACCGGAGGCCGTATCGCCACACAGACCTAATGCTAACAATGCTAATGTCTTTCTTTCTTAATTTATTATTTTAATATTCTTTTTTTCTTTTGCGCGTTTTTTATTACTATTTCATTTTATGCAGTACATTTTTAAAAAGTCGTCAATAAATTGAGGTTGTTCGCTTGAAGGCTAACTAATGTGCAGAATAATGTATTAATCACAAATTAATGTAGACACTTAATAATTAAAAAATACAATAGTTATAATTAATAATTATAATTATTATTATTAGAGCCTCATTTTCAATAGAGGACACTTTTTTTTATTTAGGTTTGGTGCATTTGCTGTCCATTAGATAAACGTTAAACGTTGTATGTGTTATTAATTATTAATAAATGAAACAATGTTGTTAAAAAAAAAAAACGTCTGTCTGCTGTCAATAAATTGAGCTTGTTCGCTTGAAGGCTAACTAATGTGCAGAATAATGTATTAATCACAAATTAATGTAGACACTTAATAATTAAAAAATACAATAGTTATAATTAATAATTATAATTATTATTATTAGAGCCTCATTTTCAATAGAGGACACTTTTTTTTATTTAGGTTTGGTGCATTTGCTGTCCATTAGATAAACGTTAAACGTTGTATGTGTTATTAATTATTAATAAATGAAACAATGTTGTTAAAAAAAAAAAAAAGGGACACACAGGGTGATTAAACCATTTCTGTTAAAACATCTGCACTACAGTGGTGTCCTACTTGAAGCAAGAGCATCTTTAAGGCACCACGTTTATAGAAAGCGTTCATATTATAGAGGAATTCAACAAGTCTCCTTTCACTGTAGCCACAGCTGCATACGTCATCTTAGTTTTCCTGGGTGGTTTGAAATGAAGATTTTCTTGACTGCAATCTTTTCTTATAAAAGGCCCACCTTGTAAACGTCCTTATAAGTCTGCGTATCAAATCGGTTTCTTCCCTTCCGTTGTACTTCTTCGAAACATCTTGAGCTTTGAAATCTCCCGAAGAATTACCTTGGATCTCGTTGCTGGCCTTGTTACATGAAACCGTCTTGCACGACCTCGCCATGGCTGTTCCTCACGGATCTACATGTGAAAGGGACGATCTGCCTAAAACCTTGGCAGACTATGATGGATGGATGGATGGATGGATAAATGGATAAACATATACTCATATATATATACTCTCACTCTGTATTCCAGCTGTTAGCAATGTTTTTTTTTTCTTTTAAATGCAATGGCTGGATAGATAGATAGATAGATAGATAGATAGATAGATAGATAGATAGATAGACATTGTGCTAGATTTACATATAATTAAGTCCAATATAATTGTTAATTCCTTCTCCAGAACACAGTAATCCCCCGTTTATAAACGATCAATATATATATTTTACGTATATATACGGTACTGTACTGTATTAACATTTCACTTAATTTATTAATGAATAATTATATTTTTATTAACAAACGGCCATTATTTCAACATACAACAAATTATTTATGTGGCAAATGCAATTCGCCCCATGGTAAAGCGGGGGATTACCGTATATTTGACTTGGTATCCGTAATTGGGTTTATATTTGTCTATTTATAGTCGATCGCCTCTAATGAATTAATTCTTCTGCGGTATAAAGAAAAAAACGCCTGTAGAAGTCGAGGAAGCCTTAACGTTTACTCTGGAGAATCTCGTGTCGAATCCGTGAAGTTCTCGTGTAAACGTTTGGTTGGATGTTAGAACGGGTCCGTTGTCAGAACCACTGACCAATCAGAATTGAGCATTCAGCAGCACTGGCGTAAGAGTCACCGATTCAAAAACCAGACACCTACGAACGGAAAGGCAGAAAGGAACAAACCCACCGGAGTTTTCGAATCTGATTGGTCAATTTGAATCAAATAGATTTTTTTTTATTTATTTTTTTTTTTTTATAACCATTCATAGTATGACATGCAGCTTAATGCTTTTGTACGATCACATTTGTGGGGTATATCGTTAAAGGCGATCGTTAAGACCCTAACCGTTTTCCTGTCCGGTTTTCTCGCAGCCTCTCAGGCTGGACATCAAGCGCAAGCTCACGGCTCGGTCGGACCGCGTCAAAAGCGTCGACCTCCATCCCACCGAGCCATGGATGCTGGCCAGCCTGTACAACGGCAGCGTGTGCGTCTGGAACCACGAAACACAAGTAAGTAAAAGGAGGAGTTTAATAAACTTAGTATTGTTTTGGACAGAGGGAAGCAGCCAATCACATCCTCTCGTGCATTTTCTCCCACGGTAGACTTTGGTGAAGACCTTCGAAGTGTGCGATCTGCCAGTGAGAGCTGCGAAGTTTGTCGCCAGGAAGAACTGGGTCATAACCGGAGCAGTAAGAACGTTCTTTTACAATACAAGCGATTATTTTTTTTCTCCCCGTCCGATTTCGATTGTCAAGTTCAATCCCTTTTCCATCTTCCGAACTCTAGGACGACATGCAGATCCGCGTTTTCAACTACAACACGCTCGAGCGCGTGCACATGTTTGAGGCACATTCCGATTACATCCGATGCATCGCCGTGCACCCGACCCAGCCCTACATCCTCACCAGCAGTGGTACGTATATACCCTATACACAAATGGATGCTGGAATAAAAAATCGAACAGCATGCGGTGTCGGTGATTCGCCTCTAGAGGCCGCTGTCGCAACAATGGCGGTCGACCTCTTATATACACTATAATATGTAAATTCCGCACTGTATGGGTTTGATCCAGCAATTCTTGGCGTGTGTGTGTGTTCAGACGATATGCTGATTAAGCTGTGGGACTGGGAGAAGAAATGGTCGTGCAGTCAGGTGTTCGAAGGCCACACGCACTACGTCATGCAGATCGTCATCAACCCCAAGGACAATAACCAGTTCGCGAGCGCCTCGCTGGACAGGACCATCAAGGTGAACTTTCCCGATCGTCACCATTGTCTCGATAACCCTAGTATTCGAGAAAATCCAAAAGACCACCTGAGCACAGGATCCAAAAAAAGTGTAGCATGTTTCGTTTCTTGATATTTCAGGTATGGCAGCTTGGTTCCTCGTCTCCCAACTTCACCCTGGAGGGCCACGAGAAGGGAGTGAACTGCATCGATTATTACAGCGGCGGCGATAAGCCGTATCTCATCTCCGGCGCCGACGACCGGCTGGTGAAGATCTGGGACTACCAGGTGAGGGCTGATCTCTCTCTTTCTCTTTCACTCTCTCGGGTTTCTTGTCACTTCGTTCCCACTTACACGCCCAATTGTTCCCCTCAGAATAAGACGTGCGTGCAGACGCTGGAGGGTCACGCCCAGAACGTGTCGTGCGTCAGCTTCCACCCCGAGCTGCCGATCATCGTGACGGGATCCGAGGACGGTACGGTCACAGTGTCCACCTGTAAAACGCGTACACCGAGACGAATGACTTACGCCGCCTCTTTTACCCACGTTTAGGCACGGTGCGCATCTGGCACTCGAGCACCTATCGGCTGGAAAGCACCCTGAACTACGGCATGGAGCGCGTCTGGTGCGTGTGCGGCCTCCGCGGATCCAACAACGTCGCACTCGGTTACGACGAGGGCAGCATCATTATTAAGGTGATACCCTGCACTTTCACTAATGGTTACGGAATATGCTGTAATGTTCTGACTTTTGTTTTTGTTTTTCCCCATTAGCTTGGTCGCGAGGAGCCCGCCATGTCCATGGACACCAACGGGAAGATTATCTGGGCCAAGCATTCTGAGGTCCAGCAGGCCAACCTGAAGGCCATGGGCGACACGGAAATTAAAGACGGAGAGAGGCTGCCACTGGCCGTCAAAGACATGGGCAGTTGTGAGATCTACCCCCAGACTATTCAGCACAACCCTAACGGAAGGTTAGTTGACACAAATTTGACCAAATCTACACAAAGCTTCCCAATGAAACGGTTCTTGAGGTCGGGCCTCCACTATACTTGAACATCTGACAGGGACATGTTCCCTCTCGGACACTTTACATCACCCAATTCCAGCACGTTGCCTCTGATGTACCATGTTAACGTATACCCGTTTACGACCAGGTTCGTGGTGGTTTGCGGCGACGGAGAATACATCATCTATACAGCCATGGCTCTGAGGAACAAGAGCTTCGGCTCAGCCCAGGAGTTTGTTTGGGCCCACGATTCTTCAGAGTAAGTAGTGTTCTGCTGCATCACACATAGACGATCACAAGAAGTGAAGGAAAAACAACGAAATATCTCGTTCTCGTGTGCAGGTACGCTATTCGAGAGAGCAGCAGTGTGGTGAAAATCTTCAAGAATTTTAAGGAGAAGAAGTCCTTCAAACCTGATTTTGGGGCCGAAGGTCATTTTCACTTTCGTATTTGCAAAAGCGATCGAGCAGCTGTTTGTCGGAGTACTTCGAAGTACATGAGATGTTTTTTCTTTTTCATTTCTTTCAGGCATCCACGGTGGCTTCTTGCTGGGCGTGAGGTCCGTCAACGGCTTGGCTTTTTACGACTGGGAGAACACCGAGCTGATACGCCGCATCGAAATTCAACCAAAACATGTAATGCTTGTTAAAATTTACATTTACACAGGAATATATATTTATATATCTTCTCAAGGGACAATTATTATAGAAATGAAACTTTCAGAGCATTCTTTTGATTTACTGTCCAAAAGTGAGTACACCCGAATATTTTCCGAATAAATTCACCAGAGCTGCACAGATTGTTGCTGGGATCCTGTTTCACTCCTTCATAATGACAACACGAAGCTTGCTGGATGTCAGACACATGGCGCCTCTCCACCTTCTGCTTGAAAATGCCCCACGGGTGCTCAATAGGGTTCAGGTCTGGAGACGTACTTAGCCAGCTTCTTCAGTAAGACAGTTGTCATCTTAGCGTTGTGTTCGGAGTCGATATTATGTTGAAAAACCGCCATCCGGCATCATGTCCTGATTCAGAATGTCACAGTACATGTTAATGTCTATGTTTCCGTCAACGAACTGCAGCTCCCCAGACCAGTATGCTGCCACCACCATGCTTTACTGTAGGCAAGACACAGTTTTCTTATACCAGCAATTTGTTGTACACATTTCTGTAATTAGATCTTCTGGTCCGACTCCGGAGAGCTGGTGTGCATCGCCACGGAGGAGTCCTTCTTTATCTTGCGCTACATGGCAGACAAAGTGGCCGCATCCCAGGAGTCCAACGAAGGGGTCACCGAAGACGGCATCGAGGACGCTTTCGAGGTTAGAGTTTCCTGTGTTTATCGTTTATTTGCGCACGCAGTCGTCTACCGGGCGTTCAAATCTTTTTGATCATTGTGTGTCTACATGATTATATCAGAATTGCATGAATTCACATGCGTGCAGGTGCAAGGTGAGATCCAGGAGATTGTAAAGACAGGTCTGTGGGTGGGAGACTGCTTCATCTACACCAGCTCGGTCAACCGGCTGAACTATTTTGTCGGAGGCGAGATCGTCACCATCGCTCACCTGGATAGGTGGGTTTCATCAGCGTCCCGAATGTCATGAAAATACCCCTTTTCCCCCCATTTGTGGGTTACATCCGAAGCTTTTGATCTCCTCAGGACCATGTACTTGCTGGGCTACATCCCGAAAGATGACCGCCTGTACCTCGGAGACAAGGAGCTGAACATCGTCAGCTACTCGCTGCTGGTGTCGGTGTTGGAGTACCAGACAGCCGTCATGCGGCGCGACTTCTCCATGGCCGACAAGGTGCTCCCGACGATTCCGAAAGAGCAGAGGACCAGGGTGGCCCACTTCCTGGAGAAACAGGTACGACTTCACCCACGGCCGCGCGACGCCGATGTACCGGATCCATCTCTAAAAAGAATTATATTATTATTAATTATTATAATTATTCTATTTGTAGGGTTTCAAGCAACAAGCGCTGGCCGTCTCTACCGACCCAGAGCACAGGTTTGAACTTGCTCTCCAACTAGGCGAGCTAAAAATTGGCTACCAGCTAGCCGTTGAAGCAGAGGTATGAATCGTGTAGCTCGAAAAATTAATTAATTTATTATTTTTACTCAAATTCTATCGTTTTCCTGAGCAAGGCTCCTGAGGTTTAGTTGTCAAATACATTTTTTGTTCTATATTTTAGTCTGAGCAGAAATGGAAGCAGTTGGCAGAGTTGGCTATCAATAAGTGCCAGTTTGGCTTGGCACAGGAGTGCCTTCATCACGCCCAGGACTACGGAGGCCTGCTGCTGTTGGCTACAGCCTCTGGCAACGGCGCGATGGTGAGCAAACTGGCTGAGGGCGCAGAGCGAGACGGCAAGAACAACGTTGCCTTCATGACCTACTTCTTGCAGGGGAAGTGAGTACTTTTTTCCCCCCCCAAATTAATCCTGTATTTTTTTTTTTTCATTGCTACTAACATACTGATCTTGTTCAATTCTTCCTTAAGATTGGACCAGTGTCTGGAACTCCTGATTAGAACCAATCGCCTGCCTGAGGCCGCCTTCCTTGCTCGCACCTACTTGCCCAGCCAAGTGTCCAGGTGCTTCCCCTTACACACTCCATAACTTCTCTCTCAGATTTTAATTAATATAGAATTTGGCAGATTTTGAACACACTGCTGCCACCTAGTGGCACCAATTCACTAATCATTATCTCATTAACGGAACGTAGGGATTCTAAGCACAAAAGTTAATGACGTGATAATTCTATGTAGATGTAATGTACCTTTATCTATTAGAAACCGTTTCTCGGGCGCATTCTCTCAGCACCACTGCTCCTAGAGGGAATATGAGGTATCACAACACTACAGAGGCCGAGGCATGTCCTGAGAGTCACATAGACTAGAGATTAACATGGCAGAGGTAGAGCTGCGTCTTCCTGGAGACTGAAAAGGAAATAAACGTCTGTTTTTTTGCATCAGTTGTGGACAAGCACATCCCTGATGTTACGGCATCAGCCTTATAGATCACATGTTGACTGGCAAAAATGTGTGCCTCGTTTATAAACGTGGGTTTACTGCGTGTTATTACCAGAGTGGTAAAGCTGTGGAGAGAGAGCCTTTCGAAAATCAACCAGAAAGCGGCAGAATCCCTGGCCGACCCCACCGAATACGAGAACTTGTTCCCTGGGCTGAAGGAGGCTTTCGTGGCTGAGCGGTACCTCCGAGAAACCTGCCTGGACAAGAGCAGGCCTGCCACCGACTACCCACTGGTCACGGTGAGAGACCTCAGAACCCTAGTGTATAAGCATATTTGTGTAGCTCCCCCAATGTTTCATGGCTAACTCAACGGATCCGTGTCTGTCTAGCTCAACGAGGAGCGGAACATACTAGAAGAAGCCAGCGGTTACGAACCGAAAGGCGTTCTTCCCACTCATACACAGGTTTAATTCCACAATTTTTTGTCTTTGTATATTATAACGCTTCTGGATATAAAGCTGGTAATAAACTGTGTATTGGGTTTGTTCACAGCAGAACTCCGAACCTGAGAAGGCTCCAGCAGAAGCAGAAGTTTCGCCAGTCACGGATGCTGCTGTAGCCGCTCCCGTCGCTAGTGCGGCTCCTCCCCAACCCGAACCTGCGGAAAAAGACGAGAATATTACACAGTTCAGAGAAAAGGTACGGTATTAATAAATAATCATTTTCATCAGGATTTCGCAAACATATCCTTATCATTCCGGCTTTTTGCGCTCACAGACCCTGGAGGAACTGGAGGACGACCTGGACAACATGGAGCTGGACGACATCGACACTACAGACATCAACCTGGACGACGACTTCTTAGACGACTGACCGCATCCCGAGATGACGAGATTTATTTAAAAAAAAAAAAAGACCAAACATTTACTTTGTCGTCCTGTCGTTAACCGCGAAGTCGCCCCAGAGCAGAAGAAATGGAAGGATGATGTGGACTGAGCAGGATATCTTTTGGGAACATGCTGTTTAAAGAGGGGGGGGTGTATGTGTTCGAATTTTCTACTACATGCAGGTTCTTGTTTTTGTTGTTTTTCTTTTGCCATTACATTAAAAACTGTACATTTCGAGTCATGATTCAAGTAATGAATAAATCTATACATTAATCTATAATTATTGCTTATTTGTGGATATAGAACAGCTGTCTGAACAAAATCTTCCACTATAAACAAACATACAAAGAATGGCACACGTTTGCATGGTAATTCATGCCATAACTATGTATATACATACACTAAAATTGCCAAAGTATTGGGACGTCTCCATTTTTCATCCATTTGCAGTATTTCCCCAAACTTTTTGTTGACGCATGGATGGATGTACGGCCAATGATAAAACCAAAGCATACAAAAATACATTTGGATTGGACTTAGGGTTTGGAATGAGAAGCAAAATGAATGATTGATTTGCAGCAATCAGTAAACGTGTTGTGATACAAGTGTGCAACCCTCTTGGTCCGTACATGAGAGAAGGGATTTACCAGTCAGTTTAGCAGTCCTTCTGAACTTCAGTGTTTCTCAATTAAATCTCTCGATCTCTTCAAAAAAAAAAAATCTCGGCAAGATTTTGCTGTTAGTGCCGACGCTGGAGACGCTGGAGTCAAGTCCAAAACAATGAGCTGTAACAGTAGAAACCCTCTGACCAAACCAGTGTGCATTTGATGTGGTTTTCCTGAAAAATTTGTTATAGAAAAAGTTTGACTGCCTCTGAAACAATAAAAGCAACACTTGTCATCCTGTCCAGAAGGTGGTGCTGTCACCAGCATTATCAGCAACCATAAAGTCCTAAAGAAGACCATCCATGCACATGAAGTGAGAACTGAGCAGGAAGTCAAACCTGCCAGCAATTAACTATCTAACAAGATCAACACCATTTTCTCCATTGGGTAGGAACATGGCCAGTGTTGGAAAGCCAAATCCCCTTTGGGACAACATGTGCTTCTATTGTTCAGGATGTTTGAACAATCCTGTGGTTTTAAGATGTTCTCATAGGTTGTGTAAAATCTGTGCACAAAGTTACTGGGAGTTGACCCAGTCTCTGAAATGTCCTGTTTGTTTGAGAGAGACGTTGTGTGAGGTGTCTTTACAACATATGAGTTGGGAGTTATCAAGACCAAAGAGGGAAAATGTTCTTGAGGATGAAATGGTGAGTGAATATTTAAGTTGGTTGGACACGTATTTGTATTTAGATTTATGCATATGTCTTGCGGAATGTTTGATTTTACCCAAATAAGGCAGTGGACCAAGTGGGGTACGATACTACAGACCAAAGGCTGATCACCAATATTCTTTTTTTGAACAATAAATATAACTAACAACTTTGGTTGCACCATTAATCTATTATATTGTGGTTTCATTCGGGCAAAACAGACGATTTCAACCAATTTTACAGTTTTGCGTAACAAGTCCAGCCATAGTAACTCCGAATTAACGATTCCAAATTTCCTTAAACACAAATGCTAGTTTTTAAAAACAGTTTTTAGACTAAAGGCATTCTGACATTGGGTGACCCTTGGCTTGTTACTCCACCTTCCCACAGGGGTGGTCAAATCAATAATTCATTAGCTAGCCTAGAGGGCAGGTCAAAGTTCCAGTATGCTTGCCCAGTCTGATGTTCTGCTTGCCCGGAGGTCCAATTAACTAAAAAGTGTCAACCAAGACGCATTTTCTTTTAACAAATGACTAGCTAATTATGTACATTAAAACAGACTATGGAAAATTAGCAAGCACTTGAATCCTTGAGCGGGGTGACTTTCTAGAGTCTTTCCTTCAATCTAGCATTAAGGGTTAATGTCTCACACTGTACTATACTCAGATTAGTCATTATTTTCACACATCTTTGGATTTTGGAAGGACTGTCAAGCATTTGTCCATGCTAATCAATATTCCTAGTAAAATCCTTTAACCTTATTAGCCAGACCTTGACCCTGTGTTTTGGTTTTGTGTGAAGGGTTATGTATGCAACAGAGTCGTATACCATTACAAGAAAGTGCATTGTAAGACCAATTCGACCAGCCCACCTTAAAGATTCTTCAATGGAGTGTTGTTGACCACCATGTACTTATAAAACTAGCATGAAAGCCGAATGCATTTGCTCAAGAAAAACTTTAGCAGCTAGGTACATCTGATAAACTCTCCTTGGCAGGTACAACCAAAAATGTGGCTTCAAATGGCAGCGAGCACGGTGACTTCAGAAGAACATGAAAAGCATGACACTGCGAAGGACATGAGGTGCAAATACAAACCAATAGAGCTGAAGTTATCAGCCTATTTCAATATCCATGATACTGGTATACATGGATTTAACGAGGAGGATGTCGCCCAATTCATGGTAAATTTCATTATTATTTTTGAAATCATAACCAATAATTTGATCTTGTCAGAAATTTTGAAAGTGTTTTGTCATTTTTAGAAGCAGCCCCGAAAGTGCAGGTATGTATGTTTTTGTTTTGCTCATATTTACAAGGACTAACTTTGCAAGCCCTTAAACCCTAACGCAATTGCCAACTTTTCAGAATAAAGCACGAACAAGAGCTTACCACAGTTGAGAAGAAAATGTTCCCTTTGCATTTGAGATCCCCTGAAAGAAAATCTTCTAGTGAGGTACCAAGTATGGCCTCAGTGGGTCAGAAAGCCCAAACTCCTTCAAAAGCCTCATCTCCTCAACTGGCCTTAAGAGCCAATCTGTGCCCTGAGTGTGGCAAATGTTTCAAAAGCAAATCAGCCCTGAAAACCCATCAGAAATCGCACTCTGTAAAGAAGCTGCATGGGTGCTTCACCTGTGGAAAGCAATATGCTAGCAAGGGTGAACTTGCTTTACATCAGAGGCTTCATACGAATGAGAGGCTCCACAGTTGTGCCTATTGCAAAAAGAAGTTCACAAGGAAAAAGGACTTGATATGCCATGAAAGGAGTCACACTGGAGAGAAGCCTTTCCCGTGTACTTTCTGTGGGAAGAGCTTCAGTAGGAGAAGCTCGCTCAAATTGCATACACAGTGGCACGAGGGGATCAAACAGTACCAGTGTGACCACTGTGGAAAGTCTTTCCTTACGTCGACATCCTTGAGGAGCCACAAAGCAACACACACTGGAGAAAGGCCCTTTGCTTGCCATCAGTGTGATAAAACATTTGTTCTAAAACCTCAACTGGCGGCTCATTTGCGTGTTCACACAGGACAAACGCCCTACAGTTGCTCAGTGTGTGAGAAGGCTTTCACAAGGAAGCAAAGCCTCACCGTCCACCAGATAACTCATCAGAACGAACGGCCGTTTAAATGCCCGGACTGTGACGGTAGCTTTAGACGTGCTGACCACCTCAAGTCACACCAGGTGGTCCACTCGAGCGACATGCCGTACAAATGCGATCGCTGCGGCAAAGCTTTTAAGCATCAGAATTATCTTAAGATTCACGTACGTGTTCATACCGGTGAAAAGCCCTACAGCTGCAAAGAGTGTGGGAAGAGCTTTGTATCGTCCGGTGACCTGAGAGTCCATTGCAGAATCCACACATTAGAAAGAAACTACAAGTGCTCCGAGTGCGAGAAGACTTTCCGATTCTTGCCCTCCTTGAAGATCCACCAGAGGACCCACTCTGACGAGAGACCGTACCATTGCCGTGAGTGTGGCAAAAGCTTTCTTGCTGCCTCCAACCTTCAAACCCATGAAGAAATGCACAAGAACGAGCGGCGCCACCGTTGTACAGAGTGTGGTCAGGGTTTTAACTCCTCCTGCACTCTGAAGTCCCACCAGATGACCCATTTGCCCAGGACCAAGTTCCATTGTGATGTTTGTGGCAAGAATTTCATCCGCAAAGACACTTTTAGAACTCACCAAAATATCCATTCAGGAGCAAAAGTCTACGATTGCCCGGAGTGCGGAAACAGCTTTAGCAGCGCTAGCAATTTACACAGACACGTACAGAACCACAAAGTGAAGCCCATGTATCACTGCAGCGAGTGCGAGAAGAGTTTCAGTAGCGCAGCATACGTAAAGAAGCACCAGCTAGCCGTGCATGCAGCAGAGACGCCGTATGTCTGCGCCAAGTAAGGGAAAAACCTTAATGCCGGTGGATTGTCCTAGCTGGAATTCTCAAGAGAGCCTTACAGCAAAGGATGAAGGAACCATCTGACTTTGTATTCAATATCTACATTCGCACGGGCAAATCTGTCCTCCGTGGAATGCCTGAGTGGGGGGGGGGGGGGACCTTATCAGGAATATTATTTTTCACCCCCTTTTTTTGTCACGGTACAGGGTTTCATTAGCAATCCAACCGATCTGATTTATATTATTCATGTCAAATATCTAAATTTCCAAATGCTTATTTTTCCAAGCTGTTCATGCCAGGTTTGTCTCTGGTAACTGGTAATGAGAATCTGCATAGTAAATTGAATTTTCTCGCACCTTTCAAACGAGTGTGCTGTTCATTTTCAACTTGGGATTTCTCTGAAGAGTTTGTTTTGTAATGCAACAGCTAAATATGGAGCAGAAGTTCGGGTAAATAGGTCAAGTGGAGAAGATGTTGACAAGGTCATGGATTCAAATCCCAGCACCAACAAGCTGCTACTGCTGGGTCTTAAAACGAGGCCATTAACCCTCAGTTGCTCAGCTGTATAACAGAGAGGACTGTAAGTCGCTCTAGATAAGGACATCTGCCAAATGCTTTGAATGTAAAGGTATCATATGTGTCCTTACTCACTTAAAGTGCTTAAAGCAAGGTTAATAAATTACACTGAGAACTCAATGAGAGGCTTTGACATTTAAACCTCGGTTTTAGTGACCTTTAGAGCACTGTAGAACAAATCCGAGTTTATATTGACATTTAATTGTACATGTATGCCATTTTGGCAGATGCCTTTATCCAGAGTGACCTAACAATCCCCTTTAATTTATAAAACTGAGCAGTTGAGGGTTAAGGGCCTTGCTCAAGAGTTTAGCAGGGGAAGTTTGGTGGTGCTGAGATTTAAAATCCAATAAAGATTTATCCGAATTGTTTAATTAATTTGCCTATTAATCATCAGAATTAATGAGATCCAAGATTTAGCTTAAATTTCATTTCAAATATGTGGATTGAGTTTGAGATTTTTTCTTTCAAGCAACCTACATCATGTATGTCTGATAACTACTGATTTTTAATTCGCAATTGAAAAACTAAGAGAGAACGGCTTCTTGTTTTTTGCCATTGAAAATCATTGAATGAATATATTCTATATAATGATGGTCACACAGGAAGTTGATGACTGTTCATACTCTACAGTTTCCTCGCACTTTGAACAGGTTAAATGAATTGAGGAACAGCAACATCAGTAATGTCTTCGCCACCCTAAGTGAATTTGCTAACAGGCTTTTTGTAAAATAGTGAACAACTTGACCAGGTTCCCTGGTGGTCTAGTGGGTAGGATGCGGCGCTCTCAACGCTGCGGCCCGGGTCTGATCCCCGGTCAGGGAACCTGGTCAAGCAATTAAGGTTGCACAAGCCTTAGTGCCGGTCCCAAGCCCGGATAAATGGGAAAGGGGTTGAGTTAGGAAGGGCATCCAGCGTAAAAACGTGCCAAATCAAACATGCGGATGGTCCGCTGTGGCGTAACTCGTAAGACAAGGGAAATACAAATGGACAAATGGACAAAAGTGAAAACGCAAACGTTAATCCAAGATTTGCAATTGCGTTTGGATTATCAATTTATGCGTTCACTTATCATGATCTTTCAGGCTGCCCCCATTAGGGGTCGCCACAGCGGATCATCCGTCTCCACACTATCCTGTCTTCTACATCTGCCTCTTTCAAACCAACTACCTGCATGTCTTCCTCCTCGCTACATCCATAAACCACCTTCTTATCCTTACTGGTGGCTCCATCCTCAGCATTCTCCCACCGATATACCCCATGTCCCTCCTGCACATGTCCAAACCATCTCAATCGGGTTTCTCTCACTTAGTCTCCAAAAGGTCCTATATGCGCTGTTGCACACTTCACTTCTGTCGTATATGACGGCATACATGTCCTGAACCACCCTCACATACTTCTGACTTCCTCATACAATACCACAACTCTCTCTTCACCCTTTTGTACGCCTTCTCTAAATCCACAAACACATAATGCAACTCCTTCTGACCTTCTCTATACTTCTCCATCAACATTCTCAAAGCAAATACTGCATCTGCAGTGCCAATTTTTTGCCAATAGCTGCTCTCACTTCCTTTTTACTAATCCTATCCACTTCTTGCTTCACATCTCCACATCATCCAACCCTCTCTCATTTCCTCATTCATCAGCTGTTTAAAATACTCCCCCCATCTTCAACACACTCTCCTCACCTGTCAACACATTTCCATCTGCATCCTTTACTGCTCTAACTTGCAGCACATCCTTCCCAGTTTGGTCCCTCTGCCTGGCCAATCGGAACAAATCCTTTTATCCTTCCTTAGTGTCCAACTTCTCATACAGCTCCTCATATGCTTTTTTCCTTGGCTTTCTCCACATCCCAGTACCTTCCTAGCTGTCTCCCTTATCATTTCTGCAGTAGTTGCTTAATCATCCAGCACCTCTTCACCACCACCGAGCCCCTGTCTGACCTCTTCCCTGAATCTCACACTACAGCCTTCCTCCTTCAATTACCATTTTATTATTTTTTCAGTCTTTGCTTTCCTCCTCTTTCTCTTTACCTCCAAAGCCATTCTACAGACCACAATCTGATTCTGAATAGCTACATTGTCCCCTGCCAACACATTTGTCTCTTAGGTTGCATCTTCTGCATAGAATATAGTCCTCCTGTGTGCACCTTCTTCCACTCTTATACATCACTCAATTATCCTCCTCCTTCTTAAAATAAGTGTTCACCACTGCCGTTTCCATCATTTTAGCAAAATCTACCACCATCTGCCCTTCCACGTTCCTCTCCTTAAAGCCATACCTACCCATCACCTCCTCATCACCTCTGTTCCCTTCACCTACATGCCCATTAAAGTCTTCCACAATCTTTCATTCCTCCGTACAAATTCCACCTATTCATCTAATTCGCTACAGACTTTTCCCTTCTCCTCTGTCTCACAACCCCCTCGTTGAGCATAAGCACTGATGAAATTTGTCATCACCCCATCAACTTCCAGCTTCACATTTATAACCTTTTCAGAAAATCTCTTCACCTCCACTCCACTCTGACTGTACTTTTCCTCAGAATCACCCCTACACCATTTCTCTTTCCACCCACACCATTGAAGAACAGTTTAAACCCCCCCTCCAATGTTCCTGGTCCTACTCCCCTTCCACTTGGTCTCCTGAACACACAGCATATCTAACTTTCCACAATATCAGCTAATTCTCTCCCTTTACCAGTCATAGTACCAACATTTAAAGGGCCCACCCTAACCTTCACTCTCCTACACTTCTCCTTTTTCTGCTGTCTCTGTAGACGTCTTCCTCCTTTCCGTTTTCTTCTTCGGCCAACAGTAGCTCAATTTCCACCGGTACCCTACTGGCTAACAATACCTGTGGCGGTCATTGGTAACCCAGGCCTCGACCGATCCGGTATGAAATTCAGGTTTGTGATCCACAGGTTTGATTTGGCACATGTTTTACGCTGGATGCCCTTTCTAACGCAACCCTTTTTATTTATCCAGGCTTGGGATCGGCACTAAGAGTGCACTGACTTGTGCAACCATAATGACTGGGAAAAATCCACATGGAAAAAAGCAATTGCAAATACAATTATTTTTGAAAATTGCCTGGAATATACTTCCAGAAATGTCATACGTTTCCTAAATACTTCCTATCTAACATCCTTACGTTCTTGGCAGTCTTGCATGAGTGAAATACATTTCCATTTTGGAAATGTCTCCTAATTTCAGCAAATAAGATATGACAAAATCTAGAGCAACATATTCAGAAATCGCACACAATCTGGTAGGGACAAGGTTGTTCTAAAATTAGTGTCCGAGAAATTTTGTTCCGGGCATAACACTGTTAAAAAAAAATAATAAATGGGGACATGGGTTGATCTCTAATTTGTTGACACACTCTTGTTGCTTTTAATCTATATTAACTCTGCTGATGGTGAGAAGTTCTTTTAAATCCCACATACCCAATTAACTTAAAGAAATAAGAGGGCAAGAAACTATAAATGAGGCACAGTATAAAGTTTCTACATTTTGAGCCAAAAAATTGTTTATTTCATAATTTTTCATTTTCAAAATGCAATGTACACAGACCACTAATCAATGCCAGAGTGGCGTAATCGGGTGAACCAGGGTGGAATTCCTAGGGGACTATAAGCTGTTGATGTAATAAATTTAAGGTAAGCATTATAACTTACCCTGCAACAAGCAGCTCTATCGATCACACTCCTGCTTCCCTGTACTGGAGGAAATGCGGCAATGAGACCATTACAGCAGCCCTCAGAGATCCTTAATTGGTTGTTTGATTCCTTTTGGGTCCCATGACAAATATACAGGTTTACAGTTAAACCAGAGATCCATCTTAGCCTTTATTCAATATAGAGTGAACAAAAGGGGTGTCGGAAAAGGCTGGATTTGCGGATATATTTACAATTATATCAGTACAAATAATATAAAATGATAGTTCAATGACCACATGCATAAGCTAATTAGATTCCAAGCCAGAATGATCAGCCAAGGGCAGAGAATTTGGACCATTACAGCCAGTGTTATAGCTGCAGTATTTTGTGGGACACTTTTAATTCAATGTTTTCTGACTGTGCATATTCTGTATTGAATTTCTCATCGATCAATTGTAACTGGAGGAGCTGCTGAACCATCCAGGCACCAGAAATCTGTAAACAACCTAGAAGGGCCTTGGTCAGGAAGTGTCCACAAACCCATTGGCCATTCTAAGGGACCTTCAGAAATCCTTAGGAAAGATGGGAGAACTTGCTGGAAGGATTCTCTGTTAGAGAAATACTTCATTTTTTTTAGCTTGTAGAGCAGTTAAACCAAAGATACTCGAGTGAAAGACATATGGCAGGATTTTGAGTGAACCCTACAAGCTGAACTCTAATCAGTAATTTTGGGGAATAACAGATCCTGCTTGGGTTAGGGTTAGGCCTAACCCTAACCCTAGGGTTAGGTAAACTATTCCTACAATAAAGCCTGGTGGAAGTATGGCAATGTGGGAAAGTGGGGACTGGCCAGAACCTTTCACCACAAAGGGCCAGTGTGGGTGCAGGATTTTTTTTATTCCAAATCAGAATTTGCCACACCTGATCATGAGATTTGTCCTTGTTGCCCTTGTTAGGAAAACCTGCACCCACACTGGGCCTTTGTGGAAAAGATTGGACACCCCTGATTTAGACACAACTCAAGTGGATTTAAATGGAGTCTGGTCACCCCTAGTCTAAATGGTTAAGTATTCAGACAGGATAGTGTGGAGACAGTATTCAATGTTTTTTGTCCAGAGCTTTGAGGGTCATAGAGCAGGGTTGCAGAGAAAAAAAAAATGCTCTGGTTGTTTGCAGTCGTTTTGCTCCACTAGTTTGATTATCCATAGTAAGGAATTCCGAGTCAAGCTTAGGAGAGTCACACTCCGTCTCCTTGACAACAGTTACCAAGCAACCATCATCAGTCATTCTCCTCCTCCTCCATCACCTCATGTCCCAACCATCTGCCCTTTGGACTGCATGGTCCAGTGTTTGCCCACAATTCAACAGTCGTTTTTATACACACTGCTTTAACACCGGTAACGCTACAGTAGCAAAGCGTAGCGGGCCTAACATTCGGGGCACGTAAAAAGTAATTTCAGACAAAATCAGACAAGCTAGAACAAGAAACGAAGGAGTACAAATTATCTTTATTGTCCCCTTTTTGTCCCCCCCCCAAAAAAAAAAACCATCCACAACGTTCATCAACAGTGAATAATGCATGAGCTGACAATGAAATGACATTGCGATGTTGACTTCAGAGCAACGTTTCCAGAACGTTTGTTTGGTGTTGCATAAGCGTGTGTGGCCAGCCCCCACAATGGTGCTCTCCGAGCTCGGATTCGAGTACGAACATGTAGAAAAAGGGATGAGCTGAAATGTAAGGACAAAACATTCAAATGAAATGGTTTGCTATTTGTCTCTCTAAAGCCAGGGTATGTAGTTAAAGTTATGTAACGATAGAGTTGCTTTGAGACAATGTCTGTTGTGAAACGCGCTATACAAATAAACTCGACTATTAGAGTTAGTCATTTGGACATATATACTTGGACCTATATATATATATGGCAATTTAAAATGGTTGTTTTAATTTCGGTTCTTTATCGTATCAATTTTCAACTCTATTTTGAATTCAAAGCAGAACATTTAAATGCTTTATTGTCTAACATGTTTTCATCTTTGACCTTTGTTGCTAATGAGATAAAACGAAATTTCAATGAACGCATGTCAAAACTCATTCCTTGCCTAATCCAGCCTAAACATCCAGACTGTGGTCCGAGTAGCTTTTCCTTTTTTTACCTGTTAGAAATCAGACGTGATTGGATAAACTGTGACAGAAAACCTGAAATACTGAGGCCAGGTCCACGCTAATACCGCCTTCCGTTCACACCGAGATGCGTTTTCGTTTAACGAAAACAGAGCTTTTTGAAAATGCATTTTTAGTCACTGCGACATTTTAACGAGCCAGAAATTAAATAAACGGCAAGTGGAAACGGACCAATAACGGATTACGTTTGGGCAACTTTTGGAAAACGATTGAAAATTAAAGTGTGGACGCGAAGCGTTTTTAGACGTAATCACCGTTTTTCAAATGTATCCAGTTTATTGTGGATGTAGCCTAAAATACTTTCTTCTTGTTTCAGCTTCTCCGCTACAGTGGATCATCCGTCTCCATACCCCCCTGTCCTCTACATCTGCCTCTTTCAACCCAACTACCTGCATGTCTTCCTTTACCACATCCATAAACCTCCTCCTTAGTCCTCCTCTTTTCCTCCTTCCTGTCGGCTCAATCCATAGCATTCTCCTACCGATATACCCCATGTATCTCCTCTGCACATGTCCAAACCATCTCAATCTCGCCTCCCTTATCTTGTCTCCAAAACGCCCTACATGCGCTGCCTCTAATAAACTCATTTCGAATCCTGTCCATTCTCGTCACTCCCAACGAAAACCATCTTTTAGCCTAAAATACTTTGCTGTTGGTAAATCCAGACCGAAGGCCACCAATTGATGACCCCTGTTGATGGCCTCCTCCGAAAGTGAATTATACAACACTGTGGCTTACTTGCGAAATGTACCGTATACGCACTGCAAACAGGGTACACGTGAACCTAAGCTTGGAATAAGTAGCGTAAACGCACTGCAAACAGGGTACACGTTAACCTGAGCTTGCGAAATATACCGTACGTGTAAACCTGGCTTTGCAATACGCGCTTTACACATACTGCAAAACAAAGTACACGTGAACTTTTCCTTCGAAATATGTACCGTATATGTGCTGCAAACGAAGTTGGCCCTTTTGGTCTTTATTTCACATACGTTATTTAACATATTAACGTTTGTGTAGCTATACAATCTATGGGAACCACACGACAATTTTCGAAGTGGTTAGTATAGAACTCCACGTTGAGTTTATGCCTAGTCTAGGTTTTGTTTTTTGTTTTTTTGGTTCAAAGACAAGTGCTTGTGTTTAAGTTGGGGGCCTGGATGCTAGTAATAGTATCTATAATCTATTCAAAGAATCTTTACATCCAGTAGATCCAAGGGATTTTTGTAGACGAAGTACACAAACCATGTACTCGAATTAAAATAGATACACACTGTATGTGCTCCCTTTTGAACTTTCACTTGGGTAAAAGTACAAAAGTATTTGCCCTCAAATGGCTATAATCTTCCTATTAGCATTGTTGTGACAAGACGTTTTTTTAATATATTTAATAAACTATTTATGTTAAAAGACACTGTTACTCTTAGCACACCGATCTATTAATAGAATTAACACTGATCAATATCTGTTAACGTTATCATGAGCCCCCCCAAAAAACAAACAACAAATCGTGCGAAGTTGTGGCTAGTTCGAGTGCGCGCTCGACCCTGATTGGTGGCTTGCTGTGTGTTTGACCAGTGACTCATTAATAAAAAGGATTGACTGATTGTGGCTGACCACTGGTCTAAATAGGACACCCAGACTGGTGCATAGCCCGACTCTAAATACGAGGAACTTTCCTCAAGTAAATCCTGACGTTTCTTTTGAACTCGCCTCAACAGACATCCAAACGTTCCCAGAACAGGATTGGAAAACGCAGGGTAAGACTGTACGTAAAGACGTCGGACTTCCGTAGTATTGCTTCCTTACTGTATATGTAACCAGACAAAAGACACACGGAGACAATTCTGGATATTTCCTTGCCTGTTATGGATTTGTTACGAGTTCGTTACTCTCGGAGCATGGCTATAATCCATGTCTGTGTGGAACGTGGTTTTAAGTGCAAGCGTTCGTCTTGAAGGTAAAGTGAACAGAGTGAGAGCGTGTGTAGAAAAAAAATAATGATGATAAAATGTTTCTCACAGAGATTTGTCTGTCGGCCTGTGCTGTCCATTCTTTTTTTTTTTTTTTTTTTTTGTTTTTTTTTTTTTTCGTTTAGTGCAAAAGTTAGTGGCTGAAAGACTAAAGTGAAAATTGTCGAGAAAGTATTTCCACCACCTCACGTGCTAAATCGTATTGCTTACGTTGATCTATATGGGTTTTTTTTTTGGTGGCCGTGTACCGCCAGTTCATTCAAGAATAATAAGAATAACATTCTCCCGAATATTAAAGGGATTGCAAAATTCCTAAGATTTTTTTAAGGATAAATATATACAACACGAAGAAGAAGAAAAAAAGTGTTTCCCTGTAATACCCTACATTCTTAAGGGAACAGTTTTTAATTTCTATTTTGAAGACTGTTAGGGTCCGTTTAGGGTGGGGTGGGCTATATTTAAAAAAAATCTATGTCCATGCACTAAAAAATCGCATTTCCAGCTTCTTTTTGTTTCTTTTAGCATAAAGGATTTCGACAAGCTACGCTACAACTGCTCGTAAATGCACGTTAAGGAGATACTTCGTTTCGAGTAATGATTTATGAAACGAACAAAATTAATAATAATAAACTTTAAAACACCCTGGAAGTCTGTTGTATATATATACATATATATTGGTGTGGCAGCCTGGGAAACTCCTTGATATTTTCCGACGGTTTGTTTGCGCACGTCTCGAAGGTGTAGCCTTCGAAAAGCCTCGTAAAATTGGAAATAGGGAAAAATTCATTTTGAAAGCGTTTAAAGCTTCTGGTCTAAGCCGACTGACAGACATCGTGCATACGTACTTCTACGGTTATAGCCTGATCTATGAGCTAAGGACTATAGATTTGCAACCAGGAATGAGTTCTCGCTTTATTTATTGCCATCGTCTACCTGTGTCATCACCTGAGATAAATAAAAAAAAATCATTTCTGTTGCCTTTTTATCAGGCGGGGTCAGGGTTTCTGATTCTAACTGTAAAATCTATGACAATAGACAACTGACCTTAAGATTGATGTGCTTTGTGAACATCCCATTCCAAATTGAGTCCCCATCTGCTCTTATACTACCCTTCCACTCTTCAGGGAGGATGTTCCACCAAATTTTGGAGTGTGTTTGTGGAGATTTGTGGCCATTCAGCCACAAGGGGGGTTTAATATATTCAGGTAGTGAAAGAGTTGAGGTGAGGATCTCAACGGCATTCAAAGGGCTTGAGGTTAGAGCTTAATAAAAGGCCACTCAAGACCTTCCACTCACTCCAAGCCATGTAGATACCTTCATGGAGCTGGCTTGGAGACACTGTCATGCTGGAACAGGTTTAAGACTCCCAGTGAGGGGGAAGATTGAAGGGAATATTTCACGCTACCACATTATAAAAGATGTTTTATACGTACAATTGTGTTTCTCGAACTTTGTGGAAACGGTGAATAATTACATATGGCTGGAAAAAGTCGTGTCCTAATATAATAATATATATTACAAGCAGAATTAAAAACTTTGGTTTTTCAGAATACAGACTGTTTTTTTTCCCAGACCGCCACATATAACAGATGCCAAAACAAAACATTATAACAGCTTTTTCTGGATTTAACCTGACAAGTCCTATGCACTGTCTACAGTTACGAATCCTTCCCCTCTACAGCAGCGCACTGAGGTCGTGGCAGGAGCGCGATTTCTGCCGCAGCATTCGGCTGCCTCTGTGGCGCTCCTGCTCGCGGATACGCTCGCGGCCATGATGCGAGCGCGGCACCAGCCCTGACAGAAAACGCTTGGCCTTGCTGGTAAGGCTTTCACGACGACCGCCTCCGGGGGATCCTTCGGTCCAGCCAGGTCCTAGGCTGTGGCCCCGGGCGGCCCTGACCGCCGTCTCCAGGAGCTCGTTAGTGCCGTGATCCAGAGAGACCGAGAGCTCCAGGAAGACGCAGTCGAACATCATGGCGTGGGAATGGGCTTCTAGAAAAAAAAAAAGCACAAGAAAGCAAGAAATCAGTAAATTTGTCTATATCTTCGTTCTCAAAGTTGATATTTTATCTTAGTGTTTTGTTTGGGCCGATCTACTAAATCTGCCTCAAAGATCTCTCAAACTGTCAGTTTGATCTAATGAACAAATCAGAGGCAATGGTGGTGAGGATAATAGCCATGAGATGAAACCTTGGGAGGAACCAGACTTGAGCCCATCCTCATCCTCAAATGATCTGTACAACTGTGGTGAGCAGAAAAGCATCCACATCACTTGAAACCATTGGATGGATTTGCTTCAAGGCAGGAAAAGTGGATACAAGATTGGAAAACTTTCTCCTTGGGGTCAACAGTATAAATCCATGGCCCTAATCTGCCTTGTCAACATTTCAGGCTGGTAGTAGGGGTGTAATGGTGTGGGGAATGCTTGCTTAGGACAAATTGGGACAGCCATACTAAATCCATAAGGAGAGGTCACTATAAAGACCACCACTGGCTACAGTGGGGACAGGTTTGCTGAGGTAAAACTGGAAAACTGCCTTCTCCCCTGATGAACCCTTGTGTCTGAAAAGTAAATCCATAGCCCCAACCTTGCCTTGTGCAGCATTTCAAATCCAAACTGTAGTTCACACCAGAAAATACTGAAACCATGCACTATTAACACTAACAATGAGCAAATGAAAATTCAGAAGGATGAATTTCTTCTGTATGGCATCTATGAATTGGGGATTGGGGGGGTCACCTTTGGGGACAACTGATCAAGTCTAGTCAAAGGTTGTACCTCATACCAAGGTTATATTATGCATTTGTACCGACATTAACTCCTGTTAAATCTTAAAAGGAATCCAAGTTTTGGATTCGACAACTTTCAGACTCCATGATGTAAAGCAAAAGGGGGGTCCTATTTAATACTGGGTTCCTAATAAAAAGTAGCAGTTCGGAATGAATAAAAGCCTACAGGAACCTTTCACTCTGAAATGCCATTGTGCTTCGGGAAAGGCTTGTATTTGTTCGAGAAACGAATTAAGATAGCTGGGCTGAATATTCCATCCGCCAATTTTTCTCATGAATTTCTTATTAACGCATGCGTTCGGTTCGGTTATTGAGAGTGCGCCTGAGAAAGAGAGAGAGAGAGAGAGAAAGAGATTGCTTTGATGAATATTAACTTTGACACTCCTCTTAGCTCGAAGGCTTTAATAATTTCTCATCCCCAAGTCCTTAGTACTTCGTCAGACAGGCCACAATTTTCATGATCCATTTTTATTTAAATAGCTCTGTCACAAAGTAGCTTCGCAGGAATCCGGATATAGATCTAGATTGAGCAAGCCAGAGAAGATGGAGGGAAAAAAAAACCACACCCCGTATTAGCTTCTGTCGTGAGCTACTGCTACAAATAGAGAGGGGTCCGCCACTTTGCGTGATAGTGGAACCGATTTCGGAATCGAGGCACGGTTAAATGAGCTGTAATGCAAAATAGACTGGGCACGAGTGTCCGCTTCTGCAGGAGATGAAACTTTAAACAGGCTTTTGAATGCTTTAAATACTCAAATAACTTCGTTTCCGTATGTAGTATTTACTCTGAGGCTCTAAAGCATCTAGCTTGTAAGGTGGGACGAGAAATATTTAAAAAATATTAGACTATAAGCGCTTTAAAATTCTCAAACTGGACTTTCACAAAATGTATTACAACAGGGCTCCAAAAATGTGTTTTAAACCTATAACATTTGTGGGAGGAGTTTTAGTTCAATCACAGTGTGGTAGTGAAAGTCTGCAATGCAGGGGAACGAAGGCAGGGAGAAAAAAGTAAAGTGAACAGTAGAAAGAGAAAAAAGTTAGAAGAAGAGAAGAGAGGGAGTGAATAGAAGAGACAAACGAAGAAAAAATTTAAGAAGAGAAGGGAGGAAGAGAAGAGAGGTGACAAGACGAGAAGTGGAGAAGTAGGGAAAAAGGGAGAAAAAAAGAAGAGACGAGAGGAAACATTTAGAAAAAAGAAAAAAGAAGAGATGAAAGGAAAAAAGGGAGAAGAAAAAAGAAAAGAGACAAGAAGTTGAGAAAAAAAAACAGGAGGAGAAATAGAGAAAGAAGAAAAGAAAAAAAGGAGAACTAAAAAGAGAAAGGAAGTAAAAAGATGAGACGAGAGGAAAAAATTAGAAGAGGAGAGAAGAAAAGAATAGGGAAGTAAAGAAGAGAAGAGAAGAGAGAGGTGACAAGACAAGAAGAGAAAAGAAGAAGAGAAGAGACGGGGAGAAAAAAAGAAGAGAAGAAAAGAGAAGAGAACAGGAGAAAGAGAGAGAAAAAAAGAAGAGACGAGAGGAAAAAAGTTAGAAGAGAGAAGAGAAGAAAAGAGAAGAGTACATCCTATACAATTATGTGCCTTTGTGGTAAAAGTTTGTGAAGAAGCACATCTGGCTGCACTTATACTTTTGTCATTATACAGTATTTATGTGTGTGTGTGTGTGTGTGTGTGTGTGTGTGTGTGTGTGTGTGTGTGTGCGTGCGTGCGCGTGTGCGCGTGAGGGAAAAATTGGTCTTTGACTTGGCACATCTGCTAAATGACAAGTAGACACAGAGAGACAGACATGAGAGTGAATAAAAAAAAAAGAAAAGAAAAGAAAAAAGATAGCCATCATAAAATTGTCATATTCCCATAAACCCACCCGAATGAGAAGAGAAGATTTACAGAAGGAGGAGGAGAGTCAGTGATCGTGCTGAAATGAAGACGGCATGTGACACGGTGAGTAAAGATGAGCTCGTACGTTCCCTCCAACACAGCGGAGAGAGGAACCAAACGTTTTCTAATTTACGACCGTATCTCAGTCTGGAGCCAAATATGCGCTCAAAGTTCAATAAAAGAAGAAGAAGAAAAAAAAAAAGCGCGCCTTGGAGCATGAAGACGGAGTCTAAAAATATCCACATTACAGTATTATTGAAGAAGAGGAAAAAAAATAGGGTCTTTCTTCCTTCCTTCACTTATCTCTAACTCCTATAATATATATCTATATATATATCTCACACACTATATTGCCAAAAGTATTGGGTCATAGGAATGTTCTTTTTGAGCATCACATTCTACATTTAGTTCCGATTTGCTCTTATGATTCCCTCCACTCTTCTTTGGAGATGTTCCACTAGATATTGAAGTGGAGATATGTGCTCGTTCAGACACCAGGGGGTAAAGTAAACTCGGGTACTGACGTAGGTGAGGTGAGGAGGCCTGGAGTGCAGTCAGCGTTCATATTCATCCCAAAAAGTGTTCGAAAGGGTTTAGCACTGAATCAGAAGATCTTCCACTTTAATCCATACAGAAAATATCTTCATGGAGTACATCATCTACAACTGTGGGACTGGGAACGTCGGGCGACCCAATACTTTTGGCAATATAGTGTGTATACATATGATGCATTGAACATACATTTGAATTAGCTTAAAAAAATAAATAAATAAAAAATAAATAAAAAATAAGTAAACAGAACCAGACGTTCTTTTCCTGTTCTACTCCAGGAAGCTAAAGCTCTACCTCTGCCATGTTAATCTGTATTCTATGTGACGAGGAGTAAGGAGAAATCGATCGACATATAAAATATTGGTCGCAAACGATTGGTCCCAGTCTAAATATTAAAAGTATGGCGTATCCTTTAATAATTATATATAAATAAATTATAAAATTATAATTCTAAAAAAAAACAATGCATCTCATAATCCTTGATATATATTTAACAAATTCTAGTGTGGTTTTTTTTTTTTTACAACATCAGGAGCATCATTAGATCCAGACCAGAAAGCTAAGAAGCAAACAATTTAGATAAGGAAAGGAAGTGCTCATGATCAGCAGGGTCCTATATTCCAGCAATGTCACTATTAACGAGCTCTTCGTCCCGACCACGACCTTATATTTATTAATAAATATCAATATCTCATAATTTATTATACCCCAGCACTTGCTACAGACTGCAATAGGCAGGATGCAGACCTACTTATCTTCTTATGGTGTACTGTCGCGGTGTCCTCAGAAGACCTTGAGCTGGACATGGTTAACCGCGTACATGGGCGTTAAAATGGGACAGCGATTCCCGTTCTCGCTCCCAGGGGGATCTGTGTACCTCATTCAGTCAATTATCGAGGCGATGGAATCAGGTGCGATCAAACATAGAACTGTTCACAGCTCCCTCGGGTCTTTCTTCTGCGCACTCGGAGGACTGGAAAGCCAAATGCTAACGTTTGGACAATGTGGCGTGTTGCGAAATCGCATGATCGAGCCAGATGAGGCTTAAAGAAGAAGCAGATGTTAAAAACGGCATATTTGCGGTTTAGTTGATTCGGGTGCGCAAAAAAGTTGGTCGTTGCCAAACGATTCATAACCGTCTCAGGAAATTTGAAAACTTGCAGACATACACAACAATGAAAGAGGTATGTGTCCATCAGAGAACAGAAGGGCAGTCCAGGGCTCTGATTCCAACTTCCTGACAGGTAAGGTATGTGAAAACCTTAGGGGCATGGTCACACAGTGGATAAGGCTCTGGGTTACTGATCGAAAGGTTGAAGTTTCAAGCCCCAGCACCGACACGCTGCTATTCTTGGGGCCCTTGAGCAAGACCCTTGACCCTTTGCACTGCATCATGGCTGACCTCAGCTTTCTAAAATCGCTGGGATACGAGGGACATTCGGTGTCCCCCAGATGACACCTTTAGAGTCTGGTTCCTCTGAAGGTTTCTTCCTCATCCCATGGAGTCTTTATCTCTCTTATTGGGACGAACGTATAGGGACTAATTTTATACATTTAGATTGTAAATTTGCAATTTCTTTCTATCTGTAAAGCTACTTTGGAACAATGTCTATTTTTAAAAGTGCCATACACATCAAATTGAACTAAAACGGACCGTCGGAGCTGACGGAAGATGTACCGCATGGTATTACGTGTCCTAAATTATTCAATTGTAACAACGCAAACAAAATCGATGTGCAGTCAGGCCGAACGCAAGATGGAACGAATCAGGTGACCGTACTAAGACCAATCAGATTCCAGGATTCCAAAGCGCTTATGTCGACACTGCTTATTACTAATTAACTAGGTGCCTGTTGAATAATTTAAAAGTGCCCGCCTCGGTCTTTACCCTCTGTGCTGATCTCACGAGAGCGCACCAGGTCACTCTTGTTGCCCACGAGGATGATGGGAGTGTTGGGGTGGCTCTCTTTCAGCAGCAAGCGCAGTTGCGACACGCGGTGGAAACTACGGCGATCCGTCATCGAGAACACCAGTAAGCACACCTCGCACTGGAGCGCCGAGAGGTCCTGATAGATCACACAAAGAGAACCAGGGGGTTAGTCAGGAATACGACAACTCTGAATCGAGTGCAGCCTGAAAATTTGTCTATATGATTATATACGTTGTAGTAATACCTGAAATAAAAAACTTGGAAAAGTGGGAGGGAGGTGGTAGATTAGCGGTTAAGGCACCGGACTTTGGGTCTGAAGGTGGTGAGTTCAAATCCCAGCCACACAACGCTGCCACTCCTGGGCCCCTGAGCAAGGCCTTAAACCCCATAGCTGCTCAGTTGTATGATTGAGATAATGTAATTGATAACGGTGTCTACCAAATGCCATTAATGTAATAGAAACCACCCATTCTATGGAACTCTATTTGTGTCAAAAGTGACAAAGAAAATGTCTGTGGACACATGACTATAAGTTTGTATGCGCTTTGCGAACATCCCATTCCACAATGTGTTCCCATTTGCCCTTAAAATAACCTTAAGGTTTGTGGTAACAGTTTGGACCATATATGGCTGCAAATGTTGTCCATATAATGTAGAGCCTGAACATCCCGAAAAAACCAAAGTGCAACTCTGGAAAAGCAGAAGAAACTTTTCTTATTCTCGTCGGAGTTCCCCCCAGATGGATGCTGAGCTCAGGTGTGTTCTATCATCGCCCCACTGCTCAAATCCCTCAATCCTTCCTTTGGCAAGCTATAACTCAGACAGGCAGAGTGAATTAGAACGAGTGCACCTGCTCCCCCCTCCCTCCTCCAATCACATCCGTCAAACTCTGAGGTAGAAATACAGTGCTTCTTTATTTTATTGTTTCCTCCAATGTTAGTAATCCTACAGACAGACAAGAAAGAGAGAAAGAGAGGGGGAAGGGAAGAGCACCGGACAAGGCCAGTGTCTCATTTTCGTTAGTTTGTTTCAGGTGAAGTCCAAATCCTCAAGAGAGGCGCATGTGAAAAAAAGTCACATCCCCTCATATGAGGCCTTTGAGATGATTTACAGGCCTGGATCCATTTTGGTAGAAAGGGGAGTTGGAAAGGAGAAAACTGAGGGCGCACACACACACAAATAGCCAAGCCAAAGCGTTTAATCCTGGATGGACAAGGATGGGCCAGATGACGATGATGATTGCGCCTCTTTCCTGAGATGGTTTGTAAAAGGCAAGCGGCAGGGGTGGGGTCGATAGTGTGAGGAAAGATGGGCAATCTCTGGGGAAAGCCTGACAAAAATAAAAGGTCTTTTCATCATGAGATGGATTTATACACTCACACAACCGCTAAGGGCCTTGCACTGGTTTATGGCTGCTCTTGCCATCTGTCAGTGTCCGCCTGCTCATGTATACACACACACACACACAATCTTAGCTTTGGAGAGTCATAAATACAGTCACAGCTTTGGAAAATGAGCACACATTCAAATAAAGCTCAGCGTCTTGTAATATTCGCGCATAAACACTGAAACATTGCTTAATGCACTCTGTAATCACAAGGATTTCACCAAAAAAAAAAAAAAAAATTGCCTTTTCCTGGGCATAAGATTAGAAACACCAATTCATATTTAACTCGATTGCCGTAGTATTGCGTTCTCAAACGCACACAAAGCCGCTATACAGAAATCCGGATGTAGATTTAAAGCACAAATAAACAAGCCAGAGGGGGGAAAAGCCCTGAGGAGACATTCGCTATCTGTATGCATAGCCAACGATGCCATACATTAAATTTCGATCCAACACAATGTGAATAAATAAGATGCTCTGCAATTGAACATGGTACAGAGTTTATTTCTTCGGTTCAAAGAACGACCGCCTTTCGACTTCTAACGCATGGCCACTTCACAAAAAGGCCTTTGTAGTGCAAAAAAAAAGGAAGAAAAAAAGACCTGTTCGGTATCCAGAAAGACACAGCTCTACCTCTGCCATGTTAATCTGTATTCTCTGCGACTCTCAGAAATGATTGGTCACTTTCTGAATAATGAAAATGTAGCGCATCTACTGATATTTATATATGGATAAATCAATAAAAATCATATTTCCAATGGACACAATTCATTTTTTTTAAACTTACAATCCCTACTTTAGGAGGCCCAGACTTAAAATTATTCTTAAACTCAAATGTAATCATTCAAACTCCTCCTTTAATTAGACATCTGCTTATAATCGGGTAAAAACGGTTCTGTAAATCAATGCCACGCTTCCCTTTAATCCAGTTGCATCCTTCCTTGTTACTTCAACACCTACAATGTCTTCTTTCCCTTCTGGCGAAATTAGCAAGACAGGCCCCTTATCTCTTGCTAATCTTGATGCTTCAAGAGAGTCGGTCGCGCTAAGTAAACAATAGCAGCTCGAATCAATTATTTGCGACGCTAAGTTCATTTTCATCTTGTACGCCTGAACCTTTTTATTGCAATTACACAGTGCATAGATTTTCCATGCGATAGGCTACGAGTGTAACGATCGATAGCCGAGAGGGCTAATCTAAACTGGCGTGCAGCTTTGCTACGTCTCCAAACCATTTGCAACGGCAATTACTTCTTCAAGACGAAGCACATAAGGCATAAAAAAGTAGGACAGAAACTAAAAATCCGAAAGGGAAGAGGGAGTCGCTTTCGGATTCTGGTAAGTATCCCACCGGCGTGTACACGAATTCTGGATTTGTATTTGGGATGAAGCGCTTGAATCGCAAGACATATTCTAACATATATGTGCTGTGAAACCTTTCCAACTTACAAACCGCCATCAGCGAATTCAGGATAAAGGTTGTGGTAAATGGTCAAGAGCCAAACCATAGAACGAAAAAATTTAATAACAAAGAAGAAAGGCGATCTGAAATTGAAAACTATGAGCTTGGTGTCTCAAACTCCGTCAAGAACATGATCAAATAAACACCATTCTATGTTCGCAGCTTCCTTTTCACTCCAAAGGTTTGCCATCCTGGCACGATCCTCTCGCAGGCTAGGCGGGGCTAAACAGCAAGTTAGTCTCATTGGCTAGGGAGATTTGGATGGACAGCTCCTCAACCTGGCAGTAGTTTTCGGAAAATTTTGGATGCCGTTCTCTAGAAAGTTTGTAGTGAAAGTTCTCCAAAGTTTGCACCGAAGAAGTCTTTACTTGCTTCAACTCTCACTAACCAATAAGAGTAAAGTGCTGTTAAGCCCCACCCTTTTCTAGGAGTTGTGTCAGGATCAAAACCCAGGTGCAATCATACTTCCGTTTGCGAAGTTGTCAAACTTTGGCCCACTCTGTATTTTTGATGCGCCTGTGCATTAATTCTGCTTTTTTGATTGTTTTTTTTTTTGTGTTGTTTTGGGGGTTCTTTTCTTATAAGAATTTCTTTGAGTGTGAAAAAAATGAAAAGTAGAGCTCTTTTCTGCACTGCTTCATACCTCCTTAATTCTGTTACGGACACCAGGGTATCTCACACACGCACACAATGTTCTTAAAAGTTGCTGATGCATTACAAGGGGGTTATGAATCTTTAACGCGGAACTCGCTAAACACTCTTTCCAAGCCACGCTTGTGCGCACACCCACAAAATAAAACACCC
The DNA here is from genome assembly GCA_024362625.1 of Silurus asotus. Lineage (NCBI taxonomy): Eukaryota > Metazoa > Chordata > Actinopteri > Siluriformes > Siluridae > Silurus > Silurus asotus. The sequence goes on from MU563656.1 coordinate 2,779,148, forward strand.
CTGTCCAAGCATAAAACACACGTCTCTGCCAACATACAACACTTTAATTCTAGCCAAACGAAAACGAGACGCGGAAAACCACGCTGACATTTTAAGAGCACCTCCGTTTTTCTCGCACTGACGGGGTGTTAAAGCGTTCGGAGAGCGACAACCCACTAGGGTTTCACAAACGAGGAGCCGTAAACAAAAAGAAACACACGCCACCACTCAGTCACGCACAATTCATCTTTCGGAAACGAAGTGCACGGCTGTGGCTAGTGCTCGGACGTCCACTGAAGCGTAACAAACGAGAGATTTATTGATATTATGCTAAATAAATTGTTTCATGCTAGTAAGTTTTGGTCAGAATCAGGGAATATTTGTGCACTGTGGTATAAGTGAGGGGTTGTCTTATGGATTTCCTCTCATTTCCTAAATTCAAGTGTGGTGTTCACCTTCAGGTCTCAGACACAGATGGAAAAGGTTGATGGTCTTTGGCTAGCTAACAGTCATAAAGAGGAAGTGGATATAAGTGCAGGTATTTATTTTAAACATGCATGAACAAAACCTTCAACCTCAGCATAAGTCAAGATGGAAAATGAAGAAGAGATGGAGTGCACAGCACTATATGCTAATTATCTGCTAAAATCAGGTCACCGGGTGCAGTGGCTAATGGGAAACTTCCAGTGGTTTGTAAGAAATGTCCAATGTCTATTACAAACTAATCCAGACTAATACTACCTATTTTTATTTCAAAATTGAAGTAGAGTCACAAGTGCAACTTAAATCGTTTAAGGCATTCATTTAGTTCAATAGTAGAGGTCTGAGCTCTATAGAAGGCCACTCAAGATCTTCCACTCCAACCCATGTAAACCATATTTTTATGGGAGACAGCTGGAGACACACAGGGGCATTGCCGTTCTGGAATACGTTTAGGTCTCTTAGTTCAAGGAAGAAGTAAAATGCTATGCTAATGCTAAAGAACCACTAACTACTGGAAGTAAAGTCAGGTGTCCTAAAGCATGTCCATAAAGTATAGATTTTTGTCAGAAGGATTCCCCTTGGATTTCTGTTCACACAAGCTGCTCAGCTGCTTGTTCAGTCTCTTGTCATTTCGCAACTGGACTACTGCAAGGTCTCTGCTGACAGGTGTTCCTCTGAACGCTATTCGCCCACTGCAAATGATCAAAAATGCAGCTGCAAGACTGGTTTTCAACCAGTCCAAGTTCTCCCACACCACCCCACTGCTGCTACTCCCCATTACTGGCTTCCGGTAGCTGCACCCATCAGATTCAAAACACTGATTCTTGCCTACAAGTCCAAAAATGGACCAGCAGCCTCTTACCTCGGAGACCTTATTACTCCTCTCATTGCACCACACTGACGAAGATCCTCCAGCACTGCTCGACTGGTACCACCTTCTCTTAGGGTAAGAGGTTAATATACCATAAGGTATACTCTTCTCTGTTCTGGCAGCAAAGTGGTGGAATAAACTTCCCCTAGATGTCAGAACAGCGGAGTCAATGGCTATCTTAAAGCCACCAGAAACACTAACACTTGTCCAGGCCTGCTTTGTCTTTAAAAAAAAAAAAAAAGAAAGAAAAAAACTCTACAGGGTTGTAGGCTGATTTGTCTTAAGTCTGTAAATCAAGCGAACCAGTGTAGATCGATTCAATGCTAAATACTCGAAGCACTTTCGGACGTCGCTCTGGGCGAGGGCAACTGCTAAATGGCGTGAATGTAATTGTAAATATACGTCAAGCAAATTGGTTCCCGTCACGTTCCACTCTGTTGCCAAATCTTTCTATTTGTTTCTATGGAACTTTAGTGAAACACTGGCAGTTCCTCACAAAGACAAGATGCGGAAATGAAACGCAATGTCAGCAACATATTGTGGCAGATTTACAACGCAATGTTTTTAGAGCAGTGTGTACACACACACACAGACACACACACACACACTACTCAAACACCTGTCCTTTTACTGCGTAGTCATCGTTTTGTCTGGGCTGAGTTTAGAGTGGTAAACAAAGCACAATGTTGTGGCTACACACCACTTTCTGCATACAGTTACGTCTGGTTTTTCGGTTTCAGTCAAAGCAGACCTGGACATATCATACATTTAGCTTGTTAACCTACAGTATTGTACAAGGTTTATTATATATTTGGGTAATAAAATACAGCAAGCTATTCGAGCTTCACATGTAACATAACCCCTGAGATCTTCCTGAGTGTAGTTTTTCAGTCAGATTACTACTGAGGTGGATGGCTCCAAATGAACAGAAGGTTAGACCCAAGAAGTATGAAGATGGATTTAGACTGGAATTAATGTCTTAGGGCTACAAATGAATCAACAGTTCTGCACACATGTATAACCCCGACAATGATGTAATTATAATGAATGGAGTTTCGGTGTCAACCAAATGAGGACAAGAAATCTGCCTCATAAAATCGAAAGGAGTTTTGCCTTGCTGTTGGTGCCACTGGCTTGTTCGTTAATAATAACCTGAAACTAATCTATGACGTTAAAATGGCGTCAAAATATAAAGTGGCTCTGGGACAAAGTTCACTGGTAAAAGCGCTATAGGAATACAATTGCACTGAAAGTAAACTGTGTCTGGGTCTTGTATGTAATAATAATGAAATGTATTAACCCAAGTGTATCTTAAAAACAATGCTCCAAATATTAAGGTGTATTTTTATAAATGTTTTGACCCACTTAATGTCCAAAATGAATCTTTCCCTTTACACATCTAGCAAATCTGCCATTTTTAGGACAATTCCTGGGTAAGGTGCCGCAGTTATCCGTTTGGAGTTCGGTTTCCGCACCCAGGCTGCTTCTGAATAATAGAGTGAATTCGTTAGCCCAGTACCACTGGCTGACAGCAGGGACGGGACTGCTCTCTAACACGTGTAAGGACACGCTGTCTATTTTTGGAAACCTGGATGACTTATTAAAACCATTCCACTGCTACCTACTACCTGCTGTCAGGCTCCTTTCAAGCCTCCAGGAGACCCAAAGCAAAGTCTACTCCAGGCAGTGTGCGCACGTTCGGGGGGTTGCGTGTAGAAGCAGAAGTGCATCTAGCATGCGGCGTATGGGTGCGAGAGTGCGATGCAAACATCTGCATGTGCACGAGTGCTCGTGTATTAGGCATAGCGTGACGGCCGATTTTGCGCGTGCTTTCCTGCATACGTACGCCGATTATAGTGGATTCGGATGGCTGCCGGTTAACCAAACACTTCAGTAAGGTCATCAACAAAGAAACAAATCAGGGTCCCTAATCGGTTTGCGTTCCGAGTCACTGGAAACAAAAACTCGGTGGAAGTGATGACAGGACGCACCGGGTGCATGCTTATTAAGGCTGCTTTAAACAATCAGGATTTGCATAACAGTTCAATCTGAAAGTAATTGGACTGTGTGCTTGAGTCAACATTGCGCTGAAATCTATAGTTAGAATCAACGTGTAGGCTTTTCACGTAGTCAGACGATGGCATTTTTCTATACCATGTTTTAGATGTGGCTCCAAAAAAAGGATAGATTTCCTGGATGGAAGTGGATTTCCCTCATCCAATCAATTTATTGAAAAATTGCAGAATTTAAACTCAAAATAAAAACCCAAATAACTAAGTAAAAAAAAGATGGCAAGAAACCGTCAATATATTTACTCTTTTTATATGTATAACAAAGCTGAGAGTTCTACACAAATAATTAATTACCACAGCTTAGCAATGTGGTGATTTCTTCAGGAACACACAGGTTCAGGTAATGAGGTTATTCCTTAATACGCTGCTAAGACAGCAATTATTTATGGCCTCATCCGTCAGCTCGTGGGTAATCGGTTTAAAACGTGGCCTTATCTGCTCTAGAGGCAACACACACACAAAAAAAAAAATTTCTGATCCATGGCCTACATAAAAGTCACTACGATCAACCATGTTGAAACCGAAGCATTATTTGCATTAATACCACAATGTTGTTGAGTTCTTGATTGTGATTGGTCAGAACGTGTGGATTCGTTTTCTATGGAAGCTCCGTCAGCAAGGCAATTTTTTTTAGTTACAAGGCTGGATCTACTAAACATCTCCGAGATTTAATTTCTTTTTGGACAATGGCAAATCAATTTGGAGAGTAACAAAAGGTTTATGTAGACTAAACAGTACCAGATGTATAGGCAAACACCTGTGTTTGGAAAAACGATCGTGGTCGTTACACAATTATGCGAAAGTGAAGGTTTTGATTAACTCGGCCGCCTCGACACAGGATTGCTCGCGATCTTTTAAACCATGAAAGGCAGGACTCTTGTTGTACAGTCAGCCAGGATGTAATTAGTTGTCTTTGGCTCGTGTAGGATCCTTCCTGATTACGCATAGACACAAAAAAATAAAATAAAGTTATGTAAAGAAGTAATGGCTCTCGGCTTTTTTCATGTAACATAAGTGGAACTAAATTAGATGCGGAAAAGATAAAGTTCGTTTTAAAAAAAGGAGAAAAAGAAAAGCCTGGGGATATAGTGAACAGTAGGCTTTGCATTACAAAAGAAACATTTCTAACTTAAAAACCTTTTTGTTTTGGGGACACACTGGTTTGAAACATTTCAAAGTATCTGCTTGAGAGTCTTTTGGCATCTGTGTTTGCTATTCCCTCGCACATGCCGTTCGGTCTGTCTGCTCCACATGAATATTGGAGTGGCGGCGTTGAATAAACATGTGTCGATGAGCGCAACGCAAGCAGCGTCGGTGTAATACACAAAACAGAGCGTGATAAGGTTTTTTCTGGATAAAAGTTTGTGGTTGCCCGACCCCAAGAGGTACAGACGCTCCCCACTTTGCGAACGACTTCCGTTCCGAACGATCGTGAATTTGTTCGTAGGTTGTTACTGTTTTGGTTACTGACTACGCATATCTCCTAATGATTTAAGAGCTATAAATGCTAGTGGGGTAAGGATGCAGCGCTCTCACCGCTGCGGCCCAGGTTCGATCCCCGGTCAGGGAACCAACCATTAGGGTTGCACAAGCCTTAGTGCCGGTCCCAATCCCGGATAAATGGGGAGGGTTGCGTTAGGAAGGGCATCCAGCGTAAAAACATGTGCCAAATTAAACATGCGGATGATCCGCTGTGGCGACCCCTAATGGTAGAAGCCGAAAAAGTTTTTAAATGCTATCAAATAAACAATAAAATATACAAAAACTAATGAAATTACTGTATACATATATCTTCGTGGAGGATACTTTGTGCACAGGGGACAAGTTTAGATCTTCTGATTATCTAGCCAGACAATGATGACCTGAACGCCATAGAAAATGGACAATTTGCTTTCGGCAAACAGAGGTAAGCGAAATACTGACTCAAAGGACGCCAATAATTGTGACCCGTATATATTTATCAGACAAGACAATTTAAATCCTTTGCTCATATCTACCAAGGGGGCCAATATTATTGTAAAGCAGTGTGTATGACTCACCTGCCTCCAGTTGTCATACACCAAGATTGAGCTATCCTCATCATCTATAGTCACCCGTCGAAGATATCCCTCATCTATAAATAAATAAATAAATGAATAAATAAAAACATTTTATGGCAATTTAAAAATAAATTCATAAATAAATCTTGTGTAACCATAGCTAATTACATAAAAAAAAGTTATTCATATTTTATTGTTTACTAATTTTACCTATTCACCCCTAATCAACTACATTAAAATTGATATTTTATCCATTTCTAGTTACAATGAGTTTTAAAAAAGTTTTTCTGAATGTTTTTTACCAGTTGATAAAAAAATAAATAAATTGAAAAATATAAACTATATCAGCAAATACATATATAAATAAATCAACTGTTACAACAAAGTTTGTTTTCCCTTCCCTTCACTGGGACTAGGAGATTCAAACCTGCTACTTTACGTGGGTTGGAGTGGAAAATCTCCTGCTATAGAGCTCTGAACTCAACCCCAACAGCTTTTGGATGAATACGAACATCAAGTGCACCCCAGGCCTTCTGACCTGACCTACATCAGCACCTGACTTTACTAACACCCTTGTTTCTAAATGAAATCTCTCAAATCTCCACAAGGATACACCAAAATCTGATAAAACATCTTCGCAGAAAAGTGGAGATTTGAACGATAAATGTTGACTAAATGTGGAATGGGATGTTGAACGAAATTTGTGCATGTTGCTTCGTTTTGCATCCAACATAGCAATTGTGACAGAAAAGTATTAGAATGGATTTACCAACAATTTATTTTTCCCAAAAAAATAATGAATTCTGCTGCCATTTCGAAAAACTAAATCTCTAAACTGGTTAAACGAATGAGACGGATGAAAGACTCCATGATTAAATGAATGCCACTGGCTTTTGAGATCCTTTCCGTGCCTCATTTTTCTATTTCCGTTGCACGTGTGTATGTTTGTGTGTGCGTTAACACGTACAACAGCTGTGGGGTTTGGTTCGAAATCAAGAAACAACCAAGCGAATGAATTGAACGTAAAATGTAATGTTTATAGACTGTCGTTAATCTTGTTTGAGGAACCACATCACAAATATATACTCATTTATATATATATATGTATATATATATAAATTGTTGTATGATGTTTCAAATTTAGTCCCTGTTTGCCCTTGAAAGAATATCCACTCCTCTGGAAAGAGGTTCCACTTGATTTTGTGGAGATTTGTGCTCATTCAGCTACAAGGGTTTTAGTAAATTCAAGTACAGGCTAAGGAACTTTGGGGAGCAGTCAATGTTCCAATTCATCCCAAAGGTCTTCAATAGGTCTAAAGTCAGAGCTTCAGAGCAGGCTAATCAAGATCTTCTAATCCAACCTCTGCAAACCATATCTTCATGGAGCTGGCATTTGGAGTTCAAAACTATTATGCTAGAACAGGTTTGAGTCTCCCAGTTCAAGTAAGAAGAAAATGTTAAGCTAGTGCATCCAAAGTCCTCCTATACAATTGTGTGGTTCCAACTTTGTGGTAGAAAATTGGGGATGGCTCATGTATGGTTGGAAAAGTCTGGTGTCCCAATACTTAGTACATAGTGCATGTGCTCATTTGTTATATTATAGTCAAACATTTATAAATACCTGCTGCTCTTAAAGAAAACCAACTGTCTTACCAATCAGATTCAAGGATTAGCCAATTGGCAGGGGTAAGAGAATGGCCAAAAAGATCATTGGTCAAGTTAAGCAATCACTAACCCCAAGAATCTGGTCAAGCTGCTTATAAATAGTGCACCTTTCAACCTTCATAGGTGCTGTACCTATATATTTATGATTAACCTTCCATCTAAGTGAAGCTACTATTAATTATACCACAGGGAACACATTTGAAATTTGGAAGAACAAACACTGAAGCTAACAACAAGCTGGGTAGAAGGACCAAAGGACCGAGGATGGTAGTTTTTTTACCGCTTGCTTGCGTTTCCGAGTCTACTGAAAGCGATCTGTCTGATAGACCGGCCAGAGAGAGGGCCAGAGACGATTTGCCCACTCCGTTCTGCCCCAACAGGACGATCCGCAGAGGCCCATGGTACTTCTGCTCTGGGGCCTTAAGTAGAAGAGGCGCGTCATGAGCATCGCTGGTGCCGAGTGACGGAGTGGAGGGCTCATCAAGCCCTGGCGTCCAGTCGTAATCTTCGGTGACCGCTTCCTCCCGCCTTAGCAAGTGCTTGATCGGGAGTGGGGTGCTCCCTCGGCGCAGTGGGGGCGCGGCGGATAAAGTCAAGCCGTATACCTGAAGAACAGCACAAGAACAAAGCTTTTGCGAAACAATATAATCATAGGGAGTGTGGAGGTCATTTCTACAGGTGACTTCAAAAATATACCATTGATTCACTTGAGCAGTTGGGTGAAAGATGGTGCTCAGTGGATAAGGTTCTGGATTACTGATCAGTAGGTTGGGGGTTCAAGCCAAACCGCTACAATAAGGGCCACTAAACAAGGTGCTTAACTCTCCGTGGTATTGCTCAAGTCTTTGCAGTGCCTTGATTCGAATTTACAACCTTCCAAGCTGATATCTTGCCCCCTTAAGCTTTGGATTTTGTTGCATAACTTCACCAGCCAATTTCCTATATTCGTTTCTAAGGAAATTCGCTAGCGACTGGCAAACCCGAGAATCTAAAAATCGATCTGACCCCCTCTCCTTGTTGGGATTTGATGAGCTGTGTGCGTTACATGGAAGTAGGTCAAAACGCTGCATGTGCCTTAAGATGGACACAAGCTCCAGCAGGCAGAAATCTATATGTATGAACCAGGCGACCCCGTAGGTAACTGGCCCCTTTTTTTACCTTTGGAAAATTATCAGGTCCTGCACAACGATGTCACCCCATGGCATTAATATTAATACAGTAATCATTCAAACCTTGGTGCTGTGTTTGTGTGTGCTGAGAACGGAGTTGGGCCAATCAACTACCAGCACACAACACCACACACACAAATATGAACTCAATTAAACAAATTGTAATAGGCTAATGAATTCATCTCGGTCTATTCTAAGGCGGATGTTGAGAAAGTCGACTAATGAATTCATCTCAGTCTATTCTAATGGGGATGTTGAGACAAAGTCAATCTGTTCTGTCAAATTTGCAATTCGGCCTCTAACCCTGGGGTACGTTAAAGATTTTAGCCCACGTTCAAAAAATGCCGCCTACAGGATTACACAGGAGGTGCGTCCAAAATATTTAACTAACCAGTACACTTTTCCTACCTCCACTGCTTCCTTTGTTGGGACCTTTCAGGTTTAACAAATATGAAATCAATTTTAAAAACCTTCAGCCCATGGTTTCTAAAGCTCTGCCCCCAGGATTTAAGGGTGGTCCTTGGAGTATAGTGTGTATAAACTATAGACTGACAGAAATGTCAAGTATTCACTGCCACCCATATCGGGTTTGCAAAGGGACTAGCTATAAACATTTGGGACTGGGAGAACATTTTGGTAGATTTGCTTGATTAAAAGAGTAGAAATTAATTGCATTCAATCTGGTGGCTTTAATAAAGTTTATCCTGGATCCTGGACCCCCCCAAACTACATTTAAGTTCTCTTTTATAGGCTAACCTGCAAGTTTGTATTTTCCCAGTTTATTCTCATTACTATGTGTTAATTCCCATAGAAAGTTTCCAGTCTTTCCAGCAACCCTACACCCAATGCACTGTAACTTTCCTCAACAGCTTTCTTCTACAATCTTGAGATTAGGTACAAAAAGAAAAGAAAAAAAAAAGGTGTGCAAAACAAACAAACAAACATAAAAAAAATAAACACACCCAGTAGTGAGAGCTGTCAAAAGGGAAAGTGTCCAAACTACTCCAGTTGAACGTGGCTGCTTTGGGGTTGACTAGTGTACCTCAAATGAACACTTTATACAACCATGGTGAGAAGATCAAGATTAGCTGATTAGATCAAGATTTGAATTCCTGTTAAGATAGAATAGGAATCTAAAACTAACACAAAAGCATGCAATTGATGATGATGATGATGGTGATGATGGAGAGGTATGTAATGCATTATTTTAAAAAAGTGTGCATACCTTGATATGGTGCATTTTTCTCTGCATCTATAATTGCATAAATGTTGCAGAGATTTGAGTCTCGTGCAATTGCATTTATTCCTGAATGGAGGTTCAGGGTGTGTGTATTCAATGCAGACCCGATTTTGTGTGTGTGTGTGTGTGTGTGTGTGTGTGTGTGTGTGTGTGTGTGGTGCTTGTCTTACCTGCTCCGACATCGTTGTCTGTTCGTGTGTTCTCCCAGGGGCACTCTTTCACCAGCTCGAGCTCCATGCACGACCTGACATGCCAGCGCGCATCCTCCTGGTGCGTGTGTTTTCTTTCTTCCCTTTGTTATATTGCCTGCATTTGTGCCTCCGCGTGCACCAGACACCAGTACGGCGCGCGATGTTTTTGATGCTGCGCGGCTCGAGCGCTTGCGGATTACAACTACACCTGGCCCGGTGGCGCGCCGTGCGCGCACTCGTGAAAGCCTTTTGAAGCGGCTGCTCGGTGGCTCCGCCCATTCCCCCCCCCCCTCTGCCGCGGCCATACACCTGCCTGCTCTTTAAAGTGGGAGGGGTAAACAAATCATGACCACGCCCCCACTGCAATCCTGACACACTGAAATTCTGAATAGGCTTTTCGAAATGCCCTGAATTCTATTGTTTGGAATGAGAATAGTAGGAATTTGAGGTCAATATGATCAAAAGTTTGTGCACCCCTTGACAACAAGCATTATAATATAACATAGAAAAGACTGATAATAGATTGATATGCTTACATTTCTAAAATGATATAGTTTTCGATTCCTTTTCTTGTCTGGCAGGAATTAAATAACTGATCTTATCAGGCCAGGTTGGAATTTTTCTTGCGCAAAACTGATGTAAAGAGTGGGTATTTGGGATACCACAACCAGCCATGGAAATCTCTACTACTTACAGAACTACCACTCTTGTTTTTTGTTTTTTGCACCATTCTGTACAGACTCTGGGCTAGAAATGTTAAACAAGGCTGTAAAACAAGGTTTTTAGGAAGGTCAGCAGTTTCTTAAATACCTGACAACAAGCATTATAATATAACATAGGAAAGACTGATAATAGATTGATATGCTTACATTTCTAAAATTATATAGTTTTCGATTCCTTTTCTTGTCTGGCAGGAATTAAATAACTGATCTAATCAGGCCAGGTTGGAATTTTTCTTGCGCAAAACTGATGTAAAGAGTGGGTATTTGGGATACCACAACCAGCCATGGAAATCTCTACTACTTACAGAACTACCACTCTTGTTTTTTGTTTTTTGCACCATTCTGTACAGACTCTGGGCTAGAAATGTTAAACAAGGCTGTAAAACAAGGTTTTTAGGAAGGTCAGCAGTTTCTTAAATACCAGCCTGGCATCTACAATGACGTGAAGTCTATAGATATACAAAAAAATATGATTCCTTTTTTGCTAAAATCTCTTTGAATGTAGGAAAAATTATGGATTATCTATAATTCTTATAGATTTATTACAATACTATAGGTGGATCATGTAGGCTAAGCTTATTTGCTAGTATATAAGCTTGATATATATTTTTTTACAATTTGTCTTAGCTGTACAATTAACCCTGGAAGGTGGGAAATCGTTTTTCTTTGCTTCCTGACTCTTGAATCAAAAATCTTTTTAAAACCTGGGCTCAGAGCACAGGGTAAGCCACAATATGGCCTCCCTGGAGCACAGAGGGTTAAGGGCCTTGCTTAAGGGCCCAAGAGTGGCAGCTTGAAACCCTGACCTTCCGATCAGAACAATGTAAATTGTCCCAAAGCAGCTGTACACAAATATAATAGATTACGAATATAAATGAATAAATCAGTTTAGGGTTATCAATCTGAGATGATGGAGAAACCTTGGGAGAAACCAGACTCAAAAGGGTGACACCTCAACTGTCCATTTACTATAATTCCATCATTGTTGAGGTGTTAAATGGCACTTGAAATCCATCTTTATTTTTCTTAGGTGTAACTCAGGTCAGGAACTTCATGGATCTTTAAACTGGTAATGGAGAACCATTTTCAGCAGTAGCCAGTGGTTAAAAGTCTTTTCTGGAATCAGGGGAACATTTTCTATCTGCCATTTTGGGCATAAATGCTGCTAGCCGCTAGCTGAAAAATTAAGCAACACCTATGGCTACCTAGCTTGACTGGCGTTTCAAAAACGTAGGCAAACAATCGAACAGAGCTTTATAGATTGATATATTTACATATTTAATGTATATAACGCACATTGTTCCACCAAGAGTTATGAATATAGACACGTTGGTTACATTTCATTGTTGCAATTAAGCATTGCTGGGTTGACCCAACACAGAATTTTGTATATGTTTATGTTTCCTACGACTGCCCAAAACCAACTATTTGCATCCAATTTAACAAATGACATAAAGAAATAAATGAACATGAATACTCTCTATCACAGTATAAATCCGTATAATATTCCAAAGGAAAACTAGTATTCACTCTAGTTATGCAAGTCAGTTTTGATAGGATTGTTTCCTGAGGTAAAAAATACTGGTTTATAGCATTTCTTTTGAGAAGGAACATCCACCTGACTTTTGAATTAAAATATTACTATATGCAATGTCGATGCAGACTTAATTACTAGAAAAATGACCCATTTATCATTTAGCATTAAAAATGTATATCTTCGCTCGCTATTTAGATCAATTATGAAATAAATCAATAAGATATATCCCTGTTTTTTTATATATTGCATAGCTAGTGATTTGATCACAGCTTAATAATCATAATATGAGGGAAAACATGTTTAGCAAGCCAGCAACAAGCCATTTTTTGTCACACTGACTGATTTCCTCAGGTAATCTTTGTCGAAAATTTGATTTGCCAAAGCATGGTAAAGGCAGAGAATATTTATTATTTCGTTTTAGCCAGTTAAGTCCAACTTTCTCCACAAATTCCTTCAGTCAGTGTTAGCAAAAGTCACAAAACATTCTTGTAATGGTGGTTGAACAGTGCACTGCTGTGTCCATTTTTAATTCATGCATCTCTGAAGATTTGCTTACAAGACATTTTTCGTTAGCGGACACCACTAAGTGGGCCGCTAAGTCAGCTCTGATCTTTTCAACACCCATGACTATGGTGACAAGCACATAAATAATGCATAATTTTTTTCCTTTGCTGTCTTTGATCTATGTAAAATAGTAATCAATAAGATCAGGGCCTTGGTTACAAAAGAACCTAGATGATGATGCTTGGTTTTAACATATACAGTAAATGAATATACTGTATTTATTACTCAGGTTCAAGACACTTTTCAGCTCAAGAACATTTTCTAATGTACCTACATGGTCCGGATACACAAAATTCTGTACAAAACCAATTTTGACCTAGTTACCATGACCAGGCAGTAACTAAGGATGATAAAATGTTAAATCCATTGCATAGTGACTCAGGTTACAATGCGATACAATAACAACTGTGGCCTTAATTCATCCTAAAAGGTTCCTATCTATCAGCTTGCACCGCAAGCTTCACATCTCACCATTATTGTATCAATTATACATCTAATATATACAGGAAAGCTCCATAGATAAGATCTGCATTACTTGGTCACAGTAAATAACTACATTGTAAAAAAAAAAAAAAAAAACATTTAAAAGCTTTGATTTGCTTGCTGGATGTTTTGTTAACGGTTTGTTGAAAATATTTTGGATGCTTGCATGTGTTAATATTGAAATGTAGGAGGTTTTAATGATTGAAGGGTTTAATATGATTCAAAGGTGTAAATGATAGGCATGTTGCATTAATAATCATCTAAATGGATTAATGGATTTACACCCTAAGTGTTTCCTGATGTGGTTAAAAGAGTTTTTTTCTTTATAGGAAGTAATAATTGAAGGCAAAGTGTAATGTAAATGTAGGATGTGTACAGATTTTCCACATGGACTCTTTTATTAAATAGGGTCTGCCAAAAAGAACGGCTGTATGGACATAATAGGGAATAGACAGCAGGGTCATTTTCTATAAAACATTTATTAAATATATATAAAACATTCGTTTGGCACAATGCTGATTGTGCCAAACATTCGTTTGGCACAATCATTCCTTGAACTCTCAAACCTGAGCACAGAAAAGAACAAAACGTTAACCACTGGTCCAATGAATCTTTACAAACCCAAATGTGTTCTGTGTGAGTGAAACGTTTTATATATTTCTTATTTTGTGTATTATTACCTAGTCATTCTACAGCCAGTATATTGAGCCATTCAAAGATCCACTGATTCATCGTCATTCATTATGCTATTCAGGGTCAGAAACACTTAGTGCAGGTGGGAATATACCCTGGATTAGACACCAATCCATCAAACACAGACAAATTCACACCTTGGGGCAAATTTTGAGCAGGAAATCCATGTGGACTTGGGAAGAACATAGAGATCTCGGGATCAAACTGCAAACAAAGAAGCTGTGAGGACGCTACATGCTGCGTCACCATGCCGCCCAACCTGCTGCTCAACATGCATAATTTAATATGCCAACCTTAAAGAATGGAGTTCATGTTACTGAATGGTATCTGGTGTACCCTTAGGTAATGGTCAGAATCCGGGCAGTTCATGGATATTATAATAGAATAGGATGTTTTGATGCTATTACTATCAGGCAGGTTGGTAGAATGGTGGGATACTTTATATCCTAAAGTGCACTCAAGTCTTTGTTATCTTGTAGCATCCTTATTTTTTGCCAGAGTCCCTGCTTGGAGTCTTGGTCCAAAAGGTACCCTTTTAAACCAACATAAAGAATATGACTCTCTTAACATTTAGACTTGCTGATTTATAGTTCGAACCGTCAGAACTTACCCTTGTGACCCCTTTTTTTGCTGTTGTGGCTGGTTGTTGCACATGGAAACACTAAAGATCTCAAGAAGTCTGACCTAGACACCATTGTGTTGAATAGTATATTCTATAGTACAGTACACTGATGTATTCATGTGTGCCGAGTGCTACAGACATGTTTTTCCAGTCGAATTTGGCTGTAACCAACCAATCAGAGTACGGAAAAATGTTGACACTATTCTGGGCCAACTAGCTGCCCTGTGAAATCTGATTGGTTGAAGAAACACAGCTTATTCTTAAGGAGACTATAATAAAGGAGCCAACAGTATTGACTTTGAAGGCCTTGGGAAGATTAGATTGACATGGCAGCACATAGAGGCTAAAATGTGATTGGAAATCTAACATACACATACTGGAAGCAGTGCAGCCAAGAGAAACGCTACGAAATAAAGTTGGGAATAAATTAACACAATTTCATGAAACAGATATTAGAATTCAGGTTGTAAATGTAGGTCAGAGCTTTTGATAGTGTTTGGGCCAGCAGAGAGGGCTTTGCTGGCCCTGACCGCCCACCACTGCTATAGTATAATCTCTAGTGTTTTGATTCACTTCACTACTACTACTACTACTAAGTCAGTAATATGCACTGGAAGAGTTGTTCCCCTTGAAGAGTTGATTTTGTAATAATCAGTTGCATCTGCTCGATTGAACTGCTCCTATTTAGCGCCAATGACATGGCACGGTTTGTGGCCACCGCTCGGTTCTCATGCCACACATTTCACTAGCGGTGCATGATTAGTCTGCACGACAAGCTCGTTTCATCCGCGGTGTTTTAATTACGCCTCATCAAGCCTCAGCAGCTCCACGTCGAGTATGAATAGCGCTTGATCAGAATGATGAGGACTCAAATTTATTCCTTAAATCCTCAAAAGTAATTACGCTCCTGTAATTAAGGAACGTGTTGCATGAATTCGAATTGTGATCATAAAGCAGAAGTGTCACGTGTGGAGTGGACACCTGTATGGATGCCTGCTTATCCAATCAACCAATCATGTGGCAGCAGCATGGATAATAATTAGGGCAAGAGTTTCAATTCAGGTTTAAATCCACCATCAGAATGAATGAGGAAATACGATCTGATTGTCCTGTCCAGGACGCCAAAAAAACATGTTCTACTGGATCAAACTACTATGTTTTGAGCTATCCTCAACCCTCTTGCCTTGCCTACAATATCTGACCACACAGTTTCATTAGTGTTAGCATGACTTGCATAGTAAATAGCATATTGTCAGTACACAACATGAAATGAGTCATTTAGTTGACCAGCCATAACACTGGATATTTTTTCGCCCTGTGGGCTTGCTAATTAATTTGTGATCTGTCCACACCACCTCATTCTGAGGTAAATTTTAAGCATATTGAATATGTGACACAAAAAGGATGACAGCAGAATCCAAGAGTGTACGAACCACATCATAGAAACACTGACAAGATGTTAACTCGAATGTCAGCTTCTGACTAGACTTACAGGCTGCAGATAAGCTCCATCACAGAGGGTGAAAGCTTTGTGTTTTGACACCAATTCAAACGAGTAATTGCTCTGTCTGGAAAGTTAGCTGGCACATAATGCTATATTGCCTGCAGAGAGAATAACAGGGGAGTATCAAGTGTCAGTGCAGTGTTGATTTATGGTGGAGGCTTTGGTCCACAGCATCACACCAGGACCACAAATATAGTACCCATTAGTTTAGTGTAAAGGTGAAGTACGTTTATTGGTACCTATAAAACTGAATTAAAGTCTCAGCTGAAATCATCTTCAATGTAATAATATATAATTAAGGTATGTAAACATATAATTTTACATTAGGAATCAGTTTAGGTTTAGGTTACAAAGTTTGCCTACTGATTAAACATCTTAGGATCTCTTATAGAATACAAATACTTCATCGAGCTTTTTACAAACACCACGTTTCAAAGCCAACGCAATGCATTGGCGCTTTTTGCTTGCAGTTCTCGTACTCGTTCAGTTTAACCTTCGTTAACATTAATGTTTGTCTGGGGTATTGTGTGTGTGTTAGTTAAATATTGCACATAGTCTAAAATAGTCTAAGGACATATTGCAAGGTGTACAACTAGGAAAACCACCTGGGGGGAATGCAAGATGTTGCTTGATGGCACTCTGCCTTCCTTCCTTACACTTGTGAGTCCATGTGAGTCAAGAATGTTTTTATTCAACAAATCATGTACAAACAAATCTTTCATTTTTTTATTATTGCCACAGATTTTTCAGCAGTATTGAGTTTGGATCCTGTGCACTACAATTATAATGTAATGTGTACTACAATTATATGTTTACATAACTTAGTTCTATAGTATTTCCTTAGGGATTTTTTCAGCTGTGCCTTCAATGCAGTTTTATACAGTAGGTACTAATAAATTTCACAACACTAAGATATTTTGGCTACTATTTTTTTTTAATGCTAAAAGAAAAAGATGATATCCACCTCTATAACAAATACGGCTTGGCATGACATTTCATAAAGTCTATTGAAATTAGTGTTAAATAAGCTTCGCTCTACAGTGCTGTTGTGCCCTCAGTATACTGCATGTGCTTCGATAAGTAGATTCATTTTCATTTATACTCATAAGCAACTCTCATCACTTTCAACAAGCCACGGCGTTCATGCAGCCTCGGCTGAGAGTCGAACCCGCGGCTCACCTTTCACGCTAATGAACAGACCAGATGCTGAAAAGAAAGGTTCCATTAAAGCATTTTATTGAATTACGTTACATGAGTACCAGTATCGCTTACGTCTATTTTTAAAAAAGGGATAAAATGGCTTGTATATGAATGAGTCAGCTTTCAACTATCATCTGAAAGCTGACTCATTCACTATTAAAAGAATACAGACATTTTTATCTGTTCTAAAAGTACCCTTAATTAATACTTTTCAAGTTCTTAATTCTCCACAATATGGGCACAAATATGGCTGCTTTATGCAAATGTGTGTTTATTATTAGTAAAATCGAAACTCAAAATGGGGCATAAAGACAAAATATTCTTGTAAAATATTAAAAAAAAATTTTAATGGAACTTTTAATGGAACTTTTGCTATGTTTCCACACGGACTGTTTTTAATGCCGGTTAAGTTGCCGGATTTTGATGCTTGATTTAAGACTTGGCGCATCAGTAAAACAAATGTCTAGTGATTTAAAAAAACGTTTTATCCATCCATCCATCTATCTATCTATCTTTTTTTTTACCTTCTGCCCTCTAGTGGAGTGGAGGCTTTACTCTCCTCATGTGCGAACTTAACCATATACATATTTGTGCTTCCTAAACATCCCATTCCACATTCAGTCCCCATTTTCTGTTAAAATATCCTCCACTTTTTCAAGATGTTCCACTAGATTATGGAGTGTGCTTGTGGACATTTCTGTGAGATTTCATTCAGCCACAAGAGTGGTAGTAAAGTCAGGTACTGATGTAGGTGAGATGAGTATGCCTGGGGTGCAGTAAACATTCCAATTCTCCCCAAAGGTGTTCGATAGGGTTGAGATCAGAGCTCTATAGCAGGAGATCTTCCACTCCAACCCATGTAAACCATATCTTCATTAAGCTGGATTTGTGCACAGAAACATTCTAGAACAAGTTCGGATCTCATGCTACCACCTCCATGACTTCCTATACAATTGTGTGTGAAATTTGTTCCATGTATAAGTGGGAAAGACAGATGACTGAATTCTTTTGTCCATTTAATATCATTCTTCACCCTTTGTTCACAAAATCAACGAATAAAAGACTGCATGGTTATCTCTACACTTTCTAGCGCATTCCCTTTCTTTAATATTGCCCGATTCGTTTTTTTTCCAATTAGCATACCTAAATATTGAGCATCCGTCAAACGAGGAAGCTTGTGATGTATGTCAAGTGAAGACATCAGAACGAGTGATTCGAGGCGGCGTGGTAATACTGAGAAAGTGTCTCCGTGATTGGCTTAATGACTCAACTCTGTGGTTTAGAGCACAGCTTGAAGTGTGCTTTTGTAGGTCTGAATCATCGCTTTCTTTCTGATTATACAAGGATGTCACGATGCAGAGATTTGGGACAATGCAATGTTTTTTTCAGCGTTCGTAGAAAGGAGTCTCCAGTGTCAGTGCTTACTGCAATGTAGTTTTTGCTTTGCAAATTCTTTATATTGACTTATAGAAAAAGCATCCAACCACATTATACCACTCTTCGGTTGTATATCAGAAAATGTGTGTGTGTGTGTTTTCAGTTCTCTTAACACCACAGCAGATTCTACATTTGTCTTCAAACAATGACGCGTATTCATCATTGTTTCAGACAAAAGATTCGGGCAGATATGGTGTGAAAGTCCAAATGAGTAAGCGATTAGGGGTTGTGAGCATGTTTGTGTTTGTGTGGGTGAAAGAGTGAGAGAGAGAACAGCTGGTGTGTTACGGGAATGAAACACGAGGCTGGGATTTAAAAAGCAGCGCCTACAATCTGATGTTTCTGGATCACCTTGATAGCGTCTCCGAGCAACTTCCAGTCCGAAGCATGATACGAGAGATGTGTGTGTGGGGGGTGGGGTTTGGATTTGGCCATTGTGGCAGTCCCTAATATAGACTTATAAGCACTTAGCAAAAAAAAAAGGTTTCCTACAACGCAAGAATCTGTAGTAGGGTTAATAAAATGCCTTCCAGCAACGGGCCGAATTTCAATGCGAAGTTCATGCAGCCGATCGTTATCGTGGGGATGAAATTTTTAATGGAAGCCTGATTGGATCAGCCAGGAATCCCTAGCAGCAGGCATGTGATGATAATAACAAAGCCATGGGAAAGTGTAATGCGGAGAAGACGCCAAAAACATTTTCCAAAATAGAAACAGTTGAGGTCATGGGTTTTTGACATTGCACTCTTTTTTGGGTATTTTTTTGCAACTTTTATTCAATATACATATATATTTATGTATATAACATCTGCAAAGTCAAAGAGCTCAACAAAGCCATGTTATGCCAATAGAAACACCAAAAAAAATGTAAAAAGAAATGTGCAAAACAGGTACATTTGAGCTCATGACATTTGCAATTTTCGCATATATGATCGTTATGATTCTTTGGAGGTTTTTCTCCCATATAAAAATTTCAAAGTCTAAAGCTATTGCCTTGAAAGCAGATGCAATCAGTCTGTTCTTAAAACACTGTTGGAGGTAAAACACTGGTACAACATTGCAAAATAATTGGTTATCCAGGCAGTGCTCAGATGTCAGGATGCAGCAATTCACACCTAATCCAGAGCAACTGTTTCTCATATTTCACTGAGTCACTGTAGAACATAAAAAAAAGAACCCAGTGAACACTACCAGCAATCAAGACTGGATTGACATTCTGGTTAGAGCAATGCTGGACAATAGAATTCTTTCCATAACCAAAGCACAGAGGCCTCTTCAGAATTGCGGTATAAATGCTCGTATAAATGCTGTATCTGAATCACTGCTGCCATGTGTGAAGCAGTTTGCAAATAAAAATGAACAAAATATAGTGGACACCTGACCATTTGGGCTTCTTGAACATCGCATTCCACATTATTGCCCATTTGCTTTAATAATAACCGCCACTCTTCTGGGAGATGTTCCACCAGACCATCTCAAACCTTTTTAAGGACCAGCTAATCTAAAGCAATACTGGACTGTGAAGCCAAGTAGACATGCCAAAAAGAGGGTGCTGTCTGGGGGGAGCATCATTTTGAGGTGCCTACGTCTGTCGAGGACCAGCTAATCCAAAACAATACCGGACTGTCAAGTCTGGTTTTGGAGGAGCAGATAAACCACCACATTCGCTGGCATCGTTTTAAAGCAACAACTAACTTAAGGCAATACTGGACTGTCAAGCCAAAAAGACATACCAGGTAGAGGGTGCTGGCACTTGAGTTGAGTGTACCCAGAAGAGCGATAGTAAAGTCAGGTACTAATGTAAGTGTGGTAAGGAGGACTGGGGTGCAGTTAGCAATTCAATTCATCCCAATGGTGTTCAATAGGGTTTAGGCCAGAGGTCTATAGGCCATTTAAGATCTTCTACTCTAAACCATGTAAGCCATACCCTGATGGAGCTGGCTTCGTGCACATGGGCATTGTTATGCTGGAATAGGTTTTTCTTGTTAGGGGAACATTTCATTCTACCACATCCAAACACATCCTATACAATATGGCTGAAAAGGGTAATATCTCAAGAAAGTATTTGATCAGTGCCGTGCATTTATTGGTAACATAGCAAATGCTATCACAAAACAGGATCTTTCAGAACCATTGAAATATCCATGATTGTCTAAATAAATATGGAAGAATATCACAATTCAAGTCTTTGTACCAGGCATCAGAAAATCTTCATGCCATTTTAGAATTGACAAAACACAGGCCCCCTCCATCAGATACACATTTGATGATGAGATAAAGATAAGCCCTTAATCCTTTTCTACCAGCTCAATATAAGCTACAAAGCTACAAATCTAGTTCACGGGCTACTTCCCAGATTCCACATGAAAACATCGCACATCATTTCCGCCATGTGTGCGATGATGGAACAGCTGACATCATCCAACATATGGCCAAATCCCCTGGTGAAATATCACAGCTGTCGCATCAGATGCGCCGCTTTGTTTTGAATTTCTACCCTCCCCATGCCTCTTTCTCACACATAACAGAATCCTCATTTTTGCACTTGCGACTGCCAAGAAGGCCAGACTGCCTATATGACATAATCTATAATTATTCAAATAATGCTGTAATTTTAGAGAGACCTTTGCTTAGCGAAAGAGAGGGGGGATCCTAGAATGAGATTTTCAAAAGCCCGTGGGCATCAATACGGTACCTTGTTTGACATTTGTGTATAGAAACTATTTATTCATTAAGTCAGTCATTTTCCTTCCACTTTTCCTGGTGTGGGTTGTGGGGGGTAACAGTATGAGAAGGTTAGCTCAGGCATTCTCTTTCCCTGTCCATAGACTCTCACTAGGGGAAACAGAGAATACCCATATCAACTGTGAGATATATGCATTTCAACTGGTCCTCGTCTACTCTGACATGAGTGATAAAAGGTGCTGGCTGGTGGGCATCATTGTATGGTGCATAAACCATCTCAAACCTTTTTGAGGACCAGCTAATCTAAAGCAATACTCAACTGTAAAGCCAGATAGACATGCCAGAAAGAGGGTGCTGTCTGGGGGGAGCATCATTTTGAGGTGCCTACATATGTCGAGGACCAGCTAATCCAAAACAAGACTGGACTGTCAAGTCTGTTTTTGGAGGAGCAAATAAACCACCAGATAAACCACCCAAAATGGTCACATTCGCTGGCATCGTTTTGAAGCAACAACTAACTTAAGGCAATACTGGACTGTCAAGCCAAAAAGACATACCAGGTAGAGGGTGCTGGCACTGGGCATCATTGTGAGGTGACTAAACCAACCAAACATCCACCTTAGCTGGCCTATCTTATTGGAGAAGCAGATAATCTAATGAAATACTGGACTGTCAAGCCAGATTTGCATGGAGGGTGCTGGCTGGGAGCATCTATGTGAGGTGCCAAAACCTCAAATGGACACCTCAGCTGGACTCTCTTTTTGGGGGAGCAGCTAATCTAAGGCACAACTGGATTGTCAAGATCCAAACCCTATCACAGTGAGAATGCTGAACAAACCATTTACTTCTGAACTTATTTTTCAGGTCAAGAAAGGGTACAATCATAGCTCTGAAGAAGGAAATAACTGTCTTGAATAGATCCACACAAATGCATACTGTGTTAGCATCCTCCAAAGACTCGCACAGCTGTGCGAAGATTCAGGAGCAACAATAATCTCAGTCATAGAGATTTTAAGTGCTGCCTCTTGAAGCGAAGTAACTGTGTTAAGGAGTTTTTCCAGGTGTTCTTAAAGGCGTTCTTCAAAGTCAATCAGAGATCTTTGCTACCAAGTACACTTATCTTGCTCATCTCCCACATGAGCAAGAATGCCCTCCAGTAGTACTCTGGGGGTCTGTTGGAGAAACCCTCTAAACCACCTGCTCCACTTTCTCCAAGAAGGCTGCAAACATCAAACTATTTGGTTTGCAACAACAGTTTTTCTTTATAGGCTTATAAATCTCATGATTGTCCATTGGGATATGCTGCAAAACTTTAGCTAGGGACAGGTGAGTATCCCAACCTACCATGAGGTCCATTTCTTGTGGAGGACCTGATGTAGCAGAGAGACCACCCGGATCTAAAGGGTTGAGTCTGTGTAAGGCCATGCCCACACTAATATGTTGTCATTTGCATGAAGAACAAAGCTTTTAAAAAACGATGACGCATTTTAAGTCATTGCGGCAACATTTTAAAGAGCCAGAAAGCAAATAAACTCAGAGCGGAAATGACGCAAGTCAAACGGTCTTACGCGTTTGCTCATGCACAGTACAAGGACATCAACATTTTCAGACGTTTTAATGTGAATAATAAAACTTGTATGGAATACACCAGGCCATAAAATGTTATCAGAATAGTATTTTTTCCTTGTCACTGCTCCAGAAACATTAGCCGTGTGCGTGTAAGGCGTCGAGGGCTCAAGGAAAACAGCTGCCTGGGCTTTCTTGTTTCATCAGATAGATTTTAGGGTAGTTTAGCAGGCATGTGCAAACAGTAGCAAACCTGCTACGGCTCATTGGGCTTTCACGGTGTGCGTAACTGCATGCGATTAAATGAGACGTTCTTAATGAAATGATTAATGAATACCTTAAACAGGCTCTTCAATGTGTGTTACTGAGAATAAAAAAAAAACCATTTTTTGTAGCAGACATAATTGTGAAGGCAAGGAACATACATAATTTTGTGTTTCTGCATTTCTTCTACATGAAACTAGGAAAATATTACCCAGACACTTGCTGTCCATTACCAGATCCAGTTTAAGGTCCAAGAGGTCTTTGTTGAAGGTGTTCTGGAGGCTGGATATTAGGTCAGCTCTGATCACTGTGACTGTTTAGTCCATTCCAAGTTCTCAAGGTTATAAAGGTCCCTCTGATATAATTATGGCTTGATCATGCAAAACCTTATTCTAGCTGTATATTTTGGGTCATATCAGTGCCCAGGACAGGCTTAGCATGCCTAATCCCGTGCTGTTGGCCTTTGTCGCCCTCGTTCGACCAAATAAAGAACTACATCCTGAAATGTCTGTCTGTCTATCTATCTATCTATCTATCTATCTATCTATCTATCTATCTATCTATCTATCTATAATTCTCTCTCTCTCTCTCTCTTTTTTAATCTGTTCATATCTTTTAATCTGTTCATATCTATCTATCTATCTATCTATCTATCATTCTCTCTCTATCTCTCTCTCTTTAATCTGTTTATATCTTTTAATCCGTTCATATCTTTTAATCTGTTCATATCTATCTATCTATCTATCTATCTATCTATCTATCTATCTATCTATCTATCTATCTACATATAAATCTCTCTCTCTCTCTCTCTCTCTCTCTCTCTGTCTTTCAATCTGTTCATATCTATCTGTCTTTCAATCTGTTCATATCTATCTGTCTTTCAATCTGTTCATTTCAGTCTGTTCATGTCTGTCTGTCTTTCAGTCTGTTCATGTCTGTCTGTCTTTCAGTCTGTTCATTTCAGTCTGTTCATGTCTGTCTGTCTTTCAGTCTGTCTGTCTTTCAGTCTGTCTGTCTTTCAGTCTTTCAGTCTGTCTGTCTGTCTGTCTGTCTGTCTGCTTGGAATTGTTGTCCCATTCAGTTCTGCTTACAGAAATGATTAACCACAAAGCAGCATTTTCATTACTTAGATTTAGCTTTTTTATTCATTTTGCCACATTCACAACACCAGTAAAAAATAGAGCTCATTTAAATACAGCAGTTCTGCTCAATACGGAAGAGCGTAAAATACATGTGACTGATTTAAGAAAGAAAGAAAGAAAGAAAAAAGACACAGCAAGCCAAAAAAAGGTGCAAAATCGGCGTACTCGTAGTCGCTATGGAGAAGCTACACAGTGACATCCTGCAGGTTCTGGAAAACTAACACAGCGGTGTATGGGAACAAATCAGAGCCATACAGAAACAAAAATTGCAATTAAGTAAATTAACTTCATTGCTTCTTACATCATTCAAAAACAACAGGACACACTAAAGAAGCAAAACCTCCGTTGCATCCCGTTCCAGATGTTTTGATTAATCATGGACGTGGGGGGAAATGGGAATGTTATTCAATGGTTTATTAAGGGTTATGACTGGACAAACGTTTCCGCTTCAGTGCGGTCCGGCTGCAATGTGCTGACCAAACTGAAATTACATTCACTTCAGAACCAAAGATTGAATTGAATATTTTTTTTTAAACAAAAAAAGCAATCCTGAGTTGATTATTGTTCCAAGTACCATTTTATCCCCCCCTTAAACACCCCCCCATCAGTGTGATTGCTTTTCCAGCCGGCAGGGAATAGAAATTGTGGGGCGAATCTGGAGGGCCGTTACATGAAATTCCGAGGTCGGAGCAAGAAGCCGGGCGAGTAAATAAAGCCGAGGAGCGGAGAGGGAATATATTGCTCTGTATATCTTTGAAAGGAGTTGCAGCAGGGAAATGAGAGCACAGAAAGGCGGAAAATAGAGAACGAGTAAAAAAACTGGATTGAAAGACTTAAAAAAAGGAAAACAGAAAGACGGAGGGATGATGCAAAGCAAGAATAAGTGAGTGACTCATTGAAAAGGATATGAAAAACCCCAGTGTGGGGGGGGGGGGGTGTTTTTAAAAAAACATGATTGGCAGATGTAATTTCATTCACGCGTACAATCGTTCCTTGTATCTTCGTCACTCTCGTTGCTTGGCTCTGGACTTTGTGGACCTGCAGAGAGAAAGAAAGAGAGAGAGAGAGATAAAGAACGACAATGAGAGAAAGACATGACCTTATGTTACCTCATGAACTAATCTGGATTAGTTAAAGGTCAGCTCAAAGCCATCTGCTAGACTGTAAACGCACACTCACACAAACACCCCCACACACACATGCACTATGTGTGCACATTACCAGGACTATCGCAAGATTTGTTTGGTCTTGAGGGAATTCGTGGCTTTTTCACCGGGGGTTTAGGGTCAGAGGAGGTCTCCACTTCCCCTGTGCTGTCTTCCTCCATGCCTGAATGAAAGCCTTAAAGTTAAATGCAAAAATAATAAAGAGCATTATTTTAGTAGGCTTTGGGATTTCAGGTCATTAGAATATCATTAATTTGAATAATATTAATAATAAGTCAGAACCTGACCTGCCTCACAGGAGTGGATCTTTCGGTTCCTGTGAGGCTTCGTGGTCACAACAGAGTAAACGACTTCCTTATCACCTAGCCATTCATACCAGTGGACATCCATGCACCAAGATCATCATCAACATCATGGATATATTGTATGTACTGTACAAAAACCTCTCCGGATATAATTCAATCATTTAAAGTGATGTTTGTCAAAAGTAACGATCTTGACATCAATGAAGCGATTTGGATGAACCCCAAAACGGTAGGTTCTGCAGGTAGCACTATGTTTTCATGCCAATAAGGAGTCCATGTTCTGCAAAGAACCTTGATGTCAAAAAGTTCATTCATGACTGAAAGAAGTTAAACAACTATAGATGTACCATGGAATACCATGAAGGTCCAGGTCAGCAAGTGGAGAAAACAGGGCGCGATCTTATTCTTTACATGTCTGGGCTAAGGGGTAAGGTGGATAGATGGCAGGGGGTAGGGTGGCTAGAGGGCCTAGGGAGTGGGGTGGCTAGAGGTTTAGGGGGTAAGGTGGATAGATGGCTAGGTAGTAGGGTGGCCATAGGGCTAGGCAGTAGTTTGGCTAGAGGGTCTAGGTTGTAGGGTGGATAGATGGCTAGGGGGTAGGGTGACTAAAGGGATAGGAGGTAGGGAAGATAGAAGGCTAGTGGGTGAGGTGGATAGAGGGCTAGGGGGTAGGGTGGCCAAAGGTCTAGGCGATAGTTTGGCTAGATGGCTTGAGGGTAAGGTGGATAGAGGGGTAGAATGTACGGTTGCAAGACAATTAGAGGTAAAGTGAAAAGAGGGCAATGGAGTTAGGGTGGCTAGATTGCTAGGGGGTAGAACAGCTAGAAAGCTATGGGGGCTAGAGGGTAAGGTGACTAGATGGCTATGAGGTAGGGTGACAAGGGTGACCCAGTCAGATCCAAAGGTCTGAATCATCTTGAAAACCTGTGGATTGGTTTGTAGAAGGTGGGCACAAGACATCTTCTCAGTCTGATAGAATATTTTTGCAAAGATGAGTCGGTAAGCGAAAAATTTACTGGCTAATGTAGATGTTGTATATTCCGATTAGTTTTTCATTTAAATTCTGTCAGTTGTGTGTATGTACCTTTAGTGACAGCAGAATCTACGGATCTGGATGCAGGCTTACCCAGGGCAGGCATTACCTGAGGCTGCATGGTGAATTTTTCTGGTGAATTATCTAGCTGGGGAACAACATTACATACGAATATGAATTGACCAGTTACAAGGCTGCAACTAGTACTAAAGGTATGTATTAACATGCACGCATATATACCAATCAGGCATATAACCGGTGAAGTGAATAACAATGATTATCTCTTCATTGTGGCACCTGTGATTGGGTGAGAAATATTAGACAGGAACTTAACATTTTCTTCTCAAAGCTGATGTGTTTGAAGCAGGAAAAATGGGCAAGCGTAAGGATTTCAACGAGTTTGACAAGGACCAAATTGTGTTGGCTAGACGACTGGGTCAGAGCATCTACAAAACTTCGGCTTTTCTGGGGAGTCATCAGTATCTATCAAAAGAGGCAGGAACAGTGGTGAAACGGCGACAGGGGCATGGGTGGTCGAGGCTCATTGATGCACTTTAGGAGCAAAGGTTGGCCTGTGTGGTCCGGTCCAACAGACGAGCTCCTGTAGCTCACATTGCTGAAATAGTTAATGCTGTTAATGCTTGACAGGTCAGAAACGTTTTGGTGGCAAAAGGGGGGCCAACACAACTTTAGGCAGGTGGCCATAATGTTATGCCTGATCAGGGTATAAACACAAGCTATACACCTTTTCAGAAATGGGAGGAGTCTGTCCTTCTGCTTTTTGCTCGTCTTGACTCGAAATTGTGTCTTTTTCATCGTTCTCTGCTTCAGTGTCCTCTTCAGTGCTCTCTCCTGAAACAGCAAAGAAAAGTCAGTTAAGCATCAAGCACAATTTCAGTTGAACTTCACAATCATAATAGTCATCATCATTATCACGTTCCAACGAAACTAAAAAAACTTTCTTTCGGCTTCTCCCATTAGGGGTCGCCACAGCAGATCATCCATATACATGATCCGCATGTTCGATTTGGCAGATGTTTTTACGCTGGATTCCCTTCCTAACGCAACCCTCCCCATTTATCTGGGCTTGGGACCGGCACTAAGAGTGCACTGGCTTGTGCAACCCTAGTGGCTGGGATTGGTGCATCTCAACTAAACTATATGGACAAAAAGGTTGTGAACACCTGACCATGAGAAGCTTTTTGAACATCCCATTCCACATTCTGTCCGAATTGGCTGTTATAATATCCTCCATAACTTCTGGGAAGATGCGCCACCAGTTTTTTCGTAAAGGGGTTAGTAATTAAGGTAGCGTTATAGGGTGAATAATACTGGGGTGCACTCTGCGTTGTAGTTCATCCCAAAGGTGTTCAATAGGGTTGAGGTCAGAGCTCTATAGCAGTAGCTCTTCCACTCCAACCCATATAAAGAATTTTATATAATTTTTTGAACAGGAGCCATATTGCCACATTGCCATATTAGAACAGGTTAGGGTCTCCTAGTTCAAGTAAAGGGAACCTTTCATGCTACCACATCCAAAGAAAATGTATACAATTGTGTACCTCCAACTTTTAGTTTAAAGCAGAACCACAAAAGGCTTGGAAAGTGAGGTTTTTCAAATATTTTTGTTCATAAAGAAACATTTTTATTATGATTTAAATACCTGCATTACCGGAGCTCTCAACCAGATGGTGCTGTTTCATGTTACCCAGTCTCGGCTTGGTGCTCTGAGGGGGAGGCTCTGGTCTCTCGAGTCTCTGCTGCAACTCTGCCATGACTTCGTCCTCCGTATGAGTAGAGGACGAGGTCGAACCCTGGGCATGCTGATCTTCTTGATTATCATAAGAAACTTTCTGTCCTTTATTGGCTCGGTTTGACGAGACGAGCACTTCACTGAACTCGTTTAACTGTTTGAAAATATAAGAAAGAGAGAAGAAGGCAGATTCTCATGACTATGGACATATCATAGGATTATAGAATCATGCACCAGAGGTCATGAGGTCTAGTTTGCTGTTGTGATTTAGTATAAAAGGAACAAATCACAACAGCAAATTAGACCTCTTGACCTCTGGTTTTAATGGAAAGTTTTTTTTTCCTTATAATCCAATTCCATACTTTTTCATACTTTTCGACTATGCATAGGAAACCCTGTATAACAATATTTTGACGTACTTGTTTCGGTGCGATGGAGGACGGGCTCACTGTCCTCATCCCGGGCAAGGGAATGCCATGAATGGTTTGGCATAATATCTGAGGAGATGCTTGATATCCCGTCTCGCCGTTGTCTTCCTCGCACGATGCGTCGGCCCTCCGCGAATTCTTAGTGTGATGAATCACAGCGTACAGGTTCTCGGTGCCAGGGCTGCCATTTAAAGAAGAAATGATCAGCAAACACAACCCTGTAGTGATCTCGGAATACTGAGAGAATTTTTTTTTTAAACCCATTATGTTTGGATGGATGACAGATTTTAGGATGTGTGACAGTTAAATGAGGGATGAGGAACGCCAACTACGAATAAATAATTGAATAAATAAGCAGGGAAAGAAGAAACAGCCTGGAAGAAAGCACACAATTTGGTGCCGTTTGAAAAGTGCTTCAGTCGTATTCTTTGCTATCTTTAGAAAACATGCCAGCCAAAAAAGGTACAGACATATATCAAGTCAAGTCAAGTCAGGTTTATTTGTATAGCGCTTTTCACAACAGACATTGTCTCAAAGCAGCTTTACACAAATCAACAGTTAAGGTGAATGGTGTGAATTTGTCCCTGATGAGCAGCCGTGGCGACTGTGGCAAGGAAAAACTCCCTTAGATGTTATGAGGAAGAAACCTTGAGAGGAACCAGACTCAAAAGGGGAACCCATCCTCATTTGGGTGACATCAAGAGCTTGATCATAAATCTTTCAACAATACAGAACACTGGAGAGTAAAAACTAACATGAGTACTGGAGTATAAGATTATAAGTGATGTTCTTTCTGCAGTCTTATTATCCTAGTTTTATGAGCTCAGCATTTGTGATAATATAACAAAATCTAACAAAATATAACAGACAATTAAACAATGCAATACAAAATAAACAATTTGGTTTGAAAGAAGCAGATGTAGAGGACAGGGGGGTATAGAGACGGACGATCCGCTGTTACGACCCGAAAGAAGCAGCCGAAAGAAGTATTTTAATTGTTCAGCCTGTGGGAAAAATACAGTTTTTGTGCCTGAATGCTCTGGTGTACGGTACTCGGTAACGCCGACCAGGAGGCAACAGTTTGAAAAGAGACTGGGCTTGGTGTGTGGGGTCCAAAGTAATTTTCATAGACCCTTTCCTCACTCTGGATGAGTAAAGATCTTAGAGATTGGGAAGTGGGGCACCAATAATCCTCTTAGCAGTCCCGACCGTCCGCTGTAGCCTCTTGTTGTCTGATTTGGTAGCTAAACCAAACCAGACAGTTCTAGATGTACACAGGACAGACTCAATGATGGCCGAGTAGAACTGTTTCAGCAGCTCCTGTGGCAGGTTGATTTTAATCAGTTGGAGAAGGAAGTACATCCTGTGCTATGCCAATATTATTGTCTTGCTTCAGGTGAATTCAGTTCCAATGAGCTGCAGTCCAAAAAAATAGTATGGTGTTGAAGTATGGAATGGTTGCCATGTTCTATCCTTTTACCCGGAATAAGCCTCCAACCTTTCCTGCTCCAAAACAACCACAAACCTTCAAGCTTCCACCTCCATGTTTGACTGTGGGCATAAGTCAGTCTGCTAACATCATCTCTCCTGTTCTCCACCTCATATAAGTTCTCCTAGAGAATGAAATGTCCAATTTGGGCTCCACAGAACTTTCCTCCAGTCATTGTCATTGTCACTGTCCAATTTTTGTGTGTTTTTGCCATTGACCATGCATGTGTCTCCAAAAACCCCCAAACCCTTCCAAACTTTGCGCCCAAAACAAACAAACGAAATCAATAAAACAATTATATGCAATTTAACAATTCATATTAACAACAATTCATCATCATCATCAAACTTCTGCTTGACATTTATATGAATAAAAATGGGAATTAATTGAATAAAACCATGCATAAAACATTTCATCAACATCACAAACCCCTGCTTCCCAGTTGGGAATTCTAGCTCCCAACAACCACTGCGGCTTCCAAATCTGGCAGCAGTGAAACTCCAGCTCCCATACCACACAGACAAACACTCTTCACACACACTCGCCATCTCCAATCTTCTAAATAAACGGTCTGCTCAATTACACACCCACACACACACTCAAATAAAGACTTAAATTCCCTCTAAAGTAATGTTCAATGTGACCCTCTTCATTGACTTACCAAGTTTTATAATACAAAAGATTTCAGTCTAGTTTTGTAACATGCCAACAGATGACAGCACAAGGCTGCACGCACAGTCACAGGGAGCACCGACCTTTATAAGTCAGTCCTTCAAAAGCTAATGTCCTGTGCACATCTGGAGCTGTGTTACCACATCGGCTATTCTGACCCCGTACGGACCCAGTCGCCGTATCGCTGTGCAAGGGGACGATTTTGAAGCATCTACAGTTGTGCGAGTTTCCCGACGATACGGGTTTCCATTTCAGACGACAGAAAGATACCGTCATAAAGCTGGTGGTTAAAACTAAATAAATAAATAACTTTATCAGCGAAGCCAACTTCCTAATGTTATGTACCAGCTGAAGGCAAAAGACATTTATACCCTTCATGCAAAAATGAACAAAACAAACGAAAACATATCATTATGTATGACAGATGCTTCTTCTTCATCACGAGCAACAAAGAAACAGCTATTTATAGTGAAACAATTACAATTCTATTCGTGTTGATGGTGGATTGGCTGGGTAGCGATGTCCCAGGGAGCCCTCATGCCTGTGTTACCTTCTGGCTCTCATCTTTTTTAGTATTGCAGTCACAGGCCAGACCTGCCAGAGTTCCTATGCGTACAGTTGACACCTCTTAAAAAAAGAAACGGTGAGATACACTATATGGACAAAAGCGCTTGGACACCTGATTGGATTTCAATGTTGTTTTGGAGCATCTATTTCCACATTGAGTCCCCATTCGCTCTTATAATAACCTATACTATTCTGGGAAGATGTTCCACTAGATTTTGAGTGGGCTTGTGAAGATTTGTGAGACTTCATTAAGCTAAAAGGGGGTTCGAAAAGTCATGTAGTGAAAAGAAGACTTTGAGGACACATTCCAGAAGTTTTAGGAATGCTGGGGGCGCTGTATTGCTGTACAAGGGGACTATTTTAAGGGTGATGGTGCATAACGTACATAAAATACTTCCGTGTAACCAGAGCGAGTCTCAAAACTTTTCCAAAAGCTTTGGGGAGGAACCAAATATGGCTGGAAAAATCACATGTCCAAATATATTTGTCTAAGAGCTGGTTACTATATGTGGCTAATTCATATTCTGCCACAGATGGATCCCAAAAAAGAGAAAAGAATATCACTGCAGGACCAAATCTTACCCTTACTTTAGTAAACTATCAACATCGGATGGTCTGGATTTTGCAAAGAAGTGTCCTCATTAGTTTTCAGGGAGTTTTTCCTTGCCCCTCTCAAACCCTCTGGCTTGCTGAGAAAGAGTGTCTGTACTGCGTTGTCCTTTTTCGAGAAACAATTTCTAAGTGTGTCTGAATGATTTATAGACACTCTGCTAACTTGTATGTATGTACCCCCTGCCTAATAGTGGCCTCCTTCATATCCTCCCAGAAGCTATTGATCTGATGTAAGTAGCATAGTAGCATGCCTGAGTGCTGGATGAGGTTTCTAAAGAGGAACGACAGATGAGAAAAACGATAGGATGAAAACGAGAAGAGACAACACCGATTGTGTGCACTCAGACAGTACGGTACGTCTTGACAAAACTTGTCTAGGTGAAATTGGAAAGAAAAACGTACTTGGTGCGACATTCGTCCCCACACACTTCGCCCTGGATCGCAGGCTCTTCGCCCTGGATCTCAGGCTCTTGATACGATGCAGAGAAGCGGTTCTTCCTGAACCCCGAAAAGATGGACAACACGTTACGCCTTTTTTTCCGTCTCAGAGACTGGACGTGATGAGAAGATATTTGACTGTAAAAACAGACAAAATTCACCACAAGGCTTTTTAAGATCGTTTTGTTGGAAGGAGTCTCCAGTATCAGCGGTAAAACTGTAATTGAGTTTCCAGTGCCCCTCTAGAACAAGAAATACTTTGCGACATGGAAATGGCAAACCTGTCTGGTAAGACCCTCTTGGTGTAGAAATCAGGAAGTCCCTCATCCAAAAGGTTCACCCCACCATTTTCAGACAAATGCTGCAAGATAAGTGGAAAGAAGCAGTTAGGATCACAGCATGTCCGTTTGTTTTAAGGCTAAGGCCCTTGGCTGTTTTTGATAATCCTGCAGATTTTGAGAAAGTGCCTGTGTTTAGTTCACGGATGAATTCGATTAGCAAAGACAACCAGAGCTGTAGTGCAGCAAAAACAAAAATGCAGCCCGCAGGTCCTTTACAGTAAATTCAGTTTCAGAGATTTAAAAAAACGACAACAAAAATTCAAAGTCACTCCGGGGTAGTTTTGGTCGACTAACATTTTAGCTACACTGTACAGACAAAAGTTTGTCGATACCCGACCAATAGGCCAAACTAATTCGGATAAATTTTAAAATGCTAAATAAAAAAACATCGGAATGTGATTTCGATGTTTCCATTCCACATTTAGTCCCAAATTGCTGCTATAACATTCTCCGCACTTCTGGGAAGATGTTCCACTACATTTTGAAGGATGGTTGAGGAGATTTGTGCTTATTCATCCAAAAGGGTGTTAGTAAAGCCAGGTTCTGAGGTAAAGTGAGGAGGCCTGGGGTACAGACAGTGTTCCAATCCATCCCACTAGGGTTTAGGTCAGAGCTCCATAGCAGGCCAACTGAGCAAGATCTTTCATTTCCACCCATGTAAACCATATATCTTCATGAAGCTGGCTTTGTTTGTTGCCAATTCTCAAATTTTTCCAGAACTCAAAGCAGATGGATACAAGAAATATAAAAATCGTTTCTAAATATAGATTAATGGATTAAGCAGTACAACTTATGTAAAACACTTCTAAGGGCTATTCATGCGTGCAAGCCCTGAGATATTTAATCAAGGCCATGGTATCGTAATAGGTGTTTTTACTGTTGGCGAGTTAGTTGCAATTATCTGACTAAGCATTCAATCTAAGCTTCCAGCTCAAATTCTGCCTTTTACCATATCTGGAGGGGTGTGTCCAGGCCTGTGTTTTCTTGGTGGGCGGGGACGGATATGAGTTACGTGGTGCAGAGGCGTTCCTTGAGTAGGCAAGATGGACAAATTGTCCCACATGACCATCCGAGAAAGCGCAACAGATGGACGAGGCGCAGACAGCGAAGGGGACAAGTTCGGATCATCCCCTAGACCTAAAAGGAAAAAGCAAAAAGTTCAAGAAGACGTTAAGACAATTGCGATTTAAAAGGGTACTGAATTGTACCCCTGTTGAACACCTTTCATCTGGTGAATTTTTTTGAATGATGGACGACACAGGATTAAATAGCTTGTAAAGCAGTGTTCCAGTAACTCAACTGACCAGACTATGTCCAGATTAGCAGGTTATTGAGGTCTTGTATTCAGAAGGTCTTGAGTTCAAATCACAAGACCACCAAACTAGGGCCCTTGAACGAGGCCTTTAAACCCTTGACGGCTCGTAAGTCACTTTGGATATGGGGTATGTGCCAATGGCATGACTATTTATGACATTTCATAGACACCTTTGTAATGATCTCAACTATACAACTGAGAAGATGAGGGTTAACTCCTTGCTCAAAGGACTATCATGGGCAACCTGGTGGTGCTGGGGTTTAAACCCACAACCTTCGAAGCAGACATTCAATGTCTTAACCACTGACCTACCACCTCCCCATGAGCAAAATAAAGCAGTCATTGTGACTATATACTTTATTTGTTTTTAACAGCCAAAGGTGGCTCTGTAGCAGAACTGCGATTTGATCTCGAGGGTTGAGTCACTGGCTGACATTCGTCATCTTATTACACCCATTTCTCATCTGCGTACTGTACATCTCCTGACACAGATGGGTCTAATAGTCCTAGAGGCAGTTGTCGACAGTGACTCACTCAGTCTGGTGGAGACGGGCCGGATGCGTCGTGTCCTGGAGCTGCGCTTCTTTATGGCTATTGTATCCTAAGCACAGAGGAAGCAGATGACTAGCGTGCTAACGTCAAAAATAACAAAACGAACAGAAAACAGACGGCAGCACCACGCGTATTTGTTTGTTCCCAAGGCTTGTTTTGGGAGGTAATGGACATTAAATCGATTTCAAACCATAAACAACAATTTGAAAGCACTTATACTGTAAGACAGACATTAGGACATCCATTTGTTGAAAGCAGCATGTGGGATGCGGACACATTTTCTTACGATGCTGATTGTGAAATCGTCCTCTGGGATATCAGCGGAGTCCGAAGTTCGTAGCGTGTGTCGGATCATGGCGCTGTCATCCGGTCGCCTTATGCGAGCCACCTGCTGAAGCTGTATACATAATAATTACATATAACGATTACCAGGACCATATTATTAACCATTTGTTGGTGTAATTGGAGTGTATTTTTTATTATATGATATACTATTAAAATAACAATAGCAACATAGTCTAGTAATGGTAAAAAATATTATTTACAGTGATGTAACTTTCACCAAAACCTGGAAACCTTGGCAACAAGAACCTATATGAATTTCTGTAATACCACTGTCTTCTAAAAAAATGCTGGAAATGTAGCAAAAACCTGGCAACCCGGAATGAGAACATACTGATTTCTTCAGTGCGAGTGTCTTATTTTATGATGCTAAATACTTTTGCAGAAATCAGGCAATCATAATGGCAACCCTAAATGAGGGCGGATACTGATTTCTCTAGAACTAGAGTCTTGTTTTTTTTTAAAGACGCTGGATCTTTAAGTGCAACATGGCAACCCTGAATGTGTCAAAGATAATGATTTCTGAAGTACCACTGTTTTTTCCCAAGATGCTAGAAATGTTACTGAAACCTGTCAACCCTGAACATTTTTTGTAATACCAGTGTCTTTTTTTAAGATGCATGAAATCTTGCAGGGACCTGGCAACCCTGAACAATAATTAATTTATATCTCTGTAGCACCAGTGTCTTATTAATTTTTTTTTTTAAACAAATCTAAAAAGTTTGCTAAGATCCTGGATACGGATTTCTGTAGTACCATTGTCTTTTTTAGGATGCTGCAAGTTTAGCTGAAACCTGGCAACCCTGAACAAAAAAAGATACAAATTCTTGTAGTACCAGTGTAATTTTCTTAAAGTCTTAAAAGTTTGCAGCAACCTGGCAACTTTGAACAAGGACAGACACACATTTCTGTAATTTGAATGTCTTTTTTATGCTGCTAACAGTTTAGCTAACCCTGGCAACCCTAAACTAGAATAAATACAGATTTCTGTAGTACAAGATTTATTTTTTACAATTTTCAGGAACCTGGACACCCTGAATGAGAAAATATACGAATGTCTGTAGTACCACTGTCTTTTTTATGATGTTGGATATTTTGCTAAAACCTGGCAACCCTAAAAGAGAACACATACGAATCTCTGTGCTACACCATCTTTTTTTTAAAAATGCTAGAAATTTTGCTAAAGCCTGGCAACCCTGAACAAGACTAGACACAAAATTCAGCAGTACCAGTGTCTTGTGAGTAGCATAAAGCTCTTGAAGGATCTGGTCCACGACCGAGTTGGTGAGATAGGAAACCACGGACATCTTCACTTCTCTGAGAGGGAAAAGCGATAAGTCAGTGACAGTTACAGTTGGAATATTAACGCCGGAATATGTGGCATGTTCAGGCATAACTTAAGCCTCTTACTCTAGAGCTTGGTTGATGTCCTGGGCTGCTCTCTCCATCAAAGCAGTGCGAATGGCAGAACGAGGGATGGACACATGCTCAGAAATAGAGGAGAGAGGTGTAGAAAGATGTTCCGCAGCAGCCGAGGATAGGGGACACAATTCCCGACATAGAGATACCATGGAATCCACGATCACCTATAAAAAAATCACGTATATGTAATCTTAAGAATTAATGCAGATCTTTAATAATCTCCATGACTGGATTTGGCCTTTCAATTATACACTACCGTATATATATTAGGCCAAAAGTTTCAGGACACCTGACTTTTCGACCATATGTAGTTCCCTCGACCACCACAAAGTTAGAGGCGCACATTTGTATCGCATGTCTTCGGGTGTGAAAGAAAACAAAACAAAAATAAAGCTCACTTGAAGTTCCTTGTCAGCTGCTTTAGCCAGTTCTCCAGTGAGAGACTCCAGTTTTTGCCTAACTGGCCCATCTACGGAAAGCACATGAGCCAGCTCACACAGAGAAGGGTACAACTGGGAGACAACAGAGACGACGGTTATTAAAAAAAATTATAATCACCCACAAATAACTGCGTATAAACGCAAATTTTTTGCTTCTCTGGTGAATCCACGACTCACAGCTCGAGAGTTCCTGGCTTCCTTT
Source organism: Silurus asotus (assembly GCA_024362625.1). Lineage (NCBI taxonomy): Eukaryota > Metazoa > Chordata > Actinopteri > Siluriformes > Siluridae > Silurus > Silurus asotus. The sequence goes on from MU563656.1 coordinate 2,816,353, forward strand.
AGAGCTTGTCTAGCAGCCTGGAGTTCCTCTTCATCGCCTGCCGCTCTCAATGCACATACCTGCTGCTGAACGCGAACGCACAGACGCTCCATCACCTAAAACAGACAAAAGTCAAGAAATCGTTGGTGTATCCCTCAAACAACTACATCATACTTGATATGTATAGCTATATTTAATGTTATGTAAGACATGTCCCCTGTCCTGATCGTCCCTCCCTTACAATGCAATGACACTAGAGATTCCTTCCATGAATGCAAAATTTTGTTTTTGGTTTCCACTGCTGTACAATTCGTGTTGTTGAAACAATGTTGTTATGAACGATAAGTTAGTAAAAACAGAATGCGATCTAAATTAGCCATAAAGAACTATTCAAACTTCTGGCCAATCAGAATGGAGTATTTCGAAAATCATCTGTGAGTTCTGGATAAATTGGCCCATATATTCGAAAAAAAATTTGAAAAACAAGTTGCCCATAGGTTTAAAATGAACAATCATAAAAAAAAAAAAGGCAGAAATGGTGATATAACATATAACCACTAAAGTGTAACTATGCACTTATTAGTCAATATAGTGTGGCTAGACACATTTTGCTGCTTGGTCCCCACAATAATACTAATAAGATGAAAACATATAAAAACAATAGTGTACCTATACACCTTTGGTGCTTGGCCCCCCTAATAATCAATCGAAATAGAAGCAAATACAAAAACCAATCACTATAGTGGTACTTTTGGTGCTTGGGACCCAAGTGCATCTACACACATTTTGGTGCTTGGCCCCCTAACATTACTAATCAGAAGAAAATATATAATCACTAGGGTGTCCTTATTATTTTAGGGGGCCAAGCATCAAAGGTGCGATGCTTGGCCCCCTAAAATAATAAGAAAAGTCAAGCAATCACTATAGTTTGCCTACACACATTTTGGTGCTTGGCCCCCTTAAAAGACAACACACTATTCCAGTAGGGTTTCTACACACCTAATACTAATAAGAAGGAAAACATTTAGTACCCAGTTCTTGGCCACCTTATATTAATAGTAAGAAAAATACAAATACTATAGTGTACCAGACCACTTTTGGTGCTTGGCTCCCTGAATAAGAATGAAAATATACAACTATAGATGTTTTTTCTCTACCCTCTGTTAGTCAGCATCCAATGTCTTGCCTCTTCACGAGTCCGTTTCCATATGAATACCTTATCGGACATTAACAATCACGCCTGTCTTCCAGTCACAGCTGTCTTTGCTAACAAACTCGGATCTCGGCAACCCCCTGCCGCCGGTTGCATCACCTGACCGTCGGCGTGGTGAAAGTACCTGCTCAGCAGTGCTAGTCACCAGACCCTGATGCAGTCTGAGAGCCTGTTTCTGAGAGAAGCGCTGAGTCTGGTTGTTTCTTAACAATGCCCGCTGGATCTGACAGATGAAAAAAAAAAAAGACGTAGAATCGGAGTTAAAACCTGAATGCCCGACGCCGACAGCGATGTTCAGATAAACGTTCCAGTCATATGGAAATTAGCCTTATTGAATGTTTGGATAGGCAAGAAGTGCACATTTTCGAAGTTTAAAGTGTACATAATTTAGATCAACTGTGCATTTTCACTATTTTTCAATAGAAAGTATAGTAAATTCAATATATATATTTTTTCTTGCTAGTACAAATTACCCGTAATACAAGAAACTCTTTTTGGGCAAGAGCACAGCACAAGCAGATGATTTTCCTGTCAGTAAAATAATCTCTGTTTACTTTCAAAAGTAAACGCAACAAGAAATTCCCTGATCAACGCTTGTCAAATGCACCTTTAGGTCAACTCTTGTATGTGATAAATATGTGCAATTTCAAGTAGAAAAAGGCAACATAAGGACCATGACCCATAGGTTGAAATTTAAATTTGCTGGTTTTGTGTAAATCTGTATTCATAAATCATTCAATGTATTTCATACTGTAAATCTATGAGAAGTGGGCAAGTTCTGGAACTTGTTATGTCCGTATAGAGGACTACAGCAAAAACATAGTGTACAGGGACACAATAATATAGCATGTCTTTGGATGGAAAGGCGTGAAATAATCTCTCTATTTAAACTAGGGGGCCCGAACCTGTTCCAGCATGGGATCTTGCTATACCCTGCTGTAGGTAGTTCTCACTGTCCGGTGTTTTGTATTAATTCAAGATTTATAATCAAACTCTTAATATGACCCAAACGAGGATGGGTTCCACTATCGAGTCTGGTTCCTCACAAGGTTTCTTCCTCATTTATTTACAGGAGTTTTTTCTTGCCAAAATCAACCCCAGGCTGCTCATCAGGGATAAATACACATTCGTTCACTTTAATTTTTTAAATCCTGTAAAGCTGCTTTTAGACTATGTCCGTTGCGAAAAGCGCTATAGAAATAAACTTGAACATAAATGTTCAAAAAGCATATTGTATGTACACATGATTATCATCAGCTTAGTTGCATAGTTTGCAAATGCTGCTTGTCTCTACCAGTTAATATCATGATTCTTTCGCTTTGCTCACCTTCGTAATTGCCTGTTCCGTCCGCTCGGGGGAACTGCGGTACGCCTGCGAAACGTCGCTCAGCGGCACAGGCATGCATTGCAGAGTGAAATTACTGGGCCATGAGAGAGAAAGAAAGAGACACAAGGCCAGAAATGTCGATATTAGGGACGATAAGTTTCACCAATTCGCATCGTTAATGCACTGAAGCATCGATTTAAAAAAAATGTGAATCGGATGCATTAGTGTACTTTTAGTGTCCTGAAAACCACACAGAATACAGATTAACATGGCAGAGGTAGAGCTGTAACCTGCTGGAGACACAACAGCAAAAGAAAGTCTGTTTTTATTTAGTCTTCTTTCATGAATTTGGTTTTTGTTTTGCACAAGAAAGGCCTGTTTTTCTGTATTTCTGACTGCGTGTCTGATTGAACCAAAGAAATAAAAGCAAACTATTTGCACCATATTGAGTTACAGAGCATCGTATTTTTTTAATTGAATCGTATTGCATTGTATCTGAAATCGGATCGCACTGCATCGTAATGGGGTACATTGTATCGCATCGCATCGGTAGCTGCCTTATATGTGTGTTTAACATGTCGTATTGCTGGCTATGCATTTAGATACGAATCGCATCGGCCTCAGTTACAGAGATGCACATCTAGTAAATAGCAGGAGCAAAAGATGACAGTATTCCCAGCGTGCCAGAAAAAAAAACCGACTGAATTTTCTACAGATGCTCAGATACACTGACTAAACAGAGCTGAATAAGAATCCAAGGTCGAGTAGTTGGAACTGGAAATTTCGATACAAAAATAAATAAATAACTGAACCGTAGAACAATTTGAGTGTATTAAACAGTGTGAGTGCATGGCTTATGGCTTACTGCTCCATAGAGCGTGCTACATCCTGGAACCCAGCAGCTGTGGTATTGTTCCGATCCCATGTCACGCTCCTAAGAGGCGGTGAAAAAAAAAAGGAAATAAAATGAAAATATAACTGGAATACAGGAATCAAGCACTGAAGGGGATTGGGGGGAGGGGGGGGGGAATCATAGACTTCTAACAATTAAGGAGCGCATCATATCAATTTTTTATCCGTTTACATTTACATATACTGTCGTAGAATAACAAAGCATCTTCAGATTTACGTTATAACAACCATAAACACCAGGGTCACCAGAGTTTTTTACTCTCGCTTATAGTACAATGCAACTGGCGTCAAAATGCAGCTCCATCCTGAAAAAACTTTCCTGTGGCAGAAAAACCTCAAGATACTATAAAAAATATATGGCACAGGATATAAATAAACAACCAATAAATAAACCAATAAATAAACAACCAATTCCTCAACAGTCTTCTTTCTGGCATGATTTCATTTGATCGTTTTTTTGCCGATCTTTCCTGCTGCCTCAGCACCTTTGGTCTAATTAATCAATGTTTTATTAGTGTATTCCCACCCCTTATTTTCTGCATTGTCAAGTCAATTGGCTTTAAGGTGCTACAACACAATGAGAAAATCAACTCTTGAATGTATTTATACTGTCGCTCTTGGTTGTGTTCCCCGGTATCACGTCTCTTTGTTCCGTCGCATACTAGTAGCATCACAGTGTATGGTTTTAATCACATTTAACTCAATTCAGTTCATGAGGTAAATTTATGTTTTCCAAAAATGGAAAATTGTTCAGAACAATTAGCATTTTTGGGTTTCTCTGAAAGTTGACAAGGTTTGGTTTCCCTGAATAACTTCTACATTTGCGCCATTTAGCAGACTCCCTTGTCCAGAGCGACGTACAAAAGTGCTTTGAGTCTCTAGCAATGAATAAATTTACACTGGTATGCTAAAATACAAACTTAATATAAATATAACGCTTGAGTTCTACAAAGCAAACTTGGAAAGTGCTAATTTAAGTGTTTTAGAAAGGAACGAGGAAAATCATTGGTTATAGCTACAAAAATGCAAGTAATAACCTGACATGTATAAAAAAAGTACAGTAATGTACAGTAGAGGTGGAAAGTTTGTGATGCCTTTAAATTTTTTTATTTCTGTATATAATGTAAATATAAAATATAACCCAAATCACCATCAACGTATACAAAAAGAAGCTAATTAAACAAACAAAGAAAAATAACTTAATTGATGTGTAATATTTGATAATTTTTCTCAATAAATAACACAAACAAATATTACAGTAGGATATTGGGAAAACTTGAGAAAGATCAAAACCACTATAGCACATTTTGAGTATATTTTTTTTATATATATATATATCTCAAAGTTTGTGCTTCTTCAATGTGCAGATTTTTCTCATTCCAGAAGAAAAATATAAATAACAATATATTTTTGCCATGCTATATATTGCTATGAAATACTTTAAAAAACGTACTTTACTTATCAAAGAAGACCCAAGAATTATCACATCGAGTCATAGTGATCAACATGTACAAAAAGAAGCTAATTAAACAAACAAAGAAAAAAAACTTAATTGATGTGTAATATTTGATAATTTTTCTCAATAAATAACACAAACAAATATTACAGTAGGATATTGGGAAAACTTGAGAAAGATCAAAACCACTATAGCACATTTTGAGTATATTTTTTTTATATATATATATATCTCAAAGTTTGTGCTTCTTCAATGTGCAGATTTTTCTCATTCCAGAAGAAAAATATAAATAACAATATATTTTTGCCATGCTATATATTGCTATGAAATACTTTAAAAAACGTACTTTACTTATCAAAGAAGACCCAAGAATTATCACATCGAGTCATAGTGGAGGGTTTTGAATACTATTTTACCTCAGTGAGGTGTTAATCTGCAGGGCTTTGCTCAACATCCTGGCCCCGGTGTCCTCCAGACCGTTGCCGCTCAAATCCACTTTCCTGAGACATGCGTTGCTGCCGAGCATGTTCACTAGCACCGTTCCACGGGATCGCAGTCTAGAGTCAGCTAGGGACAAACTCTGGAGACTCTAAAGAAGAGAAAAGAGGGGAAATAATTACCATTGTGGGTCGGTTAGAGAGCTAAGGGCAATGGTATTGTGTGCATGGAGTGTGATCGGCATAAACGAAATAAGTTCGTTGCTATCTGCTGTGAGAGAGAAAGTCTTGCAAGTCAAGGAAATTGACCAAACGACATACTCCGAGGGAGTCAGGGATGGAGAAAAGAGAAACAAAGCGAGCGATCAATTATTCAGGTGCACTGTAACGAACACAACAGACTCTTGAGTACATGCTTGCATAGGAGCAGTGACGAGAAGAAAGTGTGTGTGTTTTTGTGTGCCCAGGGAAATGTCTGGTAGAGTGTATCTCAGAATGCTCACACATTCTTCTTCTTGCACTAACTGCACTAGTTTTTGCAGGATTTCATCCAGCAACCTGTGGAGAAAAAGAGACAGAGATAAATAGATGCTATGATGCCTGGGTAATGGATGTTGCATGAATAAACCAAATAGGAATTCAAGTTCTTAAATACAGTCTGGTCCGATTTTAAAAAACGTATCATATACTGTAACCTTTGAACCTACTGAAAGTTACTTTGAGTGACGGACTTTTTAGATTAGCGAATGTATACATTTTTGTATGTACGGTCAGCGGAGTTTTACATCATATAACAATATAACGCTACATATGGACAAAAGATTGTGTTGCTGTTATCATACACTACATGCTTCTGGGAAGATGTTCCACTAGATTTTGAGGTACAGTGGTGTTAGTAAAGTCAGGTTCTGGAGTAGGATGAGGAGGCATGAGGTGTATGCAGCATTGTTCCCAAAGGTGGTTCAATAGGGTAGAAATCAGAACCTTCTAGCAAATCACTCAAGACCTTCAACTGCAACAGTTGGTAACAGTTTTGGAAGAACCTCATATGCCTGAAAAAGTCAGGTGTCTTACAGTAATTTCGTCCATATCCTATAGAGTAAACCTTCCTCAAACTCTTTTAAAGCTTGCTGAACTCCTGAAGCAATATAGCCTATCATGAATACGCCTACTGTTAGTCCTTAGAAAGCTATACACTGTAGGTGGATAACACATTCAGCCTAGCAAACTAGATTCCACCTCATTTGTCAATCCAAGCGTTCGATCAATAAAAGAGCAGCCAGGTAATGTTTTATAACCTTTCGAAGGGTTCAGCTTACGTAACAGGCCGACAAATCTCGAATTGAAACCAAGTCTTTTGAAAGGTTAGCCAAGCTGCAAAACAAGCTCTGCACCCATGGACAAAGACTATTAGTAAACGTCTGAGCCATCTGCTCCATACCTGCCCTTGACATTGAAATTCTTGCCCAGCAGCAAATGCTTCAGGGAGGGGTGGCGAGAGAAGGCTGGGATGACCGAGTAAAGATCAGCATCCAAGCCTGAAGTGAATCAACAGAATCAGAAAATGGGTTATACACAATGAATGCAGAGTTACATCAATATTTATATGGGGGAATCATATTAATATATATCCAGAATCCGATTTTGCAGCACACTGGCGATCCATTGCCATATTAATAGTTCTCCTTGTAATGATCACAATAATGGATCATTGGAAACTGACAATTAAACAAAAACGCTTCATTATTCATCAGCTTATAAAACAGCAACAGATAGAAGTACTGGTTTGCTTTATAAGATGACCAAGCACGCTAAGTCTACAGCTCAATTATGAGTATTGGATCCTCTGAAATACCGTGAATACGTCTCGACTTATGAGTCATGTGTTGAAAAAGCACTTTTTCTTACCGTTATCTGAGATGTCCAGGGTACTGATGGAGGAGACTTGGGGGAACAAGTCCTTTATCACCGCCGCTCCTGCTGATCGGAGCTGCGAGAGAGCGACAAAGACATAGAGTATGAAGCATGTGATGATGTATTTCATTTTATAGGGATGAATACATAATAAAACCAGCATACGAATGATCGTTTCTGTAGCACAAGCTCGTAAAAGGGTTTAATTAGCTGCGCTCTGTCTCAAGGCAAGGGCATGAATGGCTTTATAATGACTCTGAAAAAAGATTAAAAGGAATCGAAGAAAAGAAATGTCAGCAATGTCATACTGCGGTATATTGAAAACGTTCAGGATGGTAGAGAAAGTTTTTTTTTAACCGCACACAGAGTATAAAAACACAGAATCACAATGAGGCTACTTTATATAATCAAGACTTACAATCTTATTTCTAGCCAAAAAATCTAGCCATAAAAATCTTATTGATCCTATTTCAAAAATGTTTTTTAGACTTTTTTTTTTTCTTACTTAGTTAGTAAAGCTTAAAGATTTGAGCTTAATGCTTAAACCATCAAAAACATTCTTTGAGGCCTGTCTTTTAAGACTTTATTTTAGCTGTAATAACTGCTTTTAAGGTTGCACGATAAAAATAAAAAAAACTTAATAATCACACTAAGGACTTCATAAATATTATTAATTCCAAATCCTTGTTTGACACCAACATACTAATTTAAAAGCTAAAAACAAATTATAAGAGTCTTAGTCTTAGTCCAGTATTGAGTCAGCACAATCTTTCCAAAAATTATCCAGTATAGTTATAATTTTTTGTTACTTTAAATATCTTTGAGTGTTCAGTAATGACAAATTCAATAATGTTTTAAGTTGAAGTATATACAAAAAAACAGCAGGTAATAATTTTTGCGTTTCTGACTCGTAAATACTGCGTTACAACATTTTAATTTTAAATGTTAAAATGATTTGTCAATGTAAAAACAATATATAATGATATTCTTTTAAATTAAAATTAATTCTTTTGTTTAGTAGCTCTGGTTTTAAGATCTTTTCACACAAATTAAGTAAAGCAATCTGTTTAAAAAGCTAAATCATTAATTATACTAAATCGACTGCTTAAAATAAGTGTTTTAATGCTTAGTATAAGATATTTTGTTCTTTTCTAACGCCAAGATATGTTTTCTTATTTTAAGAAATATTACCAAGTGTAATTATCTAACTGGCCTGCCAGATAATAATCTTCATGCATTTATTTCTTACATTTATTTTATACACTATTTGCTATGCAAATTCATAAAACTAAATTAAATGCTTTAAATTGGGTCTCCTCAAGGTTCCTGCCTCAAGCCATGTCAGGAAGGGTTACCTCACAAAGGTGCTTACGACACCTCGAAATTAACGCCTGGATTTCTGTAGCCTAGCAACAATTTCATTACTTTTCTGTAATTAGATATAAACAACAACCAAACATATGTGCCTGTATATTAGATTCAATTTAAAAAAACGGGATCTTTTTTCTGCCACTACCTCCCACGTCTTGTCCGAGGCACCCAAAATAACAACTAACTAGAGCATGTTTTTTCCGAATCTCATTACTGTAGACATCTCTTCAAACTGCTGCTTATGCAACACTATGGGACAAAGATGATGGAAAACTGGCACAGACTGGAAAATATATAAAGAGATGATGGTGGTGGTGGTGGTGGTAATGGTGGTTGGGGGTGTGTGAAACAGACGGCTTGGATTTCATGCATGGATTTGGTGTGGTTGAGCCAGAATTCCTTGTAATTTGACCAAAAAAACATACCAACAAAGAGATGTCATGTGTAAAATGTGTGTACCTCGCAACCACTAATATCCAGGTGCAGGTCAGAGATGTGAGGGTTGGAGGACAGTCCCAGAAATAGAGCCCTAAACAGAAAGAACATGCATTAAGATATGAACCCAAGGGTTTAAAAGCCTTTCAAACTGACCTTTTACAAAATATTAGCATAAAATTTGAGGCACATATTTGTGTTCAATGTCTTTGTCTACTCTTAAACTAGGAGGCCCAAAAGCTTGATGCAGATATGGTCTGCATAGGTTGGAGTGGTATATCTTAAATGGCCTGCTACAGAGCTCTATCCTCAACCCTATTGGGATGAATTGGAACCCTTACTGCACAGCTACCCCAGTACCTCACCAACCCTTGAAGCTGAATTAGCACAAATGTCCACAAGCTCACTTCAAAAAGGCGTGGAACTTCTTCCCAGAAGAGTGGTGATTAATATAACAGTGAATGGTGACTTAATGTGGAATGGGACGTTCAAAAATATACACTTACACTTGTATAGTCAAGTGTCCCCAAACTAATATCCAAACGGGATTTGAATTCAAATGTTGAATTTTTGATGAAGATTTAGTATTGGAGAAATGTTTCTTCTGAAATGGTCCACATGGTAGTGTGCTTCTACATATTCAACCCATTCAAATTAAACTGGCAATACTGAATGTAGGTACTTGAACAAGGATGAGAACAATCTGAAAAAGTTAGCCTTGGTTCACTTCATAGTGCAGGAAGTACACCAAATTTGCAGTGCAATTTCTATTTATTTAATTTTTTGTAAATCAATGCAGCATTAGTGTGACTGGAAATCTGTTTCAGCAGACAAACAAATCCTGGATGCTATCCTTATTTTCTATTATTATCTAATCCATTTATTTAGGCCTGACACCTTGTGCTCTAGGGAGGTTCTCCGTGATTTTCCGAGTGCTAAGCAAAAGGGCTAAGCAGATTTAGAGAAAGTCTTGTTTAGGTCTTGTCAAAAATAAGAGCATTTTTATAATTGGTGCTCTGGGACACAAACTGAATCAAATGAACACAAAGTATTCTGTTTGTTCGTAGATTTCTTTCTTAACTATCAGGAATGGAATCTGATGTGGTATTCGGCTGTTGGGGCCCTGGATTCCTTCATCCTGGAACAGGTTTTGGTGCAGGGAAAATTCCATGCCTCTGAAGGCCTATACCGCTGTGTGGTTAAAAAAGCACATATGGCTTGTTCCAATATTTTTGGATACACAGCGTAAACCCTAATTTATTAATACATTTAGACTCCGAAATTTCCTGGAACGTCTTACCAGACGCCTGAAAGCTATTATAGCAGCAAATGGGGCTTAAATGTGGAACAGGAAAGACTACATGTGTACAACACCTTGCAGAAGAAAGAACCCTCATCACAGTGAAGCACGGTGGTGGGAGCATCCTATTGGACCTGTCCTTCTCTGACTAATCCCCTTCTTTCCCAGCCACTAAATTTAGTCAATGCATGAGTTTATGCATTTGCACGGCTGCTACAGCGTATTGGTAATGGGACACTTGAATTTTCCAGCCATATTTGGTTCTTCCTCAAACCGTTACCACAAACTTAGAAGTACACCATTTTACGGGACGCCCTTGGATGTTTATTTTAGTATGAAACCTTTCCTCCACATCAAATAGGAGACCCAAACCTGTTCCAGCATGATAATGACACTGTGCAAAAAAACAGCTCCATGAAGATTTTCTTACATGGTCTTGGAGACGTGGAAGATCTTCTATAAAGCTTTTACCTCAATCCTATTGAACACCTTTAGAACGAATGCTCACTGAGCACAAATCTCCAAAATCAGGTGAAACATCCCAGAAACAATGCAAATGGAGACTAAATTTGAAATTGGATGTTCACACAGAAAGCTTGCTCAGGTGTCCACAAAATATATATTAAATATAGCATATATGGCTTCATGGTACAACAAAGGAAATCTAATACAAAAGATCTCAGATTTTCAAGGAATACTTTATCGCATGTAAGCGAGATCCAAGAATGGAAATGAGCTAGCAATAATTTGGTTACGTATGCTAATTCGGTGTGGGCGTAAGAACAAGACAGAAAGTTAACATATTTTATGTTTTACTTTCCCTCACACTGTAGCGTCGTTACTTCCTTGTTTAATAATACACAAACATATGTAATTAAAAAAATTATCTTATATATAATAAGCTAGCTTTACCTGAGCACATCTGGGGGCATCTTCATGGAGGCTATGCTGAGATGGGTGAGGCTGAACGCTGAGGTAAAGAATTGACGAAAGGTGGGCAACGTGTCTTTCACTTTCCTAAAACAAACATAAAGAAAAAGAAAGAGGGAAAAAAAAGGTCAGAGGATGAAATACCTATTTATGTCATTCCTCAAGAATCGATCAAACGAAATGAAATAAAACAAACCATAATGGAGGATGAAACCCTGAGAATGTGGGCATGCATGGGGGAAAAAAACAGACGTTTGTAGACACCAAGCTATTTTTATAACATTCCAACATTAAGTCCCCATTTGCAATTAGAATAACCTCCACTCTTCTGGGAAGAGGTTCCACTAGATTTTGGGGTGTGGTTAGAGATTTGAGCTCATTCTGCCACAAGGGGGTGGGTCCTGTGGTAGGATGAGAAGGCCTGGGGTGCACTTAGTGTTCCAATTCATCTCAAAATGGTCAATAGGGTTCATGTCAAAGGTCCAGACTCCAAAATGTTTATAACAGCAAATGAGGATTAAATGTACACTGCATTGCATAATAAAGTGAAGCACGGTGGTGGAAGCTTCATATTGAACCTCTGTTTCTCTGTCTAATTCCTTCCTTTTCTTGCTCAGTCATTAAATATAAGCATATGGCCTTCTTTAGGTAGATGTTGTTGTGCCATATTCTTTCCGTTTAACTGAAATCCGTGGGGTCCTCCACAGATTGATGCATTTTTTAAATCTGAGAAAAACGAGAAGAAATGGATGGAACCCGGGAGTTTACATTCTAGAGCTAAATTCCGAGTCTCATTTTTCATAGAATGTCTGGTAATGCAATTACGGCGCATAGATGCTATTGCGGTGGTGGTTTCCAGGGGGAGTTTAGGCAAGCAGATATACATCATTGTGTTCCTGTATGTCTGCACCCTCTGGCTCTACTTTTCTCTGTCTTACACACACACATAATGCTGACTAATAGAAGAGCCACTCTGTCTAAACCAGCAATGTTCGAGAGATATCATTATACAGAAAGTGCTTTTATGGTCTACTAGCGTGTTGGGAAACAGCGAGCTTGGAAAGCAAATGCACGAGCATGCAAGACTTATTGAAAACCAAAAGGTGAAGCTAATCCCTGATAACAGTTTTACTTCGAGTTACCTGGGAGAGAAGGAGTTCTTTGAGAGATTTAGGTAGGACAGGTCAGCACAGCAGCCTCGGAGTAATGGGCCGAACAACTGCAACAAAAAACAAAAAAATAGGAGAAGAACAAACACATTTATTCCAGTGCACCAGGAAATTTCTCAAATCTGTGTGTTGATTTGATTTCTATAACAGCTTATTGGATAGTGGCGGGGGCTGCAATATAAATCGTGGGATTGTTCTGAAGAAATTGAAAACCCTCATGTAGATAGAAACGATAGAAGACATGGGGCGAAGTCTTGCTGTTACTAGCATGTGACAGTCGCACTGTGTATTCGATCATTGTTTTGTAATCAATTTATGTTTGTAGTTTTGTTGTCTTCTTCTTCTTCTTTTAGCTTCTCCCATTAGGGGTCGCCACAGCGGATCACCCTTCTCCATACCCCCCTGTCCTCTACATCTGCCTTCTTCACCCCAACAAACTGCATGTCTTTCCTTCTTCCTCCTCTCCTTCTCCTCCTTCGGCCAACAGTAGCCCAATTTCCACTGGTACCCTGTTGGGTAACAATGTGGCGGTCGTTGGTAACCCGGGCCTCGACTAATCCAGTATAAAATTCTGATTCCTGATCCGCATATTTGATTTAGTACATGTTTTATGCTGGATGCCCTTCCAAACGCAACCCTCCCCATTTATCCAGGCTTGGGACCGGCACTAAGAGTGCACTGACTTATGCAACCCTAATGGCTGGGTTTAGTTGTATTTTCTTTAATAATCATGTGTGTGTGAGTTGGTGTATCTGACTAAAGTTTTATAGCATTTAGGCAAGGAGTCTCCAGAAGGAGTCTCCTGATCATGTGTGCTTTTTGAATTTGCAAGTCCACATTTACTCCGCATTTACTAATAAATTAACCTCCACTCTTTTGGGAAGATGTTTCACTAGATTTTAAAATGCGTGCTTGTAGAGAATTTGCTCATTCAGCTACAAGGGTTTTAGTACTAATGAAGGGTAAATCAGGATTCCAATTTATCCCAAATGTTTATTAGGGTTGAGGTCAGAGCTCTAAACTAGGCCGCTCAAGATCTTTTACATCTCCCAAACCCTGTAAAGCATATCTTAATGGAGCTGGCTTTGTGTTCAATACAGTTGAACACAAAGCCAGCTCCATTAAGATATGCTTTTGCCCAAATAATGTAGCTAGACTGCATGTGCACACTCTCCACAGTGAAGCATGGTGGTGGTGGTGGTAGCATCATGTTTGGCTTTGCTTCTTTGACTAATCCCAAATTGTTTTGTAAACGGCCTCCTCAGGGCCGATAACAAGAACTAATCTGCTTCTGGAACGTTCCACAACACCCAGTTCTTAAATATTGTCTTAAAACAGTATGCTTCACTTTATATTTTGCTGCATAGATTATTATGGGATGCTTTGGAGCACTTACCGATTCCACAGCGCAGTCGGTGCCTGAAAGATCCAAATGCACCAAACAGTTGGGCTGAGCCAAAAACAGGTACAGATTCTACACAGACAAGAAAGCAGACATATATAACTACTGTATATGTTTGTATATAAGTGTGTAAGAGACAGAGTCAGCAAGCAAAGGTCTGCATGTCGCTAAGCTCCTGAATAGAAAATTATTTTATATACGTCCTAGGTCTAAACTAGCGTGAAGTTCATCCCTAGCCTGTGTCTTATGCTGTTTCAACTGCTCTGTTTAGTATTAGATCCTTGCTTTGTGTTTGGATTAATCATTTTAAAAACAAGAACCAAGAGAAAACCCTACGCTTGTGAGGTTCTTTGTTTTTTTGAGTGTAGTCTAACCGTAGCATCCTCGCCGGAAAGAATGCCTGGGTTCTTGCTCAGGTCGAGATGCAAGAGAGAGCTGGAGTAGTCATCACTGGAGCACAAAGCTTGAGACAGCAAACTCGCACCTGAGGTAAAAAGAAATCATAAAGAAATTTGCATGCTAAGATAATGTGCTAAGATAATGTGGTAATAAAAGTGAATAAGATCTTTTTAAGTGTAACTTTGTCCATGATGAGCGAGCGGGTGGCAACAGTGGCAAGACAAAACTTCCTGAGATGGCATAAGGAAAAAACCTTGTGAGAAACCAGACTCAAGAGGAAACCCATCCTCATCTGGGTGTCCATGAATGGCCATTTATTACAGATAAACGTTGTTGAGGGGTGCAGAGATGGTGATCAAATGTGTAGTCCTGAGTCAGTGTAGCAGACTGTTGACAGTAAGTACAGTCTTAATCCACAATGTTTTATTATAAAGCATCAACCACCATGCTTCACTGTATAGCTACAGCCACCATACTTTATTGTTCAGCTTTCACCAAAATGATTCACTATGAAGGTACCACCAAAATGTTTTATAATAAAGCTACCACTACTATGCTTCATTGTGTAGATACCACCACAATGCGTTATTATAAAGTTACCACTGCTATGCTTCAGTGTATAGCTATAAACACCATACTTTATTGCTCAGCTGCCACCACCATGCTTCATTTTTTAGTTACCGCCACAATCCTTTATAATAAAGCTACCACCACCATGCTCGACTGCACAGCTTCAACCACCATATTTACTTTGTAAAATGTTAAGTAATTTATTGCCTATTAACCTTCAAACTGTATTGCATTGAAGAACAGAATCATCGACAATCCAAAGCTACCATCACCATGCTTCACTGTTTAGCTACACCCACCATACTTCAATTTCAAGCTACCGCCACCATGCTTCATTGTTTAGTTAAAACCACAATGCATTTTACTACAAGATACATTGTATTAACAAAGGTTTGTGGACATGTGACCATAGGATTTGTGTATTTTTCGAAGATACCATTCCACATTGAGACACCTTTTTTTCTTATAATTACCTTCAATCTTCTGGGAAGATGTTTCAATAGATTTTGGAGTGTTCTTGTAGAGATTTGAGCTCATTCAGCTATAAGGGTGTTATTAAAGTCAGGTACTGATGTTGGTGAGGAGGTCTGGGGTGTAGTCAGCATTCCAATTTATCCCGAAAGTGTTCAATAGGTTTGGAGCTCTATAGAGGGAGATCTTTCACTCCAAACCATTCAAAACATATCTTAATGAATCCAGCTTGTGGAACAGATTTCCTTAGTTAAAGAAAAAGAAAAACCCACCCTACTGCTACTAAAAACATCCTATACAATTGTGTGCCTCCAACTTTGTGGGGACATTTTGCGGACGGACCTCCTAGGGCTGGAATATTCATATGACTTTTCTCCATAAAATATATAAGGAATAATAAAGACATTAAATCAGAAGAAAGACTTTCTCTGGAACATTCCAGAGCTCTGATGTATCCCTTGTTACATTGTCTCCTTTTAAATATTGTAAAGGAATATCAACTCTTTTTTTTCCCCCACAAATCATGGAAGATCGCCCCAGATATGGAGATGGCGCTGCGCCACATCCTCAAAGAGCATGCCTCATCAAACGCAGCTAACAAGGCCAACTCGGTCCACCTCACTTCCCGTTTCAATTCACATGCTTCCACAGTGTATGCTCTGTTAGAGGACTGAAAGGATTTAGATATGAGCTTCAATCAGCCGAGCCATTTTCGTCATACTGTAAGGACTGACTGAGCTATTGGGGGTCATTGGGATTACATGGGATAATACAGGAAAATTTTAATTTTTTGTTTTTTAGTTTGTAGTGCAAAAAATGTACACTCCAAAATCTGGTAGAACATCTCTGAAGAGATGAAGCAAATTGCAGCAAATTAATACTAAATTAGCTGAACCCTGCATGACATCTTACATGAATAGTGACTGTAATCGAAAATAAATATGAATAGTACTATTACCATATATTTAAATATTTTCCCCATATATACATATATAAGGTCTGTCAAAATTAATGCATTAATCATAACGAAAATGTATTTTAACGGCACTAATTTATGTTAACGCGCATTTCTGTTTTACCTTTTTCATTATAAAAAAATATAAATCAATACACATATAACTGAGATATGCTCAGATATATAAAAAAATATATAAAATCAGTTTTAAACTCAAAATCGTTTTTAATCACTTAATATTTGTTTTACTGATGCGCCAAGTCTCAAATCAGCACCAAAATCCGCCTTGAGGCTCACATCCGGCAATTAAAACCGTCCGTGTGGAAACACAAATACAGTATATGTATAGAAATAATTATTTTGAAATATATTAAGTAAACCTTTAGAGGAGAACGAGGTCTTGGAGAGGTTGAGCAGACGGAGGCCTTTGCTGAGCTGACACACCTGCTGGATGAGGTTTGACACTCCTGCAAAATCACCCATGCGAACAGACACACACACACACACACACACACACACACACACACACACACACACACACACACACACACACACGCAAACTTGATTCGTTTAAAGGGGGGGAAAAAAGACACAGCAGTAGGCATGCTGCTGTCATTGGAATAAAAATAACTAGTTTTGTAGGTTGTGTCCACACACACACACACACACACACACACACTACTCTCTCTGGCACAATCACCTACACACTTACACACTCTCCTATTCCCAAACACTCGATTTCTCGACTTTCTCTCCCTCTCTTTCACAAACACACACTCTCTCTTATTCACACACCTGCATACTAAAGCATCATACACACACTTTCAGGAAATCAAAACCCATCGAGCACTAACATAGTAAGCTTTCACTGTGTGTGTTTGTGTGTGTGTGTGACACAGAAGCTTGAAGGACTGACAAACCCGAATGAGCACCCAAAAATAAAGAAGAGCACGAGGTGACAGTCGTGATGTCACACCTTGATTGTCGAACGTGTTGTGGGCCAGGTTGAGGGAACGCAGCACTGACGCCGGATTTTCTGACAGAGCGGCAGCCATTTTCTGAGGAAAATCTCTGAAGGGGATTAGAATGAGACCAAAGAAACAACAAAACAAACAAAACCGAGTCATGAATGTTGAGAGAAAAATGTGCACAGAATGTAAGGTAAAGAGGAGAAAGAGAAGGGAAGACGATAGATAGATAGATAGATAGATAGATAGATAGATAGATAGATAGATAGATAGATAGATAGATAGATAGATAGGAAAAAAACAGAGAGAAATAAAAAGTGTGAGAAGGAAAAAAGAGAGTGAGAACAAGAGAGAGAGAGAGGGATAGAATAGGCAGAAATACATAGATAGATAGATAGATAGATAGATAGATAGATAGATAGATAGATAGATAGATAGATAGATAGATAAATAGATAGATAGATAGATAGATAGATAGAGGGAGAGATAGATAGAGGGAGAGATAGAGAGAAAAAGATCAAGAGAAGATCTCACGCTTTGAGGCCGGCATTCTCTAGAGTGAGTTCTTCTAGACTGCTGGACTTACTGACCGTGTGGAGAACCTGGTCCACTACTTCTGAGTTCTGGAAACACACACACACACACACACACACACACACACACAATCACACTAATATCGTCAAGGCCTTAGTGATCCATATGTTACTGTTGTCTTCGCCTCATTGGTCCACTTGGCAAAAGTTTGTGGACACCTGACCATAAGATTTCAGGGCTTTTTGAACATCCCATTCCACATTGAGTCCCCATTTCCTGTTACAGTAACCACCACTCTTCTGGGAAGATGTTTCACTTGATTTTGAGACAATTTGGGACATTTCAACATAAAATGACCCTGTGCACAAAGCCAGCTCCATGACCATTTCCTTTACATGATTTGAAATGGAAGATCTTGAGTGACTTGCTGTAGAGCTCTGATCTCAACCCTATTGAACTGGATGAATTGGAACACTCACAAAAATATTTCTGAAATGTAGAACCTCTTACCAATAGAGTGATGTCATCATAACAGGATATGGGGACTAGAATGTTCAATGCGATGTTTAAAGATATATATATATATGCAAAATAAATCAGTTTTGAGATATTTACTAAGCGCATGTCTTTGCAGTACAGCTTGGTGAACCACGTATTGTACGCCATAGCAGCCACGATGACCGCAAGGTCTCTGCAAAACACACAGAAGAGAAATCGAATGAGACAGAGGCGAATAAAAATATAAGCACTCTTCACACAAACACTAACACACACAAAAACTGCCAATCCTTCTCTTCGCAAAGTGAATCCCGAGACAAAGTCCCAGAGACAGAAATAGTACAGAACGACACACTGAGCAGGAAACGCTCGCTTTGTGAGACAAGGGGAGGAGAGGATCGATGGGGAAAATGATGCCAGAGCAGTAGGCTACTTAGCACCGTGGCTCTGTGATATGGCTTTTAATACTGGCTGTGGGCCTAAAATCATTTTACCCTGAGGTAAAAAAAAGGATCAAGACGGTGGCTAGTCATTTTCTATTCTTCCTTCGAGAAAGGGATCCAAGAATAAAACTAAAGCATGGTTTGTGATTGGGATCTTTTCAGGGGTTTGGAAGAGTCTGATTCGTTCAATTGCCACAAACATGAAGGCAAACCATTGTATAGGAAGTCTCTGGTTGTTGTAATTTGACATGTATAAGGTCGAAACCTGTTCCTGCACAATGTTAAGACAAACGTCTGATTCTGAGATCTTTGAACAACGTAAAAAGATGGCTAATATGTGCCTGTTTTTTTCTTTAAGCACCGATTTCGAAATTCTCATCACACATCCCTGACAATACCATATTGAAGCTTCACTTTCTGCAACAAGATTCTTGGCAAGGCTCCACAACTTTCTTTCTTGGAAGGCAACACAACAGATAGAATAAATCATATCAGGGCTGAGATCAATGGCAAAAAAATAAAAGGTTTAGAGCCGGGTAAAAGAATGAAACAGTGGAAAGAATTTGACAATGAAAATATAAAAAATAAAGAAAGAAAGAAAAACGGTGAGCTACAGATAGAAGCAGAATTAGCATGGCAACCGTCCATGGCAAACCCACCGACCTGACTTGATAATCCGCATTGCAGAGCACCCAGATTTTATAGACAAAAGTATTGATTTAGTACACCTGACTTTTCAAATCAGCCTTACTTTATGTGGGTTTTTTACCAAGCAAAGTTGAAGACACATAATTGTATAGGATGTCTTTAGACACTATCAAAGCCAGCATAAACATATGGTTCACATGGGTTGGAGTAGAAGAACTTGATTGGACTGCTATTGAGCTCTGATTGCAACCCAGGCCTCCTCAATCTACATCACTATCTGACTTTAATAATGCTCTTGAGGTTGAACAACCACAAATCTCTATAAATACTCTCCATAATCTAGTGAACCATCCTCCCAGAAGATTGGAGGGTATTACAACAGCAAAAAGGGACTAAATGTGAAATTGGAACACAAATCAGGTGTCCAATATAGTCAGTATAGTTTATCTTACAGTGAAGTGCATGGTGGTGTAATATATATTTATAACAACACATTGGGTGGTAACTGAACAATGAAGCATGGTGGTGGAAGCTGAACAATAAAGCATGATAATGGAATCTGAACAATGAAGCAATGTGATGGAAGCTAAACAATGAAGCATGGTGATGGTAGCTGAACAATGAAGCATGGTGGTGGTAGCTGAACAATAAAGGCTTGTTGGTGGTAGCTGAACAATGAAGCATGGTGGTTAAAGCTGAACAATGAAGTATGATGGTGGAAGCTGAACACTGAAGTATGGTGGTGGTAGCTGAACAATAATGCATGGTGGTGAAAGCTGAACAATAAAGCATGGTGGTGGTACTTTAGCTAAACAATTAAGGATGGTGGTGGAAGCAGAACAATAAGGCATTTTGGTGGTAGCTGAATAATGAAGAACGATGGTGGTGGAGGTAGGTGAACAATAAAGAATGATAATGGTGGTGGTAGCTGAACAATGATGCATGGTGGTGGTAGCTGAACAATAAAATATGGTGGTGGAAGCTAAACAATGAAGCATGGTGGTGGAAGCTTATAACATTTGTTTTGGTCTTTAATTAAGCTTTGTTTTCCTTAATTCATACTTCATAATTACATTTTTGGTTTCCTTTGTTTCAGTCCTATGGACTATCCTAGTTTATTGTCGCCTGACCATGTATTGAACACTACGGACAAAACATTTACATGTCCGTATACATTATACATGGCCAGTTCTTGGTTGTTTAGACTTCTATTGACTTTTCATCACAGCTTTAAGGCACATTTCAGACAAAAATACAAAGTCATAAAGTCATCCTACTGCTCATGTCCATTTCCTGTTTAGTTGATTGCTTTTTTTATCACGCGAGATACCTTGGGCCTTCTGTGACCAAGGTGTCAAGATTTGGTGCTATTTAAACCCAGCTGAAGGCGTATGCAAATCGAACAGGAAGTGAAACTGTCTGACGTTACCTGTTGGCCTAGACAAGATATCTGACAGGAAGTCATTAGAAATGCTTGCGGGCTGCAATAAGATCTCATATATGTGTGAATGTTATTGTAAATCAGAGATTCACAGATGAACCACTGCCTTATTTGAGTACTGATCAGCAAATAAAGGAAACATTTGCTTATGTAGAACGGCACACAAAAATCATGGTTTGGTACGCGCCTTGGTTTTTATATAACGGTTCGGTTCAATTTCGGTACAGTAATGAGTGAAAGAAATGCAAAACATAAAATTGGTTGTTTTTTATTATATTGACTAAAACGAGTAATTAAGTAAATTGCACAAATTCAATTTATTAAATTAAATTAAAAAGATAAAAAAACGATTAAACGTTTACATTTGTTGTGTGTGTTCCATTCAATATACAATTTTCTCAACTTATTTCAGCATACTTTAAACGTCTTCATTCCTTCCATCCTTCATTCATTCACTCCCTTGATATGCGGAATTATCAGGATTTTCTCTTTTTAAGAGGAACTCTTGAATCTGTAAATAAAACGCTAAAGAATCCATAGCTCAAGACTGTCGTCAAAATGTTGGCGATAGCAAGAGAAAGTGACACTGTGCTAACTCTGGTTTCTGTTTTATACCCCCTAGTGTAAGTTTAATAGTAAAATTATTAAAAGAACAGTGACACTGTTCTAGTCTAGTGTCTAGACTCCACTGAGGCAGAGACTAAACAAACTCATATATGTTCATGAGGGAACGCAGATTTTAACTATGTTCTGCACGTAAAAGGATTGAGTTCGGAATACATGTGCACCGAACCGAAAGCCAAACACACGGTGTAGGTACGAACATGTGTATTATTACACCCCTTATATATAAAGAGTCCATTGAAGGGCTGAATGCCAGAATCATTCAATGCAAAAACAAAAAAGAAATCCGGACAAAAGGAAAAGTAAAGAGAGCATCAAATCTCCTTTTTCTTTAAAGCCACCCCACAACAAGACTTTGCACCATCATAGAAGATTCCTTTTAGTCACTATTCCTATTCATGTTCCCGTTCTTTCATCACGTTCCCCCAATCTCTCTTGGTGGAGAAAGCTAATCGCCGAGTTGTAGGATACAGCTGGTATTTGAACCAAGCTCCAGGGAAATAAATCACAGAATCACAGACCTTCACTTATTTTTTTTTTTTGTGTGGGAGCGCTGCAGTGTACTCTGGTATGACTAAGGCACTCCAAAATGCTAAAAAAAAAAACAAAAAAAAACTTCTATGTATCGCCTACCCAATTAAAAGTTTTGACAAGAAAATGACAAATGAGCTAATCAGCATAATTGGTGTTTCACTGATCGGAAGATCGTGAGTTCAATTCCCAGCAAAACCAATCTACCACTGCTTGGCCTTTGAGCAAGACCCCTGACCAACTGTTCAGTTGTTAAAAATGGCATAAATAAAAGTGACTCTGGATAAAAAAGTGTCTACCTACCTTTTACAGAACAATGAAATCTTTTCTTCACATATTCAAGTGGTGTTAGGAAGCTGGGGTCAGAGCATGGGGTCACTGAGGGTTAAGAGCTTTGCTTGGGTGCCCCAACAGTGACAGCTTTGCGATACCGGGGCCTTTACCACTGAGTTACCACCTCCTCCGTTGCCATTAACCAAACGCAACATTTTATAATTTCTATTACCTCAGACCTCTTCAATCCCCACTTCCTTCCACCACTTTACTATTAGTAGTCTTTCAGCTGGGACTCTCATTTTGCTTGGACAAAAATTCGACACCTGAGTATAAGATTTTTGAACATCCCATTCAACATTGAATCCCCATTTGCTCTTATATTGACCTCCATTCTTCTGGGAAGATGTTCCACCAGATTTTGAAGTTTGCAGGTTGGGAATTCCGATGCATTCCAAAGGTGTACCATAGGGTTGAGGTCAAAGCTCTATAGCAGGCCAATTAAAGATCTTTCACATCTCCAAACCAAGGTAAACTACAGCTTCTTGGAGCTGTCTTTATTTTACCTGCTCTCCAGGTGAGCGAAGTCCAGCAGATTGAACTCTCTGTTGTCTTGCGAGTGATATATCGTGTCCACGTCCTTAAATTAAAAGGCAAGAAAGAGATTCCGATTGATTTCTGATTGATTTCTGAGCCAAGATACCGCATAACTTTAACATCTTACCCATTGCACTTCCTCTTTGCAGCTTATGCCGTTGTAGTCGCAGAGCGCCGCATATGTCTCGGAGAAGCCTCCTGGGAAAAAAAACCCAAAAGTTACAGGTGTCACAAAGTTTGAGGGAGTCCATTTCCCACCAGTCCTCATAACAAATGAGAGACAATTCGATGCTAAGTATAGGATATATAATTGTAAAAATGTTTGGGGTAGGGGTGGGATTTTTCCTCACCGCAGGCTCTCTGGGCCTCCACCGATGTTTCAGAGCTCGGCGAATATTTGTGCCCTCCGTCAGATACCTCCCCATCTGCTTGATAGATAGAGGGGCTGAAAGAGAAACGTCAATTCAGTCTAGAAAAATAAACACTTAGGGGAATAATGCACCGAAACGAAATCAATCAAAGTGCGAAAAGAACTTTCACATTCACCTTTTGCTCGAAGCAAAAACAAATTGTATGACATTTAACATACGGGGGAAGGATTCCGACGTGTTGGAAGCCTGCCTTCCGAGCTCTAGGTGGAGATCATTATTAAAATGACTTCGAAGCCATAAAAAAAGAAAATAAAAATGGGACAAAAAATGCGTAGCGGCGAATCACAAAACACGCAAAAAACATCATTCTTGATGTACAATAAAAGAATATTCATCCTAACATGCATGAGGGATTCCGGGATTCGACTGCCCAAATGAGTTCGAATAAGCTGACTAAGCAATTTTTTTTGAGGCATTTTGAGGGAACGTGTCAAATGGTGTCACATGAGCTTGATCTCGAGATCATGCAGATCATGCAAAAACGTATGTAGAATCTTTCTTTGACAGGATGTTAAGTAGTTCGTCTATGGTGCCTTGTAGTATGAGGGGTTTCAAATGATAGCGACTCCTTTTGCCACGTGACGACGTTACAAGGTAATTAGTTCACAATTTCCCAACAAATAATATTATTCTATTCAATCTTTCTATTCAATTATCCCGTATGTAATTCATTGTATGTCCTTGACTACTCTCAAAACTGTATATCATCTGTATATACACTGCGTATAACATAACATAGCATAACACTCTTTACTGTGGCAAGGTAGCAAGTGAACATTTTTGCCTTAAAGTTGACGTGTTAGAAGCAAGAAAAATGGGTGAAGGTAAGGATTTAAACGAGTTTGACAAATTGTGATGGCTAGACGTCTGGGTCAGAGCGTCTCCAAAACTGCAGTGGTCAGTATCTATTAAAAGTGCTCTAAGGAAGGAACAGTGGTGAACCAGCGACAGGGTCATGGGCGGCCAAGGCTCATTGATGCACGTGGGGAAAGAAGGCTGGACCGTGTGGTCCGATTCAACAGACGAGCACGATGCTTGAAGGGTCAGAACTGTTTTAGCAGGAAAAGGGGGGACCAACCATCCAATAATCCATCCATCTATCTATCCATCCATCCATCCATCTATTTATCTATCTATCTTTACCACCTTTTCTATTTTGATCCAAATAGAAGAAGACATGTTGGTGTAATTTGGCGAATTTTGCTACAGTCAAATGTTTTGTATGACGATTTGTTCATTCGATCTTCAGTGTCACGAAAATAACTCACACGCAGATGGAGTTGTTGAAAATGCGCGAGAGAGTCAAGTTGATGTGGCCGAGCATCTGGTCCATGTGGTCATTCGACTGTAGCCTGAAGACGTAGGTGGACTTTTCTGTCTCTATGACGACCTGAGAAAAAGACACACACAATGCCAGAAAGGGTTTGTTTGTACATGTACACTTTTCGGACCAAAGTATTGGGACTTCCCCATACTTTTACCACAAATCTGAAGGCACACAATGCATAGAATGTATTTGGATGAAGCATGACATTTTTCCCTTCGCTTCAACTAGCAGACCCAAAACTGTTCCAGCATGACAATGGCACAAAGCCAGCTACATGAAGATACGCGTTACATGGGTGGAAGATCTTGAGTGACCTGATATAGAGCTCTGAATTCAAACCTATTGAACGTTTCATTTTCATTTCGAACACGCCAGGCCTCCTAACCTCACCCACACCAGTACCTGACTTTACTAATACACTTGTGTCTGCTACGCAATCTGGTGGAACATCTTCCGAGAAGATTGGAGCAAATGGGGACTCGATGCTCAAACATAAAATATGAGTAGATTCAATTTACAGAATGGCCCATACCTGGTTCTCTGGATGAGGGATGATCGCACGGATCTCCAGGTAGTTAAACGTTTGCTCCACCTGAACGCACAATAAACACAAAAAATGTTTTACCCCCTGAACACGAAGGGCGTTAGATGTACAAAATACACTACTGTACCTTAGTTGGTAATTTTGGAGCCATGAGGTAAAGCCGCCATGTAGCCAGGACCTGAAATATTGAATAATAAAAGCAGCAGTCAATTTGATTACTGTAACCTACGGTAACCTTGTAACATGGTAACGTTCTACAAGATCAGGTGTTGCGATTTTGAGGATCCGGTGATTATTTCTCTTACTGTATATCCAATTGACTCAACAATGTTCATAGCAACCATTATACATTAATAGCAACATCTAACATGTTTGCAAAATGTGCTACTTCCTGTTACGTTTTGAGCTAGCGCATCTATAATGGTCCTTCCCTAAGCAGCTTCTCTTTTTTTTTTCCAGGAAGTTATCTAGGTAAAAATATGCAGCTTCAAATAGCGACCTTCAAGCGCAAAGTTTGTTTTACCATTACAAAGCTTGTGCACTATTTCCTAAACGTATTTGGACCAGGCTTTGAGGATTGGAGGATTCAACGGTGCTCGATGCTCTGAAAGAGAGTTCCAATGTGATAATAATGAAAGCCGCTAGAAGATGAATAGGGTTTGAAGCGAGTCTCTGAGAAAGTCAGTTAGATCGCCACATAAATTACAAATAGTCCATATTACCTTGTCAAAGCAGGGTGTCTATTAAATAAAAGGTTGGATTTAACTAGGCTTAATGAATATCCTGAATGCCAGCCAAAAAAAAAAATGCTCATCCCGGGATTTATGCATGATAGATGTACTACTGAAGTTGTTTCAGCCAGACCTCCTTTTTTTGTGGTTTTTTTTTTTTTTAATCATGTTTTGAGGTACCTCAGGTGTCAACTACGGAGTTCTTACAAGTTTCTGATGATACTTTAAATCGGAGGGAACAAGTGAATTAAGTGAGCAGTAAAATATGTAAATCTACTGGTATAATAAGGCGGATTAGGGATTTTATTACTACAAAATGACTTCTCACACTTTACTATAGTTTAATAGTTTAAAAAAGTTTTTTGATTTCAAAACCTTCAGGTTCCTACTATTTATTATATTAATATTTTTTTAAATGTGTTTTCATGTATAAGATATATTTAAGTAAGGCTAGAATTGCAGAACATTTTTGAATTTTTCCACAATCAAGTAACTTCTGGATTTTTGGGGGGATTTTCATCTTCCAAAAATTCTAACAGGTAGAAGTCAAAATTTTATATGATGTAGGAGTCTAAAATTATAGAATAGTTTATGCCATCTAGCAAAAAAATAAATAAAAAAAATTCTTTAGTATGCTATATTTTCTTATACACTTTAAGGTATTATATATTTTTTTGAAATTTTTTTTTATTTTATTTTATTTTATTTTTTTATTCCATTAGTTGTTTTTGGATTTCTTCATTGTTTAGGTGGATTGTACTTTTTTGTCTTCTTTTTTAAATTGTATATATTAGATTTTTGTCCAAAATAAATGAAAAAAAAAATCTGCACCCACAATTATATTCCTGCACCAGTCGTGCTTCTCAGCCAATGTCCAATTATCCCTACAACAATTATCGACTGTTCTTTAATCTGTCGCCATAGTTATAATGTCATGAGAAATCTGAAACGCCATCCGTTATCATAAATTATGTACGCGTCGTGGATTCCAAAATCAATTCCGTCTCTCTCTCCACCTGGAAGTCCTATTAAACAGGCACTGCAACACGCAATATCAATAGACAATTAAACAATATCATCATACTTAAGGGAGGAAAAAAACGAGTTCAGAAGCGAAGCAGCCAGATCAGTAGTTGCAACGGTGGAAATCTCGATGAGGAAAGGCAGGGTGTTAAGATGATACTGAGCCAAATCGGGTGAAGACTGACCCAGAAATTGGCAAAGGTACTGAAAATAGATTTATGCTGTAATTGTAACTTTGGACCATTAAGCACTGGCAGACGATTCATTGCCTAGACTCATGTTATGATTCTGAAGATGCCTTCCAAGATTTTGTCAGTGTAGCAAGTACTTTCTGAAAAACATAGGCTCGCATCCTATTTGGTGGTTTCCCTGTAAGAATTTCTCAGCCAAATTTGGGGTAAAGTGTTTGGAAAATTGAAAATTGTTTTGCTAACCTTTGTCTAGGTTGGTGTATGATGTATGCCAAATGTTGTGTTGTTTGGAATTAATTTGTAAGCAAATAGCAAGGGCAGGTGGTAGCGTAGTTGTTAAGGAATAGGACTTTGAAGCTAAAGGTCATGAGTTAAAACCAAACTACCACTCCAGGGCTCCCTGAGCAAGACCCTTAACCTTATAACTGCTCAGTTGTATGAATGAGATAAATGTAAGACACTCTGGATAAGGGAGTTTGCCAAATGCTGTAAATGTAAAAGTCTAGAAATTTCCCCACTGTGGGGGTTCATCTTATCTTATACAAATCAATGATGGTGGCAAATCAAAGTGGGCATCAAAGAGTGCTTAAATGATTGGACCACATATTCACATTTATGGCATTTGGCACATGCCCTTATGTAGAGGACTTGCAATTATCTTATTTATACAAGCAGTATAAATGAAGCCTTGCTCAAAGGGCCCAAGTGTGGGAGCTTGGTGGTGCTGGGATATGAGCTCATAATGTTCCGATCAGAAGTCCAACATGTTTCCCATTGAGTTACACATTACTCCAAAATGTTTCAAAAGTTATGAGTGCCCTTCCATAAACTGCAAATGTACCTAATTAAGCAGATACTTATTCATCTCAAAACATGGTATTACAGCTGTAGTTTTGGGTTTTTAGATTCACCTTACAGGTCTTTTTTTTAAAAGGTAAACAAAAAACAGCAATAGCCAGCCTTAGTCAACCACTGGTCAGAAAATGAGCTAGATTTTTATTCATTGGTGTGTATCTGATCAGTAGCATGAGATCAAGATATCCTCATTAGTGAACAGTTGATAACCTCAATATACTGTAAATAGACCACAAACATACTTCCACAAACGTCTAAAAAAATTACTTCTAAATGAATCCCAATTTTGACCACTGGTGGCGCTAAAGCATTTGCAGGGTTTGGCCTATATTTGGTCGAAATGTTTCCTAGATCCACCCCTATCAGTGTGCCAAATTTCAGAGCTTTTTATCATCTGGTTTTATGGCCTGCCACAGACAAGCAAGAAAATTTAATAGAGTGATTAAGCAACTTTGGTGCTTGGGCCCCCCCTGGATGGACTCCAGATCCACCATGGCACTGACAGTGGTCAAGCACTTAAATGTTTGCAACTGTTTTATGGACATCAGTCCTTATTCATATTGGAATAAATTAGACAGGCAGCAAAGAATGGTTATACATGGAGAAAATATAGAATAAGGTGAAGAAAAGAATGGCTTTAGTTGCAACTCTATTGACTCATAAATGGATCACCATACCAGCATCTAAACTTTTTCTTTCTCCACACAAACATCAGTCGACTTCCTTTTTATCTTCCCGTTCTAAAAGGACTACTTCTACTCATCTTTCATCCGCAGCGTGACACTTTTCCTACACCTGATCCTCTTTTTTCCCTTCTCACCATGCGCCCCTGACACACTTAGATCTTCACAGATCTAAGGAACAAAGTGAAAAATATTGCTTATGGCAGAAACTCTTCTGAAAAAAATCTATGAAATGTAGCTTCTTTTTTTTTTTTACAAGCCTCGAATCCGAACAATCAATGAAACTGTCTACTGTTAGCGCACTATAGGAAATTGTATTGGTCTTTACTAATACACTATGTATGGTGTCTATGGACAAGTTTGTGGACACCTTACCATTCGGAAAAAAACTTATTTGAACATTCCAGTTCACATTCTGGGAAGATGTTCCTCATGATTTTAAAGTGTGCTTGTGAGGATGTTTTTTTGCAAAGTCAAGGGTGATGTAGTCTAGTGATGTAGATGTTCCGCTTAATGTAGATGTTCGATGTAGATGTTCCTCTTGAGAGCTGGGGTGCATCAGCATTCCAATTCATCCCAAAGTTTATCATTAGGGTTGGGGTCAGAGCTCTATAGCAGGAGATCGTCTAAACCAGGGGGCTCCAATCTTCTCCAGAAAGGGCCAGTGTGGATGCAGGTTTTCATTCCAACCAATCAATGGTCACACCTGTCATTAATAGTCATTAAAAATAGTTTTGAACTAGATGAATTTGGTGTGGACTTTCTTGGTTGGAATAAAAACCTGCACCCACACTGGCCCTTTTCTGGAAAAGATTGGAGCCCCCTGGTCTAAACCATGGCATTGTCATGCTGGAACAGGTGAAATTGTAGGATACGACACCTTATACAAAACCAGGTGTTCTTATTAGGGTTGGAAGGGGCGAATTTGATTGGAAAGTATTTTTGGGAAATGTATGGGAATTCATTAGAAAATGTGGCAAAATGTATAAAAAACTGTATCATATCCAAATAAATATAAACATTTTGTCTGGTCATGATTTAAAAAAAATGTCATTTTCGACTTTAATTGTTATCATTGCTATCATTTTGTTGTTAAATTATGGTTATGTTATAGACGAATGCACAGTGCATGTAGGGGGTGTGGCCTCAGTAGCACTGCAGTTTGCTATGTGTGTGTTTTAACCAAGATTATCCTGCAAAATGTTTTTATCAACTACATATAAGTATCCTCTTATAGGCTTAGCTGCAATTTTGTTCCCAGTCCCAAATTCCCAATTTATTCCCATTAATTCCTATGGAAATTGAAAAATAAAACTTTGTCTATAGTGAGGTTTTACTAGGTAAAGAATACTTATATAAACAAATAATTTACACCCTTAAAACCACTGACACCCGATGGCCTGGTAACAATGGCACCTGTCAAGAGGTGGAATATATTAAGCCACGAGTCAACAGTCAGTTCACAGCCTTACAAAATATTTCTCTAAACCGACATGACCTCTAAAAGTCCAACACAATCAAAATTCAGATTCGATCATTTATGCAGCCATGCCCAGACTTCTCACCTATCTTCTTTTATCTCTTCCTTTCTTCTCTGCCTTCCTCATTTCTCCCTGCCATTTTGTGTTCTGCTCTGTCATTTCCAGCTCCTCAAACCCTCCAACTAATGATTCAGTAATGGCTCCCCGGGGAGAGACGAAGCCGCAGGATGGAGACACTGCGAATCCGGATAATAAAGACTTCATCTTTTCGTTTTTTTTTTTTTCTTTTAACTTGTTTAGCCTGCTCATCTGCTCTTCATGGCATGATTGTGGTATGGAGAGGAACGATGCGATGGAAGCATCGAGGTAGCAAAAATTCAATTTATAAATGTATTATGCAAAATGGCAACAGTTTCTGTATTTCAATTTACATTTTCCATTTGCAAAGTTTGGTGCGAACAGAAAATTCTAATATAATATTTCCATTTTCTGTTATCAACAGCAGTTTTTATTTGTAAATCACATACTAATTTGAACGCTTTCTAGTTTGTGAAAATACAGTTACAAACCATTTGCTTGAATAAGAGATAAATATTACAATATTATTTTACAATATAAAAAATTGCTCACCGATGGTGATTTTTACACGCACAACGATGCCAAAAGAAAAACTCTCAAGAGAAATTGTTGTGAAAGAAAGGAGGAAGACAGTGAAGAATGACTTTCTTGGTAGGCTACTGTTTAGATACAAGCCGTTGTAACGCGTTGAGTCATGGTCAAGGAAAAGCTTGTAACTTCAGTTCCAACAGAAATCATATGAGCACAGACAGGTTTCCAAAACTCGTGCTTTTTTATTTTTCTTGGCAACAGCGTTATGGGTTAGTCAAAGAAACTTAGAAATGAGAATCAGAAAATAATAAGGACATATTCCTCAGCCTTGCACACATGCAGTAATACCGGAAAAATGCAGTATTTATCTTAAAGGAGCCACAATATATTTCAGTCAAAGAAATTTAGAAATGAGAATCAAAAAATAATAAGGACATATTCCTCAGCCTTGCACACATGCAGTAATACCGGAAAAATTTGGTATTTATCCTAAAGGAGCCACAATATATTTCACCCGTTACACTGTGTAACAGACACTGTCTTTTGTTAAAGCCTGTGTAAAGTGCATTAGTTTCAGTGTAGACACTTGCGGCTTAAAGACAGGTGCGGCTTATTTATGTTCAAAATAAAAACCTTTGTAAAATTCAGTGGGTGCGGCTTATATTTTGCACTTTATAGTCCGGAAATTACGGTACTTCAGTAGAATACAGATACGTAAAAAAGGCTACTTAAGTAGTCACATATACAGTATGTGTAACATTTCCAGGCAGAAATAGCAGCAAAATTATAATTTTATTGTTATTTGTCTTACACGCATTTCGATTCACGGTTAGGACGCCTCCGTTTTCATCATGGCGGCGTGTTAAAATCTTTCAAAATGCATTCTGAGCCAAAGGTAACACAAAAAGGTATGCATTGATGCTCACACTGAAGACGTTAGAAGAAAAGAAAAAAGCATTTTCAATTAAAACCCTGGCACAAATGTCGTTAAATTGATGCGGTTTCGAAAATCCATTGACCACGCCCACCCTACGTCACGACAAAATCCTCTCCGAGAAGCTTCCTCGATGCTTTCACAGGGTGTTAAAGTTTTAGCACAGGAAGTCTCCTGAAAAACCCTGAACCTGTCAAGACTTGGACAGGTTCCAAAATAAAAAAAAACTGCTGTAAGGATGACAAGAGAAAAACAGCTTGATGAAAACTGCCTGAGAAAAACCTCTGCGCCTAAACAGACGCATTCATTATTAATGCGTCTTGTTGGGCTTGAAGCGATGTACTATGGTAGATCTGTATACCGATGCATTAAACAAGGGCACAAAGAGCATAGACGTTGAAATGTATAAAGGACAGATTGAAAATTCCGGAAGTTTCTGCGATTTGATATCTAGCAAAAGAGGATCGGTTTGCTTTCAAATCTGCTTCCTTTCCATAAGTTTTCATCCGTGCTGTTGACCCGGGGGATTTTTTCCTTGCCGCTGGCTCACTCATTAAGAAACCGAGCATACGTCCGATTTTCCTGCTTTTGGTATTATTATTGTTGAAAGCACTACACAAATAAGAGTGAATTCGCCTACAGTGACTGCCTTGGCATCTGGAAATTTCATTTCTCTAAATATACATCTGAAATACTTCACATTGTCACTTGGGTAACTTGCTAAAGGTGTTCACTACTTTCTTTCCTTTTGATTAGGGTAAGACTGGAAACTTTCCATAGTGAATTCAATGGGAATAAACTAGGAATGTACAAAATGCCTAGTTAGCCTATAACAAAAAACGTAGACGTTAGTTGAAGAAGAAATCTTGAAGTATATACTGAGTTCAATTAACCAAATTTAATGCAGTGTGTATTCCTAATTAGACACATCATTTGTCCATCTTGGCCAGTGTTTACGTAAATGGCATAAATATTAAAAACGTGCTATTTGTGCTAAACTAGTAAGCTATTGTGCAACCAAATTATACTAACAATTGAAATCAAACTGATTTTTTTCAATTTGTACAACTTTCCATGCTTGCCAGCTTATGGCCAAACAGTATGTTTAGATTTATTTGTATATGATACAGTTTTTAAATAAATGTCCTCAAATTTTTTATCAATTCCCATAAATTCCCATACATTCCTTGGCATATTTCCAAAATTCCCCAGATGAAGTTTCCATAGCAAGATTCTGGAAATTGGCTGAACATTTTCTGCCTCTTCGAGACCCTTCTTGCAATCCAGTTCATCCCAGAGCAGCTCAATAGGATTTAGCTGCATTGGCTGGGCAGGCGATTCCAAGATAGAATGACACCCCAGCTGACATTCGTTGATCTTATGTTGAAGTCGTTTCCGATGAATCGCAGTCCAGACAGAATTGCATTGAGTTCAATTATGGAATGGTAGCTATGTTGATTTAATATTCCTTTCATTCCATTCCTTTCAATTCCATATTTGGCTGTTGGGGTGAAGTAGTCTGCTAACATCTCTCCTGTTCTTTGGTTTACACAAGTTCTTGTGATAGTGCCAGAAATGTCACATCTGGACTTTTTTCATAGTAACAAAGGTGTCTCAAAAACCATAAAAGACGTTTGACAGGCTCTGGATATTCAAGATATTCGGATCTTGCTAAAACCTGAACAAAACACAGTTTTGTGCTCCTGTCCTTTAAATAGGATTCTGAGGTCATTGAGAAAGCCATTGAAAATGTATTGAGAGTTTAAAAGCGAAAGAGAAAGAGGCAGGCAGACAGACAGAGAGAAAGAGCAAGCAATAGATTACTCTGGTGATAGGGCTTAATGCCCCGTATCATGGGCAAAGAGCTTTCAGTATTGACCTGTAAATCACTGTGCCATGAGGAACTGCTGACTTCAAAGGAAGATCCGGAGACAGGGAGAAAGAAATAATGAATTAGAGGGAGAGGGCCGATTTGGACAGAAGGGGCAAGTACTGAGCAGCAAGTGACACGAGGTCATTAGTGGACTACACTTCAAAAATAGAATTCAAATGATGCCAAAAAAGCTCCCAAGAGACTGCGTGACCTGGACAACCCGAAATCTCTTGTGTCTTTTTTCTTTTCTTTTCCTATCTGCCTCAGTTCCAACTCGCAGGTTTCCATCCACCTGTTTCGATTCCAATTTCAATTTTGCATACGACAAATGCATACTTTTGTGTTTCGTCTTGCTTTTAACTGAGGAGAACATCCATCCATCCAATTTCTCAATGGTTTCATTCGAAATCAACCGACTACAAATACACTATTTCAAATCTTTGCGGACACCAGCCTACAAATTGTTGCCATAATTGTGAATGCGCTCTATTGTATGTTGTAAAATTTACAATACCTTTACTGCAACTAAGAAATCCAAGCATGTTCCAACTCAAATCAAGGTCCATGAAGACGTGGTTTGCAAAAGTTTAAGAGCAAGACCTATACTGGCTTGCAAAAGAGCTGAGACTTCAACCCCAAAGAACACCTCTGCGGAAGGATCGAAACACCTCACGTTAGCAGGACCTCACTCTCTAACATCATTAACACTCTTTCTGCTGCTTGAAAATCCAAAGATTCTAAGAAAAGCCTTCCTAGAAAAGTGGCTATTATAATGCCATTCTTTATAGTTTGTCAATGGATCCTGTCCTGTGAACACAAGTTGAGAAGATACATGCACAAATTCACAGTATAATAGTAGCTAGTTCACATCATGCCCTGTTTGTGAAATGTAGGAGGAAAACGGAGAACCTAAAGAAACCCCAAAGAGGCATTCAACCTTGGATTTTTTAAATGTTTTTACAATGTCTGTATGAGGGTCCTCTAGGTTCTCCTCTTTCTTTCGTCTTCTCCCGTTAGGGATCGCTACAGCGGATCATCCGCATGCTTGATTTGGCACATGTTATCTGGATGCTCTTCCGAACACAACCCTACCCATTTATCCGGGCTTGGGACCGGCACTAAGAGTGGCTGGGGTTGGTTACCTGACCAGGGATCGAACCCGGGCCGCAGCGGTGAGAGCGCCGCATCCTAACCACTAGACTACCAGGTTCTCCTCTACACCTTCAAAAATCGGATATTATTAATTGTTCCTGAGTGCGAATATGTACACAATAATGTCAAAAAGCTGGTAGCCACAAAGCCTACACATCTTCAGATAGTTTAAGTATGTCCAAGGTGCCCTGTGTTGAACAGGGAATCCCAAACAATCTGTATTCCTGGCTCTATTATTGGATAAAGACTTAGGTTAGGATGAAAAAAACATTGCATGAGCACCCCAACAATCAATATTTAGTGGAAAAAGGTTGCCAAAGATCTTGGGCTACTCCTCCATGCAAAGTTTTTCCAGCTGCTTGATATTCTTTAGTTTGTGCACACCTCTTTAAATCAGACCACAACATTTCAACAAGGCTAGAGTTCTAAGACGGATTGATTTTGCTTGAATGTTATAGATATATAGCCGTAAATGGGCATCGTTTTTGCTGCATACTGCAGTAATAAGCAAAAACCTAAATCGAATCTAAGTCAAGGATTCCCTATAAGGTCATATTAAAGACCACCAGTGTCAAGCCTTTTGCATTCTACAGCCTGTGAAATTTCAGCAACGTGTATCTAATAAACGTGGGTATGCAGATATGTAGACTGTATGGTGTTGACGTCTATTGAAACGTAGGCTATGACACAAGAATGAAACATCGGAATGCGCTACTAGCATAGAAAACCAGAGGAGGAGAATAAGGTGAACTTAACAGGGAAACAAAAAGGTCTGCACTTGTATGGCTTGCTTCTCAC
Organism: Silurus asotus; assembly: GCA_024362625.1. NCBI lineage: Eukaryota > Metazoa > Chordata > Actinopteri > Siluriformes > Siluridae > Silurus > Silurus asotus. The sequence continues at coordinate 2,851,782 of MU563656.1, forward strand.
CTGGGAGCTGCAATTCCTCTACTGTTTGTTTCCATGCTATATCTTTCTTGACAGGGTCATGGTAATAGCTAGAAGACATGTCATACAAGTAAGACCTCAGCTGCCAAAACTACTCAAGAATTTCATCCTTGCTGGAATCCGGTACACCAATATTCCTTCAGGTTTTTTTTGCCTACTTGGTAAGTACGTTTTAGCACCTTGTGTTGATCAATACCTCATGTTAGGTGGCATTGTTATTAGCTAGTAAGAAGACCATGGTTGTAGTAGCGAGCACACTGTGAGGCGCACATCATGAATTTCTGACTGAAAATTTTCACAGGCTAACTTTTACTGTGACAGTGATCCTCTGTGACTTTTAAACCTCCCTCACAGTATGACATTTGACCATTGTTTACGAGGCCAAGACTGAAGATCTTTTTATATTGGTCATCTTTCGTCAGGGACAAGCTGAGAGGGCCAATGAGAGGGACAACCGAAGATGATAATGACAAATCCTAGGAATTCTAGGACTGATATAGAGCCAAAGACTGGGTCTTGGGCTTTATTTGGCTGAGCCCATGTCAAAATTCAGAGTCAATCCTAAAGTCAAAGTCAATCCTCAAAGAAAACATGTAAATATTGAAATAATGAATTAAGACTAAGACTAAGAATGTCTCTGGAATGAGACATTATTCAAATCTAAGAGTGGACTCGAATCGCCTAACATCTGGCTTTGTTATCCATGACTGAGCTTGTCTGATATCAATATTTAGTGGCACACAGCAATTCACCACGTCTATTTGTTCAGGTCAAGGAACACCGACTTCATTACAGCAATGTGTTACTCCAATGAGGCTAATAGATTTAATGTCCACATGAGGTTATTAGATCTGCCTTGTCAATTTAAAGCAAACTACAATGACCTGAATCAAAATGAGCCCAACAGTGAAATAAACAGACCGAAGGGCAGGATGCAGAATAAAAATGAAAGCCGAAAATCTCAGACTGGTCACAGCTGCCACTCAGCCTCTAAGATATGGATGGGGACAAGACACATACTCATCGAGGTGACAAGAAGCCCAGAGGGACACATCACATCACACTGCACCCACATAACCTTTCTGCCCCCGCATGCTTTTCTTCTTTCTCTTTCTGTCTCTTATACACTCTATGGGTTACAGCTGCTACATCGGATTTGTCTCAGTCGGAATTAACTTTTTTACCCCTGACCACTGCTTTCGTTCTGAAGCCGATCAGATCGAAAGGCTACCCCTACATTCAAACACATCTAAATACGGTACATGCCTGACATGTTTACAACCATCCCCATTTATTCTAATGGCCAAACAACCTCGCCTGACTATCAGTACTACAATTTCCACCCACCAGCTTTAATGTAAATTTGTGCCGAAGGCAACTGAAATTCAATTACTAGAATTTTCAAGACAAAACACTGAATTAACCCCCTTGATTTTAGTGCTTGATTCGCCACACATTAAATTTCAATTGCTTCATCTAGAACAGGACACTACCCTACTTATTAGCATGCCAAATTCTTATAACATGTAACATATTATTGGCAACAAATTTTCAGTTATTATTTATAGCCACTTGGTCAGGTTCCCCAGTGGTCTAGTGGTTAGGATGCGGCGCTCTCACCGCTGCGACCCGTGTTCGATCCCCGGTCAGGGAACCAACCCCAGCCACTCTTAGTTCTGGTCCCAAGCCCAGATAAATGGGGAGGGTTACGTTAGGAAGGGCATCCAGCATAAAAACATGTGCCAAATCAAACATGTGGGCAACCCCTAACGGGAGAAGCTGAAAGAAAGTTTATTTATAGCCACTTGTTTAAGTATCACCCCCTTTCCGAACTTTTCCACATTTGAAATTCAACCTAAAACAAAAAACATTTACAGTACTGGGATTTAAAATTGTTATTTATACGATATAGACAAAATACTTTGGTTAAAGCAAAAAGCATGTTATGTTAGTTGCATAAGAATTCCTTATGGCATGGAACCATCACTGCCAACAATCAAGTCTGAATAAACTGAATTGTTGTTGTCAAAATTGCTCATGTACTCTCAGAGTAGATGGACAATATTGGTAAGGAACAATTATAACAATAGACTTGTTGCAGATTATCAATCAGTGTGATGTTTAGGCTTTGAAATTTGAAAGCCAGTCTGACAAATCCAGCTCTTGTGGTATGTTTAAAGTAATTGTCCTGTTGGGGGGACAAACCGCACCTGCAGTCTATAATCTATCACAGACTGGAAAATCTTTTTAACGAGGCTTGCCCTGTATTTAGCTTCTTCTTTCTTCAGCTTAACCCTTTCCTACAGTAGTTCCTCCTGATGAATGGCATTCTCCCAGCATGATATAACCACCACCATGCTTCACTGTGGGAAGTGTTCTCAATTCTGCTAAAGTGGCTCTTTGTGCCAGGGTCAAAAAGTTTTTCTTTACCTCATGAGACCAGACAAATCTTTTGGAAGACTCTGAACAGAACTGCACATGGTCTTTTATAATAATGCTTCTTGTCAGCCCATTATTTCCCAGCAAAATCAGCAAAATCTGAGATTTCCTCATTAAATTCAAATTCATACTTCAAAATCGAGTTCATACATCAGCTCCGTTTTCTCATATGACTCAACTTATCCTTGTCAGATGGATCAACAAGACCTACCACCAATCAATAACCACAAGGCCAAGGTTTTAGACCCCATATCTTGTAGTCTAGGTGAGTAAGGAACCCTGCACATTTTAAATGTATGATACAATTCCTCAATCTTGCGTTTCCTTTTATTCCTGTCTCAAAATGCTTATGGCTATAGGTAAAAACTTTAGAAAATAATGTTTCACCTTAGCTCACTCTCCCAATCTAGATTTTTATATATTTCTTAAATACATTTCTGCCAACATTTTTCCATATGAAATTGCACTCATTGAAATCCAAGGAATCCAAGATGGTTGCTTTTGCAACTTGATATAGATATAGATAGAGTATTATTTGATACAAGATATAGATATGACCTGATATAAGATATACTGTCGATATTAGCTATAGATTGACGTAAGTAAAAGAAATCGGTTCACCTTACATTGTACATTTTTATATCATTTAGACTTCTGAAAACTTTCTGGTCCGTTTTCTATGTCAAATTGCACTAATAGAAAAACGTGGAGGAATCCAGTGGACTATTTCTTCTAGACATTAGGTGTTTCTGACCAGTGTTACTACATAAGAGCTAGATGGCGTTTGCAGATTCTTGGTAAGATAAACCTCTAGAACATGAACATGACCTTTGCTTGAATCTGCTTTGCAAATGTTTTGGGTAAGGAGATTGTGTAACCTATTTTTTTGGCTTTTTTATATCATCATATTTTTAATTAGGGAAAGAACGGACTTATGGGACACCTCAGGCTTTGGCAAAAAATGCTTTTCGCAGCAATTTTCGGGGGGGCAACAAAGCAGGAAAACAAGAATAAGTGGACTATCACACCATTTCGCTGTAACAAGTCCACTATCTAATTGTTGGAGGATGGCAAAGTATGGGGTGGGACACCTGAGAAAAAGCAGAAAAGGCGGAATGGGATGAATAATATTTCTCCGATCCGTTCATATCTGTATATATCCACCTTTTTTTGGTTGCCTTTTCCTTTTTCTAGCAGTGGCTATCTGGGTCCACTCCATTGAGTCAACACCGAGTGTCTAGGAATATCCCATTGTTGTCTCCACATGGGGAGACACATAATAATTATGATAGTGTATGGTCCTCATAGGCATAGTAAAACAAGGGCATGTGTGTGTGTCCATGTGTGTGTCCGAGTCTTTCAGACCGAATATTTCTTGTGTGACCCGAGGCCCTGTGCCGACGTCTTCACTGCACACATCTCACACACAGATTTCCCCTTGGAGACAAGGAGGAAGGGTGGCAGACAGGGTGGAAGTCCAACGTCAAACAGATTGTGTGTATGTGTGTGTGTATGTGTGTGTGCCATAAAATGCACAAAGCCAAAATTTCCTTTTGCATACAACAGCAGAAACACCTAATAACTAAGAATGTTATATAAAAGAACACTGAGAGCAAGAAATAAGAACTGCAAACGTGCATAAACCAGAGGTCCCCAAATGAGGGCCACATAATTTTAGCTTTCTTTAATGGGGGTCGGTCTTCAACAGAAATATACATGAGCTTGGAGTGACTACCAGTATTATTGTGAAGATTTTATTGTGATTTTAAATGTATTTTTTTTTTACAAAAAAAACAAACAGCACTTGGCATCAGTAATTCGCCCCTAGAGGCCGATCTCGTAATGACAGCGCACCGGAAAAACTATAAGTATGAATTTTTGCGGATAACCAATCTGTGCCTATACCTCTATTGAAAACTCAGGAAAATGTAATTTATTATCAAATACAGATATGAAATGAGTATAAATATATATTTCGAATACATTTTTTAAAATATGTCTCTGGCATTCTTCAGAGGGCTGTTCCAAATGTGGGGGGCAGACCTAATTTGCTCTGGGGCTCAGCAGTGGCAGGTTGGTGGTGCTGGGATTTGAACCCATGACCTTCCTATCAGAAGTCCAACATCTTCTCCACTGAGCTACTGCTTCCCATTTTGAATTCTGACATCATATTTCTAACAAAATCCATGTTCTGGGCATTCAAAGACATCAATGATACAAATCATCCTTACCAATACCCTGTCTTCAGATTTCCCATTCTTGGTTTCGACTTTGATGGCTTGTGTAAACTTGACGGACGGCTTGTCGATCGCTCTCTTGATGCTTTCTGTGAACGAGACCAGACTTCTGTTACTAAGCAGGAAAACCTTTTTTAAAAAAAATCTCTCTTTCAGAACATTCCTTTGTCCTAGAGACTGTTCGACATCCACAGAGACACACTCCCACACACTTCACACATCACGTGCAGGCTGAGATAGAAAAACCTGACTGAGGTGGGGGGGGTTTCGAAAGTGCTCGAGATCGGGTTGCAAATATATATCTTTAATAAGTCGAATGGGAAAAACAGTGTTGATTGAATTTGTGTCACAGTTAATATACGTTCTGAAGAAGAGATACCATGGATTGAGGGGGAATAACTAGCACGAAAAGAAAACTCGTTCCGAGTCAAGTTTTAAACGGAAACGCTAGCTAAACCTGGTCTTCATTGTGGACAGCCAGGACATAGGTGAGACATCAAGATCTGGAATTTGGCATATTTTCCTATAGATTTAGGGACGATTGAATTAAGATTACCATCGTGTTTCCTCCAACCACTTGAGAACATGCTAGGTGGTTTTTGTTTTGCACAAATATTGCATTTTCGTATAAACGACTCAATGAGGATACAGATATTCATCCCTTTATTCCAGCCTCGTACCCAGTTCTTCCCTGGATCGATTCCAGACCCTCCTCATACCCTGACCCTAAGACCAATAAAAAACAGTTTACTCGAGACGAACGAACGGCACCATATTGCATGAACAGAGGATAAGAGACAAATCATTTCCTAGTGGAGATTCATTATCACAGTCAGCTTGTCTGAGTGATTAAAGCCGAGAGGCCTCCACACTGGCACCACGCACTCCATGTGCCAAAGATATATGCCCTCTCTGAAGTGTGTGTGTGTGTGTGTGTGTGTGTGTGTGAGAGAGACTTACATGTTTGCATATGAGGTGTCTGGGAAATGCACGGCCTGGAGATCTCAGAGAATGACCTGCTTCCCCAGACATTAGATGCACACACACACACACACACACACACACACACACACACACACACACACACTGCATGCACAACTCCAATTCGAGACACTTCAAAGGAGTGCGCCATTTCGCCCGATCCCTTTCCCTCCCCCTGCTACCACTACAGACACACACTTAAAGAAAGACTGGCATGCACAAGCACACACACACAAACACACACACACACACACTGATGAAACGACTTTGCTGCTTTAGGATGTTTGGGTGGTGTTAGGCAGAAAGATCTAAATCGGTGGAGCGTGTTTGATCTCATTGCGCACACTTTTTATACACATGTGCAATGCGGTTTGATACACAACATGATGTAATGCGCAGTTTAATGCACAAGTGCAACGCACAGTTTAATACATACTGTTGTATAATGTACAGTTTAAACACAAGACAGTTTAATACACAACACTGTGTAATGCACAGTTTAATACACAACACTGTGTAGTGCACAATTTAATACACAACACTGTGTAGTGCACAATTTAATACACAACACTGTGAAATGCAAAGTTTAATACACAACACTGTGTAATGCAAAGTTTAATACACAACACTGTGTAATGCAGTTTAATACACAACACTGTGTAATGCACAGTAAATACACAACACTGTGAAATGCAAAGTTTAATACACAACACTGTGTAATGCAAAGTTTAATACACAACTGTGTAATGCACAGTAAATACACAACACTGTGAAATGCAAAGTTTAATACACAACACTGTGTAATGCAAAGTTTAATACACAACACTGTGTAATGCAGTTTAATACACAACACTGTGTAATGCACAGTAAATACACAACACTGTGAAATGCAAAGTTTAATACACAACACTGTGTAATGCAAAGTTTAATACACAACACTGTGTAATGCAGTTTAATACACAACACTGTGTAATGCACAGTAAATACACAACACTGTGAAATGCAAAGTTTAATACACAACACTGTGTAATGCAAAGTTTAATACACAACACAGTGTAATGCACAGTTTAATACACAACACAGTGTCATGCACAGTTTAATACACAACACAGTGTCATGCACAGTTTAATACACAACACTGTGTAATGCACAGTTAAATACACAACACTGTGTAATGCACAGTAAATACACAACACAGTGTAATGCACAGTAAATACACAACACTGTGTAATGCAGTTTAATACACAACACTGTGTAATGCAAAGTTTAATACACAACACTGTGTAATGCA
>MU563656.1:2860643-2919670 GCA_024362625.1 Silurus asotus
AACACTGTGTAATGCACAGTAAATACACAACACTGTGTAATGCACAGTAAATACACAACACTGTGTAATGCACAGTAAATACACAACACTGTGTAATGCACAGTAAATACACAACACTGTGTAATGCACAGTAAATACACAACACTGTGTAATGCACAGTAAATACACAACACTGTGTAATGCACAGTAAATACACAACACTGTGTAATGCACAGTAAATACACAACACTGTGTAATGCACAGTAAATACACAACACTGTGTAATGCACAGTAAATACACAACACTGTGTAATGCACAGTAAATACACAACACTGTGTAATGCACAGTAAATACACAACACTGTGTAATGCACAGTAAATACACAACACTGTGTAATGCACAGTAAATACACAACACTGTGTAATGCACAGTAAATACACAACACTGTGTAATGCACAGTAAATACACAACACTGTGTAATGCACAGTAAATACACAACACTGTGTAATGCACAGTAAATACACAACACTGTGTAATGCACAGTAAATACACAACACAGTGTAATGCACAGTTAAATGCATAAACACAGTGTATTGCAGTTTAATACACAACACAATGCAATGCAGTTTAATACACAACACAATGTAATGCATAGTTTAATTGCATTGCACACTTTCATCCCCCTAAAACAAACTACTTCACGAGCGTACAAATGAAGCTTCCCAAAGTCGGGGAAGTTGCAGAATGGGACTGAGCACGATTCTAATTCTGACACGCAATAACCTGAGATCTAAAAATAAGTGCATGATTTTTATTTATTTATTTATTTATTCACTTGTGCATTGCGTTGCAATGCATTGCGTTGCCTCCGGCGCGCGCACGTGCGGAATAATTACCTGTCATCTCGCGGCTCACGTTAAGAAAGCTCGCCGGTGCGCTGTCCTTCGCGGCCATCGTCGCGCGCGTGCTGATGCGCCGGAGGTCCCGCGCGCGTCTCCTCGTCCTTGGGCTAACGAGCGGCTGCGTCCTCAGTGCGTCCCGAATGCCTGCGATCATATCTCATCATATTATATCAAAGGCAAGAGGAAGCGGATATGCAGAGACTGAGAGAGAGAGAGAGAGAGAGAGAGAGAGAGAGAGAGAGAGAGAGAGAGAGAGAGAGAGAGAAGGGGGGGAAAAAAAAGAAGAGAGGAGTCGACTCACTTTTTTGAGTCGACTCTTCAGAGTCGAATAGCGAGTCGAATCCGTGCATTTGATCACAAAACTATACATTATATCCAACAAAGAGTCATAAATATACACCGATAATACACGAATTTATATAATTTTATACAGAAAACTTAAATTTAATAAAAGTTTTTAATTTTCCTGAGTGCTGAGTCAAACGACTCCGAATCTGAGTCGCGCGAGTCATTTGAACAAAATCGAATCCTGATGCCCTTAACCCATTTTTAGTTTATTATTTAGTTGATTTTTTTATTTGTAGTTTTTAGTTACTTTTATTTAATTATACTGTTCCACACACACACACACACACACACACACACAAATGAAAATCATTCATGTTTGCTCGAGCATGAGTATAGTAAAAAAAAAAAAAATCATCAATAAAAAAAAAAGTTATTAAATCTTTTATTTAGATAATGATAATGAACTTTTTGGGCTGAAAACCTTTGATAGGTATTGTTGATGTTTTTTTACTTATTTTAAAGGAGTAATAGTAGTTTCAAAGAGAAAAATATATCACGATAATATGTGATTTTATTCCGATTATTAGACTTTGGACACAAAATATTTAAAAAAGCCCCACAATGTGATACTACAGATTGTTAAGGAGATGTTAAGCTGGGGCTGATTTCTTTCCAGCCCAGGCTGTAGATTCAATGAGTTAACGTATTAGCTACCATTGGGTCTAAACAAAAGAAAATGTGTGTTGGATATGATTCTGTCTTCACAATTATAATATTTATACCGTTGCCATAACAAATCGCTTGAATAAGTCAAGCTGGAAAAAGTTGTTTCGGAAGAATGCTACGAATAGGTGGATTTGGAGATGAGATCGTTCGAGCCTTTTCTACAAAAACAAATGGTGGCAATGACGCCTCGTACTTCTACATATGGTAGGTTTATAGAGTTTATAAATATAAATGTGTAATCAAGCGAGCGTTAGCTAATTACAGCCTCTGAAAGCGCGTTATCTCATATCGCATATGTCAGACTGGCATACGAATCGACTTCTTGTGTCCATTAGCGGTAAGCAGCTTTAAGGTGTTGCACGTCAAGCGCCAAGTCCTGGTATAGATCTGACAGAGACCTTCGCTTTGCTTAGCATTTTTTTTAAAAAGTCTTAGAAAGAAGAAAAAAACAGCTTTGATCCACCCCTGGAGGACAGTGAGTTAAGGGCCTTTCTCAAGGGCCCCAATAGTGCTTGGCAATACTGGTGCTTGAACCCCCAACCTTTTGATTGAGCTTCTACTCTCCTATAAATGTTATATCATTGTAGCTACTGTTATCACTGATGCTGCAGCTATACATAGTAGTTTTCTCATTTTTCTGAGCTTGTCATTATTTTTCACTGGCTCTGAAGACTCCCTTCTTTTCTTAGTTTTTTTTATTAGCAATTAGATACAAAAAAAATTCATTGAATATGGTCTAATCAGTCATTAGATCATTACAGGATTTTAGTGTCATTGGTACAAAAATTGTATTCTATATACTACTGGAGAAATGATTTTCCCCCACTGAGCTAATGCACTGAGAAAAAAAATAAATTCTGTCAGGTATTTTTAATGAAAATAATAAGTCCAAAAACTAAAATTGAACAGGCAGAGTGGGTTTATCAATACAAAATAATAAAATAAAACTAATATAAAGACGAATAAACCACGACAAAAATAACGACACATATAATAAACCCACAAAGACCAAAGCAAAAGGTGTAACTTATATACACAACACTAAAAAGGAGCAGGTGGGGGATATTAAGCGTCCAGTGGCGACATCTGGTGGTTAAAGCAAAAACAAACAATCCAAAAAATGTCCAGACCCTAAAACGTTCATAAGATGCTCGTTAGATTGCATTGTCATGAGAAATGAGCTGCAGGAAATACCCTTCCCAACCTATTTACCTGTTTACGAAAATCTCCATGCTCTATTTTGTACATTCTGTACATCTCTGGATCAATATAGCTTAATATAATTGTAATTCATAGAATATCCTAGGTTATCTTCTACACATCTATATATCATCTGTACATAATTTATATATACAGATTATCCCTTTTTATTTATGTATACTGTGCCTTACACACTAACAAACATCTTCTGTAGATCATATGTTAAGCTGTTGGTTTAACCAATCAGATTGTGAGTTTCTGATTTGGAGGCCATCTAGCAGGCGTCCAATTACATGGGCATTTTTTGCGTGGCCAGAGAGGGCGCTAGTCGGAGCAAATCTGTAGCAAACTGCAGAAACTCAAATATATTCATGTAGATTTAATAGCTGCTTTTTCATTCCATGATGACTGACAGGGAAGAAGAAACTAATTTGGTGACAGATATTTTTACTAAGACTTTAACAAGACGGACTTTTCAAGAAAAACTGGACGTCGTAAGGAAACGGTTCAAAACAGTTGTTAAGCTTCTTCATGAACTGTTTACACTTTTCATGAATTGTTTTTAAGATTCATAATCACACTTTTGACATGTTCCTCTTTTGAGTCAGGTTCCTCTCAAGGTTTCTTCCTCATAACATCTAAAGGAGTTTTTCATCACCCCAGGTAATGATTTGGTCATTCTTGTTGTGAGATTCCTGTCTGTAGATACAGATTTCTGTCTTTGATCTATCTATCTATCTATCTATCTATCTATCTATCTATCTATCTATCTATCTATCTGTCTGTCTCTCTGTCTCTCTGTCTGTCTGTAATTGCGGAAGTCAACACTAGGTGGCAGCAGAGAATCACAAAAGCCGAATTCAAACCCAAGAAGAAGTGGAACAGCTGCAGAAATGGGAGAGACGCCGTTACCTTGGCGAGTAGGTCTTCCTGATTTTTATGATGTTATTCATTTCTGTAATATAATATTTTTTTTCTGTTTACGTTCCCGAATTCGGATGACTCACCTGTTTTAGGGCTGTCGATCACGCATGCGCGCACGATCAGGGTTTGAATGAACGTATTATGTACAGTTGTATTATAGATGATTGTTGCTGTGATTGTTCAGTTTTAGGTTGATCAGCCAGATGTTTGGTTTGGGTGTTGCCGTAGGGTGTGTACAACAGTTGTTGATTAAAAACACGCTGACTGTAAACAGTATGAACTAGGTTGTGACGTCATAAAGTACCATCTGATGTGATCAATTTTCTTGGAGTCTGAATGGAAGTTGGGCATTTTTGCTGCTTTTGGAGATCTGGAATATCAAACCTTCTACTTTATCAACACCAGTAACAACTGTTTTTAATCAAATAAAACTTCATTCTTGGGGAGGTTTTCCATGCGATCTACGACGCCCTGATCGGGTTAGAAGACATAGTCACTAGAGATGTGTGAGCCCAGAAAAAGACTTCCTGTATACCCCACATACTCATCATAAACATCCTATAGACGCTGAACAGACAGCATAGGAACGTGTTTAGAGAACCAGTGTGAGGTCCATCTTAACACTAACGGCAACCGATTCTAATATCACGACTGATCATGTTTTTTCCCTCTCAGCCGCCACGCTCTTGTGATGTTTACTGGGCCGAATTCGGGCACTGCAAGAGTTTACACCACCGTTTCCATCACTACTACACGTACGGCACGTCGCCCGTCTGCCTGCAGTGGAAAAACGACTACGAAGCCTGCAGAGAGTGGGAGAGGAACCGCAGTCCACACGCCAAGGTCAGCGTCTATTATAAAGCCTATTATAATAAAGTCTATTATAATTACGTGTGACTTTCACTGTTTCTGCTACTTTTTTTTTCAGGAGAGTCTTCAGATGAGCGAAAGGAATCGAGTGTCTGAACAGAAGAACTTGACTACATTTTGGGAGATGAGGCAAAAACCACCGGCGGACTGGCATCTACCACTTGACGAGGACAAAATAAAAGATTCTTGAAAGCACGAAAAGAATGTGTTAAACGTGTTTTTATTTTGCACCATTATACTCTTGATGTTTACCAAAATGCCATTAATGTAAAATAGACACTTTTATGCTTATGATGATTTCATTCATACAACCGAGCAGTTAAGTGGGGGGTTAATGGCCTTGGCATCTTTGTGTTCTTGGAGTTGTTCTTCCACATGATCTTCCCAACATCCTACTAATGAGCTACCACTTCCCTCTTCCTCCTGATACCACTTGCCTGGCAGCTTGGTTTTATGGCATTTGAACTCATGGCCTTCAAAACAGAAGCCCAACATTTTAACCACCGAGGTACTACGTTCCTGGCTGCTTGATCTTCAAGGATTTGACCTCATGACCTTCGCAACATAAGCCCAACATTTTATCAACAAGTTCCCTCTTCCTTCTGATACCATTACTCTGCCAGCTGTTTTTCTGGGATTTGAACTCATGACCTTTTCAACAGAAGCCCAACATTTCAACCACTGAGGTACTACTTCCCAAGCAGCTTGGTGTTCTAGGATTTGACCTCATGACCTTCCCAACAGAAGCCCAACATTTTAACCACTGAGGTACTACTTCCCAAGCAGATTGGTGTTCTAGGATTTGATCTTATGACCTTCCAAACAGGAGCCCAAAATCTTACCAATGAGCTACCACTTCCCTTTTGACCAGAAGTAATCTATGAGGATTGTTGAGATAAAGACACAAGCTTTTGCTCATGGGGTAGAGATGTGAAGTTGAGTTTGAACTTATAATCAATTTTAAGGAAGCTGAAAATCCCCCCCCCCCCCCCCCACACCCCACAACACTTCATACAGGAGCCCAAAATCTTACCAATGAGCTACCACTTCCCTTTTGACGCCCCCCCACACACACACACACACACTTTTTATACAAGAATCTAAGGAAAAGCCTTTTGACCAATCCGATTCAAGGAGTCATCAATATTTTATTGTGGTAAGACAATTGAAAATAGAATGCTTAAAGATATAAAGTATGACAAGGTTTTTGTTTTCCTTGTAGCAATCTCTAATCCATGTTAGCTAACATTTATTTTCCACTCAGGGCCTCATCTCTCTCTAAATTGCAGAGCCTGATGTGAGTTTTTTTCCCTCCCAACCCGAACCCGGCATATACCGGTTCGGTAAACCCGATCTGCGCTTTATAGATGAGACTCATATCATCCAAAACATTGTAAAACTCTAGAATTCCAACCCCCTGATCCAAATACACTCCAATCCTAGAGCAATGCTTGCTATGTGTAACAGGTACGTATTTGTTAGCATGCCAGAATTCGTAAGTAGTGGAATAACATCGCAAGCCCCAGGAACACCGGTTCCTTCCGAAGAGACGACCCAGTTTTCCTTTTCTATTGATTCCTTTATAGGACACGGCGATGCACACCCAGTTGCTGCCTCCGTACTCGACCTCCCAGTAGTGCGGGGCACCTCGAAGGCTTTCCTTGCAGAGGATTTGCGCTCTGGAGTCGAATCTGTCCTGGTGCTCGGGGTAGTGCTGCGATTGTTGCACGGCTGTCACCTGGGTGTTATTTTGGGACAAGTGGAGGGACACGTGAGCTGTGTCGAGGTTCAGCGTGAGCTTGGAGGCACCTAGATTTATGGCAAACATTGGGGTTATTAGGATGTTTGGATGTAGGATTACTGAACAACCGTATTGTAGTGTTGGAGCAGAGCAAACTTACTCTGCATTAAATCGTCCCGCTTCGTGAAAACGGGGGGCGATGTCAGGATTTTTGCCGCCTTCACTGCTCAAAAAAAAGAGTGACAACAGTGACGTAACAACGGTGCACTCGTGGTGTGTTTTATTTTTAAGGTCATTTTTGACTAACCGTGTTCAGAGATGGCTGTGAAGTGCAAATTGCAAACATGTCTCAAGCGGTTTACGAGGTCCAAGACTGCTTCAGAGGCGAGATCAAACGAAGAGTGTGGACGGACGAAGAGAACAGGGGAGGGCAGGGATGAAGTAAGTGCTGGAGTGGACAGAATGCGCTGGGGACAAGATAAAAAAATATCCATGTGGTGGTCTGAGGTAAAACTTCAACCCTGTATATGTATATCGACAAAAGTTTGTGGGCACCTGGGTATATGATTGGTATGCACCATTTTTTAGCATCTCGTTCCACATTTACATTCCCATTGCCTCCACTCTTTTGGGAAGTGGTTTAACAAGATTTGGTGGATTTGTGCCCCTTCAGCAACAAGAACTTTAGTAGAGCCAGGTGCTAATTTAAGGTGAAGAGCCCTGAGCTTCAGTCAGCATTCCAATTCAATTGGGTTGAGGTCAGAGCTCTATAGCAGGCCAACTGATGGGAAAATGAATGCTACCACGCCCAAAGACATCCTATACAATTGTGTCTTCAAATTTGGTTGGAAAACACAGGTATCACAATACTTTTGTCCATATAGTGTAGTTTACATGGGTAAGACAAGTAAAAACAATTAATTGAACATCAATTCGCAACCCTTTGTATAAATACTCTTTTTCGATAAATAATTGTTTGATATTTTGGACAAAATCTGGAGCTTACTTGTAAAAAATGGACGCCATTGTCTGCCCAAAAGAGCCTTTCAAGCTGCTGGAGTTTACAATCCCTCCTCTTCAGATCGCGGATCTCTAAAGGCAGCCTCTCTAAAAGTTCCTTAGCCTTCTCCACGGCAGCTTTTTCTCTAGCCAGGATCAGCTCCTTCACCTCACGCTGTCTAGTCTCAATGGAGTGGATCAGCTCTGTAAAGCTGTTCTCATTCTCTTCGACAGCCTGCCTGGCTGAGGTCTTTTGTGAAAAGAAATAAAGAAGCAAAACATGATTCGATCGAACGAATAATTAAACGAACGAAAGCGCAAAAAAATTGAAAAAAAACCTGGAACGCCTCAGTCGCTTGTTTTAATTCTTTTGTTTCACGCTGTCGGGTTTTAATCCTTTCGTTAATGTCTTTCTGTATGCTCCTGAGCTTCAACTGAAAAACAGACAAACAAAAGATTAATATATACTGTATAAAAAAAGTTTGTGGACACCCAGCAATAACGATTTGCATGGGCTTTTTGAACATCCTGTTTAACATTTAGCCCCCATTTATAGCCCAGTTATGAAAATCTCCACTCTTCTAGTTCACTGTTCAACAGGGTTGATGTCAGAGGTGTATAGCAGAAGATCTTCCACAAGATCTTCCACTCCAACCCATGTAAAGCATATCTTCATGCAGCTGGCTTTGTCCACAGGGACAGTCATGCTGAAACAGGTTTGGCTCTCCTAGTTCAACTGAAGGAAAAATGTCATGCCACCCCATTCAAAGACACCCTATAAAATTGTCCCTTACTTTTTTTTAAACAACAGTTTAACTTTAACAGTTTGAGGAAGAAGCAGATATAGAAGTGTCCCAATACTTTTGTCCAAAACCTTTAAAAAAAGTTACTTTTACTGAAGTAAAATAATTTTCGTTAAATAATTAATACAGAAATATGTGTAAATTTGAGCCCTCAAAATTCAAATCAAGTACCGAAATCCGCCATGATGCACACATCCGACAATTAAAACCGTCCGTGTGGAAACATAACAAAAGTTCCATTTAGTGTCCTGAAGATTTCCATCATTTAAAACACTATAATTACTTGAAAACTTTTACAACAGTATTTTGTCATGCTTTATGTTGAGGATGGTTTCACAAATAATAAACATACCTTTGCATAAAGCATCCATATATGTTTATACGCATTTTTATTAGAGTATGAAATCTTGAAAATTATTTATTTATGGTACATTTTGTACGGATAAAAATGTGCTATTAAGTTGCGATAAATAGTTTAACCGTTTGACGGCTCTAGAGTAAATATACTTATTCGTCATAAATTATGGCATACAATGTTATATATGTAAATTAGAATAAATAATAATATCTATCTTTTTTTTTATTTATTCAAAACACCTCCATTAGCTTGTCGTTCTCGGGACACAGGGGCTCTTCGAATCTTTCTGTAGCCCCCACCAGCTTGTGTCTCTTGGCGTTCAGGTGCAAGACATTGTGCATATCCAAGTGGTCCACGCTGTAGGAAGCCATAGACTGCAAACACGACTCCTCTGCTTTACGCTTCCTTCCTGTGCATGCATCACATGCAACATCTGGCGATGTGTCTATTTCTTCATCCATAGTGGAAAAGTTGCAAAAAGAAAAAAAAAGAGATTTGTAGCAACAAAAGCAGTCTGGCTGTGGTTACTTTCGTTTCTTCTGAAGTATGAGTGTGGCACTGCCAGGAGGGGAAATCCAAATATTGAGTTTAATGGAGGGTGTGGATTCGGAGAGTTTAAGCCTCTGACTCAGAGGACTGTTATTCACTTAACCACACTATGAACACAACAGGCCATGTTTTTTATTCTGTATCTGTTCCATGGAGAAAAGAAATCAGCACCTGAAGGGGGGTAGTGACTCAGAGGCTAAGGCATTGTTACTCTGGATTGTTCCCAATCTGCCATTGCTGGACCCTTGAGTAAGGCTCTTAACCGTCAACTGCTGGGTTGTAGGTCGCTCTGGATAAGGATGTCTGCAAAATGGCATAAATGGGAATGTACATTTTGAAAATTCCACACCAGGCTTTAAAATTCCCCAAGTTTATGGGACTTTCTGGAAATGTGATCTTCCATGATGAGAAGTTCAGAAGTCAGATTATACATCATGATCAGTCTGAACAGCCTAAAGGACTGTGCTGAGTGTGGAGAATGTAGCTTACTTTATAATATTCATCATCTAATTATAATATTATATATATACATATATTTAGAAAAGTCCGGCACATGTAATTTGAAAGCTTAAAGGAATCTATAAATATTGGACAATTTTCTAAGAAAGGCTTTTGAGTCATATGAACCCTGTGTGAAAATTAATCATAAGGGGAGGGACTAAATAAATCACATTCAAAAGTCACCAATGTGACTGGTCACTTGGGTGCTTGTTCATTCTCTTGTCATCTGAAGACCTCAGTTCTGTCAGGTCGATGTCTGAGGGACATTCAACCTCTTTAACTTATCCACAAGCCACAACTTGATCAGTATTCCATTGCTACAATCCTTCCACTGCTTTCTTGTAGCTTAGAAGGTGATAGATTGGAAATATGTGGTTGAATAAGCATGCGATGTGATATGTTTCACTGCTGAAAAAATAGAATGATTCTTTTGTATATTCTGTCTAGCATACAATTTTTCCTTCAGTTAAACTAGGAGACCCAAACCAGTGTAAAAAGATATGGTTTGCATGGATTAAAATGGAAGATCTTGCGTGGCCTGCTATAAAGCTCTGACCTCAAACCGATTACACATCTTTTGGACGAATGTGACTGCACTCCTGGGCTCCTCACCTCACCTTCATCAGTACCTTTACTCACACCCTTGTGGCTAAATGAATTTGATACAAATCTTCAAAAGCACACTCCATAATCTGAGGCATCTTCCTAGAGGAGTGGAGGTTATTACAACAGCAAATGGAGATAAATGCGCAATGGGATATTCAAAAGCGTATACGAATCGAATTGCAAACGTTTGTCCATATAGTTTGTATGGAAAAAAAGATAGTTTCATATCTTTTTCGTTTTTTTGGGCCAAGATTATGCTTTGGCCTGAATTATTTTGTCATTAGTTCTCTGCTATGATTATTACACGCCATGGTTTCACAAACTAGAAGAGTTCTTTTGAAGAAGTTTTGGTCTGCTGAAGTACATTTAAACATGGACATGAGAAAAAAATATATACAGTATCTTCTTTATTACATTGACTTTATTAGTTTATTACAATAACAAATAGCTTTTACTGCATGAATGAATTACCAACATAACAGCTTATGTTTAAAATCAGTGATAACAACATACTATACAAGATTTTAAAGCATAAATTTCTCATATTTGCACTTCTAAATAGCCCATACGATGATTAGCATATAGAACATTCTCAACTCACTTTAAAATATTCGTCACCAGAGTGTTAGACAAAGATAAAGACAATTTTGTTTTTATGCTAGGTGTCTTTATTGAAAAAAGAAAAAGATCATACACTGAATTTCTGTCAGACATGCAAGCAAGTCATTAGTGTGTTGTAGCTGTAATGCAATCACTGTTCAAAAGCCATACTCAGGAGGCATGGAAAGGCTTAAAAGCTTTGTATTCCAGATGTTCAGTGCAAAACAATATGGCAAAATTGAATGAAAAAAAAAAACTGTCGAGGTTTGGTGGGCCATGTTGTTTTGCTAATAACTTTCTTATAAATCACAGAGGGAAATTCGAGAACCTATCCCTACCAGCCCGAAACCAGCATATACAGGCTCTTCAAAATGTGTCTGGACCTTGAAGATCCTGCTGAAGACGTTCCCTGAGACATTATAAAAGGCCAAAACCCCTGCTCCATGATCCAGATAAACCCCTATTCTAGAACAATCCAAAGAGCTGTCCTTGTGGGTTTTGAGGCACTTATCGTCGTGCCAGAATTCGTATATACCCCCGTAGTTGCGCAAGGCCCACGAATTTTTGCACCTGCCAAACAAAGGTGCCTTTTTTCCTTTCCTTGTTATCCCTTTGTAAGAGACAGCGATAATAACCCATGAACCTTTCATACCGCACTCGACCTCCCAGTAATGCGGTGCACCGCGCAGACCTTCTCGGCATAAGACCTGCACCCGCCTTTCGAATCTGTCCCGGTGGGAGGGACGGCACTCCGGCTTTTCGACAGCAGTCAGTTCCTTGTTCAAGTTACTCAGTTTGAGGAGGTCATGCACCGTATTTGTATCCAGAGTAATTTTGAAGGCATCTGTCATAAAATAGTTCAAAACAAAGTCAGTAGCTAGTAAAGTGGCAAATGTAAGACATGTTGGCTTAATTCAATTCAGTTTTATTTATACAGTGCTACATGGTGGCAGGGAAAAACTCCCTGAGACCTCATGAGGAAGAAACCTTATAAGGAACCAGACGTCAAATGGAACCCTTGTTGACACCAGTGCAAAATCATTTCTCTTCTGTATTTGAGTTCAGTAGAGTCAAGGAAACGTTTTGGAGTAACTCCATTTCATTGACATTTATGGCATTTGGCAGATGCCCTTATCCAAAGTTACTTATTCATACAACTAAACAGCTATGGGGTTAAGGGCCTTGAGGGCCCATGAGTTCCAGCTTCAGATCAAAAACGCCAATGCCTTGACCACTAAGTTACCACTTTCCCAATTGTACCCTATTAGAATACATGAACTGCATATAATAGATATTAGATATTGATCTAACTAATTTGGCATACTAAGCTTCAGTGGTGTTTTCAAGAACAATGGTGTAACCCCTTACATTTATAGCATTTGGCAGACCCCCTATCCAGAGTGACCTAATTGAGTAAATGAGCATTTGACATTTGAGCGTGGCAGCCTGATGAGAAGTTCAACATCTTAACTATCACTATAAGCGATAAACTTTACCTTTCACATGATCTACACAGAATGTCTTTCTTGAGGTTTATTATTGCTGTGCTTGAGAAATCAGTAGTCCATGTGACCATAGGAAGTGGAAGCCTCACATATCTGACAAGTTCTTTTAAATATCTATATGCTCCTGTTCCATTATGTATGTTTTATTTTGACAATAGCTTAAAAATAGTTTTTTTCCTATTACTGATGAAAAAGAAAAACGATTAGCTACTCACATTTTAAGAGCTCCTGGTATGTCTGTGGTAGAGGTGTGGATATGATACCAGTGTTTTTTACTGTAAGAAATAAAGGAATTTCATGCAACAAAATATGCATTTAAACATGAAATTCTCAGCAATTAAAAAAAAAGAAAAGAATAAAATAATACCTCTTTCAGAGATAGTCATAAATCGCCACTGGCAGAGTAAGCGTAGTTGTTTGATTACATTTGAGGCATCTTCAGTTATAAGCTGAAAAGGACCGGATGGATGGACCGCTAGAGCTGGGATCTGGATGGACTTTGGAAGGTGGGGAATAGAAGCACTCTGGAAAAAAAAAAGATTTTAAGATGATTCCCTACCTTGCTTTAACTTCTGCCTCATTAAAACTTTACAACTCTAGAAAGCAAGAGAGCTCAAGACCATCAATTTATTCACGGTCCTTCCATCCATCAATTGAAATGAACAACATCCGTTCGTCCCTCAATTTTTCAATTCTATCAGTGTCCTTCCATATACATGTTCATAAAATAAACAACATCATCCATTTGTGGAGTAATGGTCCATTCCATCTATAATTTTGCATATTAATGAAAATAAACAGTAACCATCCATCCATCCATCCATCCATCCATCCATCCATCCATCAATCCATCCATCCAATCATTCATTGATGCAGTAAAATAGTACACATCCATTTAGTGATTCATCATCTATTTGTGGAATAACCATCTATCCACTGAATGAATACCCATCCATCCATCCATCCATCCATCCATCCATCCATCCATCCATCCATCCATATTTGGCTCCTGTTGACTTTGCCTTTTTTCTGAAGATGAAGATTCAGCTCTAACGTCAGTCGTTTTGACACCGTTGTGGAGATCCGAATCGCAGAAGACGC
Organism: Silurus asotus; assembly: GCA_024362625.1. Lineage (NCBI taxonomy): Eukaryota > Metazoa > Chordata > Actinopteri > Siluriformes > Siluridae > Silurus > Silurus asotus. The sequence continues at coordinate 2,874,297 of MU563656.1, forward strand.
TTGAGATGCTTTAAAAAGAAGACTTCCAGGACACATTCCATAAGTGGCAGGTACGCTGGGAGCGCAGTATTAAAACAGTTTTGAAACCAATTGATACCACATTGTATGTTAATCAATGGGATTAACAGTGTTCACCCATTATCCATCTGTCGAACTATGCAACAAACCCCATCCACCCATCCATCCAGCCATCCATCCACTCATTGTTTTCTCAATTTATATATTCATCCAACTATTTACTCACTAGTGATTTACTTAACATTTTCCACAAGCATTGTAACTGCCCTAATAATCCTAAATGTATCAATGCATTCCTTCACCTGCTTGACATTCTACCTTTTCAAGAATATGTGCTTTTGCGCCTGTACTCACTTGCAGAAAACCAATGTCATTGTCTGCTTGAGAGAGCCGGAGCTGTAGTTTAGCATCGATGCTCTTCAGATCACTGATCTCCCGCTCCAGTCTCTCAGAAAGTGCATTGACTTCCTTCAAGACAGTCTCCTCCTGAGCCGTGATCAGCTCCTTTACTGCACGCTGCTTCTTATCAATGGAGCGAATCAGTTCAGTAAAGCTCTTGTCGTTCTCTTTCACCGCTCGCACTGCTGATGTCTTACATAAAAAAAAAAGACTTTACATGCACAAAAAGGCCAAATGCTTTATAACAAAATTGAATAGCTACTTCACATGTATAAATAAATACACCTCGAACGAATGAATAGCTCGTTTTAAAGCTTGCTCCTGTTTCTCACGGGTCTGAATCAACTTGGTTGTCTGCATTTGCATTTTCTCCAGCTTGATCTGAAAAGCAAGAAATGAATGCCATAACCATTTAATTTCATATCTCAGATATTTAGTAGAAAAAAAAAACATACCTTCTTCTCAGGCACCTCATCCTTAATCAAGACGACATCATGATTGTTGTGTTTATAGGTAAGACACAGGTTGCATATGCACTGCTCATCTTTGCGGCAGAAAAGCTCCATGAGTTTGCCATGCCGGGGGCAAAGGCTCCTTTTGAGGCTTTTCGTAGCCGTCATCATCTTTTGTCTTTTCTCCAGAACACCATGCTGGTTTTTATGGTCTTCACAGAACGATGTTGCTTTACGCTTCTTTTCGGTGCAAACATCTGAGTCTGCGGTCAAACTCAGATCCACAGGTTTGGCTGTGTTTCCATCCATGATGTTAGAAAAACATTGTGTGACAGCTTGGTTTCCTTTTAAAGCGCAAACAAAGGTGGTGCCAGAATGCCAAAGGGTCTGGTGTGGGTGTGGATTTGGATCGTATATGTTACGCTCTGACTCAGAGGAGTGCTATTCACTTAACCACAATAACAGCCAGTTTTGGTATTTTGTTTTGCTCTATGTATACCCTATGACCAATTGTTCCAAAAAAAATCTTTCCAACTATGTACAATTAGAGTAGAATTCTGACTCACAGCTCCAGGCGCCCCAATTTCGGTTTTCAAAGTAAAATCCGATAGCTGGATTGTTAACCTACTGTATAATCATTTATCCATCCATCCATACATTCACTGAAAAAAATCTCTCAAGTTATTGAATAGCAACAGTATCCATCCATTTGTCCATCAAGGAAATTACCCATATTCATCCACTGATAAATCCATCCATCTTTTTATCCATCCATCCATCAGAAAAACTCTATCCATTTTTCTAGCTATTAAATAACAACACCCCTTTATCCATCCATCAAGTAAATTTTCTATATTCATCCATCCATACTCACTAGCTATTGAGAAGCGCAACAAAATCCACCTATTTATCCATCCATCATCCACCTATTCATCGAAAAAACAGTATCCATCTCTCTAGCTATTGGATAGAAAAACAAAACAAAACAGCCAATTATTTATCCATCATGGAAATTAACAATATCCATCCATCCATCCATCCATCCATCCATCCATAAAACAAATGACATTCATTCATCCATCTGTGGTATAAAACCCAATCATTCAATCATCCATTCATGCAACCATCCATCCATCCATCCATCCATCTATCCATCTATGCATCTATTTTTCTATGGAATAAACACTATTCACCTATTATTCCTCCATCTATCTGTCAATCCATCCATTTATCCATGCAATGGAAAAACATTATCAATCTCTTTAGCTAATGAATAGCAACAATATCCATACATGTATCCATCCATCGAGGAAATTAACGATATACATCCATTCATCCATCCATCCATTGAAAAAACAGTATCCATCTTAATAGATAGCAACAAAATCCAGCCATTTATTCATCCATCAAGTATATTTACCATATTCATCTATCCATCAATTCATGCATCCATCCATTGGAAAAAAACAACAGTATCCATACTTCTATTTACTCTGTCCATCCATCAAGGAAATTGTGTACATTCATCCATCAAATAAATAGTATCGCCCTTTTCTTCCTTTCATCAATCCATCAATTCATCCATTTGTCCATCCATCCATTGGAAAAACAAGTATCGATCTCTCTAACTATTGACAACAGTACCACTCATTTATATAACCAGCAGTAAAAATAAACTATAACAATCCATCTACCGTCTATCCATCCATTCATAGATTAAACAACCAATCATCCATGGAATGAACCACATTTTCTATCCAAGCATCCATAAATGAAGAAAAACTAGTGGCCACCAATAATTGTATGATTGTTTTAATCACATCATCTCCCGATGTTGTGCTCCAGGGCCTCCCAACACTTTTGATTTTGGCAGAAAAAGACCAATCGCAAGCCAGCATTCCTTACAATGCAATATTGTTAGTATCGGGTCTTGTTTATTTCTGTTTTTCATTATTGTGGAACTAGATCAAGTCCATTTTGTAAATGCCAACCTCAACGCACTACATTATTTCTCCTCTAACGAGGTGTGGTATTGTGTGACACTCGTCTTCAAGCCCAATGAGTATCCTGTTGGCATGGACCAGACTGAAGTGTGACTAAGAGGAACTCATGCACTAAGGCGTCTGTCTGACTCATGCCACGTGTCTTACTGTGCGGCAACGTGATATGTTTGCCACACAAGTAGTGGTGCCACTCTTCCTTTATTTTGATGACTAACCCCCCCCTANNNNCCCCCCCCCCCCCCCCCCACACACACACACACACACACACACACACACTCTTCACCCCCTGAGTGATTCATCGCTAACCTTTCACGTGAGCATGTTCTCACAAAAGTGCTAACGTATAAGCAAAACTAATATAAACCTGTGTAAGATAATCAACACCTTGTGACCAATCAGACTGAAGAATTTATCAGTACTATAAAACTAACTCGAATTTGAATCTTATTTAATTTGCTATTAAAAGCAAATTGTTCCAAATAGCTTGTGGACTCCTCTCTGTAAGTCATCTGGGAAGATGTTCTACTAGATTTTGGAATGTACTTGTAGAGATTTGTGCTCATTCCTCCTCCACCAATTCTGTAGGATGTCTATAGATGTGGTAGCATAACATTTTCCTTTCACTTGAACTAGGAGACCCAAAACCTGTTCCACCATGACAATGCACAAAGCCAACTCCATGAAGGTTTGGAGTGGAAGATCTTAAATGGCCTGCTATAGAGATATAAAACCAACTGAACACCCAACGGGCTGCATCCTAGGCCTCCTCACCTTACATTAGTACCTGATTTTACTAACACCCTTGTGGTGCAACAGAAACAAATCTCCATAAGCACACTCCAAAATCTTGTGAGACATCATCCCAGAAGAGTGGAGGTTATTATAACAAGGAATGGGGACTATATGTGAAATAGAATATTTAAACCTTCGTCCATATAGTGTGTGTGTGTGTGTGTGTGTGTGTTAACAAACATTGTACTTTCAAAAGCCAAAATTCATGTTCTGATGAACATGAACTCTCAGCTCCCAAAGGTTGTTATTTTATTGCATTATTTAAATATAATTGCATTTGAATTGAATTCCAGTCATTCTTGCCAAAAAACAAAACAATAAAGCAGTCCTATCAAACTTGAAAAGTAAAAAGATCTGATCAACAAAGACACGTCCCTCATGTTCCACTGGAGGGCACCCCAGTCAGATAAAGATTTCTTTACAATCTACCAGATTTCCTTCTTTTTTCTTGTTTTTGTAAAGCCCCTTTCTCGTTACCCAAATTCAGTGCCTGACTTTACCAACCCCCATGTGGCTGAATGAGCACTAATCTTCATAAATATGCACTAAAATCTTGTGAAACATCTTCCCAGAAGTGTGGAGTTTACTATAACAGTAAAATGGAGGCTTTGTTCTTCCAGGAACAGTATAATATAATAACATTTTAATAGCACTTGGGCTAATAATTCTCTACCCAGTGACAAGCAATAGCTCTTGTACAAAAGGGTGAACTGGCTTTGGGAAGTCCCATTAGGAGAAATTATGAGAAAATGATTTCATTACCTACATCAGGGAGGGGCAATTTATATAGTGATAAGAGGTCAGATTTTTTTCTCCTTCACACCAGAGGGACAGGTTATTAATCCAGACTAAAATATTTTACATACTTTTATACAAACCTTTTTGAAAGAAACTGGAAAGCCTCAATTAAAAAAAAAAAACCTGTGGCTTCCTCTGCTAATGCACAATTGAATCAATGTGAATTACCATCTTACACTTGGTAAGGAGATATTCTGTTTCCCATCTTGCCTGGAAAACATGTTTTTCTCTGTCAATTTCTCTTTTCTATTTACTCATCTTGGTAAATGTTCTTCATAGTGCGAATATTCTACTATGTTTTAATTACTATGGTGACTGGCAAATACTAGCACCCTCTGCTGGTTGGCAAATGAACAAACTAATGTAAAAGCAGTCTTTTTTTTTTTACAGTGATCAGACTGACATGTTCATGGCCACCAGCTGCCCAACCCTGAACTACATTATACTGTATATCTCTCAGAAAGTGAAAAGGGCCCTTTGAGTTCACACGGGAAGTCAACAACAGTCAGTTTTGCACAGTAGCTCCAGTCTTAAAAAAAAGACAATAAACAACCAAATGCTATATTTATCATTTACTGATATATCTCATGGTACAAGAACATATCCGTTCAACAACGTCTCGTACAAGCTACTTTCGCTGATATATCATACATCGGGATCAATGTCGCTAATTTGGAAGGATCTGCAGGACTTTGATTCGCGACGGATTGTACACGCAGTCCTCCTCTAACCCGGAAGCCACCATTCCGCAATTCGGTGGCACCCAGGCTGTGTTATAACCATGCTGATGCCACGTCGTCTGCAGGGGATGGCCTCGATAATCGATCCTTTTCACTTTACCCACTCGCACTTTCACCTGGATGACCGCCAGAGCCTGGTTTCGTTGTTTCAACGGATATTTAGCCGCTTTGTAAAAATCACGGCTCAAATACACCCCACGGCCCAGCATGCCACTTAAAGAAGGGATGAAGCCTCCGCATTGGATCTTTACAGCATTTTCCCATGTAGTGCCATGATACATAACATAGGACCTGTGTTTGTGATGGTGTGACCGGTGTTGACGGTGACCATGGCAGTCAGCGGACACCTCTGCTCCTTCACTCATAAGATCGTCATCATCCTCCTCGTCAGTACATTCTTCTAGGCCACTGTAAGCAAAAAAAAAAAAAAGCAGATTTATTAAAGCAATAGAATGCCATTTAAGCCCACTTTTAAAAATTAGCCCTATTATTTATTACAAGATATAGGAGAAGATATGTTAATCAACAACATGGCAACTGTCTTGAGAAGCAAATTTCTTCTTCTTTTGGCTGCTGCCATTAGGGGTCGCCAAAGCGGATCCTCCTTCTCTAAACTACTCTGTCCTCTAGATCTGCCTCTTTTAAACCAAAACCTATATGTTGCTGTGGTCAGAATTCATCTGTAGCTCATGAAACTAATCAATGTGCTGTGTTTTATTCCAACAATGCCAATAAAAAGGAGAAAGAACACAGCCTCAGAGGGAGAGAGAGACACACGAATGCAGAAAGTTCAAAGCTCTGCTTGGTAAACTATTGCCTGTCCGTCTTTCTTCCAGCAGGAAACCAGTGAGTTTGATGCTTTTAATCGGATGGAGTGAGTGGAAGATTTTGAGTTGACTGCTACTGTATAGAGCTGTGACCTCAACCCAATTGAACCCCTATGGGATAAAATAGAAGGCTGACTCTTTACTCTTCAAATGTCTTTTCTTTTAATTCAAAGGGGCACATTGAATGTACAAAAAGATCAAATTAATTCATTGTCAAAAAAATTATCAGTTCCAATTACGAAATCAGTTTTATAATTGAAAAAAGAAAAAAAAGCATCATTTTCTTCTCTAATCTGAATTTCTTTTTCTGTGTTGTTTTTTCAGGATTAAAGGCAAGCGATTGTGCAGAAATGCAGTGTGTCAGCTGTAAAAATCAATGGCATATTTGTAAAATATATAAGCACAGTGAATACATAGAAATTTACTAGTATTATAATTTTTCTTTTCAGAGCATCAGACTTTGAGGGACATAAGACCTTGACATTTAGCTTAAAATGTAACTACACACAAAACACATACACACCCCGAATAGCCAAGCTGGAAGTCATCATTCAGTTCATCCTCTGTCTTCTTCTCATGAGTTTTCAAGCTTTCAGCCATGTTCTAATTAAATCTAGGAGATTGAATACATGTTTATTTCACAATGGTCAACAGTTATCTAATTCCATTAAAAATGAATTATTTAAATATGCAATTATGCAATTTAGAATACTTTATATTGACAAAAGTAATTGGAGACCTGCCATTTCCTGCCATGTGTGGTTCTTCCCTACACATCTGTACAGGATGTCTTGGATGCAGTACAATAAAATGTTCCTTTCACTTGAACTAGGAGACCCAAAACCCGTTCCAGCATGATAATAGAGAAACACAGTATAACAAAGCGCTGCATCACCGACAGAAATGCAGCAAGAACGAATGAAAAGCAGGAAATGCAATGAACACAATATAACAAGTTTCCTTTCACTGTAGCCACAGCTGTACCACTCGCATATCATCTTTAGCAGGCAGAAGCATCGATAATTCTTCTTCTTCTTTCGGCTTCTCCCATTAGGGGTCGCCACAGCGAATCATCTGTCCCCACATCCCCCCTGTCCTTTACGTCTGCCTCTGTCACACAAACTACCTGCATGTCTTCCTTCACCACATCCATAAACCTCCTCCTTGGCCTTCCTCTTTTGCTCCTTCCTGGTGGCTCCATCCTCAGCATTCTCCTACTGATATACCCCATGTCCTTCCTCTGCACAAGTCCAAACCATCTCAATCTTGCCTCCCTCACCTTGTCTCCAAAACGTCCTACATGCCCTGTCCCTCTAATAAACTAATTTCCAAAAATGCATCAAAATTTTCCTCATAAAAAATGACCCCAGGTTTCTGTGCATTCTTTCTGTGCATTACGGTTTTCCTGGGTTCTTAAAATAATAAACCTCAAAAAAAGACTGTGTAGATCACTTGCGAATTGGCTGTAGTACCTTCCAGGGTTGGACAAAGTACTGAGAGATTCTATATACATGAAGGAGAAAATAACGTACAGGATCTTCCACAAATGTTTTCATGTGAAAGGTAACTTCTCATCAGGCTGCCACGCTCGAATGCTCAGTCACTCAAGTAAATCACTCTGGAAAGGGTGTCTGCCAAATGCCATGGATGTAAGGGGTTACACCATTGTGCTTGAAAACACCATTATAGCTTTGTATGCCAAATTAGCTAGATCAATATCTAGGATATGAGTTGGCTTCTGGAATCGATCCTAATCAAACTTAATATTAAGTCAAATTAATTATATAAAGAAATGCTAGCAAAAAAAATAGGCAAACTTACCTCGAAGCTATCTGCTTCCTCAAATTATATGCAGTTCATGTATTCTAATAGGGTAAAATTGCAGAGGTGGTAACTTAGTGGTTAAGGCATTGGACTTTGGATTTGAAGCTGGCACTCATGAGCACTCAAGGCGCTTAACCCCATAGCTGTTCAGTTGTATAAATAATTGACTTTTGATGAAGGCGTCTGCCAAATGCCATAAATGTCAAGGAAATGCAGTTGCTCCAAACCGATTCCTTGACTCTACTGAATACAACTACAGAAGAGAAATGATTTTGCACCGGTCTCACCAAGGGTTCCATTTTGAGTCTGGTTCCGTTCAAGGTTTCTTCCTCATGAGGTCTCAGGAAGTTTTTCCTTGCCACCATGTGGCACTGTATTAATAAAACTGAATTGATTTACGCCAACATGTCTTACATTCGCCACTTTACCAGCTACTGACTTCAAACTCTTCCACGACAGATGCCGCCAAACTTACTCTGGATACAAATACGATGCATGACCTTCTCAAACTGAGTAACTTGGACAAGGAACTGACAGCTGTCGAAAAAGCCGGAGTGTGGTCCCTCCCACCAGGACAGATTGGAAAGGCGGCTGCAGGTCTTATGCCGAGAAGGTCTGCGTGGTGCACCGCGATACTGGGAGGTCGAGTGCGGTATGAATGGGTCATGGGTTAATATTGCAGTCTTGTACAAAGGGATGACAAGGAAAGGAAAAAAGGCACCATTGTTTGGCAGGTGCAAAAACTCATGGGCTTTGCGCAACTACGGGGGTATATACGAATTCTGGCACGACGATAAATACCTAAAAACCCACAAGGACAGCTCTTTGGATTGTTCTAGAAAAGGGATTTATCTGGATCATGGAGCAGGGTTTTTGGCCTTTTATAACGTCTCAGGGAATGTCTTCAGCAGGAAAAAAATCTGATCATCACAAAAAGGTCCTTCATGTACCACTAGAGGGCACCCCAGTCAGATAAAAAAAGATTTCTATACATCTACCAGATTTCCTTCCTGTTTGTGAAGCCCCTTTCTCGTTACCCTACTTCTGTTCCTGACTTTACTAACCCCCTTGTGGCTAAATGAGCACTAGTCTTACAGTACAATATAATAGAAGATCTTTATTGCGTTATGGAGGAAAGACAAACTTTCTTGTTGGTTAATGGAAGGACATGGCGTATATCAGAAGGAAAATGCTGAGAATGGAGCCACCAGTGACTAGAAATAGCTTTTGATTGCAATCATGATTGTACAAAAGAGGGAACTGGCTTTGGAAATTCTCATTGGGAGAAATTATGAGAAAATTATTTCATTACATTTCATTACCCTACATCAGGGAGGGGCAACTTTCTTAGTGATGAGCGGCCAGATTTTTTTCTCCTTTATACCAGAGGGGCAGGTTATTAATTCAGACTAGAACATTTTACATACTTTTATACAAACCTTTTTTTTTTAAAAAAACTGGAAAGCCTCAATTTAAAAAAAAACGTGGCTTCTTCTGCTAATGCACAATTGAATCAATGTGAATTACCATCTTACACTTGGTAAGGAGATATTCTGTTTCCCATCTTGCCTGGAAAACATGTTTTTCTCTGTCAATTTTTCTTTTCTATTTACTCATCTTGGTGAATGTTCTTCATAGTGCGAATATTCTACTATGTTTTAATTACTATGGTGACTGGCAAATACTAGCACCCTCTGCTGGTTGGCAAATGAACAAACTAATGTAAAAGCAATTTTTGGCCACCAGCTGCCCAACCCTGAACTACATTATACTGTATATCTCTCAGAAAGTAAAAAGGGCCCTTTGAGTTCACACGGGAAGTCAAGAACAGTCAGTTTTGCACAGTAGCTCCAGTCTTAATAAAAAGACAATAAAAAACCAAATGCTATATTTATCATTTACTAATATATCTCATGGTACAAGAACATATTCGTACAACAACGTCTCGTACAAGCTACTTTCGCCGATATATCATACAGTGGGATCAATGTCGCTAATTTGGAAAGATCTGCAGGACTTTGATTCGTGACGGATTGTACACGCAGTCCTCCTCTAACCCGGAAGCCACCATTCCGCAGTTCGGTGGCACCCAGGCTGTGTTATAACCATGCTGATGCCACGTCGTCTGCAGGGGATGGCCTCGATAATCGATCCTTTTCACTTTACCCACTCGCACTTTCACCTGGATGACCGCCAGAGCCTGGTTTCGTTGTTTCAACGGATATTTAGCCGCTTTGTTAAAATCACGGCTCAAATACACCCCACGGCCCAGCATGCCACTTAAAGAAAGGGTTGAAGCCTCCGCGTTGGATCTTTACAGCATTTTTCCATGTGGTGCCATGATACATAACATAGGACCTGTTGTGTGACCGATTTTGACGGTGACCATGGCAGTCAGCGGACACCTCTGCTCCTTCGCTCATAAGATCGTCATCATCATCCTCGTTAGGACATTCTTCTAGGCCACTGTTAGCAAAAAAAGGCAGATATATTTAAGAAATAAAATTCCATTTAAGCCCATTTTTAAAAATGAGCCTTATTATTTATTACAAGATATAGGAGAAGATATGTTAATCAACAACATGGCAAATTTCTTCTTCTTTCGGCTGCTGCCATTAGGGGTCGCCAGAGCGGATCCTCCGTCTCCGTACTACTCTGTACTCTAGATCTGCCTCTTTTAAACCAAAACCTATATGTTGCTGTGGTAAGACTTCACCTGTAGCACATGAAATTAATCAATGTGCTGTTTTTTAGTCCGACAATGCCAATAAAAAGGAGAAAAAACACAGCCTTGAAGGTAAAGATAGACTCACAGATGCAGAAGGTTCAAAGCTCTGCTTGGTAAACTATTGCCTGTCCGTCTTTCTTCCAGCAGGAAATCAGTGAGTTTGATGCTTTTAATTGGATGGAGTGAGTGGAAGATTTTGAGTTGCCTGCTACTGTATAGAGCTGTAACCTCAACCCAGTTGAACCCCTATGGGATAAAATAGAAGGCTGAATGTTTACTCTTCAAATTTCTATTTTTTGAACCGAAGGGGCACATTGAATGTACAAAAAGATCAAATTAATTCATTGTCAAAAAATTATAAAATGAGTTTTTTTTATAATCTAATGCCTTTATGACTTAAGATTAGTATTCTGTTATCTGAATATTTTTTTCCTGATTTGTTTTCTGCAGTCTGTTTTCTGAAATGCAGTGTGTCGGCTGTAAAAACCAATGGCATACATGGAAATTTACCAGTATATATACATATATACAGTATATAATTTTTCTTTCCAGAGCATCTGACTTTGAAGGACATAAGACCTTGACATTTAGCTTAAAATGTAACCACACACAAAACACCTACACACCCTGAATAGCCAAGCTGGAAGTCATCATCCAGTTCATCCTCTGTCTTCTCATGAGTTTTCGAGCTTTCAGCCATGTTCTAATTAAATCTAGGAGATCGAAAACATGTTTATTTCACAATGGTCAAGAGAACAGTTATCTAGTTACATTAAAAATGAATTATTTAAATATGCAATTATGCAATATAAAATACATTATATTGAGTAAAGTAATTCGAGATCTGCCATATATGGTTCTTCCCTACACATCTGTACAGGATTTGTTGGATGCTGTAATGTTCTTTCTACAGTCTTTTACAGTCATCCAAAAGGTTTTAAATAGGGTTCAGGGGCTAAGGTTCTATGAAGGCTACTTCAGATCTTACAGTTCAGTTCCCTTAAAAATGAGTTATTTAAATAAAATGTGTTATTATGCAATGGGGAATACACTTTATGGCCAAAAACATTAGGTTACCTGACTTTTCCAGACATGTGGTTCTTTCCCACACGTTTGTACAGGATTATTCTGGATGCAGTTTTATAACATTTTCCAATTTACTTAAACTGGGAGACCCAAACCTGCCCTAGAGCACTGACCTCAAGCCTATCAAACACTTTTTAGATGAATGTTAACACTGACTGCCCCCTAGGCCTCCTCACCTTACCTTACCTCAGCTACACCAGTGACACACCAAAAATCTTCACCAAGACACTCTAAAATCTGGTGCAACATCTTTCGAGAGGTTTGAATTTGATACATATAATATAGTCAGGTTGTCCACAAGCTTTTGTCCATATATACAGTGTATCTGAAAATTTGTGTTGTATGTACTCCGCTGTAAATAATAGGATGTTTAGAACTGGAAAGACAAGTGTGACATTCATTGGTAGGTTACAAATAGAAGTACATATGCCTCCATTGTAGCACATTTCTGCCTGCAATCTATAGATTTAATCTTTTTCCATTAATTGGACTCTACTATGTTTGGGCAGTATATTTTATCTAAACAAAATTATAGCTGAGAAAGAGAGAGAGAAAGAGAGAGAGAGAGAGAGAGAGAGAGAGAGAGAGAGAGAGAGAGAACAAGCATTTGATAAGGATTCAAACGTACCTGTAGTGCAGGAAAACCCTTCCTTGAACAACCTTCAGCTCTCTTTTATATTGTTCAGTTTTTCTAGATTTGCATAGCTTTTTATATCTATGGTTAAGCGTAAATTCTTGTATACATAGCTATGTAACCGAACAGGAACAGATTTTTACATGTAACTGATTAGCATTCTTTCGTAAGTTTTTGGAACATAGACTGCATTGGATTGCAAACATGAATGGAATGCAATTAATAGAAAGTGTTAAATCTGAAGTCAGTGTGAAAGTAAATATCGTTCAGTGGCAATTGGTATCTCTTATAAACAAAAGATACACTATGTGGACAAAAGTCTGTGGAAAACTAATGAGAATATTAGTGTGTTTTTTTGGACAACCTGGTCCACATTTAGTCCCCATTTTCTGTCATAATAACTCTTCTGGAAAATCTTTCTATATTTGTAATGTGCTTGTAGAAATTTGTGCTCATTCAGCCATAAGGGTTTTAGTAAAAGCCAGGCTTGGATGTAGGAGAGTTGAGGAGGCCTGGGGTGCAGACAAGTTCCAAATTATACCAAGGGTGTTCAGTAGGGTTAAGATCAGTACTCTATTGCAGGATTCTCAGGATCTTCCACTCTATTCCATGTTATCCAAACTGCAAATGGTGATGAGAATCTTTAATTGTATTGAAAAAAAAAGAAACCTGTACTGTAGTAATTTCTGATGGAATCACAAAGAGCTCTAGATTCATCAAGGATAGTTCCAAACATGCAAACTCTAAAAAGCTTTTCAATAGGGTTCAGAGGTCTATAAAGGCTAACATGGGATATATCGGTAGGGGGCAGGTGGAAAAGAGGAAGGCCAAGGAGGAGGTTCATTGATGTGGTGAGGGAAGACATGCAGGTGGTTAGTTTGAAAGAGGTGGATGACAGAGTGATAAAGAGACGGATAATCAGCTAAAAGTCAGCAGTTTTTTCCTCATTGTGCTAGTTCTCTTAAATAAAGGTAACTTGGCGCATTGATCCTCTACCCAGTGACAAGAAAAAGTTCTTGATTGCAATCAGGAAGGTACAACAGGAGTACTCGTCTTTTGGAATTCACATTTATTACCTACATTGTGCTCTAACTTCTCAGGAAACAGAAAGGGCCCTTCGAGGTCAAATTGTGAGTCAAGGAAAGATACAATACAAAAGGATAGTCATGTTTATTTACTCCATAATAATTCCAATCTTTATAAAATGACCATACAATCCAAAACAACCAAATTATGCATTGAGCATTTATTAATATATCTCATTGTACAAGAACATCCTTAAAAATTTCTCGTATGCACTATTTTTTTTCTGCTATATGATTTTACGAAATTCATCCATACACTTAAAAATAATACATCAGCGAGATCAATGCCTCTAATTTCGAATGATCTGCAGGACTTTGATTCGGGATGGATCGTACACGCAGTCCTCCTCTAACCCGGAAGCCACCATTCCGCAGTTCGGCGGCATCCAGGCTGTGTCATAGCCATGCTGATTCCACGTCTTCTGCAGGGGATGGCCTTGATAATCGATCCTCTTCACTTTACCCACTCGCACATTCACCTGGATGACTGCCAGAGCCTGGTTTCGGTTATGCAATGGATATTTAGCAGCTTTGTTAAAATCACGGCTTAAATACACCCCACGGCCCAGCATGCCATCTGAAGAAGGGACGAAGCCTCCACGTTGGATCTTCAAAGCATTTTTCCATGTAGTGCCATGATACATAACAAAGAACCTGTGTCCGGGATAGCGCCGAACTTGGCGACGGCAGTCAGCTGACACCTCTTCTCCTCCAACGTCATCATTCGTCTTGTTATGATATTTTTCTAGGCCACTGTTAGCAAAAAAGCAAGATTTATTAAGCTAAAAGAATGCAATTTAAGTCCAATATAAAAAATATTATTCTTTTTAGGATATAGGAAAGGACAAGTTCATCAGCAACATGGAGACCATCTGACTTTTCCAGCCATATTCAACTCTTCCCCAAATTGTTAACACCTCGACCCAAATGATTTTCTTCAGGATAAAACTTTACTAATGCCCTTGTGGATGAATGAGCACAAATCTGCACATGCATTCTCCAAAATCTTTCGGAACGTGTTCCCAGAAGAGAGTAAGTTATAAAAATAGCAAACAAGGACTACATAAAAGCGCAAAAAAATCTCAGGACCTTGTCATTTAGCTCACAAAATTGACAGTAATCACACACTAGACACATACACACCCAGAATAGCCAAGAGTGAAGTCATCATCCAGTTCATCCTCCATCTTTTTAAGAGTTTTCAGTACTGCAGCCTTGTTACTGATTTGAATCTATAAAATCGAATACGTGTTTATTTCAAAATGGTCAAAAGAACAGTCATTTAATTCCATTAAAAAATGAGTTATTTAAATCAAATGTGTAATTATGCAAATGGAGAATACACTATATAGACGTAAGCATTAGGTTACTTGACTTTTCCAGACCTGTGGTTCCTCACTACACATTTGTACAGGATTCTTCCGGATGCAGTTTTATTAAATATTCCCATTCACTTGAACTGGTAGACCCAAACCTGCCCTAGAGCACTGATCTCAAGTCTATCAAACACTTTTTAGATAAATGTTAACTCTGACTGCCCTCTAGGCCTCCTCACCTCACCTCAGCTACACCAGTACCGGAATTTATGAACACCCTTGTGGTTAAATAAGCACAAATCTTCACCAAAATCTGGTGCACCATCTTCCAAGAGGTTTGAATTCGATACATAGATTATAGTAAGGTTGTCTACAAGCTTTTGTCCATTATATATAGTGTATGTGAAAATCTGTGTTGTATGTACTCGTCGGTATAATATAGGATGTTTAGAACAGAAAAGAAGTGTGACATTTATTTGTAGGTTACAAATAGAAGTACATATGCTTCCATGGTAGCACATTAATGTTTCCAATTATGAACAATTTTTGCCTGCAATCTATAGATTTAATCTTTTACCATGAATTGGACTCTACTGTGTTTGGGCAGTACACTTTATCTAAACAAAGTTTTAGCTAAAAAATACTGGCAGAGAGAGCAAGAGAGAGAGAGAGAGCAAGCATTTGACAAGGATTTAAACGTACCTGTAGCGCAGGAAAACCCTTCCTGGAACAACCTTCAACCTTTT
The DNA here is from genome assembly GCA_024362625.1 of Silurus asotus. Taxonomy (NCBI): domain Eukaryota; kingdom Metazoa; phylum Chordata; class Actinopteri; order Siluriformes; family Siluridae; genus Silurus; species Silurus asotus. The sequence continues at coordinate 2,889,745 of MU563656.1, forward strand.
CGTATGTATAGCTATGTAACCAAACAGGAACAGATTTTTACATAGAACTTTTTACATACAAACATTCTTTCGTAAGTTTTTGGAACATAGACTGCATTGGATTGCAAACATGAACGGAATGCAATTAATAGAAAGTGTTAAATCTGAAGTCAGTCTGAAAGTAAATATCGTTCAGTGGCAATTGGTATCTCTTATAAACAAAAGATACACTATGTGGACAAAAGTTTGTGGAAAACTAATGAGAATATTGGTGTGGTTTTTGGACAAACTGGTCCCCATTTAGTCCCCATTTTCTGTCATAATAACTCTTCTGGAAAATATTTTTATATTTGTAATGTGCTTGTGGAGATTTGTGCTCATTTAGCCATAAGGGTTTTAGTAAAAGCCAGGCTCGGATGTAGGTGAGTTGAGGAGGCCTGGGGTGCAGTCAAAGTACCAAATTATACCAAGGTTAGGGTTAAGATCAGTACTCTATTGCAGGATTCCCATAATCTTCCACTCAATTCCATGTCATCCGAACAAATGTTGCAAATGTTGATGAGAATCTTTGATTTTATTGAAGAAAAAAAATAAACCTGTACTGTAGTAATTTCTGATGGAATCACAAGAAGCTCTAGATTAATTAAGGATAGCTTCAAACATGCAATCTAAAAACACCCTTTACAGTGCTAGACAAAACCTTGGGCACATAGGTATGATACTTTCTAAGCCATTTCTAAGAGTTCTGACAATGTTCCTTTTTTAAGCATTCATTAAGCTTCTAAACATCTAAAATACAAACTATTTTATTATGCTCTTTAATTGCATTTCACTGTCTCTGCACTTCAACCCTGCATAACGACAATAAATTTGAATCAGGGGTGAGGCTTATGCTTGGGTAGAATGAAAACCTTTACCACAACAAGCCTTTCTGGATAAACCCGAACACCTACACTGCATTCAGAAAGTATTCAGACCCTTTACTTGTTACTTTGTTGAAGCACCTTTGGCAGCAATTACAGCCTCGAGTCTTTTAGTTTTGACGCAACAAGATTTGAACACCTGGGTTTATCCCACAAACTTCTGCCATTCTCCATGACAAATTCACTCAAGATGGGTCAGGATGGATGGGTACTGTTGGTGGAGAGCCATTTTCAGGTCTTTCCAGAGATGTTTAATAGAGTTCAAGTCAGGGCTCTGACTGGACAACTTTAGGACATTCCCAGAGTTGTTGATCAGCCACTCTTGCATTGTCTTGGCTGTGTACTTAGGTTCATTGTCATGTAGAAAGGTGAACCTTTGTCCCATTGTAAGGTCTGTTAAGCTTTCCATGTCTGACCAGTAGCCCAGTCCCTGCTGCAAAAGTAAAACCCACACTTGGTTGGATGGTTTTTGGCAGGTGTTAAGTGGTACCTGGCTTTATCCTGTCAAAAGTTTATGCCAAGCTGTTTAATCTTGGTTTTATCAGAACAGAGAATCTTGTTCCACACAGTCTAAATGTCCTTCGAGTGCCTGTTGGCAAACGCCAAGTGTGCTTCTATGGGTTGTTCATCAAGCCGAGATTTCCATTGTGCCACTCTGCCATACAGCCCAGATCGGTGGAAGCCTGCAGTGATGGTTATCCTTCTGGAACTTTTTGATCTCCAAACAGGATCTCTGGAGCTCAGTCAGAGTGATCAACATGTTCTCGGTGACCTCTTTTGCTATTGACCAGCTCTTGGAAGAGTCCTGGTTGTGCCAAAGTTCTTCCATTTGAGAATTATGGCTTTAGTTCAGCAGCATTTTTTTGTGTAGTTTTCCCCAGATCTGTGCCTTAGAATAATACTTTCTCTGAGCTCTGCAGGCAGTTCTTTTGATCTGAATACTTCAGGTTTTTTTATATTTAATTTTGTAGAATTTTGTTCTTAACATTATGGGGTACTGAGTGATCAATGAAACAAATATCAATTTGAATGATTGTAGTATCAGGCTGCAACATAAGTTGAAAAAAGTAAAGAGGTTCTGAATACTTTCTGAATGTACTGTAAAGTCTACTGTGCTCTAGACTGAGGTCTTGGCCAGGAAATTTTCCTGAAAATTTTCTGCAAGTGCATGAGTTACATATATAGAAGGTATAATCAGAATCAGAATCAGAATACATTTTATTGCCAAGTTTCATGGGTTACAAATACAAGGAATGTGTCATGTCGGGCTGGTGGAAAAAAAGTATAAAGAAAACCTTGGAAAATAAAATAATAAAGTAATAAAGCAATAAATTAGGATTAAGACATTTACTGTACTATTAGTGCCAGGCATGTAAAAGTGAGTGTGCAAATGATAATATTTTCAAAATAAGTTCAAAGGTGCCGGGGTGCAACACAGTAGTCTTGGTTGTTTGCGTTAATGTAATTCATGTGAATACATAATGTAATGTTAGGTGTTTTTGGAGGCAGATATAATATAATGGTGGGTCCTTGGTATTGTTATTGAGGTCAGTTGTGGATAGAAGGAGACAGTTTGAGGTGTAAGGTTTTGATCCTGAAGGATCTCAGCCTTCGTTCAGAGGGGCGTGATTCAAAATTTTTGTGCTCAGGGTAAATGGGGGCCAAACAAAATCCTAGCTGCCTGTTTCAGAGTCCTGGAGGTGTACATGTCCTGTAGAAGTGGCAGATTGCAGCCAATCACCCTCTTAGCTAATTAGATGGCATTGTGCAGTTTACCTTAGTGTTTAGCAGTAGCAGATGGTAATGGAGGAGGTAAGTAGGGACTCAGTGATGGAAGTGTAGAAGTGCACCATCATTGACTCTGGTAGATTGCATTTCTAATGCTGTCACAAGACGTACAACCTCTGGTGTGGAGTCAGCAGTGTTGACAGTGGAGTCACACAGTATGATGGTGGAGACTGGGGCTGGGTTCTTCCTGAAGTCTATCTCAATCTCCATGTTGTTCTGAATAAACAAGGCCACCAGATGGTTAATTTTCCACCTGTAGACAGACAGCCTTGGGGGGAGCCAGTACTGATGATCTGGAATTCAGAGACATGCTTTCCTATTTTCACATGCTGTCTCCTCTCAGACATGAACTCTGATTTACCTGCAGTTGGCATCAGGCATAGCTGGGAGAGCTTGTCCTGTAGCAAAGCAGGGATGACTGTGCTAAAGGCGAAGCTGGAATCCACAAACAGGATCCTGGCAAGGGTTCCTGGATAGTCCAGGTGCTTTCCTCAGAGCTAGTTCTTTGGCATTGGTTTGGTGTGTTCCCCCTTTAAAGATTCTGTCTCTCTCTTAGATGAAGAGAGTGTTTTTTGTGTTGGGGAAGGAGAGGAGGGAGGTGTTGAGGTGTACAGCTCTTCCAAAGTGACAGTAAAACTCGTTCAGGCTTGTTGGCCAGATTTTGCAGATTGGGGGGTTTTAGGTTTGTGATCGGAGCCCTTTTCAGATAAAAGCATTGGCGAGTCATTTGCTGGGAACTGCTGTTGTAGTTTCTTAGGGTACCGCTGTTTAGCCTCTTTAGTGTGTAGAAGGTGTGTAATGGTTGTGTTTGGTGAATTTTGTTTGTGGAGGGTGTGTGATGGTTGTGGTGGGTATATGTTTGGAGTTTGAGTGCTTTGTTTTCTATAATGAAAGTACAGGCCTATTTCCCAATACAGACTTTTGGTGGTGGCGTGAGTGCGAGCCAGTAGGTTTAGGTTCACACATGGTTGAGATAGGTTAAATGTCTTTTCTCTGTAAAATGTTAATAAGGGGATTAAATGTGGCTCAAATTCACATGTCGATTGTTTAAGTGTGTCTTGTCAAAACTCTAAATGAAAAGGACACTGAGTGCTAGTTCTTTCCAGTCATTTTCTGCTGCACGAATTGTATGATGGAGTGCACACTGTGAAATAGTTTGGGTCTTTTACAAACAATCAATTCATTTGCTTGCATCCATTGCCTCAGGAGAACATTACAAAACAGGTTGATGAAATGATCACTCAACTGGTCAACATTAGTGAGGTTGATGCTTTGGTCATAAGCATTCGATTTAGGTGAACAATGTTGTTATTGTTGGTAAGATTTCGAGCAGAGAAGTACATATTTTTTTGTGTTTTGCTATTACAAGCTCAATTTGAGGCCTGGCAGAGGAGGTAGAGAACGGAGGAGGGGGGAGTATTGTAGTCAGTTAAATTGTTAATGGGAAGTGGCATGAATGAAGGCTAGCTGCTGTTGTTGTTCACCTACAATTCTTCCTTCAAAGACACAACGTCTGATGTAGTTTGCCAAAAGTAGCTGCAGGCTTTATTTATTTTGTCAGGATATTGCTAGAGCCAGGATCAGGTGCAGGACGGGTTGATCAGCATCAGACTGGATTAGAGATGAGCCGAATTATTAATAGCCAAAAGCAAAGTAGAATTAAATTGCTGAAAATAAACAGGGAAGATGATCAGTCAAACCTTTTTATGATGAAACATGAAAACAAATACTTTTTTGTCTAGAGGAGATGTATCTTAAAAGTAGTTTTAAAAAATCCTATGTTTGATCTGACTGATTGATCTGTTAAAGTCTTCCTTTATGGGTTCTTTTTGAAAGCTAGCTTGAATACTGCTGATATGGGGTTTGCTTTGGGATTAGTATCCCACAAGACAAAACAAGTTTGATGTAAAGCATGAAAGAGCATCATGTGGATGCTTTTTGGATGGTTTCAGCAAACTTTTCAAAGACCTTTTGAATGGAAAATATGTTAATAGTGTTAATAATGGTTTGCTGTTAGTAAACATTGCTCCTTTAACACCTAGTTATCTTGATCGATTAAACACATTGCTAATCTGACAATCCCATGTCGACTTTTCCTTTAAACCATCAAAAGGATTTGTTCATTTCAGGCCAGTCAGGTGCTTGTTCACTCCCTTGTCATTTCTACACTGCGTTATTGCAACTCACTCCTTTCAGGTCTATCTCTGAGGGATATTTGGCCTCGGCAACTGCTCCAGAATTCTTCTTGTGAATGACTAGTTTTCAACCTTCCACAGCACCCCAAAGCAATGCTCCCTCCATCGGCTTACTATAGCTTCCCACATGAGATGTATAACTCTGATTCCTGCCTACAAAGTCCAAAACAAACCAGCACCTCCTACCTCAGAGCACTTATCTCAGCATGCACTGTACTGTACAAGGACTTCAAGATTCTCAAGATTTTTCGCATTTATATAAAATCCAGCTTCTTTATTTGAATGTCCAAGCCATAATCAGGTAAACCAAAAAAGATCCACTAATTTCTAATACTCTAATAAAATCCCTCAAAATTAGAACCTAGACCTAGACCTAGCTTCAAGGGCTTAAGGAATGTCACATACTGATTGTGCTGATTGTGAAGAGGTCTGGGGTACAGTCAGCATACCAAATCATTCCAAAGGTGTTCAGTAGGGTTGAGGTCAGAGCTCTATAGAAAGCTACTCAAGATCTTCTACTTCAACTCATGCAAACCATATCTAAATGTAACGTTAGAAAAAAAAAATATTACCTTTTTTAATTAATTTTTATCAATTTACAAAATAGAAAGTGAGGGAACTGATGAAAAATCCACATCGAATCAATATTTGTTGGGACTATCCTTCGGGCTTCCAATTTATACTGTATACCTGCAGAAGTCAGGGATTTGGTAGAATTAAACTCTGCTTGAAGAAGTGAGGTTGAAGAATGACAGGTTTATGTCACAGGTCATACACCATAGCAAGACTAAACACATCAACAAGACACAAGCTAGACATACCTCATCGGCAAGGTGTCTCCCTGACAAAGATTTCAAAGCAGACTGGGGGTTCAAGATGTTCTGTTTAAGCTTTTTAGAAAAAAGCACAATAAAACAAAGACCATAGTTGCAGTGGTAAGCCAAGAAACCTTAATATGGCGAATGAAAGGCTTTCCTCCGACATCAGAAGACATCCGGCAGTGCCATCACCAAAGAACTGGCATAAACCAGTAAGACCCATCTATTGTGGAAAAGTCTGGCCGGACGTAGTTTTCATGGAAGAATTGAGGCCAAAATGCTGACATAAAAACAAGGTTAAACGAATCAACTATGGTATATCAATTGTCTGCATGCAGCAGTGAAGCATGGTGGAGGATCCTTGCAAGTTTAAGCCTGCATTTCAGTAAATGGAGTTGAAGATTTGGTCAGGATTAATTGTAAATTAAACTAAGAGCCCCTAGGTGGCAGCATTGGTATTTTCTATTGGTAACTCTTGCCAAAGCCTGCATTTATCTTCAGGGAAAATGGATTAAAACTAAATTAAAGTAAATTAATATGTGATGTTTTGCATCTCCTATTAGATCATATTATATCAATTTCAAATGCCTCTGTTTGCAGCGATCACATTTGCCTGATATGATTGATGGATTTCTCACATTGCAAGAATGATGTTCAGTCAGATTGCAGCTTAAAGTATGTGACAGGGATTGGTTTGATTATTGCACCACTTTTAGAGTAAAAGTAGACAATAAAATGCATGTTGTATCCTTTCAGTAGTTTGAAATAATTGGTATTAAATAGTAAGGTTTTGGTGTAATATGACACTGTATACTGCATACCATTTTGGAAACCATTTGCTGCTGCTGAGGATAATTCGACATGGGTAGCTTAAAAATACAGGTACAGGTTTTGGATTGTAGTAATATATAAAGCTATGATAGCTTCCTTCAGTCCATCAGTAAACAGTACATGTTATGAATGGATATCCATGTATCACCCAAGTTGAGAATGGGTTCTATTTTGATTGTGGTTCCTCTCAATGTTTCTTCCTCATATTGCCTCAGGAAGTTGTTCAGTCACCACTGTGTCTCCACCATCACCACCTTTGCGAAAATAATACAAAATCAAAATACAGCAACTCATTTCTGAATTGAAAGTTGACATTTTTAATAAATGTTTATTTCTGTAACGCTGCTCTGGGGCAGGGTCCATTGTTAGAAGATAAATGAAATCCCAATAAGTGTAATTACTAGTAATGCATACCGTGGTAGCTTCATGGTTAAGGCATTGGACTTTGATTTGGAAGGTCACAAGTTCAACTCTCAGTCGCACCAACCTGCCACTGGTGGCCCCCTGAGCAAAGACCCTGGGAGGTAGTCGCTTAGTGGTTAAGCCATTGGACTTTGGATTTGAAGGTCATGAGTTCAAATCCCAGTCACACAGAGCTGCCACTGCTAGGCCCTTTGGATAAAGGTAGCCATGAATGTACAACTGAAGATAAAAAAAACCCTCTGATTTACTATTGTGATGTTTGCCATCTACTAGATCCAGTAAAGAGGCACACTTTCACCCCATAAACTGTTTACACTTAAGCCTGACCTTTGCATCAGACGATCATCTAACACAAATACATAGACTGTATCTGCTGTAATCGTAAACACTACTATGAGGACTCCAAAGACTCATTCATAATATATAATACAGTTTTTTCTTTTCCTACTATGCCCCTGCTGCAATGTTGAAATGTTTCGAGCTGCTGGCCTTTCTGTTCAGGATGATCTAGAAAGGGGAGCAAACATGGCACAGTGGTTAGGCTGGACTCTTGACGAGCTGTTCCTTTAAGACAGATCAGACAGACCAACATGGTATTTGATGTTATTTTGTCTCAGAGGAGCTGCCTATTTCAGGATAAACAAGGTCCTGTTGAATCTAAAAGCACAGCAGGGAAATGAAGACAAGCTTTGATCAAAATTGGACTGGGAATGTTACAGCTGTACTGACTTTGTACCTATAGGGATGAATTATATGCTTGGTAAACAATTATATTATTACCGTCTGACTTTTTGTGTGGCTAGTCAAAACCTTCTTTTGCTTTGCAGAAATTAACTGTGCTTGCTTGGTTAATATGACATGCACCGTGTAGGGGTTCCTCAGAATTTAAGAACATCGTACTAATACTGGCCAGGATTCCCTTTGCCATCTGAATAGCCTTGGTGGTTCTTCTTTCAGGAATTTCAAAGGATTTCTTTTAATGGTGCTCTATTATGGAGCATCCCACATATCTGAAAATGCACATTCATGCTGTGAATTGCCTGTTCGAACAAATCCCAAAGATAGAATGCAGTGGCAAACAGGGAGCAAAGAACATTGTGATGTGTATATGGAGCCAGATTTTTGCTTTGGGAGATGGTGTATTAGAATGAAGTATTAGGAGAAGTAGTCCTTTACATGAGGGATTAGGGGTTGATATTAGGGGCTAGTATTAGGGGTTAGGGGTAGAGCTCTAGGCTAGCATTTGGGGAAGGGGTTAAAGTTTGAAGATACAGTTATAATGAGGGATAAGTTGAAAGGGTAATTTAAGTATATAGGGTAAGGTTAGTAGGTAAGGGAGTTATAAATAAATTTAAGGGTAATTTTAAAAGTTCGAGGTAATATTAGGGTTAAGGTTAAAAGTTTGGTAATAAAGTTTGATGATGAAGTTATAGTTAGGGTTTAGGGTTAAAGTTAGAAATTGGGAGTTAAAGTTTAGGATGAAGTTATATAGGTTAGGTTTAGCTACAGAGAAATTAGGCGTTAGTGTAAGGTGTTAAGGTTTAAATTAGGGGTTGGGACAGGGGTCAATTTCAGTGTTTATGGTTAATGTTAGGGGTAATTATTAGGGGTTAGAGTTAAGGATTAAAGTTAGAGGATGAAACTCAATGTTAGGATTAGGGGGTTAGGATTTAAAGGTTAAGGGTTAGGGTTAAAGTTAGGAGGTAATTTAGAGGTTTAGTATTAGGGGTTAAGGTTAAGGTTAGGGTTTAGAGTCAAAGCTAAGTGAAATGAAGAAATTAAATGTAATGTTAGGAATTAGGTTTAAAGTTAGGGAGATTTAGGGGTTAGGATTAGGGGTTAGGGTTAAAAGGTTTGGGTCAAAGTAATGGGGTTATTTTAGGGGTTAGGGTTAAAAGGTTAGCGGTTCGGGTTGAGGTTAGGGGCAATTTTAGGGGGCAGGATTATGAGTTAGGGGTTAGTCTAAAAGTTGGGGATATTTTAGGGGTTAGAATTAGGGGTTAGGGTTAAAAGGTTAGCGGTATGGATTAGAGTTAGGGGGTAATTTTATGGGTTAGGATTAGGGTTTAGGGTTAAGGTTAGGGTTTAGAGTCAAAGACAAGTTTTTTTAAGAGTAGGGGTTAAGTTTTTCAACTTCTCAGTTTCTAGGGATCAATATTAAGTGTACTGAATCCTCAGATTATTGTTCTTGGCTCAAGTTGACATGCTTTTAAGTTATAAAGGTCAAATGATTAATCAAATTATTTTATACTAGTTGGTTGTAAATCCTGACAAAAAAAGAAAGCAACAAATATCTGTACTTCTTGGTTATACTTCAGAGTCTCCAACCTGCACATTCAGAACTTCTTTTGTGTTAATGTTCCAAGCAAAGACATACCTTTAGCATTTCATTTAGCACACCCCATCAATTGCAGTTCTATCCGTCAATTGAATATACGCACGCATGTGCAGCTTACTGCCTCTTTCTGCACTTGCTATCCCTTTAACTGTCATCCAATCCTCTATAACACCCTCTCCAACCTTCTTGCCTCACAACTTATCCATGCATGGATTTTCTGTCGGCTTACCTGAGGGAGATCGAAGGCTAATTAAGATTGTTAATGAAGATTTAATTTTCCGCTTTCCAACCCGGCAAGCACACGGGAAGATGTAAAAAAGAGGCAGTGAATTTTTTTATTGAACAGAGCAAACCGGAAGGAGCGGTCCTGCAGTGCGATATATCTCGATCAGAGAGCATTGGAAGTGCAGGAACTCTCAGCTAAAACAGTCTGCTTCGCCGTGCAGGTCAGGACATTTCACGTGGATCGGCAGTAAATCAACCCCCTGCAAAATAAAACTGCAATGCACTTTCAGTAGCATATGTAATAGCCTGGGGGATGTTCCCAGGGAATGGAGAATGTCTCCTCCTGACAACCCACCTACCTGTTGTACCATTTGCCATGATGCTAGCGAAGGACTTTATGCCCTGCACTTCTGTCTCACTGCTTTGCCGCATTAATTATTCACCAGGCTAATTACAAAGTGTGTGGTTATCTTCACCTGCCGTATCTCAGCGAACCGACCGGCGCTCGCCCACCTACAGGCTTCTTTAGTTTGTGCTGCTGAAAAAAGTGACACTCTTTTCAATAGTACAAGACAAGAACAATTTGCTTGCAAAGTCTTCATTGTGCGAAGCTTTTAGTGCCTTAGTGAATATGTCTCATATATTACTGGTGTTCCTTTATGCCCGTTGCTGGTGTTTAGGAAGATTTACGGCATCGTTTCTTTTTTGTCGAATGACGCATTCTTTTGTTATGACTTAAATTGCTTAAGTATAACAGCGAACAGAGGAAATAATTACCAGAAATCCGGCTGCATGGTCCTCAAACACGACACTATATAGACAAAAGAGTGTGAGTCTTTGACAATAGATTGGTATGTGATCCCGTTTCACATTTAGTCCCCATTTGCTCTTCTAATAAGCTCCGCACTTCTGGGAAGATGTTGGAGTGTGCTTGGGCAGATTTGTGAAGATTTAGCCAAATGGTAAAGTAGTCAGGCACTTATGTAGGCCTGGGGTGCGGTCAGTCTTCAAATTCATCCCAAAGGTATTTAGTTGAGGTTAGAACTCTATAGCAGGTTACTCATGATCTTCCACCTCTCCCAACCCATGTAAACCAAAACTTTATAAAGCTAGCTACAGAGCTAGCTGTTGTGCATTGGGGCATTGTGGAACAGATTTGGGTCTCCAAGTTGAAATGATGAGAAAACTTAATTCTACCACATCCAAAGCTATTCTATTCAATTGTGGGCCTTCCCTAATTTTGGGCAAAGACACAAATTAGTGTCAAGGACAAAACTCTATGGAGTTTTTGTTCCTGGTCAACTGACTTGGATAAAGTGGTCACTGAAGTTGAAGGAGAACATACATTTCCAATAACAAGTCCTTGAAGAAAGAAATAAAGAAGCACAATGACCCGTTCAAAGTCCTGTTCATGTCTCCGAAAACTTCTCTCATGAGTTATTTCATTGACTCACTCGATTTGGATGGGTACGACATCTGCGAAATGTCTTCTTCACAGAAATACATGGCCTTGTAATTTGTGGGTAATCTCTCACAAAATGAATCATGGGATAAAAATGGTAGCCCTGTGGGACTGCAAAACTGAAACTATTGATCGGGAACAGTTTGTGCTACACCAAGCACTGCAGCATATTTATTTTTCCTGTTCCTGAGGTTAGATGGGGCACGATAAAATCCGATTTGTCGGACAGCTCGGAATGTTTTTCATACAAATTTAAATGTATGCTTTATGCAAAGGATAGGCATATCTATGTACTATGTACAGCATTTTACTTTTTTTTTTTTATAAAGTTTTTTAAAAATATCTTCCCTCATACAGTATGTATAAATGCCCATGTTTCTAAAAAAATTTTTTTTTTAGATGCCTGCATGTTCCTTTTATTTATATGCAACAAACTAGACACAAGAATTGAACAGGGATTGGCTGTAAGAGAAGTTTTTGGACAAATGAGCCTAAATGTGGCCAGACTGCTTCACCCGATAATTAAACATGAAGGTTGAAGCCTAATGGTTTTGGGGTTGTTTTGGAGCAGAGAAGGTTGGAGACTTAATCTGGGTGAAAGAAATACTGAACCAAAATGGCTACATTCCATACTTCAACACCATGCAATTCCGTCTGGACTGTAGCTCATTGGAACCGACTTTACCATTCAACAAATAAATGACCTGAAATATATAATCGAGTTTTGTAAGCAATATTTAAAAAAAAGCAATCAGTCGTCTGGAGTGTTATCTATCATGCAAAACTGCAATGAATGGAAATTACGTGCCCCCAAATGAGGATGGGTTCCATCTAGAGTCTGGTTCTTTGATGTATAATCTGGAGTTTACAGAAGACCATCAAACCTAGTCTGGAATAAGGTTTTGGATAAATATCAATCAGGTTTTGGTTTACAAAAAAACATCAGGGAATCCTTTATGAAGTTGTTTTGCCACTATGCCAAGTACTGTAAGTCAGAGAAAAAACTGAGGCATCTTTTATACATATTACGCACTATGTAAACATTATGTTTACTAAAGTTTTGCTTGTGCTTAGTCCTCATTTACTGTCATACAGTACATTAGCCTTTATTTGTCACATATACATTAGAGCACAGTAAAATTGGTTCTAAGCTTGCATGGAAACTGGGGTTCGAGCGCAGGGTTGGCCATGATATAGTGCCCCTGGAGCACAGAGGGCTGCTCAAGGGCCCAAGAATGGCAGCTTGGCGATACCGAAGCTTGAATCCCCGCCCTCCCGATCAGTAACAGCACCTTAACCAGTAAGCTACCACTCCCCCAATCGCCACTCTTCTAGGAAGTTTTTCCACTAGATTGTGTAATCTACCACGTTATTTTCTTGTTTGATTTTTATACAGCATCCATTTAAAAGGTCATTTTCTCAACATTTCCGTAAGCCCGGTGTGAAAATATCTGCCTGGGAGCATTGCCAAGACTGTCGCCAAGTGGACAGACTTTACAAAAAGGACTTTGGGATAACCCATTTCTCGTGCTCATATAATGGCTTAAACAGTTAATTAAATCGCGGTGACGCAAGCGTTGTACTTTCCTGCTTCGGACTTCTTCACGGTATTAACCTTGACTTGTTCACGAAGATTTGCTTTGGCAGTATCATTTATCTTATTAGGTATATTTAAAAGACATCAATATTTCAGAGTTGTTTTGTTTTTCAGACAGGACTTGTCCATTCAGGGAGGAAGGGGGGAAACAGAAAGAAATTTGCCGACGGTCGAACGCCACGCATCTAATTACCGTCATCAATTACCTTCCCGCTTCGCATGGTTTTGCTGACCTCAGAGGACCCGACCCCCCACTCCTCTTTTATCATCACCTTCCAGATGTGCACGAGTCGCGACGAGACAAAATACTTGTCACGCCTCAATGAGATCCTGGACAGATTTATGGTTTGGGGAAAGAAAAAAAAAAAAACAACAACAACAAAAAAAACGCCTTTTATTTGTACATGCAATACCTGAACAGGTGCACTCTCCTGCCCCTTCGCCCCAGGAAAGGAGCAGATTAAAAAGAAAAAAAAAAAGAAAAGATTATCAGGGGGGAGAAATGAGAAGGTCGGAATGCAAGGTGGTGGGCTAAACACACGTCAGCATGCTGTAATATCACACACGGGATGTGCAAGAGCTCATTTAATAGAGAAAGTGGATAGACACACATTCTGCGTTTATCTTCCTCCTGAGCTTGAATGTGTAGTTAGCCTAGGTGAATATTGAATGGCTGTGGGAATAGGAAGGCTAATAGCCTCATTAATCTGAAAAAAAAAAGAAAGTTTGTTACATCACATGGCAATACTGAGTAATTCATTCTGATTATTCCGATTTTCTATAGTTACAGTTTACACAGGAAATAATTACAATATAGACAAAGGTATTAAGATACCTAAACTTTGCATTTATGGCATTTGATAGCCACCCTTATCCAGAGCGTTTGTCATTTACCTCAGATATACTGTACAGCTGAGCAATTGAGGGTCAAGGGCCCAGCAGTGGTGGGATTTGAGCCTATGACCTTCTAATTAGAATTCTCACATCTCATCCAATGAGCTACCACTTCTCTACCTGCTTTCCCAGCTTGTTTTATTTATATGTAGAGGATTGGAGTGGCGATTTACCCCAATAGAGCTCGGACCTCAACCCTATTGGACACCTTTGGGATGAATGTGAATTCTGACTGCACCCCTCACCTCACCTACATTAGACTTTACTACCACCATTGTGGCTGAATGTGCACAAATCTCCACACAATCTGGAGGAACATCTTCCCTGAAAAGTGGAGATTATTATAAGAGCAATTGGGGACTAAATCTGGAAGGCGATGTACAAAAAGAGCAAACTCATCTTTGGGTCAGGTGTCCACAAACCTTTGGTATAGTAGGTGCAATGTTTGATTCCTCACTTTCAGCATCGTAATAATTTATTTTAAAAAGGCAGGCTCCTTTTTTGTCATACCAATATAATCTGTCCCGCTCTGCAGTCAACCTTTACGATTTTATTCGATAAGTCAGCTGTAATTTCATATTGAAAGCAACAGTGATTTGATAGATATGATACATGACATTTTATTTCTTTGGATATATTTTTCGTGACTCATATCTTTCTATCTATGCGTTACACTTTCAGAGACAGTGTTTGTCTTATTTAAAGTTCTGAACGCCTTGCCTGTGCTCTAATATCGACGTTCTGTTTTGTCAGAGATGGGTAGAAAAAGAGATTGGTGTGGACACACTGTTCGCTATAGGAGTCTTCCAGCATTGACATTGCCTGGAGTGCATCCAAGTAGATCTCAGTAGCTGGAGTATCATAATTATTAGATAGATAGACAGACTGACAGACACACAGACGGACAGATCGATAAATAGAACATTTTGCCAGCAAAAATAAATACCTCAAAAGGGACAATTGGAAGATTTATTTTTAGTTTTATTTAAGAAATTATTTATTTAAGCACACACACCCCAAAAAAATCCCTCAAAACATATGTCTTTATTTTAATTTACAAAAAATAAAAGAGAAAATACAACAGAATCATATAATAAATAAACTTCAATCTGTTTCATATGGCATTGTGAGATTTCAATATTACTCTGCATAGAGCAGGGTCAATAATGGGGCTAAACAAAAAGGAGGCAGAGCCATTGTGGCTAGTGATACAGACAAGCCTTGGACAAAAGTAAATTCCTTGGACAGTCCTAACCACAATGCTAGTCGAAATGACAAGCGAATATTCTGTAACGAAGGTATTGCTAATGTGTGAAAACCTGGGTAGCGTTCCTATGAGAAGAAGAAATGGAGCACTGTTTTGGTTGAAACCATTAAATGGAAACTGTTTGGTGAATAAAAGATGTGAGGGGGGTTGAAGTGGCTCGGCCTCCTCCTCTACCCGTTATCATGATTGTACACTAATACAGTGGATCTAGATCTGGTCTGACCCAGTCACAGTGGCTCTGAGTCAATATGTCCCACTTAATTATCAAATCACGCAGGACATTGAGAAGGTATATGTGTAAGTGTGTGTAAGTGTGTTTGAGTGTAAGTGCTGATGTATGTGCAGGGTTGGTCGGAATACTCAGAAAAGTCACTCTAAAGACATGTTGTGCTCTATCATCATTGCATGATTTTACAATAGAAACTTTTTTATTAATTATTTTTAGAATTGGTTGGTACCATTCATTTAACGCCAATGCCAGTGGCTTGAAAATGCAACATTTAAATCCATGGCCAACAAGTTTGAGGTGGGAGGTGGAAAGTGGTAGATCAGTGGTTAAGGCATTGGACCGTTCTGCCTTCTATCTCCAAATATGTCATGATCCCCCCCCCTGACATCTAACCAACCAGCAAGACTGAGACTACAATGTGACTGAGTGGGCATCCTTAACTATCGGTTGGAACTAGTTAGTTTTAGCTTTGCCGACATGTCCAAATCCTGGAATCGTTTTGAAGTGTTTTTTCTTTAGGCATAAGATGCATTTTTATCACTCCCTTGCTCTCAGGCTAAGCGACATCCAATTTTGGACATGCCCTAAAGAAGAAAGCTTTATTTGTCCCTATATTATGCTGCAGTAAAATCCTTATCTTCACAAATTTCACCTTGTTAGTAAGTTGGGGAGCAGGTTCAGCAATGATACAGTCCCCCCCTGAAGCAAAGAACATTGAATGCCCTGCTTAAAGACTCAACAGTGGCAACTTGGATGTGCTGGGGCTTGAATTTTCACCCTTCTGATTAGTAACCCAGAGCATTAGTGCTGCCGTAGCAATGATTCTTGAAAGGGCAAAGTCTCAAGTGGGATTTGATAGTGCACAACCCCAAGCACATTCACATCATGTTTCACAAGAAATGCACCATTTTACAGGGCAAGCATTTCATTAAGAGTTTTCAAGGAGGATTTGGACAGGTACAGTAAGTCCATGGCACAGCGTTTAGCTAACATGACGGATCACAAGCAGATCCGGCTGAGCCACACGCCTGTGGTCTCTCTGGAAGCACTAAATGAATGATGTTCTAGTGGCAGCTTGTGGGGTAAATAGGAGTCTGTGGGGATGCTGGACAAGTGTCCAATGGTAGGACATCTGGGCCAGAATACAGTCCGATGCTACATCCAACTGGGTACTTTTCTTAGAGAACTATTAGGCATGACTCTATTGGTATATGTGGCTATGTGGTACAGTATATCTCCACTTGAATGGCATCTCTAGTGCTGTTCTGATAGGGCTGTGGTACCTGTATCCACATTTTCCCCTTGTACAGATATGTCCCCCTTGTATTGAAGTCTCCTGAGCCCCTTATTTATGCAAGACAGCATCCTGAAGTAGGTGTCTTTGACAACTGCATTTTTCTAGCAGTTTCTCCAGCAAAAAGAGTGGGAGAATTGTACATCCTTAATTTGCCTGACATCTGCTGATGGCCTGATGACTTTGGGGTTTCACCTTGCAGATTCGAATTTCTGCACAAGCTCTTGTAACACACTTTAGCGAATCGGTCAATTGACCATGCCACTGTTCATAAAGTTGGGGGTATGCAGGAGCTGGTAATATGCATCTACTGTACCTACTACCTGCTGTACCACTATCCTGCCAAAACAAATAGCCATAACATCACTTTGTGACCTTGCAGAAAAGTTTCAGCCTGCACACATTATGGTTTTAGGGCCATTCTTACACTCCGGGCAGTAACCCTTGACCTAATCACAGTCCATACCCAATATACACTATAAAGCTTGAGGCGTTTCCTCAACATATTTGGATTAGATAATGCAATTACTGGTATTCTGTTACGATGCAACCCTCTGTGTGTGATTGTGTATGTGTGTATGTTCACCCTTGTACAGAGTATGGAAAAAAAATGGCTACATCCACATGTCCATTTTTTAGATGATTTGTCAAAATTCTGTACATTTGAAGGCATTCAAAAACATCCCCAGACACTCATTGGCTGTGGGGCAAACTATTTCTGACTTTCCAGCATAGTCAGGTAGATCAGTCCGGGATTCCATTTGGGCTTGATGCCCTGCAGTAGAGTTAATCCCAAATAATCCAGACAAGTCCGCTCGGTTCAGTTTATTCCTTCGCAGGTGATTTCATCCCTCAGAGCCGTAATCCGACATGACATTTTAATCTTTTATCTCCTCCAGTTTTCTGTTTTTTTTTTCTTTTTATTTAAAATGACTTTGCATGTTGTTATTTTGAATACTACTGTACTCACTTGGTACTCAGTAATCACTTCACACCATGGTTTTTGATATTTACATTTACATACAATGTAGTAATATTTATTCAGATTTTCTTTCTTTTTTGTATATGGAAAAACAACAACAGTATTATCATGTCTTTTATTGAGGGTCCCATATGAAAGTGCATTCCAGCTCAGAGTTTTGCATCCTGCCTGATTTCTCTTGAGGAATTGTGCCAGTTCAAATTTCTTGACATCATTTCTCTACATTAATTGTTCCGGAATCGGACGATATGTTGCACGTTAGAATAATTGCTGTTTGAAAAAAAGTGCCAGGAATCAACAAACAATTGGAAAATGTACAAAAAATAAGAATATTTGTAATTCCAATATTGTATACACAAATCCAGGAACAATGGGACAGTGACACGATACCACATTACAACTGCAGCCCCATTTAAATGCATGGCCTTTAGGTTTCTAATATGGCAGTTGAAATCCAAACATGAAACATGAACTCTTGTGGGTCCGTCTTGAATCCAAGTCGAGATGTTTTGCATTGAAAAGGCATCAAAGTAAGTAGAAAGTAAGATGATTAGATTTTCTTTTTGTATTGTTTTTTCAAAACCATGAGCAGACCAATTTACTCCAGCACCCCTGAACAAAAACTTTCTCTCCCACCACTATTGTATTATTTTGTTTTTATCAGCTGTTATATGATAGCCTATCCCCCACCCCAGACTCCCTGGTGGTTGTGTTGTCTTGCACATTGCCCCAAAAACATGAGTCACCTGCAGTACCACTCTTTCTCTCTCATACACACATTCTCACAAATTGTGAATAGAAAAGATACTATGGACATTTCCAACCATTGCTTGCAACACTTAGAGAATGGTAAATACTCTGAAAAAAAACAGCGTTCTCAGTCTCTCTACTTCTGTTCTGTTTTTTGACACATATTGCTTTAAATTGCATCAATCATTCACTCTGTAACTTCCTCTCGCTTTCTATTTAGCTCACGTTTGTTTCATGTGTCTCTCTCAATTACTTTTCCGTTATATCTTCCTCTCGTTCTTTCTCCTTTTTTACCTATTACTCAAGCACTGGTTGCAGCTTACTCACACCATACCCTTTCTCCCGACCTTACCCTTACACCATCCTGTACTCTAGCTTTCAGTCTTTGTCTTTCCTCTCATCTCCGGACTGCTCATCTTTTTCCTTGTCATTTTGTTTCTTGGGTGTCTCTGCTTCGCTTTCATCCTCGATTTCTTTCTCCCTTTCTTGAAAGAGTTGGGCTAGTTTGTGGAACTGGGGCCCCCACTCCTCCAGCCCACCTCCCCACTCCTCCTTGTTGGCATCTTTCTCTCCTTCGCTTTCAAGGGAGCTAAGTGAGCCAGCACGTGACCCTGTGCCTTCAAGGCCATACACTTGCACCGAGTCATACGGTGGCTGCGTTGGATCAAAGGACACCTGTGCCAGGCGTAGACGCAAGAACTCGCCAACTCTTAAGGCCAAGGACTGTCCGCTTCCTCCTTGAATGCCCCTTCCTGCTGCTTCAGGCACTGTAGGCCAAGCTCCTCCATATCCTAGGATCCCTCCAAATGCTCCTCGTCCCTGCCCAGGGTAGGGCAGCAGCTGGGGCATCATATCCCTCCTGCCCAGGCTGTAAGCCCCCATACCCACCCGTTCCCTCCAGTCAGCCACATAGCCCGTACTATCTGCTACACACAACGGAATCCCACCTTCTGGCCTCGCCACCACAAAACTACTTCCCATCTCTAATCCTCCTTGGTTTAAGCTTGCTGTGTAGTCCTTTTGCTGCTCCCCCTGCAGGACAGTGGTGTAATTACGGCTGACAGATTGCATGGTATTGTTTGCTCCATCTGTGCCTTCTGCAGAGCCAGCTGCACACCTTTTTGGTGAGAGCCCGGCACGTGACGAGCGCCGACCTGCCATGGGCAGTGTGGCTGAATCACACAACCAGCCACCTGAAACCCCGGGTCTGGTGAGTGTGCCTGTGCTAGTCAGCACCAGTTCCCTTGGAGCAGAATCAGACTGCACCTGTTGGGGACGGGGAGGAGCAGGAAGGTTAAAGCGGGTCAGGATGAGCTTACGCTTATAAATAAAGGAGAATGAAAAGGAGAAGGATTGGTAAGGTGGGGTGAGTATTAGAAAGCAAAGAGAAAAAAATTATTACATGAAAACAATATACACCCACCAGGCATAACTTTATGGCCACCGATCAGGCATAACATTATGACCACCTGATTAATATTGTGTTGGTCCCCCTTTTGCTGCCAAAATAGTCCTCACCTGTCAAGCATTAACAGCATTAATTTCTTCAGCCATTTGAGCTACAGTGGCTTATCTGTTGGATCAGATGTCACATGCATTAATGCGCCTCAGCCACCCATGACCCTTTTGCCAGTTCACCACTGTTCCCACCTTAAACCACTTTTGGTGGATACTGACCACTACAGACCAGAAACACCCCATAAGCTGCATCATGTCTGGCCATCACAATTTGGCCCTCATCAAACTAACTCAAATCCTTAAGGTTGCCTATTTTTCCTTTTTCTAACACACCAACTTTAATAAAAAAAAATGTTTGCTTGCTGCCTAATATATCCCACCCACTAATAGGTACCATGATAAAGAGATAATCAGTGTTATTCACTTCACTGTTCATAAGGTTATGATGTCATAATGTTATGGATGGTCGGTTTAAATTTATATTTATCTGAAGTTGTTAAATTTTCAATATTATATAAAAATAACCAGGATTTTTATTGTAAGAAAGGAGATAATTTGTTACCCAGTTAAGCTCCTGGCTGCGCTGCGCATCACTTCCCGAATCTTCCTTAATATCAATTTTGTGTGGAGTCCCTTCTTCAGATGCAGTGGCTCCATCCTGGGATGCGGTTCCCTCTCTAGAGCTATTCACAACTTCGTTAGGCCCCATGTACAATGTTCCTGGTTCCAGTGCTCCCACCATTGCGCCTTGGTTATGGATTACGAGGGAGTGATCTGGCTGGCCAGCTGAGAAACGATATCCAAGTTCCGTCAAGCCAGGTTCATATGGGCCCTGTGATCGCCGTTGCACTGGGAGGGTCTGGCTGCTGTAACACAACCGGCCATATAAAGGAGTCTGGCTTGGGTACTGCGCACCATCCATAGCTCCTGATTGGGCCCAGCTGCTGTATGTGCACGATTTATCCTGGCCGCGTTGAGAGAGACGTCTGATGAGAAAAATATAAGGAGCGTTAGTTAAAATAGTGTCTTCACGGAGAACGGGTATAAATCCATAGGTACTGACTCACATGTTCCGACTGTCAAGGGTTCTGTATCCCCTACGAGCACTGTGGGGGGCGCTTTGCAAGGCAGTGATGTCAAAAGCAGCAGTGTCAGCCTCGCCACCTCCCTCGTCATCGTACGTGATGATATTCTCCCTCACATCGTCTTCCTCTAGAGGAGAAAGCGAGTCCCTTTTTTGTCTGCGCAGGGACAGAGACAGAGCAGTGACAGCTAAAGAGAGAGGGGAAAAAAAGGAAAATGGAAAAGAAAGAAAGAAAATAATAAGAAGAATCAGTGTTTTTGTCCTTTATAAAATGGAATACATTCTGTCTGTAGTTTGATGCATTTTTTTTATTTTTTATTTTTTTTTATAAAATTGCAGGGTGCTTCAGAGAGAGAGAGTGAGAGGGAAAAAGAGAGATGGAAAAAAATGATTCCAATAGGCCATTAGAACAACAAGCACTCAGACAGACACACGGATAAATGACTAGTCATTATATGATCTTTTTTATGGTCCTACCCAAAAGTGTCGCGCCGCATGCTAAAATGGCCAGCAAGGCTGCTGTGCTGAGACCCGGAGAAGGCAGGGAGGAGTGCTGGGGTAGACAGATGGTCTCCCTTTCCCATTCGGCATCGCTCTGCTTCTCCTTCTCGCCGGCTCGGGCGCCTCCTCTCAGACAGGGACACACTGACACGGTGACGGTCGCTGTGCTCGTCAGGCCTGATGATACGTCCCTGAGGACCAGAGGAACGTGCAGTGTCAGGGAGGAAGTGGAAGAACGTGAGAGCGCCTGCAAGGGTGAGACAAGGACCAGGCTGGCGGTGGGACCTGGAGAAAAACAACCAAAAAGGAAAAGAGGAAACACAGAGATAGATGGTTAGATTTTTAAACTAAGCAAAAAAAAAACCCCGGAAGGCTCCATTTTAAGCTCAAATGGAGAGTGATAGACATTTAATTCCACGAAACTCAGTCAAGTGAAGTTTAATTCTATTGCTCCTGGGACTACATTTGTTCAGACCATTGAGTCTGAACGGTGTAGAGAGCGTATTCTTTCTGAGCACCAGGAGAAGATATATGTGGCAAAGACAAACAAAGTAGTAGTGCATGAAAGAGACACAGAGGAGGACAGAAAGGTAGTCTGAAATATATACAGAGACAGAAAACAGGTAAGGGAGAATAAGATAAAGGGGAGAGATACTTGATATTAGAGTGTAAGACCAGGTGGAAAACAAGGCACACCTCCGCTCTCTCGGATGCTGAAGTTGAGTGCGGTGCTGGACTCCGGAGGGATGTTGAAGTACACAGTGCTGTCGTTGCCTCCCTCATCTCTATCAATTGCTCTCAAGACCTGCACCACCTGGGAGGAAGGGACAGAGGCAAACAAGCAAGCAATAGAATCAGAGAGAGAGATGATATTGAGGTCGTTTAAACATATTAGATTCATGCCAGCTATCAGCATTAACCTCATTAGAATTAATAAATTGCCCTTTGGTGAGGCATCCTATCGCATTAAGGGTGCATTTCTAACGATGAGACAGCGAATGAATGAATTAAATGAATCTAAATCCATATACAGGTTTACCTTATGCTTAAACACTTATTCTTCGGACAAAAGTTTGTAGACACCTGATCATTTGAGCATCTCATTCCACATTAAGTCCCCATTTGCTTTTATAATATTCTCTATTCTTCTGAAAAGATGATCCAATAGATTTTGGAGCGTACTTGTGGAGATTTGTGGGGATTTATTTAGCCAGAAGGGTGTTAGTAAAGTCATGTACTGATGTAGGTGAGGTGAGGAGGCATGGGGTGCATTACAATTCATCCCAAAGCTGTTTAATAGGGTTGAGGTCAGAGCTCTATAGCAGGCCACTTAAGATATACCACTTTAGTTAGTTGTCCCAATACCCTAGTCTATATAGGGTATCTTTATCCCATAAGACTCACACAGGCCCTTACCCCCTACCATCTTGCATCAAGGTTTTACCCTTCAAAACAGTACATAATGTGTTTCAGAAGCTTGAAGAACAGGCAACCATCTAGAGACGTACCAGCGCCATTTGGATCCCACTTCATGTTTGGACATTGGACCTCTTTAAGTGTTTAAAGGCTCTGGCATGGAGAAGCTGGTGTTGGATCTATGATGATCCCAAATGTTGAGCTATTTTATGAGTTGCTCAGTATCTCCAGGTTCCATAATCTCAAGTGACTGTATAAGACTGTGGATAGACTGTAGAAACATTACTCATACTCACAAATTCCAGGGCTCATGATAGTACTCACTCTCCAGTGTTCTGTATTGTTTAAAGATTTAGAATCACACTCTTGATATCAACCAAATGAGGTTGGGTTCCTCTTTTAAGTCTGGTTCCTCTCAAGGTTTCTTTCTCTTAACATATAAGGGCCTTGCCACAGTCGCCATGGCTGCTCTTCAGGGATAAATGCACATCGTTCACCTAAACTGTTCAATTCTGTAAAGCTGCTTTGAGACAATGTCTGTTGTGAAAAGCGCTATAGAAAAACTTGACTGGACTTGACACTATGCAGGCAGGAAAGCTTTTTTCATTTTCTTTTGCATTTTTTTTACACAAAGCATGAAAACTAATAGAGCGTCAATTCACATTAGCAGCTTTGGACATCTCAAAGTCCGGGACATGTTCCTGTTGCAGACGTTCTGAAAGTCGAAAGGAGCTGTGGAAACGAATGCGGATGAAACGTCTGAGAAAAAGACATGTGCTCAGGAAGCTGAGCAGATGGGCATGGGAGCCCAATTAAAAACCAAACATGTGGGAAAATATCGTGACACAGTGAGACGAGCAGCAAATCGCAAAACAAACAGTGAAGAAGATATTCAATTAGTTGGGGGATTAAAAAAAAAAAAAAGAAAGAAGGTGAGACGGGAAACATGGACTGATATAGATGTTGGGATTTATAAAGAGAAAAATCTTGGTGTATGGGTCATATGATTAAAACACTCATTATATACTAATAATTATAATTACACCAACAAACTAAGCTGTCTAGAAGAAAATATTTTGTAAAAAGTCTTCCTCTTTGTGATAATTGGGAGGTTCACCCTATAAGACATGGTGTAATTAAAAGTAATGTTTGGGTGTATCATATTGATATAGCAGTGATTATTTTCCTACTACAGCAAAACGATATATGTACATGAATATAGAAGTAAACATGAAAGTTATTAGTCTCATATTTGGTGATTCGGCTTACCTGTCCAGTGGAGGTGGAGTCACACATGGCCGTCGTGTACTGTCGGTCCAGCTCCGGAGCATTGTCGTTCTGGTCTAGCGTTTGTATGGCAACCAGCGCTCTGGAAACTTGGCTAGGGTTATCTGATGTAACAGAACAATGAAGTGGTATTTGGTTACTAGGCATTTAGTATCACGGATGTCTGTTACCTAATGGGTTAATGCGTTTTCTGCAAACCTATGATTAATTTCTTCATGTATACCTTTCAGCGAGTGGCAGGCCGTGCAATTTACACCTAAGCCTTCCTCAGTCAATCCACCTCTTAATAGCATCATTATGACACTACAACTATAGAAACCATCACTATTATACAGAAACTCAGAATAACAGCTGCATCATAGACAGTAATCTCATAGAGTAAGAATGAATGGCATTACTAAAGCAAAAAACCCAACAAACACAATTCAACAAGTCTTCTTTCACTGTAGCCACAGCTGCACCTCCCAAATACATCATCTCTAGCAGAAACATCGATATTAACCTCATAAAATGACCCTGGGTTTTTTATGCAAACCTCAACGACTGTTTTGAACTACTTTGCTCGACCTTTTCTTATAATGTCCCACCTTAAGTCTGTCATGTAAAAGTGAATATATCTGTGACCGAATCAATTTCTTCTTCTCAGTAAGCCATTGTTGAACGAAAAAACACCTACTTATTCCAATCAAATATATCTGAGCATGTGCAGTTTGCTACAGATGCAGTTTGAGGGCCCTGATTAGTGCACTCTCTGACCGTTCAATCAAAGGATGTGAAAATAGCCACATGATTGGGAGCCTTCCAGAGGGCCTCGGAGGGATTAAGTTGCAGTCTGATTGGTTAAAGAAACAGCTTATGCAACATGGAGTATATTTGCAATATGAGCTCATAGCTTCTGACTGCGAAGGCCAGACAGATACGGCATCTCACCTAATTTCAAATTACCCCCCTTGCCACTCATTAAAAGACCTAAAGGGAACTCCCAACTGACCATGGTGTATTCATCTTAGCTTGTCTACAGAATGATAGACATCTCAGGGAGGGCTCATCAAAGCTGAACGCATGGTCCTCTTTCTGGCCAATACTTTAATTCCATGGGTATCTTTGTTGCAGAGCTCTCTAGTTCTAGGCATGGTAGTCCAAGACAGGAATCTCAAAACCAACTTAAGAGCACTTTGCTTAGCTGTAGTTCACAGTATTTTGAAACTACTGTACTTCAAATTCACAGAGTTCCCTTATTCTCAGGACATTGGATTCATAGACAAATCCTTAGGTTTCAGGTGCTGACTGAAAAGACCATACAGATGCATTTGACTCCGCAGCATGTGATGTCTAAAATCTGATTGATAGAAACTCTGACCTAACCTTGTACTATGTGATGAATAGAATAGACTATTGGGAGTAATTGAATATATATATATATATATTCATGGACAAAAACGTAAGTCAGAGAATCGGATAGCAAAGGCCTTGCTGGCCTGCCATCACCTTGAGTTTATCCAAAGTCCATACTTTAAGGCCCCTGACACAATTGGTATAATGCACTGTTTTGGCTGGCTAGTGGACAATCAATAGGCCAGTTCAATCAGGCCGGGCATGTATGGTCACAAGGAGAGTCTGGTTGCTACACAGTTTGGCTGGAGTACTGCCAGAGTGTGACACTTTTACGAAAACAGACTTGAGGAGATCTTCGATCATTTCTTCCCTTCCAGATTATTGCTTGTCATATCAAATGACTAGCTCATGCCCTGTTGTCTTGGACAGTATGGCCCTGTCATATACTCAGACTTATTTGATTGATTCTGGGTCTAAGGAAGTGCTCCTCTGAAGATATCCTCATATTAACATTCAGTGCCAGACGTTCCAGTTTGAAATGGACAGTATTCACATTCTTACACACACACAAACACACACCTAGACTAACATTTTTATAGATTAAAGCATGCTGCAGCACATTACTGGAAATAGGTTCCTTCTGCCTGAAATAATAAATCCTCACTTTTTATAAGCAGACTTTGACAGATAAAAGAAGTGGATTCTGCTCTCATTTTTGCCCAACATTTATTTATTTATTTTGCATCAAATGAAATGAACACAAGTGGTATGTGAAAACCTGGAAAAATTCTTAAAAAACAATCAATCAATACTATGTAATAATCTCCTTTCCCCATGCCCTACAATTCTAATTAAAAATCGCTGTTGTAAATAAATCTCAAAAAGGGTAACCATTTTAAAATTCATCATTTACACATTATATGGTGTACATATTGCAGTTAGGGGACCACCACAGAGGACCACTTGCAGTCGCCTGCAAATAAAAAAAAAGTGTATTTTGCCGCCAGTTGACTTCATTTTGTTGATATGCAAATTCTGTGCACTGCACATCCAAACCGTGTGTCAGAGACGAAGGCTGGTTATTACCTCTTTGTGTGGCGATGATGGTGATATTGTGCCACTGCTCATGCTCGCGGTCCAGCTCCGTTGTTGTTGTGATAAGCCCAGTGTCTGGGGCGATCCGGAACAAAGCCTCCGGATCTGACTGTGGATCAATGGAGTATCTGAGAGAGATAGAGAGAGAGAGAGCAAATCAAACACTAAGGTGAGGTAGGAGCAAGACATGCAGGGGATGGTTGACAAACAGTGAAAGACATTTTAAAGACTTTTAGGAAACCAGTGAAATACATGTGCTAGATAAAAGTGCACTCAAAGAGGACCTATTGTCTGATTTGTTGCAGCAGCCTGGTGTGCAGATGTTTTCCAAAATTCAGTCAAGGCCAAAACTGAACATTGAAAGAAAGTGAGCCAAAAGTAATGAGCCATGCTCCATTAACACTGGATTTTTGCCAGTGGAAGACCTAAAGGGGATTCCTAGAGGGGACCTATAGGGGACTCCTAGAGGTCGACTGATTGAGCAGACTGATTTTTTCTATTTTTTTATTAATCACCATTGGCTAATTGTGCTGCAAATTAAGCCCATTATTTGCCTGCCGCATTTGACACACCAAACAGTGCGTGTTTGTACTCTTATACTAAAATATACTACATAACTCTCTCAAACCAGCAGGTGGCAGTAGTCTGTATTCGGCTTCCAAACAGGGAAACCGGAAGAGCTGGAACCGTGATTATATAAAGAGAACGGCGATCATTATTAACAGATTCGTGTAGCTTTTTTTAATCATGCCTGCTAAGTTGCAAAGACAAGGGCATGAATGACAACTGTCAAGAGTTCCCTCTTAACTCCATCGTTGTTTGCTTTTGCCAGTTTCATTTTTTTGTCGTGTGCTCATTCGCGAAGCTGAATATGCAATCACAGTTCTTTTTCTCACTGATGAGCGCCGCTGCTGATTTGACATGCAGAATCGTCTAAAAAACAGCTGATGCAATTCAAATACAGCCAATGGCGTGGAAGACACTGATGCCGACCGAGGAGGGATTAAGTTGCAGTCTGATTGGTTAAAGAAACAGCTTATGCAACATGGAGTATATTTGCAATATGAGCTCATAGCTTCTGACTGCGAAGGCCAGACAGATACAGCATCTCACCTAATTTCAAATTACGCCATAGACTGGCCCTTGCCAGTCATTAAAAGACCTAAAGGGAACTCCCAACTGACCATGGTGTATTCATCTTAGCTTGTCTACAGAATGATAGACATCTCAGGGAGGGCTCATCAAAGCTGAACGCATGGTCCTCTTTCTGGCCAATACTTTAATTCCATGGGTATCTTTGTTGCAGAGCTCTTTAGTTCTAGGCATGGTAGTCCAAGACAGGAATCTCAAAACCAACTTAAGAGCACCTTGCTTAGCTGTAGTTCACAGTATTTTGAAACTACTGTACTTCAAATTCACAGAGTTCCCTTATTCTCAGGACATTGGACAGTTCTTTTTCTCACTGATGAGCGCCGCTGCTGATTTGACATGCAGAATCGTCTAAAAAACAGCTGATGCAATTCAAATACAGCCAATGGCGTGGAAGACACTGATGCCGACCGATGCTCAAAAACCACCCAACATTGCACGACGGCCGACCAGCAGCTTGGTGTATGCGTGACACTTGGGCTTTAAGTGCTTATCCTTTGTTCTTAATCTAACCATATATATTACTGTATTGTTAACAATCCTTCAACCAGCTGTAGTTTAGGCTACAAGTTAGCATGGGTACCAAAACTTGCAAACAAGTGCACTGATTGGAAAGGCTTAAGTTTAATAAATGTTCAATTCAAGCAATTTTCTGTAGTAGATTTAATAGATTTTAGAGAGGCAGAGAGGTCTCTTTCAAAGCTGGAGACATGGCACTGTTTCTGGATAAAACTAAGTCAGTGGGTTTCTTGGTTGCAGACCTATCAAGTTCAAAATCTGTCATAAATGACCTGAGGGATGGAACCTGAAACGGTATCTTGAAATCAACTGAATAGCACCTTGCTTAGGAGTAGATCACGGTATTCCGGATCTCCAAAATCACAGAGGTCCCAAATCCTTTGCGACTAAGAACTACATCTGGTGTTGAACAGGGCATCCTGCATAAAGATGCTAAGCTCCAAAATGTCTCACTACATTGCTACACAATGTTAAGTCCTACCCAGGGGTGCAACTACACATTTGCTAAGTGGTACGCAAGATGATGGTTGGCGCCCCACTTCCCTTCCACAAAAAGAGCAGTAAATACCAGAATAAACACACTACAATCAATGGCGCCCAGCCCTGTGTGGCATTGCATATACCCAGTTTTTGTGCCTCTGGTCCTACTCTTGGTCAATCCTCTTACCTGATGTTGCTGCTGAGTCCTGTGTCTGGATCCACAGCACTAACACGGCCAACAGTGCATGCCGGGGGGCAGTTCTCCGAAACCTCCATGAGGTACCTGGTCCGGGAGAAACGTGGGGGCTCGTCTGCATCCAGTACAGCCACTCGAATGGAGGACCGGTCCTTAAAGGGCCCACGGCGCAGGAAACGTGGGTCGACAGTTGGGTTCATCACCTCCACCGAAAAAGAATATGAGCTCCGGCTTTCATAGTCGACAGCCTGCAAGAAAACAAAAACAAAATGGAATTGACTAATGTAACAAACAACATGCTCAGAGTTCTGACCAAAAAAATCAACCAGGATCACCCTAAATAAGGGCTTACTGTCATCACCGCTTATTAGTGTCAGGATGAGGCTAAATCTATTCTACGCTCTTTTCGCAATCTCTGATGCCTGGTCCTATTCTAGGACTTTGACACTTTGACAGTAGGAACAGGGGAATGAACTGCACTAGAGGCTATTTAGGAAACTATTTAATCGCCTGCAGGCAACGCCGAGCCTGGTTGTCCATTTCTGGATACTCCGATAATGTCTGGGAAACTGATTAGGTTCTGGGTGGCTAAGGTCTGAGGTGTTTTCTTTTATTTTTTACCTCAGACTAGTAAATTTCCTGAAAACATGTGATGGGTTTTGCTCCTCAACACCCTTTGGGAAGAATTATGAGGGTGAGCAGAGCACCTCCAACACCATATAGTGGGCCAACAAATCAGTTTTGCTCTATAGTACAAAGCGATAAGTGGGGTTTGGAAGGATGTTCATAAAAAAAAAAAAAAAGATAGCAAACACTGCATTACACATCGAAGACGGTTCTAGCATGATGAATCGCTAATATATTAGAACAGAAATAATCCATGGTTCGGTCTTTTACTTTAATCACAGCCAATTCTTTTCTCATCAGGTTAGAAAATAGAACTTAATCAAGCGCATCCTATTATTTTCCTGTTATCCAGATCTTTAGCTAGTTTGACATCTTTCAGCTACTTTAGTGGCAAGAGTGTAAAAAAAAAAACTTTACTGCTAAACAACTGTGCTGGCTCAGCACATTTCATGTTATTTCAAAAACAAAACTACTTAAGACATTGTGCTGGGCTTTATATGAAAAAAAAGAAAAAATAGAAGAAGGCTTTTGTGCCTACCATGTTTTCCCTCACAAATGGAATACAGTATATTGCAGCAGAGAAAGTGCTGACACAGTGCTTTACCACAGGTTAGATATATACAGCTCTAGGTATGCATTTGTTTTTTAACATGAGTATATATCGCCTTAATTATTATATTATTATTCATCTATAGTTTACCTATAAGGCACTGTTTTTGCATTTTTGCTGCTGCAATGTACAGAAATTTGCTGATTTTACATACACATATACATTATATATATA
>MU563656.1:2920081-2970519 GCA_024362625.1 Silurus asotus
TATATATATATATATCTTTTTAACTGCTTCTACAAATTCTATTTCATTTTACTTAATATGTACTTTAAAATGCCTATTTATTTATATATATTTTCTTACATTTATTTTTTTACTATAATTTTTACTCTGAGCAACTGCAACCAAACAATTTCCCTATAGGTATTGGGACACGTGGCTGCTCCAGACATTTATTTTTCAAAAGCAAACTCCAAGGCACACAATTGTATACGATGCCTATGGATGCTGTAGCATGAAATTGACCCATTTACCCTTCACTCAAACTAGGACACGCAAACATGTTCCAGTATGACAATGTTCCTGTGCACAAAGCTTGCTCACTGAAGATATGCTTTACATGGGTTCGAGTGGAAGATCTGCTATATTGAGCCCAGACCTCATCCCTATTCTCACCTTTGGGATGAATTGGAACGCTGACTGCAATCGCAGGCCTCCTCACCTCACCTACTTTACTAATTCTCTAAATTCATGCCATTTAAAGTTTAAAGATTCAAATGATGTCTATGCATAGTGTTTAAATTCATATATTCATATTCATTATTAGGATAGTGCGCATAATTGAACCATACCTGCTTTCTCTCTCATCATTATCATAAAAGCTGTGGACAAAGTAAAGCTTTTCTAATAGAATACCTGAGGAAATCTCTTTGAGCGCTTTGTGTGTGTGTGTGTGTGTGTGTGTGTGTGTGTGTGTGTGTCTGGGGGGTTGTCAACTAGTGCAAAGGTTGGATCTGAACTACATTGGTGAGTGCAAGTTCTATTGGCCACCACTCTGCCAACTTCCTTATACTAACTCCCAGGTTGCACTGTAGCACACACACACACACACACACACACACACACACACACAGTCCGAAGTCCCTGGGGTCCCCCATGGGTACTGTGTGTTTTGGCGGAACAGACGGAGGCACAGAGGGAAAATGAGCTGAATTAAACTGGCCTGACTGGACACAAACTTGGCAACTTGAATTTTTTTTCATGCTGTCAGCACACACACACACACACACACACACACACACACACACACACACACACACACACACACACACATGCTACAATCACATTCATGCACACAAGGTATGAATAAGAATGAATTTTCTGATTTTGCAAGATACAACCAGGCATTCCCACAATAACCTTTTCGGATCACATTAAATGAATTGATTGATAAAGTTATACATTTTATTAATTAAATAATTTGTACATAAATACAGATGTAAAAACTGACAACAACAAAAATCCTAATGCATGTGTTCATCCATATTAGAGCAGTTATTCATTTACCCCTTAGTTGCCTGGTCAGGTTCACTCTGGTTTAATGTATTAAAATAATAGGAAGGCACATGGGATTGAGAACAAAAAAACAAAAAAAAAAAACAAAAAAGACCATTTATGAACCCTGAATAAGCTGTCAGTTGTCACAGCAAAATTCTTTCTTCGGATATCCCAGCAATGTTATGAACTTGGGGGTCAGAGCATAGGGTGATACTGCACCCCTGGAGCACAGATGTTTATAGCCCCCAAAATGTGGCAGCTTGGCGATACCAATGGGCTTGAACTCCCAACCTTCCATTAAGTAACCCAGAGTCCTAACCACTAAGCTTCCACGTTTGTACATGCTTCATATCCCATTCTACAATTTAGTCTCCATTTGCTCATATGATAACCTCCATTCTTCAGGGAAGATGTTCCACTCCAGATTTTGTAGAGATGCCACATTCAGCCACAAGGG
The DNA here is from genome assembly GCA_024362625.1 of Silurus asotus. NCBI lineage: Eukaryota > Metazoa > Chordata > Actinopteri > Siluriformes > Siluridae > Silurus > Silurus asotus. The sequence goes on from MU563656.1 coordinate 2,921,832, forward strand.
CGTTAGTAAAGTCAGGTACTGATGAAGGTGAGGAGGCCTGGGGTTCAGTCAGCGTTCCAATTTATCCAGGGGAATTGGGTTGAGGTCGAAGCCCTACAGCAGACCACTCAAGATTTTGAGTGGTCTTTTAACTCATGTTAACAATATCTTCATGGAGCTAGTTCTGTGAACAGGTTTTGGGTCTCCTAGTTCAAGTAAAGGGTATAATGCTACCACCTCCATACTTTGTGGGAACAGTTTGGGAAAGAAACACATACGGCTGAAAAGATCAGGTTTCCCTTTAGATATTATGGTACACGCCTTACGCTAATTTACGTTTAGGTAATTGCAAAAACCATGTGCTACAATAACTCATGTGGTAAGATAGAGAGGGAGAGAGAGAGAGAGAGAGAGAAAGATTGAGAACGTTTAAACGGCGCTTAGCGGAACAAAACTAATTTAAACGCATTGCTAGTGAAAAATCCACAGTGTAGCAACAATCTGTTTGGGGAGGAGAGACGTCGCTTATGCTGTGAATGCACACTCATCACCTTCTTCCCTTCCCATACACCTCAGACTTCCTACTCCTCTATCTCTCTTTCTCTCTTTCTCAGTCTCCTTCTCCATTACTTTAACACAGCTAGAGAACACACTTATCACTCTCTCTCAAGTGTGTTTACACGTCGTCCTTCTATTTATCAGTCTCTTTCTCTCTCTCTCTCTCTCTCTCTCTCTCTCTCTGTCTCTCTCTGTCTCTCTCTGTCTCTCTTTCACTCAAACACTGCCTTACATTCCCTCCTGCCCTCACAAGTGTGTGAATGACTCTCCAGTGAAATGTAATTAATTAAGCACTTCGCAAACACTTTCATGACTTTCTGAGCTTGGAAAAAGCTCTTCCGCTCCCCCTATAGGCAGTCCTTGGGTTTGCGCTCTTTGTGGGTTGCGTTCCAAAATATCAACGGTAATGTCTGTATTCAAATTTCGAACAAAAATGCCAGAAAACCTTCTTGTAGTTTGACGAGAGTTCAGAGAGAATTTCTGTGGTAAGATCTGCATAAGAAATATGCATTAGATGCAGACCCTGACCAGGCAGGCACTAAGGATGAATGCTAGCTGTATGAATGCTAGCTATTTTCAGTTACTACCCTGCTTACCTATTCATCAGAGCTGGATGAAGTACAAATCAGAGATCATACTCAATTAAGGATGTCGTTTATGAACGATTCGTTCATTTTGAACGAGCCTTTAATGTGATTTAGAAGAACGATTCGTCTCAAAAGGTGATTCGTTCATTTTTTACTGGACGAGCAAAGCATCGCAATATTTCCCTACGTTATGTACAGAAAAAAGAATTGAGTAGTCTCTTAACTCTTTTAGTCCGAGTCTCCCATATACACTGTGCGGTGCATCACACAGAAAGCATGTGTCCTCTGGTCCGGGTCATTCGTTCTTTTGTCATGTGACGTGACTTGATGAATGTAATTAGAGGATTAAATGAATGAACTCAATTATTCAAAAAAGATTTATTCATTCGTTCAATCACTAAAATGTCCTGATCTTCCCAACACTATTTTCAATGGACTAGCATCACTAAAAAAAAGGGATCTATGAGAACTATATCTTAGTGATAGATGTGGTTCATTGTTCCATTCTCTTGTACATCAGACCTTTCTGAGGAAAGAGTTTTCGAATTACAAACACACACACACACACACACACACACACACACACACACACACACACACAGAGAACCCTAATTTCAAACACACTCTCACCAGAACCATTGGGTTACGCTTGTGCTTCTCTTGACAGGTAATTATTAAATGCAATTTTGTATTTGCTTCAAAGTGTCAAGGAGCTTGTTTTTCCAAAATGAAGTCGTGAAAAAAGTTATATGGACAAAATATATAATCAAAAGTTGGACACCTGACCAGAAGATGCATGTGTGCTTTTTCCCCCCCAGAACTTCCAATTCAGATAATGTAAAATCATATGTTTATTGAGCTTCGGGTAATAACAACATATATTTTGAAATCCAGGCGTCCCAATACTTTTGTCTGATATGTCAAAAAAAAGCTTTGGACACACCTCCTTGTAAGCCGTTATACAATAGAAATAACAGTCCGGTAACAGCCTACAAGATCTGCAGTTTTGGAGATGCTCTGACCCAGTTGCCTATCCATCACAACCTGGCCCTTGTCAAACCCCCTTAAATCCTTATGGTTGCCCATTTTTCCTGCTTCTAACACATAAATATTGAGGACATTTGCTTTTTGAACATCCCATTCCACATGTAGTCCCCATTTGCTCTTGAAATATTCTCCACTCTTCTGGGAAGATGTTCCACTAAATTTTTCAGTCACAAGGGTGTTAGTAAAGTCAGATACTGATGTAGCTGATAAGGCCTGGGGTTCAGTCAGCGTTTCAGCGTTCCAATTCAACCAGGGGAATATAGTTGAGGTCAAAGCGCTATAGCAGGCCACTCAAAATCTTTCAACTCATATTTTGGATAATCTATAAGGATGAGGATGTCTGGGGTGCAGCCAACATTCACATTCATCCTGAAGGTGTTTAATAGGGGGGAGGCCAGAGCTCTATAGCAGGAGATCTTCCACTCCAACCCATGGAAACCATATCTTCATCGCGCTGGCTTTGTGTCAAGCTGGAGCAAGTTTGGATCTCCGAGTTCAAGTGAAGGAAAAATTTACCATCTTATAAAGAGATTGTGGTAACAGTTCGGGGATGAACTACATCTTCTTCTTTTGGCTGCTTCCGTTAGGGGTCGCCACAGAGGATCATCCATCTCCATACTACACTGTCCTCTACATCTGCTTCGTTTAAAACCAACTACCTGCATGTCTTCCTTCACCACATCCATAAACCTCCTTTTTGGTCTTCCTTTTTTCCTCCTTCCTGGTGGCTCCATCCTCAGCATTCTCCTACCAATATACCCATGTCACTCCTCTGCAAATGTCCAAACCATCTCAATCGGGCCTCTCTCACTTTGTCCCCAAAACGTCCTACATGCGCTGTCCCTCTAATAAACTCGTTTCTAATCCTGTCCATCGTCGTCACTCCCAATGCAAACCTCAACACCTTCAGCTCTGCTTCCTCCAGCTGCACCTCCTGTCTTTACCTCACTGCCACTGTCTCTAAACCATACAACATCGCAGGGCTCACCACAGTCCTATTAACTTTCCATTTCACTTTTGCAGATACCCTACAATCACAAATCACTTCTGCTATCACTAATCTCCGCCAACTCCACCATGCCTGCACTCTTTTCTTCACTTCTCTAACACACTCTCCATTATTTTGCTCTGTTGACCCCAGGTACCTGAACTGCTCCACCTTCTCCACCTCTTCTCCCTGCAACCGCACCGGTCCACTGCCCTCCCTCTTATTCATACACATTGGGATGAACCACATGTGGTTGGAAAATTCAGGTGTATCGTTTGTTTGTGCCTTCTGCAAGTCTAATACCTGAGAGCCATGCTGTTTTCACCTTGCATTCCAGTCTGGAAAACATTTTCGCTCTCCGTCCTACACCCTCCCATCGCCTGCCTCTGATCTTTCTTTCGTTTTTTCCTCTTACTCTCTCTCTCTCACTTTCTGAAAAGATTAGTACAATCTCTCTTCACACTGCAAAAGCAAACACCCCTAATCCTGCCAGGGCTGCAGGTTTATGGCCTCGGATTAGCCACTCCTTTACAAACAGGGGGCACGCTGAAGGAGAAACCGTCGATCATTGTTCCATGTAGTCCTTCAAAAAAATGTTTTTTCTGCTCGTTTTCTTTTAATCGTATCGAAGCAAGCATGCATTTCGGCCATCGCATAACCCCATGGCATTTCCACAATTCCGCAAATTTGAATGGGATGACATCATATAGACCAAGAAAATGTTGGGCAGCTGACAATTTATTCCTCATTTGCTCTTATAGTAAACTCCAGTCTTCTGAGAAGATGTTCCACTAGATTTTAGTGTGTGCTTGTAGAGTGTTCCAATTCATGCCAAGTGTTCAATAAGGTTGAGGACAAAACTCTATATGGTAGCAGGAGACCTTCAACATCTCCCAAACCCGTGTCAACTATATCTTCATGGAGCTGACTTTGTGCATTGGGGTACACTGGTGCATTGTCATGCTGGAACAGGTTTGGGTCCCCTAGCATCCTTTAAAATTGCCAAAACCCGTTTGTCCATAATGTGTATGAATGGACTTTCCTATGTGTAAATACTTAGTTGAAAAACAATAATTGAAACATTTGAACAATTACATTTTGAGATAAAGTCTGCTTATGATAGCACACTCAAGCACATACTGTAAATTGTTGGGAAGGACAAACACGTATAAGTTTGAACCAGGATTTTGGGAACACTCTAGTTCACCTGTCTCCACTAGGGGGCAGTCTAACGAAGCTCAGAAAGAAAAATGAAAAGCAGGTTAAATATCCCAAATTTGACAAGTTGGTGTGTGTGGAGTTCGATGACAGCCCTCATGCTATACACTATACAGAGACACAGATGTGGGCATACATCTGGAGTTGAAAGTGTTTATTTGCTGAATGCAAGAGCGCTTTTTGTACGGGTGCTGCAACCAACAATCCCGCACCCCTCCACACACATACACACACACACACTGACTCAGACGTCTTGCAATCAGCATTTAATCAGAGAAACATACCACCCATAGACACCCAATTATACACACAGAACGGAGATACACACCTACAATTACACACACACTCTGTATAATTACGATTCTTCTCGTTGTGTTCATAGCGTTAGGAACAATGCGGGAAACACTCATAATTTGAACGTTTATTTCTTTGTTTGTTTGTTTATTTGTTTTATTATCATAAGGCTGTCTTTCCCACGTGACCCCTGAAGGTCATCTCAACTGTTCCGCAGAGTTAATGGAGCGGGTCTCAAACTCAAATAAATAGGGCTTAGAGTTCAAATATAAATACTTGCCTGAGAGAGAAAGCGATAGATAGATAGATAGAGAGAGAGAGGGAGAGAGGGAGCGAGAGATGACTGAACGCTTTATTCGAGCACTGAGAGCCAAGATTTACATGGAGGTCGCATCTGCACAGCTAGTAGATAGCACAGCGTTAATATCCCCAGCCTCCCTGGCAACAGCTTTACCACACACACACACAAACGCACAACCTGCTCTATCTATCCCTCGTTCATCCTTTCTTTCGTATCTCTCCTGGCTATTTTGATGCGAGTGTCCGTTTTTTTTTTCCCGAAGTAATTAACAGAACTAATTAAATGTAAACAGAGTTCAATAAGATAATTACAAATTAAATTCCAATACAGCATCTATGGTCAGGGTAGAAATAAAGGGTGTGTGGTGTGTTAGGTGTGTGTGTGTGTATGTTGAGTGTGTATATTCAAGGTTAGGAATATCTGAAGGTTTGGACATTATGGGTAAAAAAAAAAAAAAAAAACAAAGAGACAAAATGATCCATAAGACTTTAAAATGAAATTTCTTTCAATGATAAATGCTCCACTCTCCAGCTCTCCCTCTCTCTTGTTCTCTCTCTCGCATCACATTTCTCTCAATCTCTTTCTCTTAATTTCTCCTTCTCTGTTCTTTAGTCTGTCTCTCATTTTTTGACCCTTCCATCTTTCTTGATGTTTATGTCTGTCCCTGATACCTATGGTTTAGGTGGTAGGTGGGGTTAAGGTGGGTCACGGTTTATGGGGTAGGTTGGGTTGGGGTTATAGCGGTAGGTGGGTTAGGGAGAGTCAGGGTTTATGATGGTAGGTGGGGTTATTTTGGGTTGGAGTTATAGGGGTAGGTGGGGTTAGGGTGATTCAGGGTTTATGATGGTAGGTGGGATTATTTTGGGTTGGGGTTATAGGGGTTGGTGTGGTTAGGGTGAGTCAGGGTTTATGATGGTAGGTGGGGTTATGGTGGGTTTGTGTTATAGGGGTAGGTGAGGTTAGGTTTGGTGGGTGTTTATGACAGTAGGTGGGGTTATTTTGGGTTGGGGTTATAGGAGTAGGTGGGGCTAGGGGTAAATCAGGCTTTATAATGGTAGGTGGGGTTTGGGTGCTTATAGTTGTAGGTGATTTTACGGTATGTTGGTGGGCTGTGTATGGGGCAGGTGGGGGTAGGTTGGTTTAGTGTTTACTGGGTAGGTGGGGTTAGGGTGAGTTGGTGGTTATTGTGGTAGGTGGATATAGGGTAAGTTGGTGTTTATAATTGTATGTGGGGTAAGAGTAAGTAGGTGTTCATGTTAAAAGGTGGGGCTTGGGTGGGCGTTTATAGTGTGAGGTGGGGTTAGGGTGGGTCAGGGTTTTATGGTGCTAGGTAGGGTTAGGGAATTTGGTGTTTATGGGGGTACGTGGGGACAGTGTAAATTTGGGTTAAGGTGAGTTGGTGTGTATGGTGGAAGGTCTGGTTAGGGTTGGTCGGGGTTTATGGTGGTTGGTAATGTTAGGTCAGGTCATGTTTATGGTGATAGGTGGGGGTAGGGTGGGTGTTTATAAAGATCAGTGGGGTTAGGGTAAGTTGTTTATGGTTGTTTCTGGTGTTAAAGTTGGTTGGTGGAGTCAGAATGAATGGGTATTTATGGTAGAACATGGAGACATAGTGGGTCAGTGGTTATGGAAGTAGGCAGAGTGAGGGGTGGTTGGTGGTTATGGTGATAGATGGGGTTTAGTGTGAGTTAGTGTTTGTGGTAGTAGGTGGTGTTAGTTCGGGCTGGTGGTTATGGTGGTAGATAAAGTTAGATTGGCTTGATTAAGGTAGTAGGTGGGGTTAAAGTGGGGGTGGTGTATATCGTGGTAGGTAAGGTTGGCGTTTCTGTTTATAGGCGATTTAAATTGCTCGCTGGGGGTGTTGGAGGAAAGTCAGGCATTTTGACCTTTCTACCATCTTTAATACCTTTCAATTTTTCCTTTAATCTTTCTTTTTATCCTCCCAGTTCCCCCCACTCTGTCTCTTTTTGTCAATTTCTTTATCTCTTTCTGTCTGTATCACTCTATTGCTCTTTTAGTCTCGACCCTCTGTGTGCATCGCTCTATTTCTCCCTCAGTCACTCGCTCTTTCCTATTCTCTCTATCTCGCTCTGCTCGTTTGGAAGGCAGACAAGAGGGTCCAGAGGACACCTCAAAAGGACCCCAGCTCTCATACTCAGCTGTTTCGGTGGTGGCAAATACGCAGTCGGAATTTGGGGCAAATTTAGACTTTATAAATGAAAAAAATGGGCATCTTTCTTGTTTTCTTTTTTTTTTCTTGTTGGATCATCTTCAAATCCTCTTTCAACCTCTAAAAGCCTCATTTTCACTTCCTCCCACGATGCTCTCCACTCATCGCTCTCTTTATACATTCTTTGCACCTTTCTCTCCCCCTCTCTCTCTTTCTCTTTCACACTCTCTCTTTTTTTCACTCTCTCCGTCTCTTATTTTTAGTATCGCTGTGCTGTAGAGCTGGATTCTGAAAGTCAGAGCTGTGGACACACACAAAAAAAAAGGAAAAATAGGCCAGTCTGGCCTTTCGTTTTTTTCTTTTTTTTGTGTGTGGTTTTTTTTTCAAGATGAAATGACTCAGTAGTTTAAATTTTTTTATCAGGGTATACAGATAAAATGCAAATCCAAGAAGAGACCAGTTCCTCTGTTTATCCATAATTTCACCAGCTTGTCTGCTTGGCTGTTAAGCCACAGAAGAATTTACTTCTCTCCACACAGCAAGGCAACACTCATCCCTTGTTGTGTGTCTCTCATTCTGTCCTTCTCTTTTCCCTCTTTTACTTTTGGGTTATGAATTATTTGGGGCTCGGGACACAATAGCGATGTGAAATTCAATCCGCTGCTCCTGATGAATAAATAAGCCACTGATTCCTTCAAAGTTCACAGAGATACCAAGATTTCTGCTTTGTTTGACCTTAGAGTGTAGTTGCTGAGGGGTTTACCTTTATGCCATTCGGCAGATGTTTTTATGGGGTTGAGGGCCTTGCTCAGGGGCCCTGGAACGGCAGCTTGGTGAGGCTGGGATTTGAAATTACAATCTTTGGAAAATCCACAGTCCAATGTCTTAACCGCTAAGCTACCACGTGGGGTTTTCAGTTGGGGGAATCAAAATTCAAGTTGTAACCAGGAAATACCGCATTGTCCCAAATATAAGATGGCCCTGATTATAAGATTTACCCCCTTCAAAGTGTACCTTTTGAAAAATGCTTTCTGAAGACCAAAATTCTTTTGGCTGCATTCAAATTCATATTTCACCCTCAATCTAGATTTAATAACAATTGTGCTGTAACTAACTGTCCATCTCATTGTGAAAAAACATGCCCATACCCATGCCTGGAAAATCCAATCGCAGTGCAGACTTACCACAGGACACACTTGGTAAGCTTTTCTTTGACTACCAGTATTAGCATTTTTTAGACTTCTTTTTGGGCTCACCATCTCCTGACATTACATTCTGACACGTCGTATATCTTGGCTGCTTGACAGTTGTTGGATGACTCGGCTGCATTAATCACCATGATTTTATCGTTGTAAGTGGGGTAACATTTACATTCACATTTATGGCATTTGGCGGACGCCCTTATCCAGGGCCGCTTACAAACGAACAGTTGAGGGTTAAGGGCCTTGCTCAAGGGCATCATAGTATAAGTTTGCTAGGATTTGAACTTTTGTGACCTTTCTCATCTAGAGCCTAATGCCTTAACCACTTAGCTACCACCTTTGGGTGGGTTATTCTGGTGGTAGGTGGGGTTGGAGTGAGTGGGTGATTCTGGTGATAGGTGGGGTTGGAGTGGGTGGGTTATTAAGGTGGTTGGTGGGGGTTAAACAGAATGAGTTGGTGTTAAGGTGGTAGTTGTGGTTATAGTGGGTGAGTGGTTAAGGTGATAAGTGGGGTTAGAGTGGTTTGATGGTTAAGGTAAAAAGTGTGGTTAGAGTAGTAGTTAGAATGAGTGGGTGGATAAGGTGGTAAGTGAGGTTAGATAGAATAAGTGAGTGGTTAGGGTGGTAGGTGGGGTTAAATAGGATGGGTAGTTGGTTTAGATGGTAGCTGGGGTTAGATAGAATTAGTGGGTGGTAAAGGTGGTGGTTGGAGTTAGGTAGAATAGGTGGGTGGTTAATCTGGTTAGTGGGGTTAAATAGAACTAGTGGGTGGTTAAGGGGGTGGATAGGGTTAGATAGAATGAGTAGGTGATTAATGTGGTAGGTAGGGGTTTTTAATCAGTTTCATCTCTAAAAAAAAAAACTTTTTTTTTTTCTTTCTATGTGTCCATTCAATATCCGACCTTTCTATATATAGAACCAGTAAATATAACTTTATGTTCATGTGCACCTGTGGACAAGTTCCATCCGTCTAGTTCAGATGAGAAACGGTCATAGCCAAAACATTGCCTAGAGCATACGATTACTACCCTATATGACTGATTTGTTTTGAAAATGTCCTCGAGATGAATTGGGTTATAAATGTGTGAAGCCGTATTAGCCGTGAACATTACAAGCTAACTGTACTAGCTAGACAACCCTCCTCAAAAACAACAATGATCTTGATGTTCCTTGTAATGTTTCCAAGCGCTTCACATAAAAAAATACCACTTTCTGGTATCCTTTCTACAAAATCAAAGTGGAATGAATGCCACACGATTTGTCTGAGGAAACGTTTAAGCTGAATGTGTGGATTTGTTGCTCGACTGTATTATAACCTATTTGCATAAACTTGTGATGCACGGCTTTAATGACTTTAATGAGGCGCATGACAAGCCTTTGCGAAGAGGAACAAAAACAGGAGCGCAAAAATGATGGAATGAATTATGACAGCACACAAAACAGGTGAACACATTAGGGTAATTAGGCATCGTCATAAAAGGAGAAGTGAAAAGACAGCACCAAAACAAAGCATGTCACAAACAAAAAGGGAATGTGAAACAAAACAAAACGAAAAGCAGAATTTAAAACATCTATCAATTAAAGGTATTTCCGGGTTTGATTGCCGGTCAGGAAACCAACCCCAGCCATTGGGGTTGCACAAGCCAGTGCACTCTTAGTGCCGGTCTCAAGCCCGGATAAGGAAATGGTTGCGTTAGGAAGTGCATCCAGCATAAAAACATGTGCCAAATCGAGCATGCAGATGATCCGCTGTGGCGACCCCTAATGGGAGAAGCCGAAAGAAGGTTTTTATCATTTAAAGGTATTGGGACACCGGACCTTTCCAGGCGTATGTGGTTCTTCCCCAAACTGTTACCACAAACAACTGAATAGGATGCCTTTAAATGCGGAGGGGTTACATTTTCCGTTCACTTAAACTAGCAGACCAAAGTCTGTTCCAGCATGACAATGCTCCTGTGCACAAAGCGAAAAGCCATGAAGATATGGTATACATTAGTTCAGCCTTTAGTTCTCATTCAATTTCCATTAAACTAATCACTAAGCTCAGTGATCTGGTTAGCTGCACATCTACATGCATGGATATTAAACTTTCTCACCAGCAGACATCAGTCTATTAGGTTGGGCAATCACATGTCCACAACCCCCAATCTGAACACTGGCATACCACAGGGCTGTGTTCTGAGCCCACTAATTTACTGTACTCTTTGGGCTTTTATATTTATTTGCTGTACATATATTTGTCTATCATCATCTACATGGGCTGGAGTGCAAGATCTTAAGGGGCCTGCTATAGAGCTCTGACCTCAACCTTATTAAACATTGCAATAAATTGCAACGCCAAATGTCACCCCAGGCCTCCTCACCTCACCTACAGTAAATCAGTACCTGACTTTACTTATTCTCTTGTGGCTGAATAATCAAAGCACGCTCTAAAATCTAGTAAGATTGAGGCTTATCATAAAAGGAAATATTATGGTCAGGTATCAATCTCTAAGTACAAAACTTGCGTAAAATGTTCCTTACACAAATTATTATTGTTGGGTTTTTTTCCCAGGTTTTAGAAACACCGATTTCCATGTGAAACACCGATGCATATGCTGATGAATACCAATTTTCCTTAAATTACCAGCCGCTTGCCCGGCACAGCTTATTTGCTTTGGGCAACACCCACAAAATTCCGTAAAAAGAAAAAGCTCGCTGCGCCAAAATGAGTAAAAAGCAAAAAACAAAAATAAAATACTTCTGCAGAGGCAGGAGCGGAAGGTATTTAGATCCACGTCTACGCCAATAAATATTTAACCAATATTTATTATTCAACAGTGTGACAGCTCCTGAAAAGAGTCAAATCGAAAGACAATTTACAGCAAAGGTGAAGTACACACTATGGAAAAAAATTTCAGGAAACCTTTTCTGGCCATATGTGTTTGTTCTCCATCCTGTACACAATTGTATAATTGAAAATAGAATGTGGTAAAATTAAATTTTCCATTTACTTGAACTAGACCCAAACCTGTTCCAGGAAGGCAAGGATACAAACCCAATGAGATGGTATGAGGTGGAAACCTTGAGAGGAACCAGACTCAAAAGAGAACCATCCTGAACTGCACTTGTGCACAAAGCCAACTCCATAACTTATGGTTTTCATGGGTTGAGAGATGTTGAAGATCTGCTCAAAAGATGAGCTCGACTCCATTAAAAACCTTTAGATGAATGAGATGTTCACAAACCTAATACTCAGGTGTCCACAAACTTTTGTTTAAACACTGAACGATCTCCTTCAACAAGTAGAATATTCATAGGCGTGATGTTTTGGTAGATGTACACGCGTAAAACATGACACATCATTCCTAAATCATACTCGATCTTCTGTTGCCATCTTTGATGCCAGTGCCTGACCCACACCCTCCAACATGGACACACTCACTCACACACCACTCACTCACACACATGCCCGATTTTCTCACAGATTGTGAAAGAGCTGATTCAACTGCTATGACTCACGCTAAACACTGCACTCATTCGCTAAACTAACTTTTCTTTTTGAGATTTCCTTTTTTCTATACACATGGCTCATTTTTATCATGACACCTGGCACAGCAAGCAGATGACCTGTTCCTTCTACCTGCTGCGTGATGTACTTTTTGACCGCAACACTACATATGAAGCTAATTTTTGCTCTCTCACTGAATTACACACATATATTGAATATCTTACTTTGGTCAGGGTAATGATAGCCTCTTGGTTGACTCCGGTAATGCTGAAGGTGTCTCCTGACTCCCCCTCTAAGATGGTATATTCCAGCTTGGCGTTCTCTCCCAGGTCAGCGTCTGTTGCTGAGATCCGGCCCACCTCCGCCCCCGGTGCCGCCAACTCCGACACTGAGAACAACCAGGAGCCTGAACAATAGGAGGAGATGAAAAATTTTAAGCTAGAAACGAGAAGAGACATTATAAGAGATCAGTATTTATTTTATATTGTATATATATATATATAAATACACAGAGCTGCCGATTAGCATAAAGGTTACTCAGAAGGTGTGCGATCGCTGAGAGTAGCCCATCTGTTATTGTCCATCACTAAGCAGGAAACACTACAGGACCACATCTGAGGAGATATTATGGGATGTCGACTAGAGAATGCAGAATTTCAGGACTAAAGCAGGACAGGAAAAGAATTAGCGATGCAAACTTTGTACATTTAGCACAACGTTGAACCTATTAGCCATATATGAATAGAAAACTATGCGTATTGTTGTCTCTTTTTTTACATTGTTGAAACCCGCTGACACTGGAGACTCCTTCTGTAAAATTTAGCAAAAAAACATATTCTTACTTTAAAAAACTTTATTTTTTTAACCCCCTTAGTGTGCGATAGGCGGCCACTCAGTTTGCTTACGCCTAGACACGGTGCTGTTTAGCAGAAGCATCGATATTAAGATAGTAGTTTGCCAACCACGGAAACCGAGAGATCACAGTTTTCCTGGGGATCTGAAATTAAGGCAAATTGGGTGGTTTTGTACAAATTCTACAGGGAAAATAGACAAAAAGACAAATGGTTAAGTTTTGTTAAGCTAAACATTTGTTTTGAACTGTTGTTTCCTTACGATTTCCAGCTTTTCTTGAGAAATCCATCTTATAAATATGTGTATCTGTGACCAAAATCCAATTCTTTTACTCGGTAAGCTAATAAATCCACACGAATATATTTGAGCTTGTGCAGTTTGCTACAGATGCGATTTGCCAGCTCAGAATAGTGTGCGCTGTTTGACCATTCAAATATGTGTTTAGACCCCATCATAGCACAGAAACTGCCCTAGTTAAAATAACTAATGACCTGTTTTTAGCTTCAGACCAAGGCTTCATCTCGCTGTTGGTTTTACTAGATCTTAGTGCTGCATTTGACACTATAGATCATGATCTCCTCCTAGATGACCATTCAATCAAAAAAAAAATTTCGACATTGTTGTACGCCTGCTAGATGGCCCCGGTTTCACCAACTCGAAATCTTATTGGTTAAGGCAACAGCCTTCAAGCTACAGGTACATTACGATATACAGTAGGTGCCTCCACTATTGAGTCTAAATGCCTTAAGGCACATTGCTTTGGCAATTTGTGATTGCTGAAATCTGATTGGATAGAAACTTTAATATGAACATTAACTCCTAGAAGCAGCTCAACCGAAAGAGAAGCTATGAAATGAAGAGAATCGACTATTGGGAATCATTTAAATACAGTTTTAATAGACAAAAATAGATTGTTTACTGATTGACTGTAGCAAAGTGCTTGTTTAAGTTGTAAAACTGATTGAGGATTACACAAACTCATGGGACTTTAAACAATGGGCATAATGATAAGGGCATTATGGTATATCCTATGTGTAGCAATAAAGTGCTCTTCCAATAAAACTTTGCACCAGAGACTGGGGTACAATCTTGGAAGAGAATTGTGGTCATTTTCTAAACTCATAAACCCTTTGTCCTCTCCTAAAACAGTTGTCCAAAAAAAAAAACTTTGCTTGGGAGCAATCATACTGTCTACTTTGTACTGATTCAAATCTCCCAGTGCTATATTGAAGGCATCTGGATAGTTTATAGCTCTTGGTGTCCATGATGATAGCGACCGATCCTGCTGCTTTACTGCTAGGAAGAACATAAAAAAAAAACAAGCAACAGAATGCAGCTTCATACAGCAGACGAAACTGCTTTGGCGTCCTGCTCGGACTTTCAACATTACTATCTTATATCCTCAGCCTAATAGTATAGGGTCTGTACCAGTGTTTATTGATTCGCACCCGAATCCTAAACTGGTGTTTTTGTCAGCTAATCAGGACTTTAATTTCACAAACAGTCTGGAATGGGAAGCCTTTATTTTTCCAAACGCACAAAGAGTGTACCGTGTTGTTGTTGTTGTTAATCGGGCGTAGGTTGGAAGGATTATAGATGGAAGTGGGGGGGTGTCCTGTGTACTTTCGCCATAGGCGTCCTTCTATTCCGCCCTCGTACCCGGTTTCTTCGCATTGCATCCGGTGCTTGGGTGTACAAGCAATGAAATCAGACGGTTGTTTGGATTCCGAGGAAGCACAGAAGGTCGGAAAAGCTTAACTGTGTCTTCTTGTTGGCATGGTATAGCATGATCTCCTCGGATATGGTTTGCTGTTAAAAATTATTTACGGAATCGTTTGTAGCTTAGCAAAACCATAAATCTCCTTAAGACTAGTGAAAGCTTTCCTTTTTTACAAATAGCTGCATGAAATATATTTCAGTCAAGCTCTCCTGATAGAGCACGTCTGACAGGCACGACCTGCCAGACAAAGACCTGGGGCAGACCTGAACCAGCTGGAGAGATTATATCCATCCCCCAGGAAGAAGAATCAGTAGCTGGTGATCCAAAAGTCTGGGTTGACCTTCTCAGCCTGTTTCCACCAAGACCCCCACCCACAACCAAGAAAAAGCAGAAGGAAGGTAAATGAATGTTTGAAGTAGCCACACAACACATCAACAGTTTAAACAACAATTAAGAGAACAGATGCACAGGCATGGTTCCCAGCTGAGCGAGTGGAATTCCAATGTGCTGCTTCTACACATGACAATGCTAGTGTGTGTGGACTAACACAATACAAGCAGCATTGCTGTGATGGGTTTAACACCTCAATATCACTAGTAGAATACATATGTGCACCTCAAAGGGTAGTCTTTTCTGAATTTGGTTGCCTCTATTTCCACAAAATAAAAACATTTATTATTTACACCTCAGGATAGAACACTGACCAAAGTCACAAATTCTTCATATCTGGCAACCAATCCCTGATGCAAAAAATATTTGTGCTCAAGCAGTTTTGATAGATTTATGGTTCCTCTGGTTGAGATCTCAGTCCGATACACACCTTTAGAAACACAGTCTACCATAAAAATCCAATTAATAATAGTGCAAAAAAAAGTCTATAGGCAGAAACTATACAGGACATTTGCAGTACCTTTTTTGGAAGATGTTTTGTAAGCTGTTTCCACCATTATATCTCATGGTCCTGTAACCCTTTACCACTGATGTTTAATTGATCCAGCTTTGAAGCACACCTCCCTGCAAGAAACTAGTCTCCCCACTAAAAACAACGGACCAATATCTGTGTAATAAAGGGAGTGCTCTAAAGGCAGATGCTAATCCAAAACTTTGTCTTGGATGTGCCTGGGACTGCAGAGATGTTCATAGCCAAAAACAAAGTAAGAAGCTTACCTAATCCTTCTTAATTTGTGCCTAAACGTCCAGACTTATATTACCATGTGCCAAATTTTAAATTGATGTACAGCTTTTGTGTAAGACTTTGTTTAAGATAAAACAATCGGACAGCTTCTGGCCAATCGGAATCAAGACTTAGGTAGAACCGTGCTATCAGGTATGATGCAGTAGCAACTTTATTGAATGTTTTTATTGTTAAGTAAAACGTGATTTAAGACTGCATGTTGAATAAAATGTCTGGTTCCTGATTTATTTAAAAAATACTTGGAAAAAACCCTTGTCTAAGAACTTAGTTGGGGAGCCATGACACTGTCCTGCATATACCCTGTTATAAACTGTCATAAAAACCTCCCAGTGCAATAGTACAGGTATTTGGGTGGTTTTAATAATTGCTAGTGATGTCCATTCTTTATTTCCCATTGTCCTGGGATGAGCTGAGGACAGTTCCTGTGTACAATTCAGCAGAACCAAGCGATTTTCCACCACTTTGTCCACCAGCCAAATAATATCTGTTGGTCCAGTAACCATTTTATGTTTATTGACATCCTATCGATCCAAGAGAAGCATTTTACTGGCCATTTTAAACATAACCAGGAGCACAGGACAGTTTTAGGTACAAGTCTATAGTACATAGGTAAGATTATATATTTACAGTATTTGGCAGATGCTCTTAAACAGAGAGACTTACAAGTTGAAGTGCCTTGTTTAAAGGCTTAGCAGCGGCAGCTCAGCGGTCATTACATGTGAACTTATGACCGTCTGATCAGTAGCTACCGCTACTCCATAAGTATTATACACCGACCTTGCATAATATTATGAAATTATAACATTATGCCTGGTGAAGTAATTAACACTGATTATCTCTTCATCATGGCACATGATAGTGGGTGGGATATATATTGAGGAAGCAACTGAACATTTGAGCGTGTTTGACAAGGGACAAAATGGTGGTCAGTACCTATTAAAAGGAAGCAACAGTGGTGAACCGGTCAAGGGGTCATGGGTTGCAATGGGTCACTGATGCAGGTGGGGCAACAATGCTTGATGGGTCGGGACTGTTTTGGCTGCAAAAGGGGGACTAACCCAATATTAGGCAGGTGGTCATAGTCATGCCTGGTCAGTGTATATATTGCATTATATATCATGTAGTCCGCTAATTAAATACAATCTGGTGGTTGTGTATCCCAGTGGTCCGCAACCTTTTTTGCGCCACTGACCAGTTTAATGTCCGACATTATTTTCACGGACGGGCCTTTAAGGTGTGACTACTAAAACTAGAATTTTCTAAATATAATAATAAGCGTCAATCCCAGAAAATTGATTTGGGCTATTCATGCAGGTCCATCCCCCATAGCCTAAAATGAGGCATAGGTTCGGATCAGACACTGGCTACCCATTAGTAGCAGGAGGATTAAAGATGGGTGCAAAATGTATGAAAAGCAGCAAGTGTGTAATTTTTCTTTATGGGATCAATAAATTGTTCTCAACATAAAGACTATTAAATGTTTTAAAACTTCAGCAATTCTGCATCAATAGAGGCCGCTTAGCATCGATGCTGTGCTGCAAATAAGAAAACATACTTCATTCAGCTTCCAAATAATATCGCTTGCTCCTGAGATTTCTTTTCCAATGACTGACAGGGTGACTATCAACATGCGTTCGAGTCTGTGACTGCTTACTTTGCTACTTAGTTGGTTTGACAAAATAATGTTAACGATGGGCATTACAAGGTAGGTGACTGGGAGGTCTGTGTACACTCTGAGCCACCGCTTCAAGCAAATGGCGCCGCATCTCATTTCAATCTTCTTCAGGTCCCTAACAAGCCCAGCTGTCAGGCTCGCAGGATTGACAGTTTGACGCACCGTATTACTTTCTCAGCGCTACCACGGCACAACAGTGACCTTCTCTTCTTAGGGCCTGCATTAAATCAGCACATTAGCTCAGCAATGCTGACTCACTGCTACGGGACTCAGTGCTCGAAGGCTGCCTAATTGTAGCTTGCTGCATGCCATTTGCCACAGGTACATCTTACATCTTAAGTCTTTGCTTCCTCAGAGGCTCGAACGAGGTGCGGTGGAATAGACGCAACAGCGTACACATCAAGGCAAGGGACACGAACGAATTCAGTTCATCCTTTCTTTGCAGAACCGTAGAGTCTGGACAATATTAACAATATCGTGCGGCAAATTCGTGCAAATACAAGTCCGGGAAGAAAAAAAAAGCGACGGTCTGGCATCAAAGGCGAATTCAAAGCTGCTCGGTGCGCCTTCGGTACAAACAGCTCCGGATGGCAGGAATCTATGAATATTAGACGTCCTCTCATATCCAGATGGCTTCATGTTAGGCTTTGTCTGATACCGATTTACAAAGCTGTCACTCTGTGAACCGGCCAATTTCAGTGGGCAGAAGAAAAAAAAGAAAAAGCACCAGTGGGCTTGTTATGAGTGCTTGCTAGAGATAGGGACTTGATTTGAAACTGGAAAGCCAATATGGTGCATGCAGGTGGGCAATTCCTTTGGAAAATAAATGGGAGATGGCAATGACACGACACACACACACACACACACACACACACACACACACACACACACACACACACACAAACACATGTAAGCAATGTAAAGAATACAATAGAAACAGCTTTACTGGCCAAGAAATTGGTTTCCGGCTTACAGGTGCTTCTAGTACTCCCAATGAATCAAAAACCCAATTGGGAACAACATAAAAAAAAACCTGATTATTTCAACAAAATAAAGTAGGCAATAATAAAACCAATCCACATAAGGAATGAAAAATGTTAGGTGAATTTGATATTTAAATGATTCCCACCCATGTTGGGGGGGGGGGCTGTTTCTAGCTAAATTTGCTAAACCACAGATTAACCTTTATTTCTTTTTGGTTTATTCATGTTCTAAATAAATTCCACATTATATATACACAAGTAAGACTATAGCACCTCTAAACCATTAACCTTGCATTGGCTGTCTGCCTGGAAAGATCACATTATACTGTAAAAGGAATCATTTTAACCAACTAGGCAGTAAAAACAATCTGCATAAAGATGGTTAAAACCTTGGCAGCTAAGTGCAAGAGTTTAAATCTCTAGCAAATAGTAATTTAAGCATTGACACAGAGACTGATCGTTTCTTATTATGTTGAAGTCGTAATTCTTTAATGTTTTGTAGATCCGCAATTTATTACTACCGTGTTTTTCGGACTATAAGCCGCTACTTTTCTCCCACGCTTTGAACCCAACAACGAAGAGACTTATTTATTCTGGGTTTTTCCCGGTTTCAAACTCCAAGCCAAAAAACTGAACCCCATAACATTAGACCAATGAAATTTCCGAACGGAAACGAAAAAAAAATGCACTTAGCCTGTGTTCTGAGCTGCACGGCATCGGGAGAAAAAGTTTTTTTTTTTTAAACGCACGACGATGCCAAAAGATAAACTCCAGAGAGAAATAGTTGTGAACGGAAGGAGGAAGACAGTGAACAATGACTTTCTTGGTAGGCTACTGTTTAGCCGTTGTAACGTGTTGAGTCATTGTGAAGGGAGAGCTCGCTAACTCCAGTTGCAACAGAAATCACAGACAGGTTTCCAAAACTCGTGCTTTTTTATTTTTCTTGGCAACAGCGTTACGGGTTAGTCAAAGAAACTTAGAAATGAGCGTCAGAAAATAATAAGGACATATTCCTCAGCCTTGCACACATGCAGTAATAGCGGAAAAATGCGTCAGCAGGCTATTCCCAAAATACCGCTAGGCTCCGAAAGGAAGCGCAACATATTTCACCGGTTACACCATGTAACAGACACTGTCTTTCATTAAAGCCTGTGTAAAGTTCATTAGTTTTAATGTAGACTGTTTTAGTGCGGCTTATAGACAGGTGCAGCTTATTTATGTTTAAAATAAAAATCTTTGACAAATTCAGTGGGTGCGGCTTATATATGTGCGCTTTATAGTCCGGGAATTAATTGAATAGATTTTTTGCGTATCTGTTCTTTACTGAAGTATTTCCATTTGGGGAGACTTTACTACATTTATCATACTTTTTTACTCAACTACATTTTGCGAAATGAGTCTTTTCCTATTTATGAGCGGAGAACAACGTAACAGGTCGAGCCACCAATCATTGTAGAGCTCTGTTTTGATTGCCGGTTGGTGGTATACATTTAAAACAGAATGCTTGATACTAAAATATGAACATTTTCAAATATTCAGAAATGCTTGGAGGTTTATATTAAATTATTATTATTAGGGGGTCA
The DNA here is from genome assembly GCA_024362625.1 of Silurus asotus. NCBI lineage: Eukaryota > Metazoa > Chordata > Actinopteri > Siluriformes > Siluridae > Silurus > Silurus asotus. Next base: position 2,941,674 of record MU563656.1, read on the forward strand.
AGCACCAATGATGGGTAGGCATCTCCTCGTTGTGCTGTTTCTCATGTCCTTATTCTGGTCATCCTATAAAACTGTCTGGTAGGAATGTAAGATTTGGTACATTAGGTGATAAGAATACAGACAATATTCTGCTCAAATTTGGGATCAATGCTGCAAACTTTTTAGTACCAATATCAGGGCAAATGTTAATGGGAATAACCTTTAAACTGAATGGCCAAAATGTAAAAATTATTCTAGGAATTCCTAGATTTCCTTTGGTCATTCCAAATTCAAGACACCATATGATGTCAATTTTTACTTAATTATTTATCTTTTCATTTAAAAGTTTTTTGTTAATTCTCCAGCAATTTTTGGACTCCCCTTCCTGCAAGCTTTATCCGATTGTCACCAAATTTGGCAAACAACATCTCCAAAACTGCTTTACAAAAATGCCAAAAGATACAATACCCCAAACAGATCTAACAGCTGCAAAACAGGAAGTGAACCATTGGTAGGCATGTTCAGGGCCTGAGGCTGTGCACCAAATTGTGATACTGTTAAAAACTATCCTCCTTGAATATCCACATCTGTTTCATATTATCTTGTCGAACCAAAAGTTATCCTAGGAATATTTAGAAATATATTTATAATAGTTTCAATCTTTTATAGTTATCTTTTATATTTTTGCATGAAATAAAACCATAAAAATAAAACAAGAAATATCAGTTGGTTTGGACACATTCGGCGGTGTCATTTGGTTGAATTGGAATGTGAAAGAAATACAATTTTCTCCTTCTCCGTTTTTCTTTTTCGTTTCGTTTCTTTTCGAAGTAGCCTTGTGATTGAGATCAAATAACACACCGAATCCAAAAAAAAGCCTCTTGTTCTCAGAGTAGAGAAAAGTCAAGATCTGACCGTATGAAAGGTTTTTCACATACCCCAAACACCCCCCCCCCCAAAAAACCCCCCCCAAAAAAAAAAAAACACACTCACACACTGCATCAATATAGTGTGTGAGAAGAGCGAGCCGTTGTGGTCTTGTCGGGTGTCGCTTTCTGCTTTCGACTCACATAGGTGTCTCTGGTGCAGACACAAACACAAAAAAAGTAATTCATCATTTTCCCCAGGAGTTCACTTCACTACTATCCACACACAGACCCACACTCGCTATCCTCTGGGTGATCAGACATCATTATTATGCTGGTCTCTGGAGGCCAGGATTTTAGCGGGCCAATGGAACAGCATCGAGGAGGAGAATCATTGCACAAGGGCTTGTAGCCACAGCTCTCAGCACTGTAATTGCACTCCTGGGGATATTTGCTTAGTCTGCTCCAATCCACTTCAAATACCCTACTAAGTCTTTGCACTTCAATTATATGATAGGAGATATATATTATCCTGTCCTCAGTTTATACAAGGGCATTGCATTAGGAGGCAGTTCACTACATCATCATCATCACACAATTTTCCCTTCCATTTGAAGGGACTTCTCCTGCAAGCTTCGTCCAATTGGTGCCAAATTTGGCAAACAACATCCCAAAAATAAGTCTCACAAACCTGTCAGAAGAATTTTCAATAGTTTTCCAGTAACGGACCACAAATATAACAGCTGCCAAACAGAAGGTGAACCTGTATCTCAACCACAAATATGGACACTACAATATCTTTGGTAGGCATCTTTAGTACCATGTCACAGTGTTTCAAAAGTACAACCACACATAATTTTCCCTTTACTTGAACTTGGAGACCCAAACCTTTTCTAGGATGAAATGCCCAAAGCCAGCTCCATTGGCTGGGAGGTGTGGATGATCTCAAGTGGCCTGCTATAACCTTATTAAACACCTTTAAGATGAATTGGAAATTGTTGACTGCACCCCAGGCCTCCTCACCTCACCAACATCAATACCTGGTTTCACCAATGCCCATGTATCTGAATGCACATAAATCTCCAAATTTAATGGAATGTGTTCATAGAGGAGTGGAGGTTCTTATAAGAGGACTAAATGCGGAATGGGAAAGTTTAAAATGCAAATACAAATCTTATTTTCCATTTATGGAAGCCAAAGATTCTTAACCATAGCACAGGGTGACCTGAGATTCAAATTGAGATGATGGGAAATTTTTTTTTTATTATTTAAACTCACCCTCCTTTATAAGTTCTATGCATAAAACTACTGGTTAATATGAACAAAAAACACCCAGATTACTACGATTAAAATTCCATTAGCCTTCATTTAGTTCGAACAGCCATTTAAGCCCTTTTTACACCGCGGAGTCCAACATACTGTCACGTTAATCAAAGTGGCTTTTACCCAGGACACTGGAAGCGTGGATATTTGAATTACAAATAAGCCGGCACGCTTAAAGTTAAATGAGTCAAAATCCAATATTCATGCTATAGCGTGAGCGTCTTCCGCATGTCCATGTGGTGCGATATTTAAGTCTGTAGTCTACTCTAATGACCTGCTGTGCTGTAGGTGAAAATCCAATCTTTTTCTACAAGTGCAGGTTGTTCAAAACAAAAAGTTTGTGGACACCTGACCATAGGATTGGTATGTGCTTTTTAGTCACAATTTGCTATTATAAGGAACCTCCACTCTTCTGAGAAGAAGATTCCAATAGATGTTGTGTAGAGATTAAGACACCTTTACCTACAAGTGTGTTAGTAAATCAGGTACTGATGAGGCCTGGTGTGCACTCGGTTTTAAAAATTTATTCCAAAAAGGTGTTCAATAGGGTAATAGCAGGAGATCTTCCACTCCATCCCATCCAAACTATATCTTCATGAAGCTGGCTTTTGTGATGTGCTAGAACAGGTTGCGGTCTCCTTGTTTAAATAAAAGGAAAGATGTTATGCTAACTCATACAAAGGTGTGTTTTTATCTTTGAGGTAACAGTTTGGGAAGGAACCATATACGGCTGCGAAAGTCAGGTGTCCCTGGTCTAAACCCACACACGAAAAATGTCCAAATTGCAGACGTATTAGACATTGGATCCGCTATCCAAAGACCACCAGCGTCACTGCACAAATTAGTCGGACTGAATAAGGTATCCAATTAGGAGGAGAGTTCCAAGAACAGAGAAACCAAGACAGGAGAAACGAGTAGAAGTTAATTAGGGGTCTACGATCGTAATATAGGTTTAGCCTGGTAAACACAGCACAATTACTTCTAGGGGGTTTTAAAAGGTAAACTGACCATACAATAGACAGGACTGGGCTGAAATAAGAAACTAAGCTGGAAGCAAATGACAAAAAAAAGCTGCCTGCTTATTAATCCAGAAGCAATAATGAGAGCCAGAGACCAGGGGTAGGGGAAGAAAAAAAAAACTTGTGGCCAAACAGTGTTATCAGCGGAAAGGCTTTATGCCGCCATGGAGAGCGGTGTGTCGAGTTAGGAGTGTCATTAAAAAGTGTCTAGCTGGCTGAAGCTAGGAAATCGTATGAATAAAATCTCCATTCGTTTAGCGCGAACGCCAGACGTTCGGCGACGCGAGGCTTGCAAATGTGAAAAGTGTGGGAGTGTGTATATTCGTAGCATCAGGATAAGTAACCTCGGACAAATCCGTGTTCCGACAGAGAAGACTTCTCGAGACGTTTATACCAGATCACTTTGCCCGGAAACACGATTATGGAAATAGCTGGGGTGTCAATTGTCGTCGCGGACTCCCTGTCTGGAGTAAATAAATAAATAACACAGCTTTGATTGTTCCCTATGTACAAGATTCAGAACGATTGTCGAGCTGATTCGCGCAGGCTCTCAAGCCGGTCCTTTAAACAAAATCTTTGGGAGGAGGGAAAAAAAAGAACATGACCATTTTGTGATTTGCACTCCAACAGATGGGGGCGATTCACACTCCGTATTCTGCGCTATAGTTGATGGTGTAGCTGTAAAAAAAAAAAAACAGGCAACGCAGGAAACATTTAGCGTTGCCAATTATGCTGAGTCCTTGATCCATTTTCTATGTTTTCTTGGAAATTATATCAGACATCTTAGGGCACGATAATTCCGCAAATTACAAGAGTGTACTGTGTGGCGTTCGAGTGGCGTCCTGCAATCATGAAATAAATAAAAACAATTCTAGCAATGTGTATGAATTTCGAATGCAAGCAGAAACTACCAGTTTTTACAACGACTCTATGGACACCTGACTATGGCCTCTTGGAACATATTCCATATTTAGTCCCCATTTGCTGTATAAGAACTTCTACACTTGAGATTTTTAACTAAATTTTTTTGAGATTTACTAATAAAAGGGTATTAGTAAAGGCAGGTATTGATATTGGAGAGGTGAAAAGGCTTGGGGTGCATTTCAATTTATCCCAAAGGTGTTTGGTATGGATGAGGGTCAGAGCTCTATATCAGGAGATCTTCATGGGGCTGGGGCTCCTAGTTCAAGTGTGGAGAAAATGAAATGCTAATGAATCCAAAAGACATATACAATTTATGAAATTGTGTGGATCAAACTTTGTGGTAAGAATTCGGGAAAAGGAATTGTTTCAAGAATGGACATGTCAATTTCTTGAGGTTTGAACCAATAGTGGCAGATGGACTACATTGATGAAAAACATTTCATTGTGGCCCCATGACGCAGTTATCCATGAGATTGTTGTGAGCTGCTTTGTAAGAACAGTGACAAAGTATTGACTGACTGGCTCATTAGCTTTTGCATCGAGTGCAAATGGCTCTTAGGGCATTTTTCAAAGTCAGAAATGCGTTGAGGATACATGCGATTTATGAAACCCGACATGATACACGATGATAAATTGCGCCGAATTTCAGACGTGATGTGACGGTACTGCAAAAGGAGACGTCTGGACCTTGTTCGTGTTTCATTGGATTGGGGGTTGGGGGGGTCAGGGGGGAATTGAGAGAGTGCAGAGAAACAAAAAATGGCTGGATTACATAAAGGAGAGATGACACAGAGGGAGAGATGAGCGAATGGATGGAAATGGAAAAAGAGATGGCGGGCGGAGGAGAATGTGTGTAAGCGCAATGTGTCTCCAGCTGTGAATTTCACTGAAAAATAAATATGACTAAATGAAAAAATGTATTCATTAATTAATAAATACACAGCAAATTACAACCCCAATTCCAAAAATGTTGAAACACTGTTGTAAAGAATTCAAAAATTTCATTCATCTGACCTCAGCCCATTGTAAATAAACCTTGGCCTCAATGGTATTTATAGATCATGTTCACGTGTGGCTTCTTCTTTAAGGCTTTAACCTGCAACTGTGTTCACAGACAGTAATTTCCCGAGGTGTTTTTGAGCCTATGCAAAGATTTCCAATACTTCATTCCTGTTTTTAATGGAGTGCTGCCTGAGGACCTGAGATCACAGGCATCCATTATTGATATTTACCCTTGTCCCTAGAGATTTCTCCAGATTCTCTGAATCTTATAATGACAGTATGTACTGTAGATAGTGAGATATATAGAATCCACAATTTGCAGATAGTTTTTAGCTGATTGGTGTTAGGAAGCAGGAAATTCAGCCATGATACAGTGCCCCTGGAGCACAAAGGGGTTAAGGGCATTGCTCAAGGCCCCAAAAGAGTGGCAGCTTGGCGATACCGGGGCTTGAACCCCTGACCCATAGCCTTAACCTCTGAGCTTCCACCTTCTTCAGATTGGTGAACCACTGCCCATCTTTACTTTGACAGTTTTATCGAAAACGATTTAGAATTGTCTCATTCGTATAATTGAATGGCAGAGTGGTTGAGGGGCCCAGGAGTAAGGTCTTAGTGAGTCTGGGCTTTGATCTAGGTGAGTCTCGGGTTTGAACTAATGACCTTCTGAACCAAAGTTCAATGCTCTAACCACATTTGTATCATTCCTACAACTGAGCAGCAGAGTGGTTAAGGACCTCGCTCAAGGGCCCAGGAGTGGGAGCTAGTTGAAGGTGGGATTTATGCCTGTTACTTTCTAAACCAAAGACTGATGTTTTAACATATTGGCAGACACCCTTATTGAAAAGGATAATGAATCATTTGTCTCATTCATTCAACTAAACAGCAGAAGGGTAACAGGCCCTGGAGTGAGATCATGGTGAGATCAGGGTGAGGATGTGTTTTGAACTCGTGACCTTCTGATCCAAAGTCCAAAGCTTTAACCGTTTTACATTTATGGCATTTGGCAGACTATCTTATTTAGAGTTTGTTGCATTCATACAATGAATTCAGGTGCCCAGGAGTGAGAACTTGGCATGGCTTGGATTTAAACTCATGACCTTCTGATCCAAAGTCCAATGCTTTAACCACTAAGAGACGTCTAAAAGAGTCTATGCCTCCCTAAGATACTCTCTTTATACCCAATTTTGTTTCTGACCTGTTGCCAATTAACCTAATTAGTTGCAAAACATTCCTCCAGCTGTTTCTTTTCAGCAGCACTTACATTTCCAGCCTTTCGATGCCCTGCCCATGGTTTTCAAGACGTGTTACAGCCATGACAGTTAAAATAACAGTGTTTTGTTTCCTTAATTCCAAAATTTGACACATTTTCGATGTTCTATTATGAATAAAGTATGACTTTGAGATTTGTAAATCAATGCATTCTGTGTTTTTTTTTCAGCAGCCCAACACTATTTTGGAATTTGGTTGTGTATAAAAAAGAGGTGTCCACGGTTTTAATTATGGATCTTTCCCTGCACACAAAAAACGAATACTGGAATTACAGCTAATTATTTCTTGCTTATCGGCACTACTGCGATTTTCTTTTGTTGTTATTTTGTGTCCGGACTTTCTAAGCAGAACAAAATTGAAAGACCTCAGCCACCCAAGCAATGCCTGGTGATGGAGGCTCGGGTCATTTTAATTAGCACTGAATGAGACACAGCCAAATCCTATGAGCATGTTTGTGTGTGTGTGTGTGTGTGTGTGTGTGTGTGTGTGTGTGTGTGTGTGTGTGTGTGTTTGTGTTTGTCTATATGTGTGTTCATAAGCTGTCACAAAAACGTGTATCCTAGAAAATATCAGATATCAGATCCTATTTACATGCAAACAGAGCAAGAGAAAGAGAGAGAGACTGTTGGGGTAAACTGATAAACAGGAGTCGACCCACAGCCCTGCAAGCCAGCTTGTCGCACAGGGAGGTGCATTTCAAACGGAGCGCTTCTAAATGCTGCATGCATTGCTTCAGACGTGCATTTCGGATTCACCTCACGCAAAAGAGGATGAATAAACAAGATATATGAGGCGTCCTACAAAAAAATAAATAAACACGGAAAAAACAACAACTTGCATATCTGGTTCTGACCAGTAATAAACCTTGACAGCTCTGCTTTAAGGAAACATCAATATATTTCAGCGAAAGACTCGAAAAATATTTTTTTGATTCACGATGCCTTAAAGTCTGGCTGAAATTTGGTCTGTCTAAAGATGCTATGGTTTGATTAAGTTGATAGACACTTTATATGGACAAAAAGCATTGAGAAACCTGACTTTTCCAGCCATATGGGTTTCTTATTTAAATATGCGTTTAAATGTGGTAGCACTCAATTGTCCCTTCACTTCCACTAAGAGACCCAAAATGTGTTCCAGCATGACAATGCTCTTATGCACAAATTGAGTTCCATGAAGATATGGTTTTCGTGAACTGGAGTGGAAGTTCTGCTATAGATCTCTATTGAAAGCTTTTGGGATGAATTGGAAATGCACACATATCCTCATCCTACAGTACATCAGAACCTGACTATACTAATGCACTTGTGGTTGAAAAGCACAAATTTCCACAAACACACTTCCAAATCTAGTGGAACATCTTGCCAGGAGAGTGGAGGTTATTATAGTCCCCGCAAATGGGGACTAAATGTGGAATGGGGTGTTCCCAAAGCATAGGTACATACGGTATAGTTTCCTAAATAGGCATATGCCTAATGAGTCAGGATCAGATATGACTGTCAAAGGTCAAAACAACAAACACAACGTTTTCAAGGGTGTCATAGCAAGAAATTCAGCCAATTGGACAACTTAAGACAGAGGTTGGTACCTGCTAGATATGGACACGACAAAAATGAAACGTACACTGTGTGGTTAAACAGTTTGTGGAACTCTTCACAACCTTATTCGAATCTTCTCTAGATTGTTTCCACAAATTTGGAAACCATACAACTGTATAGAAAGTCTTTGTATGTCTTTGTCTAACAGGTCTTTGTCTTTGTCTAATTGGTGAGTGGTAGCTCCAGTGGTTAAGGCACTGGATTACTGATCAGAAGGTCAGGGGTTCAAGCCCCGGTATCGCCAAGCTGCCACTCTTGGGCCCTTGAGCAAGGCCATCAACCCTCTGTGCTCCAGGGGCGCCGTATCATGGCTGACCCTGCGTTTTGACCCCGGCTTTCAAGCAAAACTGGGATATGCGAAGAACAAATTTCACTGTGCTGTAATGTATATGTGACAAATTAAAGCTATTCTATTATATCTTCTTCTAACTCTAAACTGTGCCTTTACAAATTTCAGCATGACAATGATACTGTGCTTAATTCACATTTACAGCAATCGGCTCTTGTGACAATGATCTTAGTGATAAAACTGAGCAGTCGAGGGTTAAGGGTCTTGCTCAAGGCCCCAGCAGTGGCAATTTTGTAGTGCTGGAATTTGAACTCACAACCATTCGATCAAAAGTCTGACATCTTAACCACTAAGCTGATATGTCCCTATAAAGCAAGATCCATGTTTGACAAGGTTGGAGTAAAAGAAAACACAGCCCTAACCCTGACACCAATCACCTTCCTCTTGCTCGACATCAGCGCAGGACCTCGTTATTACCAATGAATGTGGGGCAAATGGCCATAGAATTACTTCCAAATGTGAAAAAACTGCCTTTCCAGAAAAGGAATAGTGGGTAGTGGGCTCAAATCTGAAATGAGATGATGATGGTTTTGCCCTCTATTGTGTATTGCAGTATAATGTATAGTACTTTCTGAATTGAAACTTTTCTACTATTTACAGTATATCGTTTTTGTATCTGAAACTATTTAAAATCTTCTTGCTTGACATTACTGCCTGACCTCACTATTGCTAACAGCTGTGGTGCAAATCACCATAGCATGACTCCCAAATGTGGCAAACTGTGTTTCCAGAATATAAATAGTGGAAAGTCGAGCTAGATCTGGAATGCGATGTTCACTAAGTTTTGGCACAATATTATTTTTTCAGTACTTTCTTAAGAATCAGTGGATGACCTCACCAAACAACTATGTGGCAAATCGCCATAGCATGACTTTAAAATGTAGTGAACTGCCTTTCCGATTCACAGGAATGGAGAGGAGTGGGACTAAACCTGGGACCAAACAACAAGTATTGTTCCTATATGTTTATTTTAAGTATGATATATAGTAATTTCTGTATCTATGTATAGTATATAGTCTAACATACAAAATGTATAGTATATAGTATACATTTGTACTATTTATTGTCCTGCTTGACATCAGTGCATGACCTCACCATTGCCAACAGATGTGGGTCAAATCACCATTGCATGACCCCCAAATGTACTGAACGGCTTTTCCAGAATATGAATGGTTAGGAGTGGTACTAAGTCCGGAATAAGATTTTGGTCCTGTGGTATATTTTCAAAACAATATATGGTAGTTTCTGTTGGTGAAGGGTTTCACAGGTTGTGACTCAAATAACACTTGAAAAATCTTATTTCATATATCCACACATATCTGGAGAACATTCTCTCGAGTGTCCGGGTTATGCATCACTGATCCCTGAAATCACTGCACCCCACTGCTTTAGAGAATAAGGTTGGAGGTTTATTTGGCCTGCACCTGAAGTCTTAGAATTAATCTGGAATTTTGAAGTTCACTCAAGCGGATCTTTCCTCTCTTTCTCTGGGTGTTTACAAAGGCTACTCATGTGTTCCCAGCATCCCTTGCATTTTCTCGGAGAGAACAAGCAGCAGGCTTGCGGTCGGGTGTCAGAGACATCCGTGGTGCCATATACAACAGCTAAGTTCATCAGAGTGATGCAGGCACCCTGCTGAGCGAACTCGCATTATAGTAGAAATGACTGCTCTCACTCTGTCCGCCTCGCTCTCGCTCGCTCACTCGCCTCCCTGCCAAGCCGCTGAACAATGGGAATCACTTTAACTCCTGTTATTCTGCAAGAAGGCGTTCTGCCAGGCTCTGACAAGGGAAGAGAAATCATTTGCCACCTTCCCCTTAATGCCCCTTTTGCTCTGCAAAGGAAAAACGTGCAGTCCGCTGATGTATTGTACCGATTACTGGGCTTTTCCCCTTTAAAAATCGCTGAGTAATAGACAATGTCAGCCTAACTACATTTCTCAGGTCAATATTAATTCAGTTCGTATCAATTTTCACCCACTGCAGAGTAGGTGTTATAGACTAGTCGGGTACACTATGGAGGGCGCTGCCAACTAGCCAGGCAGATTTAGATAGTAAAATAATAATAATTAAACAGGCATATGATACAGAGGCAGGATATGTACTTTGTTTGCAGCCAATTTCATTTACAGCATTTGGAAGATGCACTTGCAACTAGCAATTATTGTATCTATATGTTAAAGTTTCTTAAAATCCCAGCAGTGGATGCTTGGTTAAAACCATGCCAGTACCATTACCAGTCTGGAGATTTTTTTTACCAGTTACTGTTGCAGCTGTTCTTTAGTGGTCAAGGCTCTGGTTGAACCCACAAGCCCCAGTACTTCTAATTTAGACTTTACTTTATCATTAAGCTTTATGAAGTATTTGGTTTTTTTTTGTTTTGTGCTAATTTACCAACTGCTTAGTCAGCACAACTCCTGATCCTCCTGATCCTTCACCCGTTGCCATTCTACTCTCTGACTACTTGCCCTTGAGAGTGAATTTATGTTAAACCCACATGCCCCCAAAAGGCACTACCAGTTACTCCCACTGATCCTTTCTTCAGTTGCCTGACTTTAGAAAAAAAAAGGTGTTAAAGCATTACCACAGCCTTACACGGCTTTAGGGACCAATCCGGAAAAGTGTGCTGTATGATTTCATGAGAATTTGTATTTTTTTTTTAGCAACCTGCTGATCCCCTACAGATCTCCTTCAAAACAGTGGACAGGGAGCCAGGAAGCCAAATAAATTCTCCACTCTACTTTTTAAATCGGACCAAATCATCAGCACCACCGGGGGAGTGCCGTTTTAAAGCAGCAAGATCCGGAACTAATTCTGATTCAAATTATAATGGCTGTCAGTGTAGCCATGACATGGAAGTGCGTCTCTCCTCCCTCTTTCACCTTCCCTTGTGAATCCTTTATGCCTGAATGCCTGGCCCTTGGACTGCAATTTTATGCATTCTAACAAGTAATCTTTAATGCATCACAGACCACTGGGAGTATCTCAAACCTTGGGTAGGATCCTGGGACAAAACATACATTAAACATTCAACCAGCTTGAAATTTTTGTGAACCTGCAATAGAATTTACTGGAATAATACACTGACCAGGCATATACTTATATTAACACCCCCAAAAAAGTCCTAACACATTGTGCATTACAGCATTAACTTCTTCAGCAATTGTGGTCTGTTGGATCAGACCACACAGGTCAGCCTTCGCTTTCCACATGCATCAATGAGCCTTGGTTCACCTCTGTCCCTTCCATGGACCACTTTTGATAGATACTGACCATGCAGACCGGGAACAGCTATCAAGTGCTGCAGTTTTGGAGATGCTCTGACCGAGTCGTCTAGCAGTTACAATTTGACCCTAACCCTTACTCTAACCCTAGATGGCACTCTACAAATCAATGAGTGGCCAACACAATAATGCTAAAATGTTTTTAGTGAGTTTATCACATAATCTTTTAAAGACCATATCACACAGCGAAGCATGGTGGTGGCAGTATTACGATATGAGGATGTTTTTTCATCAGCAGGGAATAAGAAACAAATCAAGATTAAGAGCCCAGCATGTTCCAAAAGACCAGAACGAAGAACCTTCACTTTGTTAATGACTCCATTTCTACAGTGATGGAGCTACAGTGGTGTGAAAAAGTGTGTGCCCCCTTCCTGATTTCTTATTATTTTGCATGTTTGTTACACTTTAATGTTTCAGATCATCAAACTAATTTAAATATGAATAAAAGAGAACACAAGTGAACACAACATGCAGTTTTTAAATAAAGGTTTTTATTATTGAGGAAAAACAAAATCCAAATCTCCAACTACGCCTTAAAAAGGTGGTTTATGCGCCAAAAAACCTCTAATGTGGCTAAATTACAACAATTCTGCATAGATCAATGGACCAAAATTTCTCCAAAGTGCTGTAACAGACTCTTTGCAAGTTATCACAAATGCTGTTGCTGCTAAAGGTGGCCCAATCAGTTATTAGGTTTAGGGGGAACACTTTTCACAAAGGGCCATGTAGTTTTGGATTTTGTTTTACCTCAATTATAAAAACCTTAATTTTTCACACCATTGTATATCTCAGACTTAGATATGTATTTTTCCTGTCAACTGAGTAATCTATGGGACAAGTAGGTCTGACAAAGCGTAAAAACCTCTAGAAGAACTCCGTTACACATACAACTTGCCTCCGTCCACAGATTTGTCTCCATCACGAGTGTCTTCAAACATGATTTGAAGCTGAGCTTGTCATCATATTGCCACAGTGTCTTATTTCAACGCTCTTTTGTATTAATCATCGCGCGGACTAGGAGATACGCGCGAGCATAGGGGCGGCAGTGGAAATGAGATTTATGGGCTTATGAGGGCATAAATGTTGCTGTTAATAAATGTGATTTACGACGTTGCCGTGAGCACGCGGTAAGTGTTTTGATGAGTGAGGGGAAAGAGACCCATTTGGGCACTTGTGTTTTTATTTTCGCCGTGAATGATTGGCCCCTGCGATGCTTTTAAAGGCGAGCCAGATGGACGTAGACGAAAAGAACGAGTGGGATGGAGTGATGAAGGGAGAGAATTAGACTTTTAGGTAAACGACAAAGTTTGCCACCTCTGAGTTTCTTTATCTCGCTTTATTCTCTCAGTGTGTGTGTTTTTATGTTGAATGCCAGACAGTGTTTGAGTCACACTGCATGTGAGACTGGGATATAATTGTGTGCACATGTGTGATAGCCAGATGGAATGAACAGTGCTTGTGTAACAGATGATACAAAAGCATGAGCACTCAGACATCCGTCTATAAATGAAAAAAAGCTCCTGCAGTATACTTGAACAGATTTAAGTCTGCTTCCTGTTCCTGGCTGTGTGACTGCCACTTTCCAGCCTCTGTGTTTTCTTTGTGCACATCTTCCCTTTTACCTCGTTTCTTTCATTTACTGTCCCTAAGGACAAATTACCGTGATTATCATTTCTCCACTCTATTCTTAAACTCGAGCTGTTCCTCGACTTCCTTCTCTTAACCTCCCTCCTTCCTTTCTCTGTCACAGGCTCCAGAGAAATAAACGACTAATACGTAAGAACTCATCGTTCATCTAGTCATCGCGTCGAAAAATCTTATTGGGTCGAGCGGTGTAGCGATCCGTCACAAAATCTGCTTATCTAAGCATCACAAAGCCGCCGCAAAGCTCCTCCACATTAGCGCACCAGGCTTGGAACTGGCAACTAAAAACGTTCCTAACGAAGTGTGAAGATTGCGTGTAATTGGCCGATCGGTGGAAAAAATAAAAAAAAACACCCATATAAACAAAAAGAGGTTAGTGTGTTAATAAATGTTTTTATTAAATGAAGACTCTCCTGTCAGAAAGAGTCGACACTTCGTAGGATGGTATTACGGCTAATATAGCGTTTGATTAGCCTATCATTTAGTAGCTTTCTCTTATTTTTGGCACCGATAAAACATGGAAAATTGCCAGTTTGAAAAATGTTCGGCTCAATGCGTGCGTGCATTCGTGAGCACGGTGCTATTATTGTGGTTGCCAAATCTACGTTTTGCAAATGCAACCCATTAAACAAACATATATATATATATATATATATATACACACTATGTACCCTTTTTTCAGCATGAAGATGTCTCTGGTCTCTTTGCAAAATGCCAGCTCCATGAAGGAATGGTTTCCATGGGTTGGAAGATCCTGTGTAACCTGCTTTAGAGCTCAATCCTACTATATACGAACGTCAATGCTGATTGCAACCCCAGGCCTCCTTACATTACCCACCCACCTACCTCAGGACCTGACTTTAGACGCTCCGAAATCCAGTAGAACATCTTCCAAGAAGAATTGAGGTTACTATAATAGCAAATGGGGAATGCAGCAAACCACCAATCAGGGTTCTCTGTTTTAAACTTGTTTGATTGGTGCTCGGTGGTATCTACTCATCAACAACATACAGTTCAGCATCAGTTTAACAGCAAACAAAACATTTAGAGAGGAATAAATGCTGGAAGGAATTTGCATGGCCGCAATTTTTCAAGTAGTTGAAAAGAAGGTTTTGGGTTCATGATCATTTGAATAGAAATCAATCAGTGTTTAGCTCATGAATATCATTCTATTAATAGATCAGTGTGCTGAGAGTCACATTCAAGTCTTTTCACATAAACTAAGATCAGCGAAGAGACTTGTGTTAAAAATGATAATAGGAATATTTATAGTCATAATAAATCATAGTACTTTGGATACATACATACTTTCTTTCGGCTTCTCCCATTAGGGGTCGCCACAGCGGATAATCCGTACTCATGATCCGCATGTTTGATTTGGCACATGTTTTTACGCTGGATGCCCTTCCTAACGCAACCCTCCCCATTTATTTACATTTACATTTACATTTGTGGCATTTAGCAGACGCCCTTATCCAGAGCGACGTACAAACGTGCTTTAAATCTCTAGTAGTGAATAAATCTACACTGGTATGCAAGAATACAAACTCAATATAAATAAAACTCGAATTCTACAAACTTGGAAAGTGCTAATTTAGGTATTTTAGGAAGAGGTAGGTCTTCAGTCGTCGCTTAAAGATAATCAGGGATTCTGCTGTACGGACATCTAGGGAAAGTTCATTCCACCACCTCGGTGCCAGAACAGAGAAGAGCCTTGAATTGTACTTACCTCTCATTCTGAGAGAAGGAGGTACCAGTCGAGCAGTGCTGGAGGATCTCAGACAGCGTGGTGCAGTGCAAGATGTGATGAGGTCACTGAGGTAAGATGGTGCTGGTCCAATTTTGGCCTTGTAGGCAAGCATCAGTGTTTTGAATCTGATACGTGCAGCTACGTGGTGTGGAAAAACTTGGGCTGATTGAACACAAGTCGTGCAGCTGCATTTTGGATCATTTGCAGTGGACGAATAGCGTTCAGGGGGAGACCGGCCAGCAGAGAGTTGCAGTAGTCCAGTCTTGAAATGACATTTAGGCTTGAAACCGGTACTAAGAGTGCACTAGCTTGTGCAACCCTAATGGCTGGGGTTGGTTCCCTGATCGAACCGGGCTGCAGCGGTTTGACCGCCGAATCCTAACCACTTTGGATACTTAAGTGTATTTGAAAGCAAATAATTTTGTACTGTTACTCAAATGAAAGTTTAAAGGAAGCACTGTATCTCTACTTTTACTCAAGTACATGTTTTTGTACTTTGTCCATCACTTAAGCAAGATCATCTATTGCTTTGTATGAGGAGTCGTTTTATTTTAATATGTTCTGCTTCATATCAGGAGGCTTTTCACCTTTGGTTCATGCATTGTATAGGCTTTGATCATGCCAAACTGTCAGGTACTGAAGTAAAGATTTTAAACGAGGCGGCTAAATACATCTTGGAAGACTTCAAATACGAATCTATTTCGGCAGAAAACTTGTTAACAGGTTAAACTTTTTAATTGTTTTGCTTTTGCTTTATTGTTCCCACCAAAAAACATTTATTTGTTATTTTTCACTTGGATTATTACATTAAAGGTAAAAAAAAAAATACATGTGAGGCAGAATTGACCTTGCAGGTTTTGGACCACTTTTTTTTTCTTTTCAAAAGCCATTTAAAGTAATCGAGCAGAATTGCAAGGAGGCCGCCTTTGATCATGTTATAAAATACCTGCAAGCACAGTTTGAGATACTTCGAGAAGAATGATGGATAAGGTGAAAGCGATATATCCAGTTAGGCCGAGAAAGAAACATAAGGTAAGCTCAGAAAGAAAGAGCGAGTAACAGACTGAGAGTGAGAGAGTGAAAGAGATATTATGGGACTCCAGAGGAGGTTTAAACTGCAGGGAAGCTACCATTCCTCACAGAAATGCATGGTTTGTTTTGTTTTTCCACAAAAAAAAAGATGACTGAAGAAGGGAGAATGGCGCTATGTTTAAAATGTTCAAACATGATGCCTGTTAGAAAAGCATGAAAAATGGTTCAAAGGCAAATCTCGAATAATGCGCCCCTAATTCTGTCATGTCTCATTCCATTAGGACCCTCGGCCCTTGTACTACTTTCAGATCAATCTTATTCCGGCACTGTCTTAAGCAATCTGACAGAAAGTCGATTAATTGTGAAGTGCTTTTCGGGGAAAGGGGGTGACCTTTTGCGCAAATTTCATTTCGGACCAGAAGAGAAGTCGTCCAAACCCAGACCTTAAATACTAAAGTATTTACAGGACAATGCATGATACAATGCAACTGATCATCCCAACCTCAATTTTATAAAAAACAAAGCTATTCTGACATTTTGCAAAGGTAGGGGGTGGCTTGAAGGTCTGGATGTAAATTTAGTATATAAAGATATACTTAAGTCCTCAGATGCCATAATGTGCACTGGGTGGGCCTGATGCCTTACTTGCAGTTTCTGTAGCAGTTTTGTAACAGGGTTGGGTTGCAAGCCAAAGTCCCACCCTATTCCTTTCGAAGCCAGGCTTGGGACCATCCAATGGTACCTTATCTCCATTCCCACAAATGAGCACCCATTGGGGTTAAGTGCCTTGATCAAGAGCCTAAAAGTGGCAGCCTTGTGTGGCCGAAACTCGAACCCACAAGCCCCGGACCCAAAGACCAATGCCTTCACCACTCGGCTAGCACCTCCCAATACATAATACGATGTCCTATTTATACACATTTGCCCAGGTTCTTGTGACCCAGGAACATATCTTCTATGATAGTACTGGGTCAGACCCATTGGTTGAGTACCTCTGTACAAAGGACTGTTTATCACCATCTAATTCTAGCTCAGGTTTAGGGTGTACTGTACATATGCACTTTTCCTTGAGCTCTTTAAATATCTCCTTTCTTTAAAATTCAGTTCCAGGCAAAAGACCACGAATAGAGGAAATATTTACTTCACTGCATACTAATCATCCATATCTGTTTTTTTTTCCCTTCCTTTTTCTGAGGACACTTTAACCCTCATGTTTTGTTCATTGCTTAGTAATTCAGGTCAAAAAAACTCAAAAAGAAAATCTTCTCCTCCTTGGGGGCAGGTGCATAAACAAGTAAGAAATGGCAAAATGTGATGAAATAAGCTGCAAATAAAATTCGTAACATAAATTGCTGTCACTCCAAAGATGACACAAAATTACCGCTGAACATCTAAGTACTTTTGGCAAATGCCTGTTTTAAGGGCGACTTACAATTATCTTGTTTATACAACTGAGCAGATGAGGGTTAGGGGCCTTGTTTAAGCGGCTACCAGTGGCAATCGGCTGGTTTTGGGATTTAAACTCATGGCCTTTTAACCAAAATATCTTTGCTATGTCCCCAAGGTCCTTTATGATTAAGCCACCACTTCCCCCATTACTTGACCTTTGGTAGACTTTTCCACCAAAAATACCCCATGACTCCTGACAGAAACATGTTTTAAACAAAATTAACCTTTATTGACAATAAAGGAATATTGGGTCAGATAGATTATTAGGATTCCTGAAAGCAACCATCAAAATCCTTGTGTCATGGTGGTTTAATAAACAAAGCTTGAAAGCTGTGCAATTTTTTTGACATGTCTGACGATAAACATAACCCTTTAAAAAAAATGCAAACCTACAGGTACTATAGGCCCACCAGGTTATTCACTACACTTTTCCAAAGGTCCCCCCCAGCATAAAAAAGTCACATTTATTAAACATTGAAAAAGTGCATGAATTAATTTAAGTACACATTCTGTATATTAAACATATAAATAGTTTAAATAGGTAAGGGCAATGGAGTGGCATGGGGTGCTCACTGTATTCTCCACCCACCCACCCTGTTGGTTGTGCCCTAGGCGATAAAAACAGTGCTGCAAATGTAAATTAAAACTGTCAGAAACAAAAGAGCTACACATCCAGTGAGTCCTAGAACATTTTCAGGCTCATTAAAAGTGCCAGTTGGTTTCTGTCATTGATCCTGCCACCCAAGAAGCTACCAGTGTAATAAGAGTCAATTCCATGACAGTGACCCCTTGATCAAATATCTCTGGTCTAATCTGGCCTTGCCTCTACAGCATGGTAGTCTTGCCAGTAATATATTGTAAGGAGTTCAGGAAGGATGAATTGGCACCTATCAGGTTAGCTATAATGAATTCAGTATTCAATTATCCAATAGATCAATCATGTGACATCAGCAGAAAAAAATACCTTAGCAGAACTATTCTTCTTGGCAGAATTGCTTAAGATGATTAGTTCTTGACAGGTCTTGACACTGATTCTTAACCAGATTAATATCTCACCTTTGACAATGAGTCATTCCAACATAGCTTTTACAATATGTTTAGAGTCATGGCCCTCTTAGAACACTAACCTAAAAAAACTCTGGCCCAATTCTTTTAAATGTTTTCATCAAGGATTGTCCTATATTTATCTCCAACCATTTTCCACTCAACCGTAACCAGTTTCCAGCAGATCAAAAGCATCTCTTCAGCATAATGCTACCACCCCCATGTTTCACTATAAATAGAATTCCCAGACAGATACAGGTCAAGTGCTTCAGGTACTGTTTAAATAACTGCTGATCTCCTGAGATATTTATGCAAAATCAAAACACTTTCTTGTGCAAAACATGACTAAAGAGGTTTGAGCTGACAGGAAGACCACAATAACTCAAATAACCACTCGCAACATATGTGGCGAGCAGCAAAGCATTTCAGAACACACAACACATCCAACCTTGATGGTTGAGTACAGGTTATGATAGCAGAAGGCCACATCGGGTTTCAGGTCCTGTCAGCTAAGATCAAGAATATGAAAGTTTGGAAATCTTTCTTTGCATATTCCAGCGATGTTGGGAAGCTGGGATCAGAGTGTAGGGTCAGCCATGATACAGCACCCCTGGAGCACAGAGGGCCTTGCTCGAGGGCCCTGAGAGTGGCAACTTGGCAATTACTGGGCATAAACCCCGTCCTTCTGATTAGAAACTCAGAGCCTTAACCACCACATGTCTGCATGAGTTTAAAAACTGATGGTTGAAGATTAGCTGTTTGAGCCAGTGTAGGGTTCTTACTTTCAAATGCCATTTGTGCATGAACTCCCAGAAATCAAAATATGTTTAGGACATTTTGGCCTTATGCAAATCCTCTTTTTGCATACCGTCCTGGGACACTTTGTCGAGGATATATTTTGGGTTATTAATTGGCACTTTTTTTTATACTTAGACAGACAGCAAGAGAGAGAGAGAGCGAGAGAAAGATGGAGAAACTAGAAAAAGGCCAAAATTTGCAATGCATTCAGTCCTCCAGCCCCACAAGGGCATCGGCATTGTCATAGTCCTAAAGAAAGCAAAGCCTCTTAGCCATGCCTGTTTGTCAGAGCATGTCCTACACGAGCTTCTACACATTCACAAATGGTGTGGGTGAATAAAAAACATAGTATAAAGAAACTACCAGAGAAAAGACTACAATACGATGCATTTGCCTCTGTGTGTGTGAATAACCATACTGTGTATGAGGAATGCATTGTCATAGCATCCTATTATCCAAACTAAGTTTGCTACATTTGTCTATTAAGGATTTAACATACACATACCGGTATACACTGGTTTGCATAAGTATTTGCCCCCTCTTGAACTTTCCTACATTGTGTAATGTTACCCAATGTCACTGTTTTCCGCACACACTCTCTTTGCCCATGCCGGCTTGCGTTGCAATGCACTTCCACATCCCATTCTCAAGATTCAAAGCCATGTGTGTATCTGTGCTTGTTTTCTCTAATGTCTTAATCCCTGTCCTGTCATTGGTCCTCATGTTCACTTGTTGTCTCATTCGCATCTGTCTCTACTTCCATGTATAATTCATAGGTATATAAATACCCCTTTGTTGCCATCATGCCTTTGACAAGTATTACAGCCAGCTTGATGCATCTACCAAACCTTTATTTTATGTTCCATGTTTAGCAGGTTTTCCTTCTCACCTCTGGCTTCTTGTTCAAGTCCCTGTTTTTCTCTGTTGACGTTGTTCACTTATCGCCTGACCTCTGTCTGTCCTTCTTTTAAAAATTTGGAAACTACAGCTGTAAATCTATTGTCTCTTCATCAACATTGCCCTTTTGGAATCTTCTCCCCCCTCCCGTAGGTAAAATTGCTCAAGCACTGCAGTTTTAAACTCTTGATTCAGATTCCCCACCAAACTGCAATCTTGCCATTTACCCAGGAACCATTCCACCACCTTTGCTGGTGAGGACCACTCTAGGGTACCTTTTAGAATATGATCAGAGTCATTGTTCTGTTGGCCATCAAGAGCCTTTTGTCTTTCAGCTTCTCCCATTAGGGGTCGCCACAGTTTGATTTGGCACATGTTTTTACACTGGATGCCCTTCATAACACAACCCTCCCTATTTATCTGGGCTTGGAGAGACTAAGCACTAAGAGTGGCTGGGGTTCCCTGAGCGGGGATCAAACCCAGTGCCGCAGCGGTAAGAGCGCCACATCCTAACCACTAGACCACCAGGGGGACTGATGTTGGAGAGGTGAGAAGGCTTGGGGTGGACTCAGCACTCTGATTTATTCCAAAGGTGTTAAGTAGGGTCAAGGTCAGAGCACCCTAGCAGGAGATCTTCCACTCCAACTCATGTAAAGCATATCTTCAAGGAACCGGCTACTAAATTTCATGCTACTACATTCAATCACATCCTATACAATTGTATGCTTCTAACTTTATGATAACAGTTTGGGGAAGAACCATATACGATTGAAAATGTCAGGCGTCCCTGTATTTTTTGTCCATAACAGCCTGTAAGTACTCACTCTGGGTAAAATGCGGAGGATTGTCATTGACGTCTGTCAGTTTCACGGTAACCGTAGTGGTTCCGGAAAGCCCTCCAAGATGGCCGCCCATGTCTTTAGCCTGGAGTACTACGAGGTACTGATCCTGGGTTTCTCTGTCCAAATCGGGGACTGCTGTACGCAAGATTCCTGCGAGAAAAAAAAGAAAGAAAAAACAATATAGATGTAAATTTAAAAACACTGCTGCTAGGCTCTTGAGTGAAGTTTTAACCCTCAACTCAATGCTTGAGTTCCATTCCACCTCACTTGTACGGTGTGACAGATAAAATCGTCTACACCAAGCATCCATGTACTATAATTTTCCTTGCACTGCCATTATAGTGTCACTACTAAACCAGAACTTTTTTTTTTCTTTTCGACACTAAATAGCTTCCATTTCGGCCTTGATATAGGTTATAAAACGCCGTACCATTATGCGTGTTAAGGAGCACGTGAACGAGTATACCATAAAATGTTTTGAAGCCAACAAGACAAAAGCAACGATGTGCCCTGAACGTAGGACAGAATGAGGTTAATTATGCTTGATTAGCATTCAAAACCTTTCAAGAACTGAAAAAAAGAAAAGAAAAAAAAGCGTTTTAGCATGGGGTTCAGAAATGTCAACAAAATTAATTAGGTTTCATTAGGCGGCTGAACGGAATGGAAACACAAAGGGCCGCCCGTTATTCACCGACACACACACACAACACCTAAAGTAATATAGAAACATAGACTGAATACAGTAGCACACACAGCCTTGTCAATAATTTTTTTTTCACACATACACACAAAAAAATCGCCACCCCCTTTTCGTCGCTCTGTCATTCTGTCTCGCTGTTCTTCTTAAGCCGCCCCGCTCTCTCTGGCAAAACACACAGACACACACACACACACACACACACACAAACACACACACACATACATGCACACTCGCCTCTGTACACCCACACACACGCAAACAAAGCAAACACTAGACTCTGTACAGTTCATACGGCTGCCAGCCAATCACCTAGCAAAACACAGCATCGCACAAGTGGAGGTTTTTTGTGCTCGAATGGCCTCTCGTTCGTCCTCCTACCAGAAAAAGCTTCGTCCATGTCTTTTCTGACGTCTCTCATGCCTTTCTAGCCTTTCCAATAGGCCACAATGTGACATGGGTAAGACCTGTGGTGAAGTGCGTGGCAGAAAAAAACCTTCCCCGAGTGCATGTTATTAATATTTGAAAGGGTGTTATAGGGAAAAACATAACATTATGTACCAGAACGAGGAACAAATTGTCAGAGACTGTGGGGTCCCTAGATCTTCTGGGTGAAGAGCCTTTATGAAGTCAGATCATAAATCATAAACCGTATGTACTGATACGTCAAACTGTACTGAATGGGTCATGTGACCATTTATGCGATTGGGGTGATCAAATGCAAATTTGAAACAGGAATATAGTCGAGTCTCTGAAACTGGTGAGTACCAAACAAGTATCTTTTTGTACTGTATAAAGAGTTGCTAAATTCTGTGAATTTTCAAGGAACATTCTATGGGAATTAATGAGAATAATTTGGCTCCTATAAGTCCTATAACAGGGAACGGAAATGTGGTTGTAAAAGGAAACCTTGAATCCTTCATGTCCAAATATGTGTGTGTTCATGTAAATTACAAACGCATTACATAAATTTATGTTGAAAACTTGTTGTGTGTACGCTGTTACTATGCTAACGTTTAAAAAATTTTCATTAAAAAAAATCTGTATTGGTTTCAATGCATGTCAGATTTATATTTATGTTTGTATATGATCTAGTTTATATCAATTTCTCTCACATTTCTGCAAATTTTCATTAATTCCCATCAATTCCTGCTAAGTTTCCAACTTGGAATATTTCAAAATTCCCCAAAGAATGTTGTTTCCCATAGAAAGTTTCTGGAACGTTTTCAGAAGTGTATTCCTGAAATGTTGCCCCTTTTGCAACCCTATAAAAAATAAAGAAACTGCATTAAGATTCCTCAAATTTTACTTGGCATAATTGTACAATGATTTTTATTTTGTACAATTGCAGTCATACAAATAAAATCCTGTAATCAGATACTGTATATTTGTAAAACCTTGGCACATTTAACCACTTTAGGACCCATGATTTAGGCCAAAAATGCACAAGAAAGCACAAAAGAATGCTTAGGAGGGAACGATATGGCACGGTTCAAAAGCTAATATGAGATCTGTTTTACCGCTAAACTGAAGCGCTGACGTGTCGATTTCTGAGCGTGTCACGATTGCCGAAACGATGAATTTGACGTGTTTGGCAGCTGAGGAAGACCGAGGTATTACTGTCATTTCTTTTGCCCGAAATCGCATTGAACCATTGAACAAACCATAATGAGGGTTATATGGGATGTTAATCATTGTTATATAACAAAATCTGAGAAGTGGGTCTGGGTGCAAATGACTCACAAACCCAAGACAATGAAACGAAACACAAAACAATAGACGTAACATGTGGGAATGTGGGACCAGGAAGCCAACAATCAGCATGAAATGAGAGACAATAACAAGTGAAAGCCAGATTGTTACACGTCGACACGTGTGCAGAGTTTGTAGAAAATGCGGCCTATAATCGTGACAATGAGGGGGATGTATATAAATCTGGGAATTTATTCTCCAAACCTTTGGACACTCTTATGCTAGGTTTGATTTTTGGAGACAAGGTTGATGGAGGCACGATTAAGGTGGTTTGGACATGTGCAGAGGAGGGACATGGGGTATATTGGTAGGAGAATGCTGAGGATGGAGCCACCAGGAAGGAGGAAAAGAGGAAGACCAAAAAGGAGGTTTATGGATGTGGTGGTAATTGGGAGAAGCCGAAAGAAAGAGACAAATGTTAAAAATCCTAATCCTTTTTTTCCTTTGAATAAATTCTGGCAGTGTCAAAAGTTTTCAGACTCTTCCCTGCAGTGTGACTTCTTCGAGGATGACCACCAAACCAAGAACCAATAGGAACACCGAACTGATTAGCACAACTTCAACCCACCTCAGGGAAATGTGGAATGTGAATCAGTACAGCAAGATGACAAACTTATTGAGAAATAGAAGGCCTTCACAGTTCTGAGAACATGTTCTACTATATTTGTGAAGATTTGCGCTAATTTAGCCATTGGGGCATAAGTATAGTCAGGTACTGCTGTGGGGTGAGCGTCAGCAGGCTAATTCATCCCAAAGGTGTTTATTAGGGTTAAAGTCAGAGCTCTATAAGCAGGTCACTCAAGATCACCAACCCATTTAAATCATATTTTCATAGAGCATCTTTAGGTCTCCTAGTTCAAGTGATGGGAAAATCTCATGCTACTTCATTCAAAGTCGTCTTAGTCGATTGTGTGCCTCCAACTTTTGGGAAAAGTCCCAATACTCTACTTCGTAAAGTGTATCTACAACATTCAAGTTTGGGGGGAAATTCAGCTCAGATATTTACAATGGAAATCCATTGAGTGGAAAAACAGGAAGAGTAAGCAAAGCAAAGTCAAATTTT
Organism: Silurus asotus; assembly: GCA_024362625.1. Lineage (NCBI taxonomy): Eukaryota > Metazoa > Chordata > Actinopteri > Siluriformes > Siluridae > Silurus > Silurus asotus. Next base: position 2,966,251 of record MU563656.1, read on the forward strand.
GAAATGGGAATTACGCTTTTCCTTGATTCTGTTATTTTTTTCTTATCAGCGCCCTTAATAACAAATGGGTCGTCCTTACCAGTTTTTAGAAACAAACAAATTACCTCAAACACACACACACACACACAGATTTCAATATGTAGTCATTTGTTTTTTTCAATTCAGACGAAGGTGTGAATATGTAAGTGCCTTGTACAATCTTTAAAAGAGAGAAATTAGCAGCCAAGTGTTATACAAGATGAGTTAATTAGGTAAAAATGCTTTTTGGTTGTCACATGTGCATTACAGCAGTGGGGGCTTCGCATATCTCAGTGATGTTAGAAAGGGCCACTGGAGGACGAAGGGTTAAGGGCCTTGCCCAAGAGCCCAAAAGCGGCAGCTTGGCGATACCGGGGCTCGACCCCTGAGTTTTTGATTAGTAACCCAAAATCTACTCTAAAATCCTGAGATACCACGTCTGTAGATGCAAATAGAAGTTTCACAATAGGTCTTCAATATTAGAAGCAATTCATCCAAGTGACTTGAATCTAATAAATCTGTTCATAAAATGATTTCTTCAGTGATTAAAAATGCAAAAAAAATTGTAGCAAATCAACTTTCAGTCGGCGTCATGTGTATTGCGAAAGGTCGCCGCCAATCATTACACATTCGTCAGTTGGGATTCCGTCTCATGTGCAGATGTAGAACTCCTCCAATGTATTAAATTCTCTTCAGATCATGGCTCCACCCACTACTCCTCTTGTTTAAGAAACGTCTGAAAACGCCTTTATCCCTGTACCACGCATGAACAAAAACGGAAGACTCCTCGACCCTGTGACATTTCTGCCTGGTGTTTAATTGCTTTTCCGGTCTTTGAAAACGCAATGACTACAAATGTGTCGGTTTTTGGAAAGAATCTATTTTCACAGTCCCCACTGCGACGTGAAAACAGCGTTTGCAAATTGATCTGCTTTGAAGGGCTTCGGTTTTTAGAAAGCTAATTTTGACTTTTTTGACACACAAAAAAAAGGTCTTAGTTTGGACGGAACGCCAAAACCGAGAGAAAAAAAAAGATACGTTTTCGAATGAGAACATATTAGTGTGGACATGGCTACTCATGGAGTTAGGAGCAGACTCTCAGAGCTACCAAAAGTTTGGTGCTAGATGGGATCTGCATAGTTGACAGTACAGTGCCTCTGACCATGTGACTAAACACATGGAAAACATCAGAGATTCCGATTCTGACAAACATCAGAGATTATAGTTGGAATTTAAACTCATTATTTAAAATTTTAGATGGTTTTTAAAATTTTAAGGCAATTCTGCATATTTGAGTCTGAAAAAGTGTTGAATTTTGAAATGAAAAATGTGTAGAAACGTTGAGGATCACAATCCAAACTTATCCAAACGTCTCCTTTATTCGTTTAGTTCACAACCAAAAGTTGTACCAGTCTCAGTTTGAATTGATCACAAAACTAGTCCCCAGAACTGGTAGCCATCTTGTTAATTATTCTGTCTATAGCTCCCATCAATCACATTACATTCATCACAATTTGAGTCAGTACATGGTAATGATCACTAATGATCAGTCAAAAGCACTCAAATGAAGTAACAAAGCTGAATTTGGTGAATTCATTCGTGATTCTAAATGCAGTCAAGGTACCCTGGAGCATATATGGATCAGGTTCTGTTACTGCTACAGCTTGGGTTTGGTTCCCAAATTGGGGGGTTGGGTATCCTAGTACTGGTCCTAACATTTGGATAATATTGGAGGATTGTGTATCTGGAACAAAACCAGTCTCAAATTAAATATGGAGCACAGTAATCTGTTGTAGTGAGCCTGAAGAACAACACCATATTTACTCCATCACCCATTTGGTACATTATTAAATATACTATATGGCAAATGTATGGGAACAAAGATGGAGGAACACAATTATATATGATGCCACTGGATGTGGCAGAATTAAATTGTCCCTTAACTTGAACTAGAATACCCAAACGTATTCCAGCATGACAATGCCGCTGTAAACAAAGTCAGCTCCAGGAAGATATGGTTTCCAAGTATTGAGATGTGGCAGATCTTAATTGTCCTGCATTCTCACCCCAATCCTACTGAACCTGATGACTGCACCCCAGGCCTCCTCAAATTACCTACCTTAGTATCTAACACCCTTGTGGCTCTCCATAAAATCCAGAGGATGCAGGAGAGTGAATGTTATACTAAGAGCAAACGGCGACCATGGGATGCTCAAAAAGTGAGGGAAAAGAACAGACTCACCTGTCTGTGGGTCCACCGAGAAATGAGGCTGGCCTTGCACTAGTGTGTAGACCAGACGAGCACTGTTCCCATAGGTGGGGTCGTCAGCATCAGTTGCTGTCACCTGAACAATGGATGTGCCTGGGAACGCAAACAAAAGAAAGAGTGAGCAAGTGAAAGAGAGAAAGAGAAATAGAAGGCAACATCAATACAGAACAATTCACAGCATTCATCCAGCGAGTCCTGGTCACGGTATGACAACTGACCTCCGGAGACCGAATTTTATACAAGCTGACATATTGACCCTGCTTTCCCTCAAGTAGATTCATTTTTTCCATCCTTTCTGTCAGTTCTAACCAAATACAAATGCGATATTACAAGACGGATGATATTTAAAAAGATTCAAATACCATTCTTGACCATGTCGCCAGTTCACCACTGTTCCTTCCTTGATCCACTTTTGATAGATACTGAGCACTGCAGACTGGGAACAGCCCACAAGAGCTGCAGTTTTGGAGATGCTCTGACTCAGTTGTCTAGCCGTCACAATTTGGCCCTCGTCAAACTCCCTCAAGCCCTTACGCTTGCCCATTTTTCCTGCTTCTAACAAGTTTGAGGACAAAATGGTACCTTGATGCATAAATGATCCCACCCACTAACAGGTTCCAGGATGAAGAGATGATCAGTGTTATTCACTGATAATGTTATAATGGTACACCATACCCGATTGGTGTAAGTTGAAAAGTGGGAGGCTCAACTTTTCCAGCCAAATGTGCTTTATTGCCAAACTGTTATAATTGAGGCAAACAAAGGAATAGGATACAATACCTTTGGATACAATACCAATTAATTTTCCCTTCACCTAAACTAGGAGACCCAAATTTGTTCCAGCAATGGCCCTGTGGATAAAGTCAACTCTATAAAGATATGATTTCCATTGGATTCATGTGAGTGGAGGATCAAAAGGGGCCTCCTAAAGTGTCCTGACCTCAACCCTACTCAAGACCTTTGAAATGAATTGGAACACTGAGTCCACCCCAATGCCTCGTCACCCCACCTACATCAGTACCTTACTCTGTTAAAGCCCTTGTGGCTGAATAAATCTCCACAAGCACACTCCAATATCAAGTGGAACACCTTTCCAGAAGAATGGAGACCAAATGGGGACTAAAGAAGAGTCATACAAATCGTATGGTGTCCTGTGTCCATAAACCTTGATCCATAAAGTATAAGTGTGATTGTAGATGGTATATTTTGGAAGATTTGTTATCAGAGTTGTGATGTACATTATATATAGAAAAGTGAGTGGACACCTGACCATACCAAGATTGTAAGATTGTAACATTGTGAAGATTTACTACCACAAAAATTGTAGTAAAGTCAGATACTGATGTAGGTGAGGTGAGAAGGCCTGGAGTCCAGTCACCGCTTACATTCATCCCAAAAGTGTTCGGTAGATTTGGGGTCCAAGCTCTATAGCAGGAGATCTTCCAGTCCAACCAATGGAAACCATATCTTCATGGAGCTGGATTTATGCACATTGTCATGCTGGAACAGGTTTGGGCCTCCTAGTTTATGTTTGGGTAAAATTTCATGGTTTGGTATCCAAAGACAATTGTGTTCCCCCTAACACTTTGAGAAAGAAGCACATATAGCTGGAAGAAAAATCAAGTGTCACAATATTTTTAACCATATAGTGATGTCAAAAAACTAGACACCATGCAGACAGTGCCTCCATTTCTACATGCACTTCTCTTCTCAATCCTTTTTATTTTTATTTTAGAATGCTTACGGAAAGACGATGAAAAAAGCAATAGTTGTTAAAAAACTAATTTGTACAAATGTAAGTTAGGCCACGCCCACTTCTGCTTCACATACGAATCGATGGAGCCCTACGCGAATACAGACGCGCACAATTCATCCCTTTCATCTCCCTTTTTTTTCCTTCCCTAATTCGCCATCCCTAATTCCCTCTCGCGTTCGTTTTCAATCTCTCGGTTCCTTGATTCCCATCCCCCCCACTCCCCCCT
>MU563656.1:2970530-3167789 GCA_024362625.1 Silurus asotus
ACCCTTTCCCGCTGTCCCGCCAATCCCTTGACCCTCGCTCATTCCTACATATCCTTTCTATCCTCTGTCCCTGACAGTTATAGACGTTTTTTCCTTTACCCCCACCCCCTTTAACAGCCCAACAAATAAATCATACCCCAGCATCCGTCATGTGAGGAATGGAAATTGGTGGGGGAAAGAAGAAGGAAATATATATATATATATATATGGTTGGGAGAAAAAAACACATTTTTCTATGGGGCATTAGCTGACAAGCTAGGAGGAAAGAAGGGATTTGTGGGCACAGCTGTTGCCGCTTTCTTGACAACAGAGACCTGACAGTGTCATCTGGAATGAGCGCTGGGCAGGGCTGCTCTGATTACTGATCTATCACAGGTACTTAAGAAGCAGAGCGACATAAATGGAAAACTCTGGAGCGTGAGAAAGAGAGAGGGAAATAAGAGAGAGAGAGACTGTTTTGATTCACACCGCTACAGGATAATCAGACAAGCAGATCAAAAAACTGATGTGTCACGCCGAGGTTGACGCAACATTTACACAAACACCGAAATCTGTGCACATTCAGCTCGAGAAAAGACCGGCACGTGATGTCGCCGTTTTTCGAGCCGTTAATGCATTCAGACGGGATGAAACGTCGCAAATTGAATAGAACTAAGCACGGGAATTTTTTTTTCCGATCGTCAGAAAAAAAAACTGAGCGTTCAGCACGCGTCAGATTTTGCGGGATGTTTTTTTTCACCCTCGAACATGAATTCAATTCATTAAGTGCTAAAGTGGTGCAAACATGTCTTTGAGCACAGAGGCATATAAATGAAATATTATAACTTGAAAGATAAATATTTCTGTTTCACCAAACTTAGGAGTTTATTCAGGATGCAAAACTTACTTCACAGAGCAATTTGTGTGTGTGTGTTTTTTTTTTTTTTTTTACACAGCTCCGGCTGACGGATGCCGGAGCGCCGACCTTATCAGCGCTCTTGCACCCGATATATAAATCCATCTGTTTTAAATCCCAGCACTAATGTGGGAACGTTACACGGATGGCCGGCCTTGACGCCTGACCTTCCCCTGTGCAGTTACCTATGTTGGCCATCTCAGAGACGGTGGCGCTATATGGCCCATCTTCAAACACAGGCGGATTGTCGTTGATGTCCTGCACCCTGATGATGAACTGGGAAGAGGGCTCCAGGGCACGCTCGGTCTGGCTGTCTGTTGCCGTGGCGATAAGCCTGTACTCGTCCTTCTCCTCCCTGTCCAAGGGCTTGGTCACATGGATGTTGCCTGTCTTTTCGTCGATCACAAACACCGACCCCGCCCCTTCGCCTCGGAGCACGTACTTGGTGCGCCCATCCCCTCTGTCCATATCCGTGTGCAGCTAAAAAAAAAAACGACAGGAAGAGGTAAAAGAATTAGACCTAAAACACAAGCCAGACGGATGAAGAGAAAACAAACTTTTTTTTAAAGAAATATGCGGTTTTTTTTGGCCTTCAATCAAGCAACATTGTGTCAATACAAGTTCTGGGATTCAATCAGCTGAAAACATGCAAATTTGTTGAACAAAAATAATAAAAATTCGTTTTCCGACTGAGGGAAATAGATGAAGGCTTAGCATTGATTGATTCATGGTAATTAAAGCAAACGTTCATTAAATTCAATGCTCTGTTAGCGACTTTTTCATGCTTTGAAGTGAATATGAATCGTATATATACAAATATATGAAATATTCCCAGCCTCATTATCGGTGCTCCTGGATTAGGCGCTGGATTCGACTAAACCTGACTTTGAAGGAAGTGTGTTACAAAAAAAAGTCATTAAAAAAAGATTGTTAAATTTGACGGTAATAGGCTAAGGACCGATATTTGTCACAATGGCGGGATGAAAGAGTTCCGAGATCCCTCATGAGAAATAAAGCTACAGTGATATTAACAGGCGGAATTGGTAAAAAAAATAAAAAACGTGTCTGAATAAGTGCTAAAGGACGTCTTTTTTTTTTACTTGTGGACTCACGTAGTGTCAAATCTATTTTTCAACAAACTATAGACACAAGATTCGTATGTGCTTTTCTGAACATCCCATTCCATATTTACCTCCACTCTCATCTTCTGGTAAAAGGTTCCACTAGATTTTCTATTGTGCCCGATGTTGATACTGATGTAGGTTTGGTGAGAAAACCTTGGGTGCAATCAGTGTCCCAATTCATCCCAAAGGTGTTAAGTAGGGTTGAGGTCAGAGCTCTATAGAAGGTCACCACCTCTCACCACGTGAATCTGTTGGTTGAGTCTAAATCCGAATCTCTAAGTCTGGGACGTGATTATATCAAATCCTTAAGTCTCAGATGGTGCAACCCAGTCTTGATCCAGTAATGGATTCCCACCACTAGAACCCTAATTATCAAATCTTCAAACCTCTCAGTTGGTGGAAATGAAATGACAAGATGAATCGAGGTCATCTTCTGATTCTCCAATATTTGAGACAATATCCATTTTTAAAAAGCTACACTTAAATATAAATAAATTGAATTGGATTCTACCACATCTGAAGACATCATATATAATTGTGTGGCTCCGAACTTGTGGAAAAAATGATCACGTTAACACAAATTAATTTTAACGGCATTAGTTTTATTAACGCAACAAGCATTTCTGGTTGACCAATTTGGAATTATTTTTTTTAATAAATATAACGGGCAAAATTAAAACCAACGCAACACGCGTTTATTCACGACGTCTTTTCGTTACTCAGAAATGATTTCATGAACAAATAAACTCATATTTAATCACGTAACATTCGTTTTACTGACGCTGATCCGCCAATTAAAACCGTCCGTGTGGAAACATAGCAAAATTTCCGCTTGACGATTTCCATCATTCAAAACACAATAATTTGTCTTCAGTTTGGTTTCAATAATAATAAACATACATTGGCATAAAGCTTATATAAAAATATGATCAGGTGATTAATCACAAGAAAACTCGTGACAATCACAATTAATTGATTGATTTTTTGTAAAAAAGAGAATCCCATCAAAATCATATATGCACCATTAACTCCAACTGAAACCCCTAAAGGGGTTCAGAATTTTTAGCACCAAAAAAAAAAAAAAAAAAGCTTTAGCGCTGAAGTACGAATCAGTGTTCGGGTAACAACAGGAAGTGACAGCATTATGGCATTATGCAGCTTCACATGCGAGTAATTGACAGTGCGCCGTGTCAGTCTTCTCCGGATCGGCGCTAGTCCAAGGCTGGGGAAGGTTTATGTATAGCTTTCCCACAATCAAGCTTCAGGGCTCATGCTCAGTGCTCCGAGGGGATCAGTCCGCCCTGAGCATCAGCATTCGTTCTCATTACCACTCATACGTGGCCAGAATGTGTCTGCCTGAAAAAGGCGCCCCGTAGTAACACGACTCCCTACAGAAATGTGACATTGCGAGCTTGGAAGAAAAATGGGAACTGGGATGGCAGCGTTTCGGAAGCATCCATGTGTGGAAACAGCTAAGCACATTTCCCTCAATGGATCCAGAAGGGGAATTTTTTGAAATCTAAATATTCACTATATATATATACACACACACACATAGTAGTACAGTGGAACCTCAATACACGTGACCTTGACACTCACGACCTCGATAGTTTGTGACTTTTTATCGAAAAATCCGATTTTTTCGAAATGCCTCAAAAGTTCTAAGTAACATTTCATTAGTTTGTACTAATACATTTATATATAGTAATTTCAATTATTATAAGATGTTCTGTCGACTGCATCATGTTTTACAGATGTTTTTTTAAAAAAGCTTTGTCATCCTAGCGTACATTTTCCTTTGCTAATATGCTAACTCTCAAACATACCAACGCTCTCTAAATGAAAACGTTTATCGGATTTCTCATCCGTTAGCAAACATTTGTAACTCGTGCGTTGCCTTATGCATCATATTTAAGCAAATTACGTGTATATGAACTGTCGTCTCAACCTTCGTTTTACTTTAGCAAATACGCCAAAACGTTGCACAAACACACTTAGACAAACTTGATATGGAAGTTATCTACATTTAAAGGTTCGATTTTTGGTGAGTTAAATGACTATAATAAAACTATTATCCATTTTTTACTATTTCAAAGACCTGTCTTACATCATTCCAAATGTTTGCATTTTTTGCTCCGGTTTTGGAGAATCGCTAAATTATGGTATGTTTATGGTATACAATCTCTCAAATGCAGTGTTTCAGCTCAGGAGTAAGTGCAAATTGATTACTTTACAATACAGTAGGGGTCAGCCTGTTACTGTTGGCACACAGGTTTTAAACAATTGCTTTAATTATGTAATGCATTATGTCCTGCTGCTTGCTTTTTTTGACTCTGGGAGCAACTGTAAACTAACAAGCAATGTTTAAAAATGCCAACATTTTGACCATTTACTTAAATAGAAAAAAAAATATATATATATATATAAATGCATGAAATATATGTACTTTGCATATATTGCTATATATCAGATTTCCGTATGGGAGAGATCCCTCATGTCCGTGTTATCTTCTGGCTCTTCCTTATAGTTATGCTGCCATAGCTAGTTTTGCCGGAGTCCCCAAGTTGCATTTGATCACCATCACTGCACACCTCAATCATGGTTATCTGTAATAAATGAATATTCGCTGCCACCCAGATGAGGATTTGTTCCCTTCTGAGTCTTGTTCCTCTCAAGGTTTCGTCCTCATACCATCTAAGGGAGTTTTTACCTATTATACACCAAGCAAGCACAACTTTATTGCGCTCAGACATAACATTATGATCACCTGACTAATATTGTGTTGGTTCCCCTTGGGTTGCCAAAACAGTCCCCACCCGTCAAGCGTGAACTTCTTCAGCAATTTGAGCTACAGGAGCTCATCTGTTGGATCGGACCATGTTTTTACAGTTCTCCTCGCACAGTACACAGTAGGTTTACCGGCCGGCGCTATCTCGGGTTTTGTGTCTTGTCTCGTGTTGTCTTGTGTTGTCTGTCTGCACTGTTTTTCGTCTGCACTGTTTGCTCTAGGTTTCACTCGATGCACTTTATGGAGCTTGTGTTGTTTAGTGTAGCACCAAGGTTCCAGAGGAACGTTGTCTCATTTTACTGTGTACTGTATACCACTGTGTATAGTAGAAATGACAATAAAAGTCTCTTGACCAAACATGAACAGCCTTCGCTCCACCAGGTACATTAATGAGCCTCGTCCAGCCATGACCCTGTTTGATAGATACTGACCACTGCAGACTGGGAACAGCCCACAAGAGCTGCTGTTTTGGAGACGCTCTGACCCAGTCGTCTAGCCATCACAATTTGGCCCCTCGTCAAATTCGCTCAAATCTTTGTCCTTGCCAATTTTTTTAAGTTAACACATTAACTTTGAGGAAAAATGTTCACTTGCTGCCTCATATATCCCACCCAATATAAGGTGCCATAATGAATAATGTTAGAATGTCATAATGTTATGCTTGGTGTATATATACTATTCGTAATATAATAATAATTCCATAAGTATAATGCCAAGCCGTCTTTGCAAGAGACACTTAAAGCACTGCATGGCAACAAGGAGTGAAAGCTTATTTATCATGACCCCCTCAGGCTACCCAGTGGGTGGGGCTTTGTTGCTAAGGAAACTTGCGTGCACTTGTCACCATGCGTTGGTTTCGAAGATCCAGGCATTAATGCTGGACTCGCACTCAAGAGTCAGTCAAAGCTGCCAACACATAACAGTTCCAGACCTGGGGTTCTTAACGAAAGACATTAATGACCAGCCTTAATGACGGGGTTTAACGAGGCCCTTAATGAAGCTGCTGCAATCATTAAAACCAGCATCGGCAGGGTGATGTACGAAGAGGAGAAACTGCTCAGTGGGGAGCGGACGAGTAAAAAGCTGCTGGAAACACTGAGTTTCCTTTTTCTCTTTCTTTCTCTTTCCCCGACTTCATTACATGTATCTCTTGAAAAGGGGCCACGGACAAAAGACGCAACGCCAAGCAGATGTTTGGGCCCATTACAGTAACAATAATCATCTATGCAATTACATCTGTCGAATCTAATGTGGCCTGAACGAGCTTGATGCTCAAATATCATATTATTTAATAGGCTGCAGTGTCAAGAGAAACGATGGCACTCGAACGATTTTATGTAATAACCGAAATGCATCAAAAAAGACGCCTTTCGGTTGATTCAGTGCCACTTCACAGAACATCAAATCCATTCGAGTTAGCCCTCCTTAGCGGCGAGGACAGTTGTTTAGGAGATCGTGGCGCATTTGTAAGCCCTCCTTCATTACCATAAGGTAATATGCTTATACTTGATTTCCCATTTTTCAATACCCATACATCACAAACTTCAGTGTCAACCTCTAAATGACTTAAATAACTTATACGTGTATACTCAATTTCCCATTTGCGCTGCACGATAAATCACGAAAGCAGAAAATCAAGAGGCAAAAATTGCGTTTTTGCATACGTGCATTAGTCTAATGAAAGTGGTCTCTTCGGCGGATATATTTCTCAACCGCTGACGATCACAGATGGAGAGAACGACACTTGTGCCCTTGTGTGAAATGGGCTTTGACCGTGCTAAACAGCGGTTCAATGACCAGGATACTCATACACACACACTCACGTGCAAAGACTCATACACAAATCCATTCTACCCTTTTATAAGGGGGGATTCCGTAATCACCATTGAACCCTTGAACAAGATCTCATTTTACAAGATCCTACGGTTGCTTTATGGCCTTTTCGTTAAGGTTCTTCGCATATTAAATATAGATAACTAGCATGTAATTACTAGCTAATCGTTTCGGATTCATATTGTTTCTTTTTAATTAATGACGCGTCGCGGTTTCAAGGTGACATTATCAGTTGGTACCAAAAATGTATTCCTATAATCTTCTGGAAATTATGATTTGAATATTCCAGATATTTTCTAGAGTTGGTTAGGTTACAGGGTTGAAAGCAAATAACCTAATGTGTCCCAACCTAAAGGACGACCAAAATGCTGTTAAAAAAATATACCCCAATTTAAAACAACAGACCACAAGGGTAAAACCTATTAAAGTTTTTATATGTGATGGAAGAAAATCCACTGCTTCTTACACTGTGAAATATAAAAAAGAAAAAATAAGACTCTGGCTTGATACAGAATTGACCTGAAATCAGCTGAGACACTCGGGCAGTTATGACCCCTGGTCTCCTAGACAGCCTGGCTGACTCGGCTAGCCAGGGTATGTCGAATAATTTAACACTAGGTCCAGACCATTTGAAAAAAGCCAAGTAGTTCTCATCACTGTGCAATATTTGTTTTATGAACCGCCTTGGTGGTATTTAAACTACACTACAGACTAGTGTATGAATGTGTCTTTGCAGTTTGCATGGAAGATAGTTCAAGCATTCAGCCACGTCTCATGAGACTGTGACAGCCTTGTTGGACAAATGAGGTTCTTTTTCGGAGTCTCGTTGCCAAAATGAAGTGACCTAGCTTGGCTCCATCCCCATTCCATGCCAGATGCCTGACCCCTAAAACCCACCCTAACGCTTTCCCCAAAATAATCTCCCATCTGTCCATGCTTCGACTAGAAAACCACACCTGAGACTGCATCTCTGTCACGATACTCTGGAGGGTCTTTTATCTCCTCTAGTGGCACATAATTAACATGTGCCTGACCAGCTCAACTGCATTATTAAAAGCTGTTTATTCCAGCTGAGGCGAGCACCAGATACGCCGCTTCCCTACTGATGATTCTGCAGTGCAGCGGATGACTATATACCAGACCCATGCTGGGCTGTGGGAAATGTAGTCTTGAGTTACAGCCAACACAATCGCATAGAACCACCGTTGTGGAATTAGCCCTGCTATTTAAAGAAGCTTTTAATTCAGGATTTTCTTCTGGGCATTCAGCCGGGCCTGTTATCTGCCATCAAGACCGGACCCAGAAGATCACATAAGGTTAAGCAGCTTCCTCAAGAATACAGAGGGCAAGGCTTAATTATACTGGAATATGAACTTGTAACCTTCCATTTAGCAGCTCAATGCATTAATCACTCAGCTATTTCCACAGAATTACAGTAGTGGAATGGTGAGAGGTACCGCAATGCTGATCAAAGGTTTTGGCAGTGGTAGCTCAACAGCAAAAGGTTGTGAGATCAAATCTTAGGGCTGCTAAGGTGCCCCTGCTGGGTCCTTAAAAGGGGTTCCTAACTTTAAACTGTTTTTTAAGATACATGCGAGTGTTTAGTGTCAGAGGCAACAGTGGGCACAAGGTGGAAATACTCCCCACCTTGTGCTTAGTGTCAGAGGCAACAGTGGGCACAAGGTGGGAATACTCCCCACCTTGGACACTAGTGCAGCAAATGTGGCCATATACACAAACACCTATAGATATATTATAGGAATAGACAGTAATTTCAGTTCACAATCAGATCCAGGTATAGTAAAACTGCGGGGTGTCAACTCTACGTGAGTTTGGCATCTGGGGCTATATAGTATTAAGGGCTACATTAACTTATTTAGAGATATAGATGACCCACCTCCCAACATGGGCACAGGCAGTAATCCGAGCCTTGGCTCAAACCCAGGAATTGTAAAACTGTGAGGTGTCAACTCTGCCCAAGCCCATGCATTTGAGGCCATATGGTGTTTATTGGCTGCATTATGGTATTTGACAGAAGCCCTATCTAGCCAGCTTTAAGCATCCCTTTTTTTTTGCTGATGCACAAGCAACGAAAGCTGTTGCCACCATCCTGATGCCACTATACTCGATTTTCAGTTAGTAAAGTAAAATTTTTCAGGGAATCAGGCAGCCTTGTGGAACACAAGGCATCTGTTACAGAGACTATGGGATGTGCAATGATTTTAGAGCTGTTTAGGTCTGATCAGTCAGTGTGTTAAGTAATGTGCAATGGGAAAAGGCAACACCTGTTTCTCTGCCGAATAACTGACTTCCACAGACTCCTCTCCTGCTCCCTTATTCCCGTATGAATCGGAGAATGAAAGAAGCTTGAAACCGTTCTAGGATCAGTTCACTTTTGCGACATGACGCTTGGTGAACACATTTACTTCGCAAACTTTGATTTAACCAACCCTGGTTTCTGTTAAAAAAGAGCTGCTTTTATAAATACTGTATATATATTTTTGCCATGCTACTGTAATAAATGGCGATTCAGCCAGTTAGCCATTGCTCCAGGGTACAGACCTTTAAAGCTCTTTCTCTGCAGGGTGAAGGGACAGAACAGAGCAGAGCAGAGAAAGGCTCTGATCTGACCTATTTCTTCCTGACTCGGCTTAGCCTTCGGACCCATCTCTCTCACGCCAGGACTGTGTGTATTATTCATGGACGTTATTGCTCTACATTATTACTTCGAGCGCTCTCCTACTTACCGCTATCATACTCGGCTCGCAACCATGAATTATTTATGATCAAAAGGCAATTCGGGCCCGAGAATATGCAAATGTCGGCTATCATAATCAGCTGATGTATGACGGGACACTGGGCGATCGTGTGACTCGTGGATCTTTTTTTTTTTTTTATGACTCGGGGTGATATATGTGTTGTGTTATGTCTTCAATAGTTAGAAAAAAGGTTCTCGTTTTGTTCTTTTGTAAGACTACACCCAGGCCTCCTTCATATATATATTTTTTCGAGTGGCTATCCAAACATTTTTTAATTGCCACTGCATTTCGTTTAGTTAAGAAGGAAGCGATCGCTTTCATAATTCATTAGACGTTATAAATGTTTTTAAGCTGTATATTAATTTTTAACCAAGGTATGCATATGTACACACATGTTAGTTTAGTGCTGCCTGGTCCTCTTTCTTTGCGCTCCTCTCTATGGATTTCCAATCCTAAAGTTTTTCCTTAAAATCAATTTGCTGTCTCTGACCTTTACTTAATGTCTAAGGATGACCATGTCACGGTCAATGTAATGCCATGTGCTTTTTTCTGTTACATTTTATTGCCTGATATGGTGATATTTTCCATTTTAAATGACAGCATCGTCTACATCATGGGTGTCCAATCTTTTCCACAAAGGGCCTGTCTGAGTCCAGGTTTCATTCCAATCAGTCAAGGGCCACACCTACTAGTCATTGAAAATTTAAATTATTAGATTTAAACAGGTAGAATTTGGTATGGACTTGCTTGGTCGGAATGAAAACCTGCACCACACCGGCCCTTTGTGGAAAAGGTTGGACACCTCTGGTCTACACTATATTGTGGTGTTCACACCATCACCAAAAGTAGCTGAAACACCTGGACACCTCCTAGTGAACAACAAGATTTAAAAGTGATGAACGTCCTTTTTCACATTTAGTAGGCAGTTGTAATAACTTTGACTCTTCCGAGAAGATGTTCCACCAGATTTTGTAGTGTGCTTCAACATCATTACGCCACAAGGGTATAAGAAAAGTCAGGTACTGATAGAGCTGAGGTGAGGAGCTCTAGGGTGCAGTCACCACTCTAATTTATGACAAGAGGGTTGAGGTCAGAGGTCTATAGCAGGCCACTCAAGATCTTCCAACACATGTAAACTATATACCCTAGATATTGTTATGTAAGAATAGGTTTGGGTCTCCTAGTTCAAGTGAAGAGAAATTTAATTCTGCTGCATCTAAAGACATCCTGTAAAATTGTGTGCCCCCAAGTTTGTGATAACTGTTTTGAAAAGCACCAAATATGGTTAAAACTTTAGGTCTGAATACTTTTATCGATGTAGTGTACGGCGCAATAATGCTGGCATGGTGAATGATTTATTTTATCCTTCAGACTAGGTGATCTTTAGAAGCTTGAAACTTGTGACTACAGCCGAAGCTACAGTTGTCCTGTATTCCTTTTGTTTCTTCTACTCCAGTGAACAGACATTTTTAACTTTTTCAAATTGTCAAGCTTAGTAGCATCAAGCTTTTCCCTGTCAGCAGTACTGAACTGCATTTGGCTAGTCACTTCCCATTGTTTTATACAAACATTAATCTTTACATGCCTCTGGAAGGTGGTTGGTTGAACATATGACTCATTTTGCCTTGCATTTTGTCAGTTATTGTCTCCAAATAGATTTCATAATTTGGATTTCATAATTTGAAAATAAAAAATAGCGGTGAATGGTTTAACCAGCTAATCAAGTAAAATTCTTGCTAATTTGCTAACTGCTTGTTTTGGAGTGGGAAGGTTGCATAGCCTACAGAATGTACATTGTATCAAGGGTTGGAATCAGCTAGTAACCATGATGTAGGTTTAGGAGGAGAAGTTGGATGACCACACCAAGTCCGTACCATGTGCTCACATCAATCTAATATTACAATAATTATCTAATCAATTGGATCAGGGGTAAAGTCAAATTATGCAGGACATGAGATCCCAAGGTCTGGGCGTATCAACTTGGCAGCCATCAAGCCTCAGCTGAAGTCATTGGTCCAGTGTAATCACTTCTCAACATTTTCCTTTTATGTTTCAGAGGAACGCCAGGATTCGATGATGTCTACACTTGCATCTAAAAGTTCTGAGTTTCTATAGAGGGGTCTAGTTCTGACCTTAACCCTACAAGTTCAAATGTTCCTAGGTTAGAATTGAAACTATTTGTTACAGCTTTTTGATTCAACTAGAACCTTTCTGTCATTTTTAATCAGGAAATGTATAGCATTGTGGAACATTCTATGCAAGGTGCATTTTTCTTGGTGCTGGACTCTCTTTAGAATTCTTAGACAAATTGAAAGTAGAGATGTTGAATTTTATAATTAAAAGCTTGCCTTGGAATGCATTAGTGGCCAGAAAACTCTAGTATGACCTTGATGGTGAATCGAGATTTCTGCTTATCTTTTCATTTTGTATATCTATTGATATGTATCTCATATATAGTCAGTGTGCCTGACCATTGCCCAGATGCGCTTGCTGAATATCCTATTTAAAATTCATGGACATTGTTATACTGTACTCCTAGAACAGCTAGCAGTCTTCCGGTAAGACTTTTCACTAGGACTTAAAGCATGAGTATGGGCTATCAGCCACAAGAGCATCAGTGAGGTTAGGTACCGATGTCAGGTCTAAAGGTCTGACCCACAGTCGACGTTTTAAATTATCCCAAATGTGTTCAGTGGGGTGGAGGTCAGGACTTCAGTGCAGGCAGTTCAAGTTCGTTTACACCATCTTTGGCAAACCTTGTCTTTATGGGCCGCAGGATGGGCATACTTACGGTAAAGGGAAATCTTAATACTGCAGCATACAGAGACCTTCTAGACATACAAGGTAGTATCAAAACGTTTTAAGACTCATGATGCTAACTGGTAATATTCTGACCATGTGTGTTACCATGACTGCGTTTTTATCCTGGACAGCAAGTTAAAACAAAAGCAAACATGAAATTCTGCGTGAAACTGGGCAAATCTGCCACAGAGACATTTTACATGACATACGTTTGACATACAGCGATGCTGCAATGACTGGTTTGAAATGTTTCGAGTGGCAAGAGTAGAAAAACTTGCTGACCAAATTCGACTCCTGCAGACTTTAAGATCCAGCGTGAATCAAAGAAGGTGATTGGGAAAAGAAGACTTCTAGAACGACCTCATATATAGGTTGTATAAATTGCAAAGAATCTACAAAAAGTCTGTAAAACTTTTCCTTATTTCGGAACAAATATTTCAACCCTTCTAGCTAGTCTGATCAGATGACTAAATCAAGGTAATCAGATTTGCTACAGGTGGGGTTTTTTTTAATGTTCTGTATGCTGAAACACTTTGTTGGATTTCTATCTAAAGTCTAAAGTGACCTTACGGAAAAATATCCACACGGATCCCGACACGGATGGCATTCATGTGTTATATAGCACACCTAGCAGTGACATACAAAGCAACTAGCACGGTCCCAAAAAAGCACAAAGCATACACGGAAAGAGCGCTGTTGTGTATTATGATTGTTCCCTTTGAATTTCAGCAATAATAGGCCCCCCATGCTCTGGTTTCTTGTAACGTCTACACGCAGAAACTAAATGCTTTTGAATTCCGTCTCCATGGGAGTTGGTAATAAAATGGTATTTAACACAATTGCGCTCTTGTGCTGCCCTTTCCTGTCTCACTCATTCAACCCTGATTAATCTCCTATATTTTACGTGTTATCTCTTTCCGAGTGATCTTATCCTTACTCTAATGCTTACACTCACATCACATCACATACACAACTTTATACCATTTAAAGTTTTCAGAAACTTGATGTTTTTTATATGTTTCAGTTTTTTTTTCATTTCTTTTCGTCAGTCGTATTTGCAGCATTTTTCTCTTTTTATCGCTTTCCATTGTGCCTGCAATTTCCTGCTATTTGCCTCTGACTTTTCTCTTCTACCTCATTCAGATTTTCTGCTAATCCGAGTTTTCTTTATTATTTTAACCCACACTCTTCGATTTTGTCCCTCTCTCTTTGTCCTTGTCAGCATCTCTTCAACCCTAATTGCTCCTTCGCTCCTGCTGAGTTCAGGCCTTGAGGCTAAATATTTTTCACAGCGAGAGGAAAGGGAAGAAAAACACAAACTATTTTGTCGAGAGTCATCCTTGAATTATCTCTCATGATCTCGTGCACAGCAGGTGTCTGCTGTGGCTGTGGCCTTAACACAGTCTGTCTTGCTATCCTCTTTCCAACTCTTTTTAATAGCATGCGATTGTTAGATTGAGCGGGGAAAGCGTGTATTAGGATTAACATTGATAGCACAAAACACTTGCATACAAACACAAATCAATTAAACAGCCAGTGGAGCCACCACTTAACCCTGTATCATGTGATGTAATTCTCTGGTTAATTAGACAGAAGCAGCACAAATTGATTAGTGTGCAAAAATAAACTTGCATTTGTTAAAATAGATAGATAGATATATAGATAGATAGATAGATAGATAGATAGATAGATAGATAGATAGATAGATAGATAGATAGATAGATAGATGGGTGAATGGGTGGTGGTTAATTTAGTAGATCAATGGACAGATGGATAGAGGAATAGTTGTGTTGAAAATTAGATGTGGATGGAGGAAGGAAGGGAGGGAGAGAGGGATGGATGGAGGGATGAAGGGAGGGATGTATGGATAGATGGACAATTAATCTATTGGTGGGTTAATTAATATAATGATGGTAGCTGGCTGAGTGGTGGATGGTAGGGTGGATAAATGGATTAAAGAAAGAAGAAATAGATGGATAGATGGCTGGATGGATTAATGGATGGATGGATGGATGGATGGATGGATGGATGGATAAAAGAACAGATTAGTGAATAGACCTACTGTGGATATATTGGTGGGCTAATAAATATAATGATGTTAGCTGTGATGAGTGGTGATGGATGGATGGATGAGTAAAGGAAAGATGGGTGGATTGATGAACAATGAAACTATTGGTGGGTTAATGAATATAATGATAGTAGATAGATGAGTGGATGGGTGGATGGGTGGGTAAAATAATAGCTATGGATGGATGGATAGATAGGTAAAAGAACAGGTGGGTGGATAGATGGACAGTGGATCTATTATTGAGTTAATAAATATAATGAGAGTAGGTGGATGAGTGGTAGATGAGTGGTGGATGGATGAATGGATGGATGGTTGGGTAGATAAAAGAACAAATGGGCAGATAGATGGACAGTGTATCTATTGGTAGGTTACTAAAAATAATGGTGGTCGATATTGGATGACTGGTGGGTGGTGTGGTGGATCTAGTCATGAGCTCTGTTGTATCTTGCACACCACAACCATCTTCTTAACAGTTATTATGAGTGAAAACGGAGGTCAAATAGAAGTTGTATCACAGTCGCATAACACCATCAGTCCTCAGTTTGACAGATACATTGAAACTGTCAAGACTGTAGTGCAAATTGCAAAACCAGAATGAAGAGCTTTGTCAGGCTCCCTTCAACTCAGGATTAATCCCATGATCGCTCTCAAACAGCAACATGTATATACATAATAACTATCATGTCCATGACTGAGCCTCTTCTTCTTCTTTCGGCTGCTCTTATTGGGGTCGCCACAGTCGTCTCCAAACTACCCTGTCCCCTACATCTGCCTCCTTCAAACCATCTACCTGCATGTCTTCCCTCACAACATCCATGAACCTCCTCCTTGGCCTCCCTCTTTTCCTACATCCTGGCAGCTTCATTTTCAACATTCTTCTCCCGATGTACCCCATGTCCCTCCTCTGCACATGTTCAAACCATCTCAATCGCACCTCCCTCAACCTTGTCCCCAAAACGTCCTACATGCGTGTCCCTCTAATAATTTCTCTCATTTCTAATCCTGTCCATCTCCCAATGCAAATCTTCAACTCCGCCACCTGGAGCTCCGCCTCCCGTCTTTTAGTAAAATGTCCATGACTGAGCTACAGCAAATTATTTACAGTCACAGCAATTATGCAGCATGTTCTATAAATATCATTGGGAGAAATAAAAATGCCACAGAATTCATATTAGAAGATTCACTGAGTGTTTCGGTGCACTAATTAGGCTAAAAATACTCCATGCTACTACTTAAGCTAATTTGGAATGCTTGATAAAATACTTTGTATTATATTAACCTCTTAAAAACACACAAATATGAAAACAAATTGACTTTTTTTTTATCTAAGGGGTAAAAAAAACCACCAGCACTTTCAAGCCCTGTGTCTTAGATCATACAACTTGCCAATAGCACCGAATGTCATTGGGTGTAAGTTTCACTAATGAGGTCCAGGGGGAAATACGAGGGGGGAAAATGCTCAGGTATATATTTTGACATTGCTTTTACCTCAGGTCTTGGTTTTAGTTCAATGCAGGGGAAATGAAGCCCACACTCTATAATGGCTGGGTGTCATTGGTGTAGGTGGATGTTGCTCTTGGGATGCTTTGGGACACTTTTTTAAAGATTTTGTATTTGTAGTCTGAGGGAGGAACCTGATCGAAACAAGATTGTAGCAGGCCATGGAATTATTGCAATGGTTTTACCTGAAATTTGATTTGTTGATAGGAAATAACAAATCTAATAGTGTCATGATTGGTAATATTAAAGTACAAAACAATTGTCCCAGACAGAAATGAATTAGTGGCCCTGGAGCACAGAGGGTTAAGGGCCTTGCTTAAGGGCCCAAGAGTGGCAGCTTGGCAATACTGGGGCTTGAACCCCTGACCTTATTTAGGTAAAAGGACAGATAGTGGAAAGATGGACAATATATCTTTTCGTAGGTTAATTAATATAATGATGGTAGTTGGATGAGTGGTTGATGAGTGATAGATGGATGGATGGATGGCTGGCTGGCTGGATAGACAGACGGACGGACGGACAGACAGGTAAAAGAAATAATGGGTGGATACTAGTCAAAAACCGCAACCAGAGAAATCACCACAATTTTTCATATTGTGATCTTTCATCTTAGACCTCCCAAAATCGTACAATGTAAAGCACAAATTAAAGTTTTAGAAAAAATATCCTATAGAATCCGAAAGGGATTGATATTTGCTCAAAGCATAAAACACAGTAAACAGGTCAACCAGAAACACTTCATAAATCTGAGGAGTTTAGATTTCATGTATGTCTGCACTTATTTCATCATTAATTATAAAGAACTTAATAATAGCAAGCGTCAATTTCAAGTTCAAAAGCATTTGAAAAGAACTGCAGATTTTAAGGGGTTGAGAGCAAGGATTTCAGGTGCTGCTCAGGTATATTTTTCCACATATAAGTAAAAGCTCACACTCTACAATGCATGGAATAGTTCAAGACGCATAACTGAGTGTCATTGGTATATATTGGTACAGTATAGTTATATGATACTCTTGGGACATTTTCTTACCAATTTCTTTTATATTATAGGGTTTGTCCCACCACTTTTTGCAATTACAAATAGTAGTATAGTCATCTGTAATTGAACAAAGCACAAATGAGATTGTAGAAGCTCACAAAGTTTTGGAATTTTTGTGTTGGCAATTATCGAATTTAAGGTACAAGTCTGTCAAAAAAGGTGTCAGATTGTTATATCATAAAGAATTCGATATTTTTACTTGGAACACTTAGTTAAGCATTGAACCTGAAAAAAAAAAGAAACCGTGAGTTTAACTGCCATGCCTGGGTTCACTTTTTTCGACAGGGCATCAATCATTAATTCTGAGGAACTTTATAAAAAGCGATTGAAACACTTGTAAGAATGGGAACTTGTCTCTACTAATAAAAACCACCAGTGCAAATGAGGTAGGGAGAGGGGTTTGCTCGGAATATATATTTTGACAATGTTTTTATTATCCTTGGTCATTGCAGGGGTCAAAGCGTACACAGTGAATTTGTTTGGAATAGTAAATGAATTAAAGCTCATTGGCACTCTTGGAATTCTTGGGACGTTTCCCAAACATGTTTTTCATATTCCCAATAAATGGGAACATCTGACCTGTTTCTGACCTTTCCAGCTCTCTACAGACTTCTTGTATCCTTCATTTATTTCTGGCAAGGAGAGTAAATTTAGGCGTTAGGAAATACATGGGCAGGTAGTGTGTGGTTAAAGCCTGAATCTTGAAGCAGCTATGATGGTTAATAAATGAAATTCACAACACACACTAAAACAGCACTAAAGAGAAGTTAAAGCAGGTTTAAATTGCTTAATTTTGTGGCAAGCTACCAACTACCACCCAAGAGAGTGATCTTGAGGGGAAGCAGATGAGGGCAGATATATTATAAAAGTTCATTCATGCTCTTAAATGATGGAGGCTGAAACATGACTTTGGAAATCCAGGTAAACAAACATAGTCAATATTGTCAATAAGCCCCACTCCACAATAACCACTCAGCATGCATCCTCTCACTCTTTTCCACTGTCCACTAATTCCTGATGGTGCTCTGCCTGTATTTCTTGAAACAGTCTGTCCGAAGCCATTAAACTCAGGTGGATATGTGGGAGTATTAGCACTACAGGGATTCCATTAAGCAACTCCAGGAGCAACATGCACAAAAAAAAACAAAAAAAAGTTAAAACGAATGCGCAGTTTTGTTTTTCCAATCATGAAACTCCGTATGGGTGCCTCGGGCAAACACGCAACATCATGCTCAATTGGTTTCTCAAGGCTAAGCAAATTCTCTAATCAGCTAGCCAATTCAACCGATTCATGATATACTTTTTTTTTCTCGTCATAACAGCTTCAGTTCCCTGCACTCCTTAAGCTCCAGTCTGTCTCGGGAAAATCAGCGCCTCTGAACATTTAGGCATGAGTCATCTAAGATAGGACCCAGAGAAATGATGGCTTCCTGCACTGTGTTTTCCTGCCTGACCCCCCACCTCCCATGCCCTTGATTGTCTGCCGGTGGTCCAATTTTAATAGTTCATCGCTATGTACACTGTAGTTTTAAAGAGCACTGAATCAGAGTTCTAAATTAATGGACTGATTATAATATTATTTTCCAACCTGCTGGGGTTGGCCTCTGCTGAGACTCAAATTGACAAAGATTGACAGAAAAAAACTGGCTGGATTAATCGGTCTAATGGCATTAACACTGCTCTAAAAGAGATTAATCAGAGCCCTCAATGGGAGATCGGTTACAAAGCAATGAAAGTTGAATATAAATTTGTTATCCCACATAGGCATCGCCGAATGGGGCAACCTTTCAATGCCTTGCTGTGTAATTATTCAATTTTAAGTCATTTATAGTAATTCAGTTATCCAGATGTGTCGGAAATCAGTGGTTCGTTAAAAGTCACCAGGTAATTGTAGTTAATATCCAATCATTAACAAAATTGTCAAAAGGCCTGCTTGGAATAATATACAACATGAAAGGGTTTTTTACACTTACCCTTCCGATTAGAACAGGCTCAGGCCCGGAATACTCCTCGATAACAAAAAACTGGTTCCAGATCCAACTCCGTCTGCTTCGTGATCGAGACCTATCGCTTTCTTTTTTACTCCAACCTTTACCCACATCTTCCTCCATCTCCTGAAATACTAGGCCATGACCACCATGCAGAGGCCAGGCAAGCGATGGCTCCCAAACGTCCCCCTTGTCCTTTCCTACACCATCTGGATTCGGGCGCAGTTTCAGAATGTGACTGTCTTCGACAAAATCGGAAACTTTCGGTTCCTGGGTGACATTAAATTCTATTCCTGGAGCATACCATTTTTGACCTGACTCCTCTTTGGCAGTTGTCTGAGTTTGTGAGTCGAGAAAGTAGCTCTTATCTGAGACGGTCTGAGAGGGCGCATGTGATGTTCCTTCATGCACAATCCCAGAGTTGTTGGTGCGACTGGTAAAAGAATTGGCTCCTATGTCGGCCATGAGTTCACTTCGGGGTGTTGATGCCAAGTGAGTTAAGTGGTGTTTGCTTTTTGCGCTAGCTATAGACTCGGCCTCTGTCTTTTTCTCTTCATCTTTTACATTTGGATTGAGATTGATAACTGGCCTTCGAAAAATTTGAACTGGACTGACATTTGGATTTGGAATGGTGCTTGACTGGGTTTCGACAGCTAGTCTGGAAGTCTTGTTGTGACTATCCAATTCATATACATTCGGAGTCACGGAACTGTCTTGTCTCCTTGTTTTTGGTTCCTCCAGTTGCCCGTGATTGATATCAATCAAATCTCTCTTCCTACTGTGACTAATCTTATTCTGAAAGGTCAGACCATTCTGGAGTTGGGAATTTACAATCCGCACAAGGTTGTCCTTAGAAATCAGTTTCAATACACCAAAGTTTCCTGTCAGGTTTAATTTATGTGGCGATTCCAATATCATTTCCTTTGGACCTATAGCATTATTAAGAAGCCCAGGGCTTGGCCTTGCTCTAAATCTCGGCAGCGTTTTGTATCTGGTTCTGTTGAAATGCAAACCAGAGTCTATTTTGTGGTCCGTTGGAATTACTTTATCAACTCGTCCTCGTTTTGGGATTTCACTGTTTTTAGTGTTATTCTTAATCCTTCGATTCTCAAGCAAATCTCTGGTGCTATCAGCTGCTTTAAGTACCCTAGAGTCCATTTTTGTTGCGTCTTCATTTTCCTGCTTAGGCTGTTTAGCATTAAAGTCATGCAGTTCTTCCTGGTTTGAGACGGACAGCGGTTCATTGCTTTGCTTGGCTTTTGCGTGGCCAACGAACTCATCGTCCAGTTTGCCAGCACTAAGTAGTTCCTTAAGCCTAACCAATGGCACTCCGTTCTTGTCCAAACTTGGTTGGTCCCATTGATTGGTCACCCCATACAACTGCGAGTGACCTGGACTCTGGAGTCCTCTCCTTCTAATGACTTTTGGGACTGGCTCTGCCCTTACAAGTCCCTCCCATAGGCAGAGAGACACCAGGAGCAGAAATCTTCGCATGTTGAGTGATCGCTAAATTGTGCTTTATTAATTTAAACCACAGGTAATAAAAGGGTAGGCTTGTTTTCTGGTTGTCTTCATTCTTTCAAGAGCACCTTGATTTCTCCCCTTGTACCTTGTAGCTTGTACACCCGGTCTTTACTCCTCCATTAGCCGTCCTTCACCAGGGCTGGAGGGCAGGTGTCAGTCAGTCAGTTTTTTTTCCTTGCCTTCCACAGTATCTTCTTCTTCTGACAACAACAACAAAAAAATCTTCAGTCACTTTCCCATGGAGGCTTGATCGCCCTGAGTGGAAAGATAAAGATAATTACGTTAAAACTTTAATCACGTCGCTACGTTAATTAAACGTGGATTGACACAGCGAGGGGAGTCGAACACGGAGGCTGACAGGCCAATTCATTAACTTTGGAACAATCACAGCACACTGAAATTATCAAACTCGCCGACTTATCTTAATCAGCACTGGCACACTGTTACTATGGCGCATATATATATATATGTGTGTGTGTGTGTGTGTGTGTATGTGAGCCTATGCTTCATCCTGCTTACTAATTTCATAGGTACACACTGGAGATAAGCTTTGGGGGGTTCGGTAAGTCTTGAAAGCGTCATTGTTTCGCCCTGCCCGTTCGCTGTATCTTTTACAGTGTTAATGCAGCAGGTATAATAAATTGTGCATTAATTAGGTATTCCCGGCAGTAACGGCAGAGCGCTCTAGGCTGTTTTACACGGCTTCAGGTGTATACGGTTTGAAGGTGAAAAGTAGCATGGATGAAATAGAGCTGGATGTTGCCACATTGGATAGATCACAATCAGGAAAGACATTTCCATTAAACTAAAACTCAATTGCTTACATTAGTTTATTAAACTATGTACAATATGTATGTCAGAGATATGTGAGATATGCATACATTATACATTGTAGGGTTCATACGAGATGATACACAGTGTATATACAAATATTATACAGATATATATTATAAACTCTATACATATACATGTAGAATGTACAGAGTGGAACAGAATGATATATGTCTAATGTGTCAGTGAGACAGTATTGTCCAAGTGGTGTAGGTCAGGCGCAAAAAAGGTTGGGGACCGCTGGTGTAGGTGATGGTTGTTTAGAAAAAAACAACCCTCAAAAACAATGGCCCTGAAAATGCCGGTTCTGGTGTAAATGGTATCTGTATTTTGTATCTGTTTCTGGATAGAAGGATGTCATGGAAGGAGTAGCTCAGTTGATGCTCATATTGGACTTCTGATCAGAAGGTTGTGAGTTTAAATCCCAGCACCACTAAGCTTCCACTGCTGGGTCCTTGAGCAAGACCCTTAACCAAGCAAAGCCTTTAATACTCAGTTGTATGGATGAGATCATTGAAAGTTGCTCTGGATAATGATCCACCAAATGCCGTGAAATCTAAATGTAAAATGTAAACAGGGCAGTTGTGTTTCAGTGGTTAAGGCTCTGGGTTACTGATTATAAGGTCAGGCGATCATAACAGTCAAAGCTTCCACTGTTGGGCCCTTGACCAAGCCACTTAACCCTATCTCAGATACATCATAAAGTTGTAAAAAAAAATTAAAAATTATATGTTTAGTGCCTTTAAGTTTGTCCATTAAAATGTAAGTTTAACCATTAATGAGCGAGTGAGCGGTGACGGTGGCAAAGATAAACTCCCTGAGATGGCACAAGAAACCTTGAGAGGAACCAGATTCAAAAGGGAACATCTGAGTGGCATCGAATGTCCATTCATTACAGTTCCATTATTGTTGGGTTGTGCAGTGAATGGTGCTTCAATGCAAAACTGTTCATGCAAGTTGTGATCCTGAGCGATTGTAGCAGACTTTTGATATTAATTACAGTTTAAATCCATCTTTAAAGTGCTTGGACATCTACAGTGGTGAAGGTGTGCAATGACAGGTAGCTGGGTGCCAATGATGTGTTGAGTGGTTTTTACAACCCTTTGCAGGGTTCTTATCCTTTCACACATCATGACGCTGCCATACCACAATTCAGGGCGCATTTCAAGCACGGATAAACTTCTTACATCTCAAGAAATATAGACACTGTCACACCTTCCCAACCAGAATTAAAGTATGCTGGTGTTAGGACAGATCCAGGAGAGATCTGAATACTGGGGATGTCCATAAGTGACACTGATGCGATTTGCATTACATTAAAGATACATATGAAGCAACTACCTATGTCATGCGATACAATTCCCCCAATAATCATCAATTTACTTAGGTGCCTTCTGACTTTTAACACATGGCCCATTCACAAACAAAAGAAAAAAGATTAAATAAAACCATACGTTCTTTTGCTGTTCGGTCTCCAGGAAGATGCAGCTCTACCTCTGCCATGGTAATCTAGAGCAGTGGTTCCTACCTTGTTGGAGGTACTGTATTATGTCATATTAATGTGTCAGCGGTGGTGCTGAAAGAAAGAGAAATCGATCTACATATAAAACATTGGTCAGAAATACATTTTTCACTTCCGAAATCAAGTATAGTGCATCGACTTTATATTTTTTTACTGATGTAAATATGTTAAATCCGATGCACATTTTTAAAAATCTATGCAATGTGTAAATGTATCGACATCAAGCAGCATAGATTACCAAGATTTTTTTCTTTTCCCTAATGCCAAATTACTTCTAGCTGGTTAAATGTCCTCCAATCTAAGCAGAAAAAAACGAATAAAAGCAGTTCAATTGTCTGTTGCGTGTTTTGGTTTGTTTTAAAGAAAGGGTTGGATGGTGCGAAGTCGATGGTGCGACTGCATTAAAGCATTTGAGAAAACACCCCCAGAAAGAAATGTGGTAAATGTCTATCCTTTTAAACATGCATGTGTTTTTTTATAATCATTCTTCCCACATCGTACTTGTTATGCCATCGATGCGACCTAATAGTTTCATTTTCAAGCTGTCAGTCATACGTAAAAGCTCAGACATGATAACAGTATTTATCGGTATTGCTGGTGTTTAAAGGCCAGGGTAATATATCAGGTAAAATATTTAAGACATACAATGGTGGCGTCGCTGAAAGGAAATGGCATGGCGTCGGTGGAAATGATTTGCGAGCAAAACAGCCTTATAATGTAATGAAAGCAAATGATAGGTTTATGAGAGGGTGGGGGGGAGGGGGATACGTTCTCGACCAAATGCGCTGCGCTCTGGGGTATGTTTGTACCATGTTCCACTGGGTGTTGTGTCGTCTGTTGTGCTGTATGACACTCGAGGACTTGCGGTGAGACCCTGTCAAGGCGTCCGCCGAGCCATGACTGAGATCTAAGCTTTCCCTCAAGATCTGCCTTCACCCTTTCTCCTCATCCTCCTTCTCTTCCTTCCCCCCCCCCTACCCCTTATTTCTCGCTCCCTTGCATGTTCAAACACATTTTTCCAACGTTCATTCTCAATCTCACATTTCGAAGACGGAAAAAAAAAATGCCTTTCACATCATTCCCTTCCTCTTAAATTCGCTTTCTCACCACCTCACCCACTCACCACCTGTCCCTCCGTGTCTCGCCATCATCCATTCTGTCCCCGTCGTTCTCTCTCTGTATTGTTTAAGTATGCAGTCCTAGATCTTGTCTCCCATCTCCCGGCCACGGCTACCTCGTGTCAATCATGCGCCTGCCCTAACCTCTTTCATTCTCTATCTTCGTTTCTCTCTCCCTCCGCATTTCGTCTCGCGCTTCAATCAATCAGCATCTTCTCAGCCGCTCTGGTGACATTGACGGCTTGCCTAGCGCCCGCGTCGAGGCCAGAGCTAAACTCGAAGTCGTGTATTTTCTTTTTTTTCTCCAAAAGATTAATGCATGGATTTCAGAAAAGCAAACAGAACATGTTATTGTGTTTGACCACGAGGAGAGAAAAAAAAAATATCCATCAGGACTGGATTTTCTTTCCGAGGATATGTACTCGGTTGTTTGAATGACATGCAAAAGGGTAAAACGGTCACCGGGGGCGCAGACAAAGGCGCTTTGGGGCACTTATTAGAGCACGATGACGATAAGTATTTCAATCCATGCCTGTGTTATTGGCAGAACTTGCTGGTTGATGGCTGTTCGGCTGACAAGGACACCTGGTTAACTGGTTGGAGCTGGAACACTGAGCCAGCGGCATATTGATGCTGTCAAGGCGACCGAACCGTGCCCAGGTTTGTGTGTGTGAGTGTGTAAGCGAATGAGTGACACTCCTTTCAGTGTATGATTCTCCTGAGGCAGGTAAATAGACATGCAGGTCTGTAGGTCTGCACCTGTATGGCAGCATGTGGTTAGGAAAGTACTGCTATTACAGATAGGCTTCTGTTTTTAACTGATATGTAACTCTAGACTGCTTGAGAACATTTTGCCGACTGCCTTCCACAGCTTCCTCTGACGCCCTCCGGACATCTTGAGCATCTCAGTGAACTGATTAATTGGAGCCATAAATATCTTAATTAATTTTTTTTTTTTTCCCCTCTCTTTCCCTGAGCCCCCTGCAAATTTCGAACGATCTCCCGCTTCATTAGTATTGGAGGCCGTATCCTTGCCATCGATCCGGAGTGCAGTGAAGGCTGTCACCAACTTAACGAGACTGCAAATTTTAATTACGGATCGCCGTTTCGCCCGTTCCCGCTGTCCCACTCTCCTCCCGACCCCCTGATGTTCCATTCCAGCATTCCAATAAAAAGACTATTTACATTATACGGACAAAAGTATTGACGTTTTCGGGTTTTTTCCAGGCATATGTGCTTCATCCTCGAACTGTTTTCAAACCCATGCAGTTGTATAGGATATCTCTGGGTGTGGTAGCATGAATTTCTTTCCTTTCAATGAACAAGGAGGTCTAAACTTGTTCACAACAATATGACGTAATAACATTATGACCGGTGAAGTGAATAACACTGATTATCTCTTCATCATGGCACCTGTTAGTAGGTGGATATATTTATCAAATTTGACGTGTTAGAAGCAGGAAAAATGGGTGTAAGGATTTGAATGAGTCTGAAAAAATGATGACGACTGGGTCAGCCCTGCGGTGGTCAATGTTTCAAGGAAGAAACAGTGGTGAGCCAGCGACATGGATGTTGCACGCGGTGAACAAAGGCTAGTCCGTGTGGTCCGATTAAACAGACGAGCTCCTGTAGGGTCAGAACTGTTTTGGCAGCAAAGGAGGAATCCAACACAATATTAGGCAGGTGGTCATAATGTTATGGCTGATCATTGTATAAACAGTCTGTAACAATGAGACAGGGTGGGTTCCCATTTTGAGTGTGGTTTCTCTCAAGGTTTCTTTTTTATATTAAATTTATATTCGTAATGTGTTTATTTCTGTAAAGCTGCTTTGGGACAATATATATTGTTAAAAGCACTATACAAATAAAGCTGAATTGAATTGGTTGGTAGATCTGGAAGATCTTGACTAGCTTCTGTAGAGCTAGGACCTCAATTCTAATGATCACCATTGGGGTAAATTGGAGCGCCGACTGAAAATCTTCACTGTCTGTGGCAGTATACTGGAGATACCAGCCAAAATGAACTTTTACCCTAAATTCGAAGGTTTTAACATGTAGCAAATATAGCACTTTCTTTTATAAGTGGTCCTTCTTTTTTTTTTTTTTTAAGTGACCAAAAGTAATTGTCTGCTCAGCTCTTACACGGCCAGGTTATTCCGCTGATTATTTCACTACCGTACGAGCAGATAAAAGGTCCGGAGTTGATTTCAAGCGTGGCATTTCGCTGCTGTTAACTCTTAACCCGAAGCCGAGAAAGAGCTGCGAATGTGTATTCAGGCAAACGTATAGACCTGCCGCATTAGAAACACTAAGGATTTAACTAAATATGAATACGTTATATTATAATGGATCGATTCAGAGATCTGACAGGTTACTCTCTACGGACAAGTTTGTGGACACGTAACCATAAAATGGCATTTCTGAACATCTTCGATCCACATTTAGTCCCCATTTTCTCTCATAATATCCTCCACTCTTCTGGGAAGATGTTCTAGATTTTATAGTGTGCTTGTGGAGAGTTGGGCTCATCCAGTCACAAGGTAAATTCAGGTACTGATGTAGGTTAAGGTGAGGAGGCTTGGGGTGTTCCAATCAATTCCAAAGGTGTTCAGTAGGGTTGAGTTTAGAGCTCTAAAGCAGGTTCTACTTCAATTGATGGAAACCATACCTTCATAGGAAAGTGTGCAGTCAAAGTGCTATGCAGGTAAAAATGACAGACGGATGGATTTTGCTTTAATGTATGTGTGACTGCTCTATTCAAAGTCCCTGAAATTAAATTCGAATGAATTTAATAGACCTTCACTTTGTGGACTGGACATGCAAATTTCAGTAAATCATACTTCTCCAATTTGTCTCTTGAAAACTTGGCCTTTTTTTAAATTAAATGTATTGAGTGAATGCAACTATGACTTATTCAAAAGATCCATTTAAAAAATCATTTTGCAGGATTTACAGAACCAGAATCAGGATTGAAAGATTTGTGTCACTGGGATGCAGCAGTAAGGCCTTTAGAGGTGTCCTACCTAAATTAATCAACTGTTATTATAACACAACAGCTAAAGGAACCATCAATATAATAAAGGAATGTGGTGTAACAGAGCGCTGCACCACAGAGAGGTATCTCATACAAAGCCATTACTATTGCAAGAAACCCAATGAACACAATTCAACAAGTCTCCTTTCACTGTAGCCACAGCTGCACCACTAGCATACATCATCTCTAACCCAAACATCGATATTAACCTCATAAGAATCCCCCTATGCATTTTTTTGCATGCATTATGGTTTTCCTGGGAATTTTAAACAAAGGCAAATTGTGGAAATTCTATGAGAACCAAAACGCAAAAAAGTATAAATGGTATAAATGTAATAACTCTTTTTAACTTTTTCGGCTGAGCTTTCCTCATGAAGACCGGCTTTACTTGGAAAATCTGCCTTGTGAATGTCCTTGTGAGTGTATCTGCGTCCAAATCGATTTATTTTCCTCAATCAGATACTATGGAATTAAAAAAAATTTGATTAAATTTACATAAATATATTTGAGCTTGTGCTACAGACTTGGGTTGCAAGCTCTGACTAGTGCGCTCTTCGACCATTGGGGGCAGTGGTCCCCAATTCCCGGTTCCGCACAGAAATATTACATAACTTACATTATTTTATTTATTATCTGATTTTGAACGATGTTTTATTTTGGAAGATTACTGGATTCTCTACGCCACATCTGTCTATGACTCACACTTGATGCATGTCGTGATGCTTCCCTTGGTCACATGTCTTACCTCCATCCGCTACCTTCTTAAAGGGGCTGCTCCGGCCGCTAACACATAATACATTACCGCTAAATTTAAACCCCCAAGCGAGCAAATTGAACAAAAAACACAACAGTGGATTCACGTTTATATTATATTTAAAAAATACAATTTTTCTGCCACATCCGTAAAGGCCGGTCCGTGAAAATATTGTCCGACTTGCCCGAAAAAAGGTTCGGGACCGCTGATCTAGAGGGTCTTAGAGTGAGCAAGTCACAATTTGGTTGGTTAAACAGCTTCAGACAACATAGACGTGAATCAATCGGATGGATGACAGCTGAACTCTGATTGGATAATCCAAAAAAAAAAACTTTTTCGAAAGAAACGCTATGAAATTAAGAGAAGAGACTATTGGGAATAATTGAAGGATTAAATAAATCAAGGACAAAAAGAGAAAACCATTGATTCTGATTCTGGCCTTGCTGGTCCTGACGGCCCGCCACTGATGGATTCTAGTTTAAAACAATGTCCATATACGGGTTCAGCTCCAATACAATACAGAAAGTGCTACTGTGCTACACTCCTAATGTACACTTATATAAAAAAACATATATTCAACCAGCAATCTTACAAAACCTACAGTGCATTTCATAGACAAAAAGAAAGCTACGCATTATCATTCAAGGTAGCTTTCTCCCACGCTTGACACTGATGTGTAAATAAACCTTCGGCTGGCGTTCTTTTCCCTTCCCTGCCAGGGATGCTCCGGGGGAAGGCCGCCCCAGACCAAAGAAGCGGGAGAGGAGGAAGCCGACTTTCAATTCTTTAACGGCATGCTCAGAGGGGAAAAAGAAAAAAGAGCGAATCATTCTACAAATATGCACAAAGAAACGAAAAAGCCACACAAAGTGACAGGCGCTCCCCGCTGTGAGACTAGCGGAAAAGCTCGGGCGCGGAAATGACTTCTTCACGTCTTCACCTCATCGAGTCCTTAATGCAAACGCTGAAAGAGTCAGGGTCGAGCCCACATCCTTTTTTTTTCCGTGGCAAGGATTACGTCCCGTGGAGATTTGGGTAAAGGGGTGAACTTTTTATGCTGGAACCTGATACGATTCCCAGAGTTTGCAAGTCCCATTAGGAAAAAGCAAAAATTTCAAGTAGACATAAAAAGCAACAAAATATGGTATGACAGTGAGGCTGTTTAGAATACAGACTTTTGTACACTACGAAGAAATTTGTTCATGTCACACCGGCCCGAGGTGAATATCTGAAAATATTTGAATAATTTAACGCCTAAACGTTCGACGACAATTCGAGAGAAAAACGATGTCTACATCTCGAATGTTCGCATAAAAGGTGGCTGGAGAATGGAATGCTAATGTTTGACAATGGTGACAAGACACGCAAAAGATTGTCGACACCCAACCCTAAGATTCAGAGGTGTGTACTTGGAACATCCCATTCCACACGGCTTCCCCATTTGCTCTTATAATTACCTTCACTCTTCTGAGAAGATGTTCTACTAGATTTTGGAGTGTGCTTATGGTTCCAATTGATTCCAAAGGTATTTATTAGGATTGAGGTCCTAAACTCAAAACTCTATAGCAGGCCACTCTAACCCCATGAAAACCATATCTAAAGCATCCATTTACACTGTAGGCATCAAAACTATGAATTAACACATGTGGAATTATATATGGAATTATATAGATAACAAAAAAAGTGTGAAACAACTGCAAAATGTCATATTCTAGGTTTAAAGTAGCCACCTTTTGCTTTGATTACTGCTTTGCACACTCTTGGCATTCTCTTGATGAGCTTCAAGAGGTAGTCCCCTGAAATGGTCTTCCAACAGTCTTGAAGGAGTTCCCCAGAGAGATGCTTGGCACTTGTTGGCCCTTTTGCATTCACTCTGCGGTCCAGCTCACCCCTAAACCATCTCGATTGGGTTCAGGTCCAGTGACTGTGGAGGCCAGGTCATCTGGTGCAGCACCCCATCACTCTCCTTCTTGGTCAAATAGCCCTTGATGCCTTCAGTGTGACTCTACAATTTTCATAGTCATGAACCTAAAGAAAAATCTTTGAATGAGAAGGTGTGTCCAAACTTTTGGTCTGTACTGTATATAAAAGTATTAGTAACATTTATTTTTCTCTGGTTGAAAAACATCCCAGCAAGCTATTTTTTCACCAAAGAATAATTCATTAGCACGCATGATTAGTAGCCTTCCGATTGCACAAGATCATAAACAGCACTCTACACTCTAGAACCTACAACTCAGCTAATACTAACTTTAACATCAAGTTCTATCTTTCTCTGCAATCTTTGGCCTGTTAACTTGTGGGCCTCTTCTGGTTCTTACAGTTCAAGTAAAAGGAATTTTTCCATCCTCGTGCATCCAAAAACCTTCGACTTTAAATTGAGAATCCAGGGCTGAATGAAATACCACAAATCTCTACTGGCACACTCCAAAATCTAGTGTAACATCTTCCCAGAAGAGTTGGGGTTTTTATAAGAATAAATAGGAACTCGTTGTAGGATAAAAACCTGTGTCTATACAGTGGATATTTGACGATGAGTGTCTTGAGACGTGAAGCTTAGGGAATTACCAGGGCAAGGTAAGTGTCTTATAGGCGTCTGAACCACCTATGAGGACGCGACAAGAGTGTGAAAGACATTTGCAGAAATTACACCTGATACTCCATCTACTGGGGCTTTTTTCTTTTTCTGCATCAGTGGCTCTCGACATCAAAACGCCATCAGATCCTTTAAAAAAAAAAAAACTGACATTTTGCAAAAAAAAGATCCCCAGATTCTGGAGTCTATACCCGTTGTGCAATTTGCTATTGTGTGTGTGTGCGTGCACTAAACTTCACCAGCCCACATTCTGCACGTTCCTTTGGTCTCACCGGCTAATAATAACACGCTAACCTTTATGAACGGAACCAAGGTTGCATCATGAGTACAGGAAAATGTGTTCGTGTACAAAACCTGTCAGAAAAGCATATCTGCTTCAATCGTTCTCGCTTTTGCTCTCTGTATTTATCTTCTGCTTAACTTTTCAAGGACGAACCTGCAGAGCGAAGCTAGATTTATTTATTTCATTATTTTTATTTTCCTCTTCACGAGCCCCCCGAAAGAATCCAGGACCGGATAAGGTTAAGACTGAAACTCGAATATTTCCAGCCTCTAAAAGCTTTCTCTGAAATCCCCCCTGATGTGAACGAGACAGAATAATGACGCGCGATCGTTTTTTAATTCCTCTTTTAAAAGCGCTCGGTTTTAACGACATGCTCATTTTATTATCCGATGCGGAAGACAGCGGTTGTTTCTACAGGACATGTGTAACGGACGCAGATCGATGGGCTTGCTCGTCTGCACTCGCTTCAGTTCACCTCAAGGCAGTCTGATGTGTCGTGTTTCAGAAGGGTCTTATTTGTTCTACTCGACCGCCACACGGCGTGAGGGCTGTAATATGATGCGGGGCTCTGAAATGATTGGAGGTGTCATATGGGCTAACGGAATCGATGGCAAATTTGTTTCGGCTGCTTCGTTCAATAGATTTTTACAAAAAATACGCCGGGGTGGGGCTGGGAGACGTTAGCAAAAGGCTACTTGAGTGCCAAGACTCATTATAACAAAACATATGTTGAAACACTCTCGGATCGATAGAACTAGTGTGATAGAAACCTATCCCATTCCTCATTGAGTCCCCATTTTCTGTTATAATAACCTCCACTCTTCTGGAAAAAAGTTCCACTGCAAGATTTGTGGAGATTTGTGCATTAGTAAAGTCAGGTACTGATGTAAGGTAAGAAGGGTGCAGTCAGCGTTCCAATTCATCCCAAAGGTGTTCATTAAGGTTGAGGTCAGAGCTCTACAGAAACCTAATAGAAACCAGATCTTCAGGGAGTTGGGATATTGTCATGCTAAAACAGTTTTGGGTTTCCTAAGTTCAAGGGAAAAATTTCACGCGTTTAAATACGTCCTACACAATTGTGGAATTTTGGAAAGAACTACATATGGCAGGAATAGTCAGGTGTCCTAGTACTTTAGTCTATATAATGTACAATCAAAACAAAAAATTTACTAACTAAAGTAAAAAAAAAATCTAATAAGTAAACTAAATGAACTAAAAGTTAAACTAAAAACTAACTAACTAAACTAACTAATGTGTAAATTAAACTAAATAAAATTAAATCTAAAAACTAGCTAACTAACCTAACTAATGTATAAACCAAACAAAGTCAATTGAAACTAAAAACTAATGTGTAAACTATATGAACTACAATTAAAACTAACTAAACTAATTATTGCATAACCTATACTAATTAACACTGAAAATAAATGCTAACTAACTAATACATAAACTAAACTAACTAAAATTGAACTAAAAACTAACTAACTAAACTATCTAAAGCGTAAACTAAAGTAACTAAAATTGAAACTGAAAAGGAACTAACTAATGTGTAAACCAAACTCACTACAATCAAAACAAAAAATTTACTAACTAAAGTAAAAAAAAACAACTAATGTGTAAACTATATAAACTACAATTAAAAATAAAAACTAACTATCTAAACCAATTATTGCACAAACTATACTAATTATCACTAAAACGAAAATCTAACTAACATACATAAACTAAACTAACTCAAATTAAAACTAGAAGATAACTAAACTAACAAATGTGTAAATTAAACAAACTAAAATCAAAACTAAAAACTAACTAACTAAACTGATATACTGATTAAACTTGCATAAACTATACTAATTAACACTGAAACTAAATGCTAACTAACATACATAAACTAAACTAACTAAATTAAAAACAAAAAACGAACTAACTAAACTAACTAATGTGTAAACTAAAGTAACTAAAATAGAAACTAAAAACTAACTAACGAAACTAACTCATGTATAAACCAAACAAACCTAAAATTGAAACTAAAAACTAGCTAACTAAACTAACTAATGTGTAAACTAAAGTAACTACAATTGAAACTTAAAACTAACTAATTAAACTAATTTGTAAACCAAAAGAACTACAATCAAAACTAAAAACTTACTAACTAAACTAAATAAACTATTGCATAAATTATTCTAACACTGAAACTAAATGCTAACTAATACAGAGAACATTATCTATTGTTTTTCTGGGTTTCATCAAATTTCGAATTACATTGGTTTTGCAGTTTGCCTCAGCGAGCCAAGCCTTCTATTATCTCTCATTACATTGTATTTTCCGCTCTCCTCGATAAATAAGGATTATTCATTTTCGTAGAAGAAAAAAAAAAAGCCGAGCCACCGCTCTGCACGGCTATAAAACCGTCCTCCGCTTAACTCCGATTCGTTTTCCTGTTTGTCGATTTCTTTTCGTTTCAATATTTCTTCGTTAATTGCCGTGTTAAGAGCTGAAATGGCAAACTGCTTTTGTTTCATTAATTATTATCATCGCCTTCATTGAAAGGTGTCCATATACACTATATGGACAAAAGTAGATGCCTGAGATGCCTGGCTTTTCCAGCCATATTTGGTTCTTCTTAAAACTGTTACACACAAGGAGCCACACAAATAACTGGGAGTCCAAAACTTGTTTCAGCATGACAATTCAGATGGTGAAGGTATGGTTTCCAAAGATTGGAATATATAGAAGACATTAAGGGACCATCTATATAAAGCTGACCTCAACCCTTTTAAACACTGTTGGGATGAATTGAAATTCTGACTGCACCCCAAGGTCTCCTCACCTACACCCTTGTGGTGGAACAAGCACAAATCCACACAAGCTCAATCCAAAATCTAGAACATCTTCCCGGAAACTGAAGCTTATTAAGGACTTAATGTGGAATGGAATCTTTATAGGAATCTTATAATCAGTTTTCCACAAACTTTTGTCCATATATATATTTGGAAGCTTCTGGAAGCTTTTCCTGAATCCCAGAGAACTGATAGTCCCTCAGAAAAAGTTTTATGTTGTTGGTGTTGTTGTTCCACTATATAAGTATGGTTATATGCCATCGTTCAAGCTTCAGGTTTTTAATCCCACAAGTCACAGAGCTCTTTTCCCATTACCATTTTCTCTCTCTTTCTCTCTCTCTCTCTCTCTCTCTCTCTCTATTTCTCTCTCATGCTGCTGACTAGTCTGATTTGTAATTCTAATAATATTCCACTAATATCAGAATGATGTTTTGTTTTTTTCCTCTTAAATATAGTCCAATTTGTATTCTATTTCATTTCTTCCTACTAAAGAAAGAACCTAATTACAGTTTCCAGCCCAATTTTATAGTCATATTTGGGCTCAGACATGCTAAGATTTGCAGATACTTCTTGAACATTCCGTTCCATTCTCAGTCCCAGTTCGCTCTTATAATATCATTCACTTTTCTGGGAAGATGTTCTCGATTTTAGATTGTGCTTGTGGAGATTCATCCACAAAGGTGAGAAGCCTGGGGTGCAGTCAGCGTTCACATTCATGCCAAAGGTGTTTAATAGGGTCATGGTCAGAGCTATATAGCTGGGGATGAAATTCTGAATGCACTCCAAACTCCATTCCAAAGCATTTAAAGCATATGTTCATGGAGCTGGATTTGTCCACTGTCATGCTGGAACAGGTTTGTGTCTCCCAGTTTGAGTAAAGGGAAAATTTCATGCTTCCACATCCAAAGATATCTGATACAATTGTGTGTTTGTGGGAACAGTTTGGGGAAGAAGCATATATGGCTTTATATAGTGTAACTACAGACTGCAGCTTGAATAGATACTGTATTTTCCGAACTATAAGCCGCTACTTTTTTCCCACGCTTTGAACTCCACGGCTTAAACAACGAAGCGGCTAATTTATGGATTTTTCTGGTTTCACAAACTTCAAGCCAAAAAACTGAGCCCCATAACATTAGACCAATGAAATTGCCAAACGGGTTCAGGTAAACCAATGAAACTCTTTATATTAAATCAGATGCGCTCCCACTGAATCGGGCCGCACCACATCATAAATATGAATGATGCTCCTCTGACGTTTGACCTGAAACTTAATTTGCAGTTAAACGTTATTAGTTCGACTTTTTTAGCTACTGTATATGTAGTTCTTTCTTAAACTGTTTACACAAAGTTGGATGCACACAACTGTATTGGATTTCTTTGGATGTGGCAGCATTACACTATTTCCTCCACTTGAAATAACAGACCGAACCCTGTTCCAGCATAATAATGCCCTTTGCACAAAGCCAGCTTCATGAAGACATGGTTAAAATGGGTTAGAATGGAAGAGTTTGCTATGACCTCAACTCCATTGAACACCCTATTTAACACTAACACCTATCATCTACATCAGTACCTGACACCATTTTGGATGAATGAGCCCAGATCAAGTAGACTCCAAAATCTGGAACATCTTCCCAGAAGAATGGAAGTTTCTATTAGAATAAAATTATCCACAAACCTTTGCCCGAATAGTGTAATAAAGCCACAGTATAACCTCGCGGAGCTGATGCCGTTGATTAGTTCGTTACTATATCTGGATATTAAGAGCTCTCCATGCATTTATATTGTGAGGTATTAATTTGGACTGCACCCCAGGGTAGATACCAGCCAGCAGGGGTACAGTAGATGTAGTTAGTTCAGTGTCATGAGACGAGCTAACAGCTTGCTGGTTTTATTTAGCCAGCTTTTATTTCTTTAGCACCCCTTATTTAAGTACGGATTTAGATATTGGGTTTGCTCTCCGTTGTACAAACATTGAGATACATTTCCTTGATGTTCCAAGGAAGTGCTTTGGGGCATTCTTCAATAAACTGGTTGCTTGGCTTTTTATTAGTTCGAATTCAGTACACATTCAAGGCTCGAGTTTGATCTTCGCTGCATTACGTAAAAGACAAATCCGTTTTTATGTCAGGGAGAGTTTCTTCTGATGATGTATTTGAAATGCTGGTTTCCAAAGCAGTATTTCAGTCCTAGATTAGCAGGAGTGTTTCAGAAGCCCGACTAACCCGACGAGTTGTTTTTCAGACGCTGTATTTCGGGGACCAGGTGTGACCAGGGTGTGGTTGCGGGGTCACGCAAGAGCGAAAGAAGGTCTGGATCGGGTCCAAAAAAAGGCAGACAGTTTCACAGATGTCTAAGAGGTAAGACAGTCCCTCCTTGCTGTTCTCCCCTTCATTTCCATGTGGTCCCTGACCCCCCTCATTGCTCCCGCCATCTCGACAGCTGCTCAAGGTCATGATGCAAAGGCAAGACTCGAAACCTGCGAGTAAAGGGCAGGCAGTAGTCGCCTCAGGTAGACAAGCAGTAGCTGGTTGTTATTTAAATGTACTGGGGAAAAAAACAGCATGGCAGTGCAGTAAGTAGAGCACCAAGTGTAGGAGGCCATGACAGCGGAATATAAAGCAGTTTAAAGTTCGGAGGACTTTCCAAAAAGTCAAATCCCACATCCGTATCCGTGTAAGTAGAAAAGACGCCACTATATCTCCCGCAGAGGAACAGATCGCACCACGAGTCCTCTTTTTTTTTTTTTTTTTTTTTATCAGATTCCGTATATGTGATTCTTCAAGGCATGAAAGCTCTGGGGAAGGTTTTAGTGTCTTTAAAGCGGTACTATCTATGCAGAAATTTGACTCGTAGCTTTCTACTTTTTGCCTTTTGTCCGCTAAGAACACTATTTCATCGTTGCATTCGGAGAGACTTAATCATTGGATCCATTTCTTTTTTTAAAGATATGTCAGGGATGACAGAGACCCTCAAAGCAATCACAGCAAATCAGCTTTAATATAGTAATGAGTTTCTGGAAGAGAACGTACTTGTTCGGAAAATAAGTCAAGTGGCTTTTTTAGCTGTTTCAAACACATGCTGCTGGTACGAGTAAACAAAAGAAGCAAAACAAAGTAACCAAGCACCAGGCTTGACAACATCAAACTAACCAAGGCTAAGTATCGAGTTCAGCAATAAAACTCTGTTGTATCGATCTTGTTCTCCATCTGCACACCTCATATGACGATTAACCGAGCCTCCATTTGCTCTTATAATAGCCACCACTCTTCTCGGAAGATGTTTCACAAGATTTTGTGGAGATTTGTACTCATTCATGGTTGGTAAGTCAGATTTTTTATATTGTATAGGCCCCAAGTTCCCAAAAAAACCCTGTACAGGCACTATTTTTAAATGGCGGGGGGGGGGAAGCTGAGCAACTAAGGCATTACTTCTACAATACCTACTTGGCTTTCATTAAAAATCTCAGCATTTGCTTTCATCCCCCCATTTTTTTATTTATCCACCCTTATATTACTTTATCACTCATTTATCCCCTGCTATCATCTCTCCTACTTCAGGGTATTAGCCATTCAAAGATCTCTCAGTGGCACAGAGTAGAAGTTATCACTTCATCACTCTCTCTTACTCACTCTCCCGTTCTCTCTCTTTCAACCCACTCGATCTTGTATGCTTCTTTAATCTATCAGCTCAGAGTGAAGTGAGAATTAGTTTTGCGTTTTCACATTTATCAATCCCTCACACCTTTCCCTTCTAACTCGCAATTGTCCTGATATTCTCTCTTTACCTGTTCACACGTTTCTCCCTTTTGCAGTCCTTTTTTCTTACACTTTGTGTCTGTGTTGTCTCTGTTTGCCTTTAATGTTGATTGCTTGCTCGTACATCAGCTACTTATCTGACGAAAGAGTAACCCCTCTTGCGTTAACTTTCGGGGGAATGCTTCCTTTAGTTGGAGTTGATGTCGTGACAGATTCTTCCCATTTATTATTAAATAATGGATTTATCCAAAACTTACACATCTTTTGCTGAAGTCCTATTCAGCGCTGCCAAAAACTTTTGTAATCAAATGAAGGTGATCGGTGTGTTTCTTGCCCTCTTTTGGCTCCAAGAGAAACGACCATATGGGGAATTTAACCCTTCATGGAAGGAAGTACAGCGAACAACAGCGAGGCTAAGGTTAACCCAAGGGTGCACCCATCAGCATGCTTCAGTGTACAGTAGGGAGTTTCTTCCTCTCATTACAGTATTATGGTTCCCACCCCAAAAGAGTAAAAATAAAAATTTCATTTTCATTTTTAGATTGCATGACTACAAAATGTAGGATGCTTTAGGGTGTGCATACTAATGCACAGCACTGTAATTCCAAAATCCCTTTTTTTCTTTATATTTAAATGGGTTATTCTTTTCAAATTATTTTCTCCTCTCTCTCTCTCATCCTCACTTTCTTTATCCAGTACTCTTGGGTCCAAAGAATCAGTTCCTATTAACCTGTCTTTCATGCAGCTCTGTTATTTTTTGTCAGATCTCTAGAATGGCACCATCCAGCGAAAAGCCAAAAAAATAAAAAATAAAAACGTCACATCACATATTACAAAGCGCAAAAGGAGAACAAAGGAGTTTGAAGCTGTACGAGTCGAAAAGTGTTCGAAAGGGGGACTCTTTTATTACGTCTACGTCCTCAAATTGTTGTTTAACATTTCTCCTAAAACAAAGCCTTGTGCTTCGCTTTGTTGCAGTTTGTTTGTCTGTTTTGACTGTTAAGAGAGAGACGTTGACTTTTCTTTGATGAACATGTGCGCCAAACGAATACACAATGCACCCGGATGCAGGTGCATTTCTTTTTTTCTAACACACACACACACACAGGCAGGCAGGCAGATAGACAGACAGACAGACAGACAGACAGACAGACAGACAGACAGACAGACAGATATTATATTGACAAAAGTTTCCAGCAGCTCCATGATGTCATTATGGAGGAGTGGAAGAAGATCCTATTTGGATTTCACAATGCCACAAACAGAGGGAGAAGAACAAGAACACCTGGCAGGCATGCACCATGGGACCCAGAGCAATACCTCTTTCTTCTGCACAAAGTCTTTGTTGTGAGAAGACGTGTTCCGTACAGTATTTGTACAGTCTGTTGTGATTTTTGCTAGTGATTGTAGCGCTTGCTAATTTCCTACCATGGCAGAAAAACGCAAAAGTAATGCTTCACCTGGTGGACATTATTGTAAGTAAAATAATGATATACATCTTTGTAATGTAGATTTAGCATTCACTGCATTTATAAAAAAAATACATGTATAATTTATCGCTTAGTATACCGAACTCAGGGGTTCCTCTCACTCTTCTCGACTTAAGAACAATCAACTTATGAACACTATATATATAAAACCCTATATATCAGGGTTGTCCCAGTTTATTGATTCATTTTAACTCCACTAATTTCGTTAACGTGCGATTAATGCAGCACGCATTTCTGTTTGTGTACCATATTTATTACATATCTAAAAAAAAGATTTTTAATTAAAACCTTCAACGCAAAACAATTTATTTATGACCTCCATTCTTTACTCAGATAAAAAGAAAATATATTTCAATCACTAAACATTTATTTTACTGATGCGTCAAGTTTCAAATCAGCACCAAAATCCGCCATGATGCGCACATCCGGGGAATAAAACCGTCCGTGTGGAAACATAGCAAAGGTTCCATCTGGTGTCCTGATGATTTACGATTATTTCAATTAAAAAAATCATAATTACTTTCAAACATTAACAATATTTGGTCTTTGTGCTCTATGTTGAGTTTGGTTTCACCTATTTGTCCATGCACACTTGAAAGGATTCAATTTAAGGTACATTTATAACAGATGGAATATTTGAATCGATTGCCAGCCCTTTTACAGTGTATGTATATATATATATATATAAGAAAGTGTGTCCAAACATATATATATATATATATATATATATACTGTACAGACCAAAAGTTTGGACACACTTTCTCATTCAAAGAGTTCTTTATTCTTTATTTTCATGACTATGAGAATTATAGAGTCACACTGAAGGCATTAAGAGCTATTTGGGTGTGATGAGAGAGAGTGATGGGGTGCTGCGCCAGATGACCTGGCCTCCACAGTCACCGGACCTGAACCCAATCGAGATGGTTTAGGGGTGAGCTGGGCCGCAGAGTGAAGGCAAAAGGGCCAACAAGTGCCAAGCATCTCTCGGGGAACTCCTTCAAGACTGTTGGAAGACCATTTCAGGTGACTACCTCTTGAAGCTCATCAAGAGAATGCAAGAATGAAGAACCTAGAATATGACATTTTTCAGTTGTTTCACACTTTTTTGTTATGTATATAATTCCATATATAATTCCACATGTGTTCATTCATAGTTTTGATGCCTTCAGTGTGAATCTACAATTTTCATAGTCATGAAAATAAAGAAAACTCTTTGAATGAGAAGGTGTGTCCAAACTTTTGGTCTGTACTGTATATATATATATATATAATTTTTTTTAGATAGAGAGAGAGAAAGAGACAAGCGCCAAAGAGAAAGAGATGAGAAGGATGAAGACCCCGGATTAAGGAATTGCATGCGGCCAACGGACAGAGAGAACGAGATGAAGATTAGAGCGGCACGGATAAACAGATAAGCAGGCCTAGTTAGACGAGTACAGATCGGCAGGCGGTAATTTTTCCCAATCCCCTTCATCTTCATGTACGGGCGAGCGCTGCAAGGCGGGGAGGCAATCGTGCATGCCTACTTCGATTTGTGTACGCGCCGACCTCATTAGACGCCAGACGTCGTGTGATTTCATGCACGCAGTTTAGGCCTG
Organism: Silurus asotus; assembly: GCA_024362625.1. NCBI lineage: Eukaryota > Metazoa > Chordata > Actinopteri > Siluriformes > Siluridae > Silurus > Silurus asotus. Next base: position 3,010,678 of record MU563656.1, read on the forward strand.
TAATTAAAACCATTCATTCCGGCCACGTGAAAAATCGGCAGGAGCGTGCCGGTGACTCCGATCGGAACGCTCATCGTAAAAGTTCTGAAAATGGAACAGGGAAAGGGAAAAAAAAAAAACATCAAATATATCACAGCGTTGCACCGAACTAGTGAGTCATGTGTGAACTGCTTTCTTTATCACTGCAAGCCAAAAGTGAGGCTAAGTACAAGCTGCTGATTAGAGAGCGAAGAGAGAAGAGAGAAGAGTGAGAGAAAGGAAAGAGCTGTTATATAATATAAGCCCTAGCAAATCGAGATTAGCGCCAGACCTGTGTAGGATCTAGCCGGTGGGTAGTCTTCTGTGCATTGAGATTGCATCTGCTTCTCTATCTAGATACACTTATTTATTAAGGGTGTGTGTGTGTACATATATATATATATATATATATGTGCACAAGGTATATGTGGAACCAATCTAAGGCCATTATTCACCCTAACGGTTAAATTCGACGCTCCCATACAGAGCGTAAAGAAACAAAGCCAAGAAAACAGTCATTTTAAAATAGGGAAAGAAAGTTTCCGGGACTCCAGAGAGCAATGGAGTGCGTAATGCGTTTGCGTTTGAGAAGCAGTGCGGCGTGCTACGATCTAAGCAATTAACCTGAATCTCTCTGGCGAAATCGGCAGCTGCACGAGCGGGCGGCGTGTAAAGACGCAACCTACGTCTGCCGAAGTCTCCGTGGCTAAGGGCATCTGCCAGGCAAATCAGCAAAGCAATGTAATCACGTTTCAAACTGAGCTAATCACTTCAGCCTAATTTAGCATGGCTCCAAAAAACAATCTCATCTGCCGCCGGAGAGGAGCACGGAGAGCGCGAGGAAACAAAGCGAGAGAGAAACACCGAGAGAGGGATTCCATAGAGGAGGCGACTCGGAATGACTTTCGGAAAAAGACAGAGAGCGTCGTTCACCCAGTGAAGATGAACGGAGAAAATGAGTGGCTGGAGATGAACAAAAAAATAAAAACACCTCGGGAAGAAATATAAAGTCGTGCGCCCAGGATGCTGAGAGCTAATTCAGTCAGCAGGTAAGGTAAGTGATTGAAGGCCCTGGCCGCATCGCTTCGGCATCCTAGCTGAGTCTCACTAATCCCTCATCCTGTACCCGCGAACAAACGGTGTAAAAGAAGTCGAGGAGGAGAACACAAGGACGGGGCAGCCGTTTTTTTAAGGTTCTTTTTTTTTTGGCAGCATCATTGTGCTAAAACAAATTCCTCTTTAATTAACAGTCTAAATCCTTCGCACTTTAAAGCCCCATTATAATTAATACTTTGCTCCATTTAATTAAAACTTTTGCAGTTTTACTTTAAAATCCATTAATTATATATGAAAGAAAAAAAAAAAGACCGAAGTGAGCAATGGTATTGAGACCAACCTCTACTGTGTACTTTAACCAACGGATAAAGGACACTAACCATGGGACCAGAATTAAATACAAAAACTTTTATTTTATCCCTTTAATGTCAATCCATTCTCCCACCAAGCCCTTCCCACCAACCACCACCACCCCCCCCATAACCCATCATGGAGAACAAAGCCAAAATACAGTTCTTGCATATCGGTTCTCTTTGTGCAGTGGTTTGTTGCAAAGCAATGAATATTGAACGAGTGGCGCTCTTGTGAAACGAGGAAATAAAATACAGTTAGGGTATAAAAAAATAAAAAAAAAGAATAAATGCTATTTCAGGCCTGCTACATTCGAAAAACTAAAGAATCATCAACACTGCAATAACCAAGATGCATCAATCCATTCACCAACAATGGGCATCGCCTCAGGCCGAGGAGATACATGATGCCTCCGAGCACAATTTCACCATGTTCCGCTTGCCCTTCACTCAGGGAGAAGTTTGATCAAACTTTTCTTTCAGCAAAGAACATGAGTGGCAGAATATTTGAGAACAAGTAAACACCATCTTGCCATGATGTGGGCTGATAAAGTCACTCAGGCCTGCAGATGTTAGTTGTGGAGGTGCTAGACCTGATGTCTTATAATTGTTTCAATAAATCTACCCTGCAGAAGGGCTAAATATGGTTGCGCTCTGTTTTTAATGGCATTTGCAACAAAAGACCTTGTCACATAAAGCAGTTTTGACTTGAAAGAGAAGCCACTTTCTTGCAGAGTCTCCAGGCAAGCCTTTTGGATAATTCGGAACAAATCTAGACTAGGCTGGTAAGATTATCCACTGAAACAAAGATAAGACTTGGGTGTAAATGTTATTGGGAAGTTCAACTCTTCAGGGTATGCATGGTGAAAGGCAGATGAAAAAGGTAAGCATCTGGATGAATCATGCAGACAGGGACTCAGGCAGGTCTAGTAATGACAGCATATCTAAATGAGCGCCAGAAGGTAACAGGCATGAGGGCACCCTGGGACATCAGCAACCCACTATTCCACTATCAACAAGCCTGAGTGATTGTATGAGAAGGGGTAGGGAGTGCGACAGCATCCGAACCTCTTTACCCCCATGAATTCCTCCATAACAAACACTTTTCCCTAACATTAGAATATGGTTCCTATGCTGAAATTTGGGAACCCAATAATGTTCTAGGCATAATCTCTGTACGATCATTATTAAGTTATAAAACCATAAAAGGACATTCTGAAAACCAAAAATGGTCAGCTGGGTGAAGTTCGATGGGGTCCCCTTTCCTTCCCGGCCCCCAGATTTGATCTATTGCTGTAGTTATTAAGACTGACTAAAACAAAACCTAGTCCTGAACAGGAAGGCTGTTATATTGCTGAGTGCCTTTGTAGGAAAAGGCACTTCCACTTGCCTATGACTATTTTTATTGGCTTTATTGGTAGATATAAAGCACTGCAATAGCCTGGTGTCCAATTCCAGGTGTGTCCTGATCCCCAGAACCAGAAATTGGATACTGGTCCTTTACCAAAAGGTGACTGAACGTATACCAGTCCAAAAGTAATTCACATTGGTAGTCAATTTACAAGCTTTTGTACCCACACTTAGTAGGCTCACTAGGCATTCCTACTTTTACCAGTAGATGACGCAACATTGCATCCAACAGGAGATCTGATCACATTTGGTCTACTATCTTTACCCTAATTGGTAAATGAATTATGAGTACTCAGCTGTCTTCATTCCTATTGGTAGATGAATCATGTGCGCTAAACAGTTTTTTGTTACACCCGTTGGTAGTTGGATTTGGCTACTGTCTTTATACCCAATGGTAGTCAGATCATGGTACTGTCTTTATGCCAATTGGTAGTCAGATAAAGGTACTGTCTTTATGCTAATTGGTAGTCAGATAAAGGTACTGTCTTTATGCCCAGAAGTACAGTAGTTGGCTCAACTTTATGCCCAATGGTGGTTGGATCAATTTACTGTCTTAAGGTCCATTGGTAGCTGGCTCAAGGTACTGCCTTTATGCCCATTGATGGTTTATTTACAGACAACTTACTATCTTTATTCGCATTTGTAGATGGTTCAAATATGCAGGTAGTTATTCTATATTTGCAAGTTCATCTTCTAACAGGGCATACCCATATCTAGTCACCAGTAGCTGCTCAAGTCTCCAGCTCTCATTAAAAATGAATGGCCTCCTGTTGCTTGTTCCTTTGTCAATGCGAGTCCCCGTATGTGTGATTGTAGTATTTTTCTTCCATTATGTAACAAAATGATATCTCTTAGTTATATTTCCGAGATGAAACAAAAACCAACTATAATAGCAATCTCTACATGAGCAAAAAGGAAACCGGAGTCAGCAATCACACCAAGGTCTTTCATTGTATCTCCACACGATGTAACTGAAAAGCCATCATGAGTTATATAATCAGAGATCTTACTTTGAGCTGCCTGTGGTTCTACACCATGTATGCCTGTCTTGTCAGAATGATGTAGGAGGACGTTCATCAGTATCAAATGTGTAATGTCCTTTACACATCCCTTGACTGTCTACAATTCCAACCCCCCTACCTGTTTTTTTTTTAACTTACAGGTTACAACATATCTCATAATATCTGTGATATTCTTTCAAATGATGCTTTTTCAACACTCTTTCTCTCTTTTTCTTCCTCTTTCCCTGAGTCTCCAGGTGGATTATTTTGGCCTAATGAACCAGTGTGTGTACCACTACAGATTTTTCTCTCATTAGGACCAAATACGCCGTAGGTCATTATTTGCAGCATGTCCTCTCATTTCTCGGTATATTAAAGCAATTTTCAGAGGGGTAAAAAAAAAAAAAAAACCTGTGATATTTCATGGCCTGTGAAAATAGTGTGTCTTTGTATTTAAACAGCATCCTTTTCATTTACAAGTGTGAAAGGAGCATAGGAATAAACACATCAGACGCTCAGAAAAAAACATACCGTCTTCCAATTCCAGGTAGCGGCGCTACTTGTTATTTTCAGACTGCTTTTTTCCCCAGTACCTGGCGTTGTGTTTTTACAAAATTGCACAGCACAAATGCTCTTGCAAGTGCATCGTTCTCCACAACCTAGGGTTCATCTCGACACTAAATATAAATGGGGTATTTTCTTGTTTCATCTGTTGCAAGATCGGACGACCTGCGTGTTCACTTTTGCACTTTGGTTGATCTAGTAGCCCTGGTGGTGGCTGGACGTCCTGCTGCAGGCACTTTTCATTCGATTATGGTGTTGTTGTTATTATTGTCTCGGCTAATAATAGTGCAGCTTCGTCTTTCTTGTCACAAGACGCTCCATCAATATTGGCGTCCCTCATCTGTCGGAAGCTATAGGCCACGTTATTACAGACCGGTCGGATAGAAAAAGGAGGAGGAGGAGGACGCCGAGGAGGAGGATGAGAACGAGGAGGGAGACATGCAGCCAAACAGACAGCAATGAGTGAAGAGGCGAGATGGATGAAGAGCCTGGGGTGGTGACAAGAGAGAGAAGGATGGGATGCAGACCAATGTTCAGGCTTTCATTTGTGTCTGTGAAAGTGCCTGTATAAGACATATATTACATCGACTTGCAGAAGCGTATGCATCGCTTACAAATTTATGTACGCCACATGGACTAATTGTGCTTGTTCCGAACAACTTAAATAGTCTATCCTGAACAGGCCAGAGATACTGATTCATCGGAATTCAACAAGCAGCTAATGCCAATTGGCTTAAGGCCATGTAGTTTAATGCAACAGGAAATCAGAATGCTTGCATAATATCTTGTTGTTGACCTCTTGATCTCCATTTAAATAGACCAACGTACAGTATATATTTCAACCACAGGTACTTTTTCTTTATATGAGAACAGGTTTTTTTGTCCTATTAATTCACTGGCTGAGGATGGAGCCGCCAGAAAGAAGAAAAAGAGAAAGGCCAAGGAGGAGGTTTATGAATGTGGTAAGGGAAGATATGCAGGTAGTTTGAAAGAGGCAGATGTAGAGCAGAGGGGGGTATGGAGACGGATGATCCGCTGTGGAGACCACTAATAGGAGAAGCTGAAAGAAGAAGAAGAAGAATTTACTGGTTCAATGGCAATCATAGGTCCTTCCAATGTATTCGGTAATATGCACTATATTGACAATATTATCAGGAGACCTGGGGCTTTACCAGGCATATACAATTCTTCATCAAAAGTTGATAAGGTTTCCAATCTGTTCCAGCATGTGCACAAAGATAGCTACATGAAGACATGCTTTACATGGGTTAGAGTCATAAATCTTTTCTGACCTCAACCCTACTAAACACCTGGGATTGAATTTGAACGCTGACTGGACCCCGTTCCTCATCAGTACAAAAATGAACCCAAATCTCAGCAAACACAGCTCGAAATCTAGTGGATTGTCCCAAAGGATGTTTTGCCCTACAAATCTTATCAAATGTACACAAAATTCTTTTAATATACAACACGAATTCCAGAAATGTTGGAGCGTTTTTCTTTTATATTTGAACACTTGGACTTTTAAACTACATGAGCACTTTTATGCACGAAATTAGCTCATTTTAAATTTGATGCCTGCTACAGGTTTAAAAAAGTTGGCATAGGGTCAACAAAAAAGATCTAGCAAATAATCAAGTTCATTGACATCAGGTATGTAGCATTATTAGCTTTTGATTAGCTTCTGGACCATGTTCACGTATGGCTTCCATTTTGCATTATAGAGCTTTAGTTGGCATCAGCTAAAGATTCTGGGCCCATTTAGTAATGTCAATGACACAATCATGCCGATGAGTGTAGTTTAAATTCTACAATTAATTTAAATTGTGAATAATAACATTAAATAATAATAATAAAATTCAATAATAAATAATTATATATATATATATATATACACTGTACATCCACCAGCCCTCCTACAAATAAAATGTAGGTGGAAATGGTACTATGCTTCAAATCCCTTTGCTTCAAAACTTTAATTAAAAATGGCTATCCAAAGACAGGGGTTTGAATCACAGACACTTTTTTTTTTTCTTTACATGAGAGCACAGGGATTTTTTTCCTGTCCTATTAATTCAACGGCTCAATGGCAGCGGCAATTACATGACCTCGGGTTAGTGATCTCACAATATATTTAGCAATATATCACATATGCGATTGTCTATTAGCCGCGAGGTCAAATCGTCCAGGTTGAAGTCATTAATTGTGGGGTTGTGAGGAAATTTCGATATAAATGCGAATTCATTATATAACTAAAGGCGCATGGGTATGAAGAAGATGCCGGGAGCGCCTGAGCCCACGACGGTGGTGAGGAAACAAACAATAAAACACAATACGGAAAGTGTATTGCTTTTCATTTGGCATTCAAAAGCTCCATTGTATAAGATTCGGATTTTATCCCACTTTTCGAGCAGGATGTTTAATTGCCCTCATTCGTGTTATCTCACACTGCTGTTGATTGCTACAATTCACCCTTTTGTTGAATCTCCCAGTCTTCCTAAATCACGCCAAACCAGCTTTGTTCCGTACCCAATAAAACGTCGACCAGTCAGCAGAGATGGTGCATACGTTCTAATTCTCCGGTTCGCTCTCAAGAAACGTATGACACGATCCTAATCTTTACTGCAAAGACTTCGGAAAATCTTTGCAAGTAAGGACAATCTGTAAATACAGGACATCTTTTTTTTAAAACACTCCTGAAGAAATAAAGTGAGTGTATTGTAACTCTTAGTTTAAATTTCAACAGTGCGTAGCATACATGCCACACTGATATGCAATCACAGTGTAAAACTATAGTTAAAAGCATCCTGCTACTCAAACAAGGGATGTAATAAGCATAGTTTTTCCAGGTGACACATGCAGTATGTAGACTCAAATCTGCTGTTGTGTCAGCATGGTGTACGAGACTATTCGATGGCTACATCGTCCCATTATAACATCTTCGGATTTAGTTGTTTTTGCAAAATCTGTAAAATTACCAAAAGAACACTTCCAAGGGTCTATCAAGCTATATTGTCTATCTATCTATATATTTTCCTTTCTATAGCTATCTATTGTTTAGTGGTTAAGGCTCTGGTTTACTGATCAGAAGGTTGATTGTTCAACGGGGTTATTGCCAATCTGCCACTCTTGGGACCCTTGAGCAAGGCTCTTAACCCTCTATGCTCCAGGGTCACTGTAATATCGCTGACCATGCGCCCTGACCCCAGCTTCCTAACATAGCTATGATATGTGAAGAAATAAATTTTTTTTTAATGCCTGGCATGGGATGTTTTTGAGAACTTTAGCCAAAAGTATTACATACCATCTATATAGTATGGTGTTTCCATTCTTCCAAGCCCTACAAATTACAAATAGACCAAAATGGGTGTCTTGTAAACCAGTGAATAACACAATTAAGAGTTTGATTATGCAAATGAGTCACTTTCATACTGATCATGAGGTGGTTTTTTGGATATAAAAAAAAAGATATTGGAAGACCATTGAGGTTTCTGTTTGTTTCATCAGATGCCATGTAAGGACAGCCCGGGTTTGCCGGGGAGCAACTGTCACGAGCGAGTTTTCTCAAAGAAACACGCACCGAACCATGACAGCGCTTGAGAGACGGCGAGTGACGATACTCGACAGCCACTCCAACCTTGCGTTCTAATTCATTATATTAGCTGTTGTCGGAATGGTTACGTTTGACATTTATCAAACCTATTGCATGAAATGGTATTGTCTCGGCGGAGAAAGATTAACTAAATATTGTGCGAGAGAGGACGAAAGAGAGAAAGATAGAGAGGGAGAAAAAGCCTGAAGGCTCTTGTTGCATTCGGAATCCAGACCTCACAGTTAAAATAGATGTAATTGTTGGAAAGTGGCACAAGTAGAAGGAATGACCAGTTTTGAAGTGAGGTCAGAAAGCTTGCTGGTATTTTGTTTATTTCTTACAATTTCCTGAGGTTTTTTTGGGGGGGGTTCGTTGGTTGGCTCATTGGCTGGCTGTTTTTTTATTCATATCCTTTCCAGACCCCAAATTCCTGCCACCATTGGGAGAATCCTTAGCTCTGCTCTTTATGACTCTCTTAAGTCATACAGCAACTTGAATCACTTTCAGCCAATGACTATCCAATTAGAGATTTGCTCTTACAATAACTGGTAGACTTCTTGGAAGGCTTTCCACTCGATTTTATCGCATGGCTGTTGGGATTTGTGCACATTCAGCCACAAGAGCTTTAGTGAGACCAGACTCGTTGTCAGGTATGGAAACTTAAAGTCAGGCCACCTCGGATTCTTTTACTCCAGCCTTGGCTTAAGATATCTTTATGGACCTTTGGGCACATATCAGGCTTGGCAAATTTTGTGAACTTGAATTAATTATTTTATGTTACAACATGGTGGTTAATAATTTATTGTTCAGACTAGAAAACTTAAACCCAGGCCGAACCCATGGGCATTAATTATGATGTTAACATGGATTAGGTCCACATACAAATACATTTATACTTTGAATGTACAGACTCTATTTTCATTGCTAAATCCTCTCTTAGCTTCAATATCTGCTTTACACACTCTTGGCATCCAGACAGTTCATTTCTTCAAATATTCAGCTGTAATATTTTGCTATGCCTCTTGTAGAACTTGCCAAATGTGGTGGATATTTCTTTCTAATAATCCAGAGCATCCCAGAGCAGTTCAATAGGATTTAGGTGCGGTGACTGGGCAGGCCATTCCACGATAAATAACACCATAACACTCCATCCTACTGTTTGCTCATTGTCTTGTTGACTTAATAATTAGCCGCAGCCCAGACAGAATTTCATGGTGTTGAAGTACGGAATAGTGGCCATGTGGTTCAGTACTGCTTTCACTTGGAACAAGTCTCCAACCTTCCCTGCTCCAAAACAAGCCCAAAACCATTAGGCTTCCACCTACAATGTTTGACTGTGGGTGTGAGGCAGTCTGCTAACTTCTGCTAACTTCTCTCCTGTTCTTACATAAGTTCTTCAGTCAGAGCTAAAAATGTCACATTTGGACTCATGTCCACAAAACTTACTTCTGGTCGTTCACTGTCAAATTCTTGTGTGTGTTTTGTTTTTTTGTTAACCTATTTTGATGCAAAGAAACATGCATGTGTCTCAAAAACCATAAAAGACAGGGTATTGTATAGCATTTACAGTGAAATTTATCTTGTTGTTCAGCCCATACTCATATAAACAACCTTGACCAGCATTTTTTGTGAACAGGAGATAAAAATGAAGACCTGTGGACCAGGGTTTTCATTTGCCATTTGAAGAGCCCTTTTGAAACTAAACGATGTTCATCAACAAGAAAATAATTAAATGGCTACTCTGTAACCTCTTCAAAGTGCCCTGGAGAGGGGAAATTACTCCCGAAGAGATTACAGGGATTATTAGGTAACTTCAGGTTGAATAACTTGTACCTATTGTTAAAAGCAGAGTAAATAAAGAAGTAATAAATGTAAATGGAGACGCAAACTATTGTTGATCAAACGGTGGAATTTTGATGCAATACCTGATATGGTATATAAATAATTTGGATTCTATTTGGGAGGTTTGAAATTCGCCTAGCTAATTCTTCTTCTTCTTCTTCTTCTTTCGGCTTCTCCCATTAGGGGTCGCCACAGCCGATCATCCATACCCCTCTGTCCTCTACATTTGCTGCTTTCAAGCCAACCACCTGCATGTCTTTTCTCACCACATCCATAGACCTTCTCCTTGATCTTCCTCTTTTCCTCCTTCCTGGCGACTCCATCCTCAGCATTCTCCCACCGATATACCCTATGTCCCTCTTCTGCACATGTCCAAATCATCTCAATCTCACCTCCATCACCTTGTCTCCAAAACGTCCTACATGGGCTGTCCCTCTTATGAACTCATTTCTAATTCTGTCCTTCCTGGCGGCTCCATCCTCAGCATTCTCCCACCGATATACCCTATGTCCCTCTTCTGCACATGTCCAAATCATCTCAATCTCACCTCCATCACCTTGTCTCCAAAACGTCCTACATGGGCTGTCCCTCTTATGAACTAATTTCTAATTCTGTCCATCCTCGTCACTCCCAACAAAAACCTCAACATCTTCAACTCTGCTACCTCCAGCTCCACTTTCTGTCTTTTACTCAATGCTACTGTCTCTAAACCATACATCATCGCAGGTCTCACCACAGTCCTATAAACTTTCCCTTTCACTCTTGCAGATACTCTCCACCCTGCCTGCACTCTTCACTTCTCTAACACACTCTCCATTACTTTGCACTGTTGACCCCAGGTATCTGAACTCCAATGGTACCCCCAAAAACCCCAGGCCCCAACCACAAAAGTGGGCAGTCAAAGGAAACTTTCAATCGTCGAAACATTCACAACATCCAGTCATAGTCATGATGGATTTGGTTATGACAAATCCAAGCTTCTACCGCGTTTGCCGGCTGTGAACTGTGCACAACTGTGCACGCAATATCCTTTGTGTTCGGATATCTACCCGCAAGATCTCCGCAATATCCTTGGTAAATAACTCATACACGCTAATCCTGTTGTTCCAACCTCCAACCCGAGCAATGTGATTAACCGGTAAACCCTGATTGGATCGATCGATAATCTAGAGTGAGAAGAGGCTTGATAAAGAGTTTTATCAGACGATGTAGAAACCCACAACAACAACAACAACAACGACAACGACATTCCCATACACAACACCGAATCTCAAATGGTGGTTCTACATTATTCATGAGAGCTCCAGTGTGTTAGACCGTGTACATACAGTATGAAGGGCATGAATACGAATAGGACGCAATAACTATTACGGATATTTTCTGCAGGAATAGAGACGTAACTACAGCTGGAGACATCAGCAACGATGTATGCGTTTTAAACAAATCGATAGTAGCAGGTATTTTTAGCTCCACCAGTCAGCTCGGCTTGCGCGATACTTGCACAACAAGCGTGCTTCGGGACGGCGCAGACTACAGTCGAGGATCAAGAGTCATTTGACGAGGGGAGTCATGCTACATGACCTGGTTGCAAACGATTTGGCTTATGCAAATAAATCAATGACATTTCTTCAGCCCGTGTACGTGGCTTGGTGCTAAAAACCGGAGAGAAGCTACAGACGAGTGCGTTAATATAGGCTTTCAAGCATTGCGTGATGGAATTCATTTCTCCTGCATGGTTAATCCATGGCTACGTTTCAGGCATGCGTTCCGAGTAAAATGCGGGGAGGATTTAAAATGCTGAAGGGGTACGCAACGGTATTGAGAGCTTAGACATTAGTGCCTACTTCAATGTGGTGGAGTATTATTATTTTTTGAACCATTCTGGATATTTATTGATTCATTTTTTTACCTATTGAGGACAATGAAAGAGACCAAAATCTTAATTCTGACCTCCAGCTTAATGTAGAACTTCCCAAAACTGTTACCATGAAGTTGAAGCCATACACTTTTATATGATTTTTGGATGTGGTAGTATTAAGTGATTTCCCTTCATATGAACTAGAGGACCCAATCTTTAGTAGACCATCTTCCCAGAAGACTGGAACTTATTATAACAGCAACTTTGGTATGGTCAGGTGTCCACAAATGCTTGTGGACACAGTGTTAATGAGTAATATACAAAATTCCCATAAATGAAGTTTATTTCAATTTGATTTTCTGCCTTTTTTTAAATGGCTCCCTTAATAGCACATTTCTGATATTTGGCCTAGATTTTCAGTGTTCATTTGTGTCTGCTTGTGTTTACAGGCATGGTTCTAGACACTATTGGGAAAAAAAACCCTGTCTCTGACACCTATAATAAAGAAAGATCTGGCAATTATGTAAATGTCAACTACATGCAGGTGATTCACATAATCCGGATAAGAAGGCCAGAAAATTGGCATAATACATGGTGAGATACTCAGAATGTTAATATTGATTTGTTATTGTGTATATAAAAACATCCAGTACCTCACAAAAGTGAGTACAACGCTCACATTTCAGCAACCATTTAAGTATATCTTCTCAATGGACAATACTATAGAAATGAAACTTGGATATATTTTAAAGTGGTCAATGGGCAGCTTGTATAGAAGTATAGATTTACTGTCCTTATAAAATAACTCAACATACAGCCATTATTGTGAAATATCAAATATTTGTCACAAATTGTTGGTCAGTAAAATATATTTCTTAAACACGTTGCATCATTCATTTCATTTGAACACATTTTATTAACACAGGATTAAAATCCGCCTGCTGCACAAATCCGGCAATTAAAACCGTCCGTGTGGAAACATAGCAAAGGTTTTGTTTTGGTGTCCTGATGATTTACATAATGAAAATATTTTACAAGAGTATTTTTACAGGCAGCCCTGTCATCCTAAAATGTAAACAGAATTGTGTAAGTAAATTGCTCACTGAAAAGAAGGAGATCTGATGGGAACCTGGTATTTCTATGTTCTTTTTTTCATGAGTCTAAAAGACAAACAAGTTATTTTAAAAAAATCTAAGACCTTTGAAACAGTTTTCATGCTCTATGTTGAGGATGGTTTCACTAATAATAAACATATATTAGCATAAAGCATTCGTTTTTGTCCATGTGCATGTTAATAAGAGTATTATAATGTAAATTATTATAAGTATGTAAAGTATTAATCTAAGGTCAGAGCTCTATAGCAGGAAATCTTCCACCAAAACCCATAGCATATCTTCATGGAGCTGGCGTTTTGCGCATTGGAATTGCCATGCTGGAACAGCTTTTGGTCTCCTACTTCAAATAAAGGTAAAATTTCATGGTAACACATCCAAAGATTATCCTAAACAATCATGTGCCTTGAATTTTGTTAAGGAGCTACATACAGCTGGAAATGTTAGGCATGTCCATATAGAAAATACAACAGAAAATACATGGTATGAAGAGAGTGGGTAGAGAACAAACCATTTTAAAAAAAAAAGACCCTGAGAACTGAGCTAGAAAGTGTTCATGAGACAATGATGAAAAGGATTTGTGTTTGAACACACACACACACACACACACACACACACCTTTTTCTCACCGCCTACATCAAGGACACAAATTCCACCAGTGTCTCTCTCCCTTAAACAGGCACATCAACATCATCAAGATCACAGAGCTGCGTGCTAAACATGCTCGCGTACAGTACACACTCACGATAATGGCGTACCTTGCTGAGAGAGATAATGTTCGCTCTCAGCGATGGTACCCGTGGAACTCAACCACCGAAGTTAAAAATACACAAGGAGAGAGGGTGCTACAGAGGCAAGGTTTTTTTTTTTTTCTATTTGGAAAAGACTTCCCAGACTTTTGCGGATTAAAACTCTTTTGTTGTCGTTGCCAAATTTTCTAAAACAAAGCGCCCTGGCTTAATTGGAAACGGTTTGATATTCGTGTCCAGGCGCTGGGAAAGGAAGAGTGTAAAGGCAAAAAGAAGTTTGAAAACTAGACAGTGAGAGAGAGAGAGAAATGCAAAAAAAGCGACAGTGGAAGGATACACCGCATCGAGTAGGAAGGAGGCCGAGATAATGCAAGTGCAGGATAAATCCTGGCAGAGCTGCAAGATAGGAGAGGTGCTTGATAGGCTTGTGCAGCTTGGCATGCCACGTGTGTCTATTTGGCTTTTATGGCCCAGTAAGTTATTGTAGGATACGAGGAAACCGACGAAAACATGCCAACGATGTTACCATACTAATCAACCCTGTTCTTGCTTGGCATGTGAACGGAATGTTCAAGACGGGCCCAAAGAACAAAAATCGTATCCAATCTGTCATCGATAACGAGTTATATCGTGAGGTCAATGAAATGCGTGGTTGAATGACACGTGTTGCTGCATGGTGAAAGCGATAGAAAGGCTTGGCTTGGCTTGTCTTTCTGGCCACGCCGCCCCGTGCCTCGAGCGCCGATTAGGAAAAAACTCGTTGCCAGGAAAAAGCGCCCCTTTAGCTGGTCTTTGGTGCCGCGGATTATCTCGTGTCTCTTCCCTAGCCTGAATCTGTGCAAGTGTGTGTTTACATACTGCAGTGGGCTGGAGGGGTGCCCTGGTTCCCATGGGGGTATCCAGCTGCATTGAAAAGATCAGTGATCACCGCAGGCAGCCGCTTAACATTGATGCGGTTGTGCTACCAACCACGGGCCACCTGGCAGATTCGATGTGTGGGTGGGCATGGTTAATCTCCAGCACACTGCTTGCTGGCTATTGTACATAGGCTCTAAAAGGTAGGCTGTTAATCAAAAGGACAAAAAAATTTGCCTATGGTGTACTATACAGTTCGAGCTAATTGCCCAAGCCACTCATGCTGATATTAGGTTGAGTGACCGAACACACACTGTGAAAGCAGGTGTCCGATTTGCTGCAAACAAGAACAAAAAATAGGTCCCTACGGTTCAAGGCCCGTTTGTGTTCCTTTTCCCGTCGTTGGTTTTAACTCTATTTGCGTCCCAAAGGAGAGTTTCGGAGACCCGGAGCGAACATTAAGAGGACTATCACGCCAAGGTCATGCCAGCGGTAAACCTTGCGCGGCGCATTACTGACAAGCCATGCCATTTTTCTCCTCGCGTAAAAGGCCACAGGGAATCGGGCTGGGAATCGAGGCAGGCGGAAAGGCAGGCGAGGCTTTTATGCATCATGACAAGAAGAGAAATGAGAAGCAAAAAAAAAAGAGCAAGTGGAAGAGCTAGAGCAAGAAAGGTGCCGGAAATTAAAAAAAAGAAGCAGAAAAGAGGGGATAGGAAGGCGGGGAAGCAGGGGGGACATAAATGCCAGATAAATTGAGAAGGAAAGAGTAAGCACCAACAACCTGGGAAAATATTTTCGGTTTATTTAAGCTTGTAGAAGAACGCTATTACGTTATTTGCGACTATAGAAAAAGAAGAAAAAATCAAGAGAGGAGGTGGCAAACTAATGAAACAAAAGCAAGCAAGCAAAGCTGAGACAGAGAGAGGGAGATGGAGAGAAATGGAGAAAGTGAGAGCGAGAAAGAGAGTGAAAGAGAGGTAGAGATGATGGCGGCTGATTTGCCGATGTTATCTCTGAGCAGAGAGATGTGTGGGACACAATCTCAAATTGGAAATCGCTGTTTCAATCTCGCCTCACTCGGTGCTCGGCCGCTTCGCCGATAACAAGATGGGCTTAATGCTATTAAAAATAGCCCTGTGAGCTTGGCAGCTGCTCCAGAATTAGTCCAACCCCTGCTGGAAGATACTGGGCTCTACTTATCGTCGGCGCGGCAGCACACCGAAAAAGCCACCCGCTGTACTGACTTTCATCTCTGTCTTAATGGCACCTATTTATCAGCATCTATCTACCTATGTAATTATCCATCTGTCTTTACTATCTTTCTATCTCCCTTATCCAGCTAAAGCACCTTCGGGGCTTCTTCTTCTTCTTTTGTCTGGATCTACCTTCCTGTCCTTGCTGTACATCAGTTCCTCATTACTTAGACAATAAGTATTCACTTACGCAGAAAGGACGTATGATCATGTAATCAAAATACTAACAGGCTCGTTCAGGTGTTTTCTTTCTCTTCTTTACAAAGTTCCCAAGGCAACAGAATGACCCTGGACTGCACTTCACATAAACATTCACGGTATTTTGCAGTTGAGGGTCATGGGCCTTGTTCCGTGGCAGCTTGGTGTGGCTGGAATTTGAACCCACAACCTTTGGATCTAAAGTCCAGTGCCTTGCCCAGTAAGCTACCACTTCCCTATTTCTAAAAAGAAAATTTGTGTGAGCAAGAGGCGATTTCTTTCTACCTGGAAGGTCACTCATATTGGGTAACATTGTGGGGCTCGGAATTTGCTCCACACAGACTCTCCACTGGTGTCCCTCAAGGCTCAGTTCTTGTTCCTTTCCTTTTCTTCCTATACACTCTACACACCAAAGTGATATCCTCACAGGTTTTCTTGCCACTGCTATGCTAAGGAAACTAAATTTTTTTAGCACTGCTCGACTGGTCCCACCATTTCAAGAATCTTTTCTGTTCTGGCACCACGGTGGTGGAATGAACTTGCCCTATGTGTCTGAAGGCCATGAGTTCAAATCCCAGCCACACCAAGCCACACTCCTGGGCCCCTTTGCAAGGCCCTTAGCTCACTTTAGTTGTATGAATTAGATATATTCTAAAATAGAATAAGAAGCTGAAGTCAAGAATTCACAACACTTTGCTGACATTTGATGTTTGTGGGCTACACCCATATATCTTTTCAAATTTTCTGAAAAGAGGCAGAGATTTTATTAGTGCTAAACAGATACTAGCAGTTTCGCCTCCAGTAGTTCTAGTGTACTTTATATCCCTACTGCACATCATCTTAACCCTCACCCTCATATTATTGCTATTCATTTCTATTTACTCAACCTGGCAGCAGCTTTCCTATTTTGTCCTTTTCGTTCCCTTTATATAATCTGTTCTCTCTCTTTCTCACATGTACACGGATGGTAATATCTCCTCCAATCAGGTGCCGGCAGGCAGCTCGTCAGCCAATCAGATAGCGTCTGTAGGTTTCTGCTGCAGGCTGCTTAGATTAGTGGGGAGCTGTTTCAGAGAATAATGTGTCTGAAAGACCAGCCAACTCTTTTGTCCCGGCAGGAAAATAAATAACACACGGGGAAAAATAAAAGCTGTAACGAGTCCTGATATTATATTTCATACAATGAGAGCAGTGAAAGAAATGGACGCTTCAAAGGAGGTTGCGAGTTAGGGCCGTCGCCTCGAATCGGAACCGCAGCCTCAAAGGGGTTCGCATGCACTTCCTTTTCCCCAGAAGCTCCTCGTTAGATCAAGGTTGTGACAGGGACGTGGGTTTTTTTTCGTCCACAAAGTAAACGGTGATGACTCTGGCAGGGAGTGAGTGTCAGGCTAATGAACTAATCAGGGAGTCATTAGTATGTCTGAGCAGCTGAGGTGAGAGGTTGTGTGTCTATGTGTGTGTGTGGGTAAGGCTCCAAAAAAGGAAGGATAGAACGATATGCAATAGCCAGCGTAAGTTTCCCTGCTTTCCATTCGTCCCAATAAACACATCGGCGGTGACGCGAATTTACAGCGGGACAGGCAAGTTCGAGGTCAGCGAGGATGCACGGATCAAAACAACGGGATACAAAAGAGTGAGGATGTGGAGGGGAGAAAAAAAAAGGAAAAAAAAATGCTGGCACAGGGCTGTAGAGCTTACACAACCATAAATTACAGCATCTCCACAGCCAGTGCTAAGCCCAGGACAAGTATTAGCAACGCACAACCGGGCAGCGGACTAATGATCGAACTGGAGATGACACTGAGAGAGAAAGAGATGTCAAAATGTCCCTGGCGGTCCTCGTGATTCTCACAGATTTGCATTATCCTTTCGAATGTACCCTATAAAAAAAAATTGACATTTCCGACACTTGGCTTTTCCAGCCATGTGTGTCTCATCCACAAACCAAGGCATACAAACTGTACACTTTGTGCAAACTGTAAGTCTTCCCATTAGTTAAATAAACAGTTCAAACCTGATCCAACATGATAATAATCTTAGCACAAAGACTAGTTTTGTAAGCACAAGGCTGCAGGCACAGTCACAGGGAGCACCAACCTTTATATGTCAGTGTACCAAAAGACCGTATATATTGAGAGCTGTGTAACCGGAGCTGTCCTAACGCGTGGGTTTTTCGGAAATGACACCATCTCACTTTCACACCCACCCTACTCACCAGATTTGGATCCTGCGGACTTCACCGTCTTCCCAAAGATGTAGATCCAGCTCAAAGTCCGCCCTCAAGCTTGTTTGAGTAAACTAGAATGTTGACCAGTCCACCACACCTACATCAGAACCTGATTTAAGGCAGCACAAATCAACACAAGCACCCTCCAAAATCTAGTGGAACATCTTCCCAGAAGAATGGATGTTTTGAGGAGCAAATACGGAATGCTATAACGACGATAATGCTATAAAGGACGATAATGCTATAAGAAAACGAATCTAGAATGAACACTAAACAGGTGAACACAATAGGAAAGCAAGCCAAGGACAGGACAGAAATGAAAGACACATGAAAGGAGTAAACCTGTGACCTGTGACCTGAAAATTTCTGGTCAATTTCTGGAAACTTTCCATGAGAACTTCATCTGTGAATTTGGAAAATATTCCGATTTGGAAACTTATCAGAAATTTGTGGGAATTAATTTTAAATAATGGAGGAAATTGATATAAAATTACATATACAAATATAAATAGAAACATTTTGTAGTAAAGATTAAAAAATATATATTTTTGACTATGATTTAAATACAGAATGTTTTAAAAGCACAACGTCCTATTCTAGCATTACTCGTTTTTTTTTTATCTGCCAGCTAATGGTGATTTAATCAATAGAGGGAAAAAAAAATCCTGTACAGTAGAATGTCAAAGTTACTTCACAGCACTCAGAAACCCAGCAGGAAATTGAGCCATAGGGTTTTTCGCAAAAAAGAAAAAAAAAGGTTTCAGGGGTAAACCTACACATTTTCAAGTTGCTGGAATGCAACAATGGAATTTTAAAACCAGAGAGTCTAATATGCAACTAGATAGACCAGATCAAAAACAATGTTCATATGTGGTAATGAACTCAGAATCAGGACTAGCGGTTTGATGGGACTTTTATTAGCTCTGAAATATTGCAGGAACCAATGTAAGGTTTGGTGAGAAAGAGAATGCAAGCAGGACTCAGTATGATGCTAAGACTTTGCAAGAATAACGACATACGGACGATAATGCTATAAAAAAAAACGAATCTAGAATGAACACTAGAATGAAACAGGATGAACACTAGAATGAAACACTAGAATGAATCTAGAATGAAACAGGTGAACACAATAGGAAAGCAAGCCAAGGACAGGACAGAAATGAAAGACACATGAAAGAAGGAAACATGTGACCTGTGACCTGAAGAATTTCTGGTCAATTTCTGGAAACTTTCCATGAGAACTTCATCTGTGAATTTAGGGAAATATTCCGATTTGGAAACTTATCAGAAATTTGTGGAAATTAATTTTAAATAATGGGGGAAATTTATATAAAATTACATATACAAATAGAAATAGAAACATTTTGTAGTAACGATTAAAAAATATATATTTCTGACTATGACTTAATTATCTTATTATTATACTTAGTATCATTTTGTTCCACAATAGCTTACCCACAGCACAAAGTTTGAAACAAAAATGTATGTTACTTTTATGTTATTTACGATGAATGTGTCAGGTCGAATCTGGTTGTTTTTCTCAAAATGAAGATTTTTTTTAACTACAGTTAAGTTGCCTGTAATAGGCTCACCTGCAATTTTAAAAAATTCCCAATTTATTCTCATTGATTCCCATAAATTCCTGGTAATTCCCATTCTTGAAAAAAATTCCTAGACTTTTGCAATCACAGTGTTCAATTCTATCCTAAGGAGTAGACGCTTCACTGTTTTGTTCCCCTTCTATGTTTCCTGTTGTATGTTAATGTTCATGATTAGTCTTAGAAAGACTTCAGGGCTTCATCTTAGAATAGCCTTTATTTGTCACATATACATTACAGCACAGTGAAATTTGTTCTTCGCATGTCCCAGCCATGATACGGCGCCCCTGGAGCATATAAGGGCCTAGCTCAAGGGCCCAAGCGTGGAAGTTTGGCGATACCGGGGCTTGAACCCCCGACCTTCCGATCGGTAACCCAGCGGCTTAACCGCTGGAGCTACCACTCCCCCATAGTTTGTTGCAATGTCCTACCATCTTATATTCTTCCCATTAAATCCAAACCATGTTTTCTGTCCATTTCAAGTCAAGTCCTGTTTTCCGGCTTACTGGTTTTCCACCTAGTACCTCAACCACGTTTCTTGTTATGAATGTTCCCCTAGGTGGATGATCTATAATTTGAATGAAAAGTCTGGGTTCATATTGCTCTCTGGTGAGTCATCAACCCAAGAATGTGAACCCTGATTTACATCCTGCAAATGTTCCTGCGACGGCCTTTTGCAACCATGGACCAGGATTAACACAGTTATCGAAGGCGAATCAATAAACAAAAGTAGCCCCCTGTGTCCTCGCTCCACCAATTCATTCAATTTGAACCTCATTTAATTGCACCGAATGCCCTCAGTCCTTCTAATTTCTCTTTTTCATTCTCTCTCCGCTGGATGGAGTAGATTTTTACTCCCAAGTAAATAATAATCGGTATTAGCGTCCTTAATATCCTTTCTATTTTGCGTGATGCGGAATGCGTCGTTTCAATCTTTTTCTCTCTCTCTTGAGCTGAGATCCGACAGCGCTTCCTCTTTCGGTCTCTCTCATCTGCCTGTGTGCCGTCATCAAAGCGGACAACTGAACTATGAATATTTCTCATGACCTCTCCGGGCACGCTCGTCTCGAGTGACTTGAAGACTTGCACATTATTAACTCGAAGGCTTGCTTCAAAAGGGCATCGCCTTTGGTCTCCTTCTTTTGCGGACCTGATTGTTCTATGGGTAGAAAGTGTTTGAGGCTTTGTATATAGCTGTATTTCATTCCGAACAAATATATGATTGTATTTAAATATTAGTCTCAAAAAGCAATATATTGGGGATGTGGTAGCTTAGAGGAAGGTGGTAGCTTAGTGGTTAAGATGTTGGACTTTAGATCCGAAGGTCATGAGCTCAAATCCCAGCCACACCAAGCCATTCCTGAGCTCCTGAGCAAGCCCCTTAACCCCATAGCTGCTCAGTATGAATGAGATAAATGTAAATCAGTCTCGATAAGGGCATCTGCCAAATGCTGTAAAATGGATCTGCCAAATTTGTATGAGGGTATAATTCAAGATGCCGAGATACATGAAAAAGATTTTCCCGGGAAACAAACTCGTCAGGCGCCGTGACTAATTGTTATCCAAGTTTCCTATTTATCGTTAGCATACATTCTTTACGTGAGACTCAGATTCTTTATGCGAGTCAACATGCAAACAAGATTTTTGAGTGGGATTGAGGAGATTTGTGAGATTTCCTTCAGCCACAGGGGTGTGTAAAGGTAGTAATGTAGGTGAGGTGAGGAGAGCTGGGGTGCAGTCAGAGATCCAATTCATCCTTATCACATCTATAAGTTCATTGAACTGGCTTTGCACACAGGCAATGTCATGCTGGAACAGCCTTGGGAGTTTTCGGTGTTCGTTTCAGGGAGCGAAATGAATAAGACTGGAAAAATCCGATGTCCAAGTATCAAGGGTTCCAGGTTAAATGGCGTAAACTGCAAAAAAATACGTTGACTGTTCGATATTTCTGATTTATTAGGGTAACCTGTTTGTGCGGAGCGGGATGAAAAGAGCACAGGATCAATATCTTGATTGATCTCGCTCTGGCAATTGAAGGCAAGCTTCCTTTTTTTCGATCTGGGTCAGTGAGTGACAATCGAGAACTCTGGTACGGCTTCCATGAGCCATGTTGCGAAAGAGCAGAGAAAACAAAATAGTTGTTTCTCGAAGGCGTTCTCTCAGTACCACTGCGCTACGGAGACCGAGGCGTGTCCAAAGAATAGAGATTACCATGGCAGAGGTAGAGCTGTATCTTCTTGGAGACAACACTACAAAGGCCTGATGGTGAAAGGGCCATACGTTAGCGGTCAGAAGGCACTCCAAAAATGTATGATTTGCTGTCTGTCTGAAGCAAAGAAATAAAAGCGTACCATATTGAATTGCATCATATTGCATTGAATGGCATTGCGTCTAATCAAATCGTATCGCATCGCATCGGTAGCTGCTTCATATGTGTCTTTAATGTGTCATATCATTGACTATATGTCGAGATGCGAGGGATATGTGCATGTGTGTTTGTGGAAGGTAGGATAAGGGGGGGGAAAAAGCCAGAGGAAGATACCGCTGCGAGTGAAAAGAGATTCAGAGCGGCGTTTTTTTCCGCAAAGGCGGGCGGGTAGAGCAGGCGTTCGCAGGAAGCCAAAGCCTGAACGCTGGTGCTTAAAAGTCAATAGGAACAAAACGGAGAGGCCGAGAGTTACTGACATCAAACCGCGTTGCTGAATGGCGCTTTTTTGGCGTCGCTTACAGATTGGTCTATTTTTCACCGCACGGGTTGTGGCGGCGCGATGAATGAAAGGCGCGTCGGGAAAAAAAAAGAAAAGGGCCCCGAGATTTCGCCGGCGGATTAATCCTTTCATTAAGCGAAAGCAAGAAGTTAATTGCAGTGACAGCTGCATTTCTCCGAGTTTATACGCCTGATGCTCCAACGCCGGAGTCGCTGTTAAACGGAAAAGGCAATTATCAATAAATGCGGGGCAATCACCGCACGATGAATTGCACTAGAAAACGAGCTTTTATTCCTGCTTTTCTCCGAGCCCGAGGCGTGTTGGCAGCACAGGCACATGGAGTGAGAAGGGCCTCACGAGCCGTAGGGCAACAAAAATAAACCACTCGATGGCGCGATGATCAAACAAGCAGCTCGGAGTACTCGATAGATCAGAGGTGAGATGGAGCGCTGCCGAGGGTGGCAGGGTGGTGGTAAAGCGGTGGCAGAGACGGAAATAAGAGAGCTAGGTAAGTGTTAGTGTGCTGAGTAATAAAGAGGATTAACTCAAATAGGGAATAAGTGGATGGAAAAAAAACCAAAATGGCTGCCTTTGTGGAAAAAAAAGGCGAAATGAGGGGAGAGTAGGAGAAGCGAGCTTGGAAAGAGAAGAGAGAAGTGGGGAGGACAAGGGACGAGATGTGTTTGTGCTAATTACTTTCAATAATAGTTGTGACAAGGCTGGGAGGAGAACAGATGTGCATCGCCAGCTGCACTACAATCAAAATTCCCACTAATATCACACAAACACAAAGACGAATCAGACACAAAAAGACGATCTTAAGCACGGGCTCCTGTTGGTCGACTCGGTGATGGTGGTCACCAGGGCTTCCTTCACAAATGAAAAAAGATTAATGCAGTCTGCAGTCTATTCAATGTGTGTGCAAAAGTATTGGCACAAAAGAATGTTTATTGTATTGTTGCCATCATGATGTGAGTTTCCTCGTCCTCAGTTATGGAGATCCTACACATATACTAAACTTTCTTTCAGCTTCTCCCATTAGGGAGGGCTGTGGCGACCCAGCGGAACATCCGCATGTTTGATTTGACACATGTTTTTACGCTGGATGCCCTTCCTCACGCAACCATCCCCATTTATCCGGGCTTGGGACCGGCACTCAGAGTGGCTGGGGTTGGTTCCCTGGCCAGGGATCGAACCCGGGCCACAGCGGTGAGAGCGCCGCAGCCTAACCACTAGACCACCAGGGATATTAGCCCCAATGCGACACAAATCAACAAGACACGTGACGAAATGAGAAACTTATTCATGAATCAAGAAATGAAGAGTGTCTATGAATGAAATCGGGGTAACTGCTCATTTCTATTCTTACAATTAGAACTTATTGCCACAAAAATGATATTAATAATTCATGATATTTGAGGGCACAATCCAGCTAGTTCAGCCCACCAAAGAGGGGGGGGATACTTTTCAAAAGTATTAAAATCATTCATTTGAAGCAAGTCTGCAATACATGGACATTTATGATATTTCTATCCAAGCCCACCAAGCATATTTGGAGGATGGAGCCGACAGGCAGGAGAAAAAAAAAATAGAAGGATGAGGTTTATGCATGAGGTAAGACTTGTGGTTGGTTTAAAAGAAGCAGATGTGGAAGACCAAGTGATAGGGAGCAGCCAAAACGAAAAAGAAGTAGAAGAATCATCCTGCCAAGTTTATCGTACTATAAAGTCCAACATCTCTGTTACTTTTATACAAGATTTCTCATTAATATGACCTACAATGAGTTCCTCTTCTTGTTTACGGCGCCAACAACGAAACCATCATCCCTGACACTTATTCCTAATGGTTTAACTCGTCGGAAGTTTTTCTCGTCTAAAATATCAGTGCTGGAATTCACAATCCCCCCACCAACACCAGCGAACAAACCGCCACAAGTATCAGTAAATCAGACCAAAATATCTACATCCAAAGATATGAGGTGATTTTCTTAAGCTACATGAACACCTCCAAATGTTCATTGAAACACCCCCCACACACACACACACACACATACACATGCTCAGCAGCCTTAATCGAAACCGACATATGCTATAATAAATCCACCTATTTTCCCGTTTCTTATCCTTTCCTCCCTCTATATCGCTCCTATAACCCATGCAGGTATTCACACTTGGCTGCTGGCTGCGCTGACAAGACTTAGCGTGGTGTCACTACCATTGCCGCTTTAAACGTGTAGCACGTGGGGGGAGAAAAAAAAACCCAAGGAAAAAAAAAAAAAAAAACACCATGACAACATGACAGCATGACAAAAACATTTTTCTCTTCATCCTGTCACTTTAACATTTTTATTTTCCCCCTCGCACAAAACAAACACGCCGTTTTCACGTCGGCTTGGGTGAAGCAGATGTAGATGGAGATGTTTGTGTGTATATATATATATATGTATATGTATATATAGGAGTGCGTGGATAGCTGTCCGTTATGCCGTCCCTGTAAAAGAAATCTTTTTTTTTTTCCTTCAGGCATGAGTGAGACTTCACTGAGTGTGAGCCATGGAAAGAAGAAACTGGTGATTTCACGTTTGACTGAGCGAACTGAGAACTCCATTTCTCTGTTTGGGCGGAAAAAGGAAAAAAAAAAAACGAGTGCAGGCGAGAGAACAAACTAGAGCACAGTAATTCCCCTTTGTCAAAAAAAAGAGATTCCGATTGGAATATATATGTGTATATATTAAATTGTATTTTTTTTTTTACCCTTTCACACAGTGCACTGGTCTATCGCTATGCAATCCATGTACTTAAGTTAAAGTACCGATACAGTAGGTAAAATACGACTCCAGTAAAAGTGTCCCTTTAAACTTTCACTTGAGTAAAAGTACAAAAGTATTTGCCTTTAAATGTACTGAAGTATCCAAAGTACTATGATATTTAATGACTATAATTTTCCTATTATTTTCGTCACAAGACTCCTAATCAACTCGAATGTGACTCTCAGCACACCGATCTATGAATAGAATGAAATGAATGAGTCAAACACTGATATCTAATAAAATTATAACCTTCTTTTCGACCACTTCGATAAAATCGCGCGAATAAGACCGCGGGTGTTCTGTTTGCTGTTGAACTGATGCTGAACTTGAATCTGGGTAATGAGTAGATGCCACCAAGCGCCAATCGAAACACGTTCAAAACGGAGTGTATCCTCGACTCTGATTGGTCACTTGAATAATTAAGTTTTTATCCCCATGAATAAAACGAACGACTTTCCGCAAAATTTTGTTGATATTTGACTTTGAAATGTAGTAAAGTTCCACCCAAATGCAAATAGACAGACAGACAGACAGACAGACAAGACAGACAGACAGACAGACAAATTCATGGTAACAGTTTGAAGAAAAATTCAGGTGTCCCAAAATTAGTTTGTTGGTATTTACTGAATATACTGAGAGCATTAAACCCAGATTTCAGCAAAAGCTTTGATCGATCATACATAGTTGGTTATCTTTAAACATTGGTTTATCATCAGAGGGTCTTCAATGTATCGTCTGGCATTGGAGAATAAAATAGCTTTTAGTTGTCACATACACATTACAGGTCAAATGTATTTTCTTTGCATATACCAGCAATTGTTTTGAAAGCTGACGTCAGAGATGAAACAGCACCCCCTGGAGCACATAGGGCCTTGATAATGGGCCCAAGAATTGTTGGCAATACCACGGCTTGGATCTCCGGACCTTCTAATAAGTAACCCAGAGCCTTAACCACAGACTTACACCCACCCCAGTTTGTCTCTCTAGAATACTGGTTATCGCAGACTGAAATTATCTTGGGGCACTCTGGGACGAGTACCGATCTTCCAAGACCTCTGTTTATCACAAGCTAATCGAGTTCACGGAAATGCCGATGGTTCCATTATAGTTTTACAGGATTTTTTCCACACAACCACCCAGAACGTTGGAAAAAAAAATCGAAGTTGAATCATTTCATATCTAACCCCTGAGGAAATAAAATCAAGAAAGGGTGATGCTTTTTATTTTTGTGTCATGATTCAAGATAGGCGTTTGACTTGTAACATCAAGGTTAAGCAATGACAGCTGCATCTCTCTCTCTCTCTCTCTCTCTCTCTCTCTCTGTCTCACAATCTCTCTATCTATCTGTATGGAACAGAGATTTTTAATCAACGGATATGTCTCTCTTTCAGGAATATAGCTCTCTTTCTTCCTCCTCACATTCCTCAACGCTGCACAGATGTTTGCAGATTTATGTAAATATCTTTTTTTTTTTTTTTCCGCTTCGTACTTTTTCCGCGAAATAATCTTGCCAAATGAGTACAGGATATATCACAGGGCGTAAATGATTGATGCAATCAATAGGAGTTTGCCGTTTGCAATGAGAATAGAATTTTAATCAGTGTGGAGCTACACGCTGGAGGATTACAATGAACGCAATGAGAGAGGCAGAGGCGCTCGTTGAGAATATTTCTATCCGGGGAGATTTTACCCAAGGGAGACTAGAATAGAGGCCGGCACAGCGCCGAGATGCAACATTACTCAGCGCAGGCTCGTGACCATAGATTTCGGTTGGGCAGGACGGCATTAAAAAAAACGACGCAGCCGCAAAAACAAAATCCAAGAAGCTATGGCGTTTGAATTATGTTATAGAATGTTATGCTAGTGAAATTTTTTTTGAGTATCACCATAAAATCGATAAAATCGCTTTTATTAAGATGCAGATTTAAAGATGCAATGGTGGAAATAGGGAATATAGCCAAGGGTCGAGTTTGAAAAGAATAAGGAAGATGCAGGTCGGGAGCTCTAGTGATTTTGTTATTGGTAACAATGGTGCACAACGATTGGTCACTGGGAACACTGGTGTGCAGGAATTAGTTATTGGTAACAATGGTGTTGAATGATTGGTCACTGGAAACACTAGCTAATAGTCGTTGGTACTGATGCTGTTCACTGATTGACCATTAGGACCAATGGTGTTGAGGAGTTCATCATTGGTAACAATGGTGTTCAATGGGAACCCCCCAGTGATCAGGGACTAGCCGTGTCCACTGATTGGTCACTTGGAACACTTGTGATCGGAGACTAGCCATTGGTAACCATGATGTTCATTGGTTGGTCACTGGGAACCATTGTTCTGAGCGACTAGTCCCTGATCACCAGCGCTTCCAGTGACCAATCACTGAACATCATTGCTACCAATCATGAATCCCTTAACACCATTGTGTTATTTTAAGTCACTAAACAGCATTGTTGTAAATGAAAGCTCACTGACCAATTATTCAACATTATTGATACCATGTCTAGTCCCTATTCAACAGTGTTCCCATTGACCAATAAGTGAACACCATTGTCATCCGTGGCCAGTCCCTGATCACCAGTGTTCCGACTGACCACCCAGTGAGCATAATTTTTACTAAAAACCAATCGTGATTGAAAAGAATGATGTTCAGTGATTGGTCATTAGAAACAATGGCAATAAGTGACTGATTATTAGTAACATTAAGGGTCATTGATTGGCCAAAAGTTGAACATTTGGGTTTAAATGATTGTCACTGAAAACAACTATGTTCATGGATTGGTCATCAGAAACAATGGTGATTAGTGATTAGTTACTGGTAGCGATAATAGTTCAATGATTGGCTATTGGGACCACAGGTGTTTAATGTTTGGTCATTGAAAACAATGATATTCAGGTATTGGCCATTGGGCACAATGGTGCTCAGGGATTAGTCATTTAAAAGCAATAGTGATCAATGATTGGTTATTGGTTATAACAGTGTCCTATGATTCATCAGAGGGGATTAGTCATTAATCATTGTTTAATGATTAGTCATATTGACTAATCATTGGGAATGGTGGTGATCAGTGATTGGTTGTTGGTGATTGTGGCGAATAATGATTGCCCACTGAGTTCAATACAATCATTGATTGTTCACTGGAAACAATAGTATTCAAAAATCAGTAATGATTTGTTGGAAATTGTGGGGAATAGTGTTTGGTTGGGCGGTGATCAGTGACTGGTCAATGAGAATAATATCTTGATGATATGCTAACTAAAAAATTTACTTCTAATAATTCGCAAACCTTTGCCACAAAGATTCAAAAACAAAATAATTTTAAATTTCAGTGGACAGCATGGGACTTCCCCTTCTCTTTAGTGGCCATTAGGCTGAGAGGAACGCACACACACACACACAAACAGAAACACTTCTACACAGCAAACAATGAAGCCCTGAAAAGCCGATTAAGCTGATTCCACAAAGATTGGAGGCTCTGATCATTCAGACGAATCGCGTCCCGGAGCGAGGAAAGAGAGCTTGCGTTGAAATTCACTGCGGCGTTTCGAGTGTTTATCGTAAACAATTCACTTCCGATTGCCAAGCTGATGCCAGGGTACCCAATAACAAACCGAAGACATAATAGCAGTGCCTCTTTCTTGCCATAAATCATCCACTGGAAGCAAGCCAGCACAGCCATTGCCTGTTAACACCACCCTTCCGCACGGCCTCACTTTGACTGTCGCTCTGTCGGCATGTCTGCCAGGGCCCCCGAACTCAGGGCTCGAGTCTCTCCCTGCACGTGTCCACTCGTCCTGTAACTCGTCATATTTCTGGCTACAGGCTCTGAAGTGAAGCACGTGGCCAGAGCAACGGACTGCAGTGTGCAGATGGACCAGCTGGCTCGTGCATTCGGCCGTGTTTGTTCCAGCGCTTCAATTCAAATACGAGCTTATATTTCCGAGAAGAGGCAGCATGACGAATTTAAATGGATTTGGGCTGTTTAGAATCGGTGCAACTGGCATTAATTACGCGTAAAATATGACCCTCTGTGCCTAAAAAAAACCCAAGGAACAGGATTGAAAAATGGCTCCCTTTCTGACTTGTATTCTTACATCAGCAAAAAGAGTCCGAGGACCGCTAAGGAAGACACTTTTGAGAAATTAGGGCACGTCAGGACGTCTGGATTTGGGAAAAATACCGAACCATTGTTTTGAACTGTCCTGAAGACTTTCCTGTGGTGGAAAAACCACAGGGATACTTCCAAAGCACCGAAACTGAAGACTCCTTCTTTATATCTACTCACAAAAATCTACATAATTGATTGAATGTTTTATTTTTTGGTGCCTACGAAGCTGATCACCCGTACATGTATACAAGTCACGACGAACGAGTTGTTACCAAAGAAACAATTCTCAATTGGTGCATACTTGACGAGCGTTACGCATTAATATAAAAATGTGATATGAACGAGCCAATCGTGTTGCTGTTCATATCCCAACCCCTGCAACCTCAGTGAGAAAGTTTGATTGCAGTGTAGAGATACTCAGAATCAAATTGCCTAACTATCGATTAGTCTGTGAAATCCACTATAAACGCAATCATGCGCACCAGCCCAATAAGAACCTGGCAACCCTCTCTTTTACTTTCTTCCTCTCTCCCTTACACGCACATACACCCGCACTTTGTAACACTGTATTACGAAAAAATATATATAGCACAAGCTCAGCATTCTTTTTGCCTGTATTGATGATTCATTTTGCGTTTTATCAAAGAAACAAGAGCGCTATTAAAAAGAGATCACTCAGCCACCAGGCGGAAGGGGGCTCTCTCTAATTGCCCATTCATCAAAAGCCTTCCTCGAGTAGAAGCCAGCGCCGCAATGGTGCACGCGATAACTGAACCGTACTCTATTAATTACGCTCTTGATGAACCTGGAATACACTCGCCCGCACCCTCACTACACCACCACCACCCCCCTCCAACGCACACACACAACGGCACACAAACACACACACACAAGGCCCTACTCTGGAGAGTATCCTCACGCAATTAGGAGTCTGCTTCGGGTTGTGAAGTGCAACACTTAGGCGACGTCTACAGTAATTCGGACGAATCCGGAAACGGCGTTTTGGTCTAAAAGCGATCCGTGTCCGGACTATCGTTTTTCAAACATCTCCCAAAAGTCGCTCATCCCGCACTGGAACGGCTGAATGACCGTCACATGGCTAAAAACGGCATCTCGGCGCAGACAGAAGGAAAAGATAAATTTGCGTTTTGAAAAAAACGAAAACAACTAATTAACCGGCTTACTAACTTTATTCAATAAATATATTAATTATTTATATGTAATATGTCATTTTTTTCATAAATAATACATTTTTCATAAGTAATAAATTACTTAATTATTTTATATTTATCATTATAAGAAAAAGAATATTAAATATAAATAATTAATTGATTGATTAAAAAAAGAATATAAAAATAAATAAAAACAATTAAAAACAATACGAAAATTAATAAATGAATGTTCAGAAATAAATTCCTATATAAATACTAAATCAAAAATATTATTTTATATATATCAATATAAGGAAAAAAAATGTAATATAAATAATTAATTGATTGATTAAAAATAGAATATAAAGATAAATAAAAACAATTAAAAACAATAAATAAATAAATGATCAGAAATAAATTCCTTTATAAATACAGTTGGTCAATAAAAAATTAAAAAAGTAAAAAATTATATAATTTATAATATTGAACTGTATAATTAATTTTTTTTTCATATTTATGTATTTACATACACTAACACATAAGGTTCTTGCTTAAAAACACTGGAAGTGCTGATTCCAAGGTATTTCGTTAAAGAGGAACAATTTATTTGGGACCTGAAGCCGTAAAACAATGCATCGATACAAATGCATCTCATTCATACAGCTGTGCGGTTGAGGGGTCTTGCTTAAGTGCCCCGCAGTGGTATTGTGGCAATTTGGGTATTTGAACCCTTGAGATGTTTCCTACACCTTTTGTAAAATTTCATCCCTCACCTTGACTAAACAGAATGATGCAGCAGGGCTTTAGTCTTGAACTCCAATTATAACCTAAACGTCCATTTACATGTGGATGGGTTTCCTTTTGAGGCTTATGGTTTCCATTCAATTTTAAAAAAAATTTTAAGAGTTAGGTGAATCAACAGACCCTGCATCAATGGATCTTTCTAAGTTGAGAGTTTCCTGTAGTGAGAGAACCCTTATTCCAAATGGTTTCTTAATGGGTTCTTGACAAGTACGAAATTACGAACGTAGTGAAGCCAATTTTTCAGCACAGACAATAATATACACTATTCTGCCAAAAGTATTGGTCACCTGGTCAGGTACAGTATGTGATTTTTGGGAATCTCATTCAACATTTAGTCCCAATTTGCTCTTCTAATTCCCTCCACTCTTCTGGGAAGATGTTCCACTAGATTTCATAATGTGCTTATGGATATTTTTGTTCAGCCACAAGGGTGTTATGAAAGGCAGGTACTGGTGTGGTTGAGGATACCTGGGGTGCAGTCAGCATTCACATTCATCCCAAAGGGGATCAGTAGGGATGGAGCTCTATAGCAGACCACTCAAGATCCTCTCCAAAGCATGTAAACCAGATATTCGGAGCTCACTTTGTGCACGGGGGCATCGCCATGCTGGAACAGGTTTGGGTTTCCAAGTTGAAGTGAAGGCAAACAATGTTTCTAAAGACAATTGAGTGCCCCCAGTTTTGTGGTAACAGTTTGGAGAAGAACCACATATAGCAAGAAAGGTCAGGTGACCCAATACTTTTGGAAATATAGTGTATTATGTAATACGTTTAGCTGCATCGGATTTTGGGAACTTCTACATCTGACGATCGTTGTATCCGAGACTTTGGTATCAGGTTTCTCATTGTTGTGACGTTTGACGCCATCAGATGGTGAACGTTCTCTTATTTGTAGTCACATTAAAATCAATTTTATACATGTTGCTAGGAATCATCTTACATCCTACATACAAGCTTTCGGTCCACACCGACAGAGCATTTTCTATCTTTCTTTTTCTTTTCTTTTTTGTTCTCGACTTTGCTTTTTCACATTGTAGTGTTGACTGAAAAAGGAGATCGTTTTTCAAACGATGACGTCTTTGTCGGTTCAATTCGAAAGTAATTTCCACATGTTTCTAGGGAGAATTTGAACTCTTCACATTAAGGGAAGTGAACGAGCACCTGATGCAAATAACTCTGGTCAGGTATATAGGGATGTATACAGTAATTCTGCTAATGTGTTAATTTCCTAGATTAGCGATTGCTAGTTCAAAGAATTCCATTAAAACCATGTATTAAATACAATATTTCTTTACACCTTACCTTTCTGGACTCTGGAAGAAACTCAAAGACCCAGACCTGTTCCAGCATGACAATTCTCATGAAGATACACTATATTTCCAAAAGTTAGGGTCACCTGATCTTTCCTGCTATATGTGGTTCTTCTCCAAACTGTTACCACAAATCTGGGGGCACTCAATTGTCTTTAGATGCCCTCTAATACAATTTTCATTCACTTGAACTTAAAACCCAAATCTGTTCCAGCATGGTGATGTTCTTGTGCACAAAGTGGGATCCTTGAAGATCTGGTTTACATGCTTTGGAGAGGAAGATCTTGAGTGGTCTGCTGTATCCCTACTGAACACCTTTGGGATGAATGTAAACGCTGACTAAACCCCAGGTCTCCTCACCTACATCAGTACCTGACTTTCATAACACCCTTGTGGCTGATGAAAACAAATATCCATAAGCACACTCTAAAATCTAGTGGAACATCTTCCCAGAAGAGTGGAGGGAATTAGAAGATCATGAACAGGTGATTCAATATTTTTGGAAATATAGTGTAGCTCGATTAAAGATTTGGTTTCCATTGGTTGGAGTGGACGATTCTTGCTAACATGCTAACTTCTAACTTCTTCGACAAGCTAACGACGGCTAGTTTGCATGATTCTATATTAGCGCAAGTATTAGAAATACTACAGGTTACCTGTGTTTCTTGTTTTATTTATTAATAATTCTTTTTGGAGCTTTCTTTTGCTCTCTCTCTCTCTCCAAAAAAAAAAAAAATGGTGCGTAATCGTGTTTTCTCTCACATGAAAGAGAAATCTCGAGCCCAGATCGGCAAGCTGGGAACTTTGATAAACCGAACGCTGTGCATCTCAGTCATGCATGCAGATGCACGCTGATGTAGTGACTCCTTTAGGCATGAAGATGAAGAAGAGGAAGAAGGAGAAGAAGAGGGGGGGTGGGGAATCTTCAAAGCTTTCAAAACCGAAGGCAAACAGAACAGCTTGGTGTGTGATGTGGGTGTAATGATGTAGGTACGGCGAAGAGAAACCGCCGCAGTTCCGCCTCAAATTGAAATGAGAGTGAGTGATTGGTGACGGCCAGCATGCATTGTAATCGGGAATGTGTGAGGTATTTGAGAGTGTGTGTGAGTGTGTGTGTGGGGTGGCTAAGGTGAAACATTGTTTTTAGATGCCAAATAGGTCATAGCAGCACAATTTGGAAATGAAACCAGACAGATTGCACTGTTATAGAAAAGAAAAGAAAAAAACTAAAAAAACACAAGCCAGGTTATAAGACCCCTGATTTTTCCAGCCATATTCGGTTCTTCATCAAACTGGAAGTGCAAACTTGGAATTGATGCACCAGCAGGAAATTTTCCCTGTATTTCAACTAAGAGAGCCAATCCTGCTCCAGCATGACAATACCTTTGTGCACAAAGCCAGTTCCATGAATGTATGGTTTCTCCATGGGTTGGTGTTGAAGATCTTCTGCTGTAAATGTATAAACTTATAGAGCTTTGGGATGAATCCGAACGCTGATTGCGCCTCACACCCTAATCTCCACCAAATACACTCGGGAATCTGGTGGAACGTTTTCCCAGAAGACTAGAGGTTATGGTCTGAAGTCTTACCAAATAGTGTTCTTATCCTTTGTTCTTAATCTAGACTTGTATATTTCATCGGTTAAATATGTTGCTACTTTTGAAGAGAGAATGAGAAGAACATTTAGAGAATGGCAGTAACTACATGTAGGTACGTGTACCAAAACCTCCTAAAAAGTGCACTGATTGGAGAGGCTTGTGTTGTTCAATTAGCCATTGGTTGCCCTGATTTCTAAATATCGCCATCGGCTGGAGAAAAACCTGTGTCGGTCGACCTCTAATGGACCCCTAACTGACATACGAGTCGAACTTTATAGTGAAAGGAGGCATGTTACGCCCAGTTATCACCGATCTCATATGAATTCTTGCTGTCTGGTGCTACCCGTAAAAAATATATATATATAATAATAATAATAATAATAGGCCAATCAGAATTGAGAATTTGACAGCGCCACGTTCGGCTATTGGTGAATAAAAATAATAAAACGTTTTTCTATTCCAATCCGTCTCAACTTTCTGGACTGCGGCGCACTGCGAACGTGACAGCCCATAAACAGGATGAAGTCGGGGGGCATCTCGTGGGGCGCCAGTCCGGCGAGGCAGACCCAAAAATGGCATTTTTAGATCTTAAATGTGGCATGGCATGTCGTTTTTCACGGTGGCAATTTAAGCTGAGATTTTCAGCAGTGGAGTGTGTAAATCTGTCTGCGACAGGCAGCGTCTTTGCCAAAAAAGACTTGTCGAGAAAAGAAAACGGGGCGTCTTTTTCTGTAGGAGCTGTGCTGCTATTATTCCGTCGTTGTCGTCCGTTAATTCGGCACGTAACACGATTTCAAATCTGGAAAGTTCTCGGAGCGAGGCTGCGGAGGCTGAAACTAAAAGTTGAGTTGATGACAATGATCTATGCGTAAGGAAGGTTTGAAGTACCCCATGACCACGCAGGCAAAAGGGTACCATGTCTTCCCGG
Source organism: Silurus asotus (assembly GCA_024362625.1). Taxonomy (NCBI): domain Eukaryota; kingdom Metazoa; phylum Chordata; class Actinopteri; order Siluriformes; family Siluridae; genus Silurus; species Silurus asotus. The sequence continues at coordinate 3,045,779 of MU563656.1, forward strand.
TACCGTCCTCTGTCGTCACCCACGTACCCCTTTTCTGACGTGTCCCTGTGAGGAATACCGACATCATCATGGTCAACTGTGCTCCACCTGCTCAGTCTTCTCGCATCATCACTAGATTTTAAAAGTCCGGCTGAAAAAAAACTCCCTCAGCTTCATAGCCAAGGTACACACCAACCCACGAAGCTTCTCACCCACGCTTGGCTCTCGCGCCTCGCCTCCCACTCACAGCATGCTTTGAATCCAAAACAGTGTTTTTTTTTTATTTTCCTTTTAAGGCTTGAATCACACAGCTTAACATGAACGCTGTTAGACGGTAAGCGTCTCAGAGAAGCCAGCCACGTGCTTCAGAACCGAATCATCCACTATGATGATGGATCTCAGGGATGAAAACTAGAATGAAATTAGATATATATCGGATTGGCGAGTCTCTTTTGTTACCCCATGGTGGTCCATCAGCTTTGCGTATTGTTGAGAAGATATCCTTAATGATACATATAATATATTTCTGTAGTTCTCTGGGTCTCCAGGCATTTTTTGGATTATCGTCTATGGAAATTCTTTTTCAAATCAACCAGGTTTTCTTCAAAGAACGCAAGAATGAACGTCAATCATTTATATTCATGTATTAAATATTCGGAATCACACAAATGATATTTCGGAAGTTATCTGGGTCACCGTGCTTCTTATTTTGGATTGAAAAGGGGATTTTTTTTAATAGTCTCTGGAGAACCACTACCTTGAGATATCAACAGGATCCATTGGAAATTCTATTCCTGAGAGAAAATGAAAAAGAAGTGATATTCTGACTAAAAAAAAAAGTCTCCAAAGAACCACCACCATGAGATATCACCATGATCCATTGGAAATTCTTCTCTGAATCAACCTCTAAGTTGTTTTCCAAGACCACTAACCCAGACATGTTCATCTAGATGTTTCACCCTATACATCTCTTGTTCTCTTTACCCCCCTTACCCTTTCTCTCTCTGTTTTCCCAGTCTCTTTTAAAATTTACAACAGTGTCCATAGCAAAAAGAACTTGAGTCTTTCACTGTCAGTGTGACCACACAGACATACACACACACACACACACACACCATCTTAATGCTTCACCGGAGCAATTTCGTCGGCGGCATCAACTCCCCTAAATCACAGTGTCATATCTATTTCAACATCAACGGGAATAAATCTGATACGAGCGCTCATGGGTGTAAACTATTACGTGCTCGCCGCCGTTACAGGCTCGTAGCTATAACAAATATATAAATAAATAAATGATACAAAAAAAAATTACAAGGTCAATATTTACTTGTTGAAGCCAAAAAAAAATTGAGAAGTATGATGGGACCTGAATTGCCTGGTACATAGCATGGGAATTAATCTCCGTTTGCTTGGGGTTTGTGCTTTGCAATTTCCCATGCATTGATGCTATAAGAGGTGGATGGATGAATGGATGGATGAATTAATAAATTGATGGAGGTGTGCATGGAAAATTGGATAGATGGATGGATAAATGCATGCATGGAAGGATGGATGTGTGAATGGATTGATGAATGGATGAATGGCTGGTGGATGTATGTATGTATGAATCGATGCATTGATGAATGTATGATTGGATGGATGGATAGATTGATGGATGAATTCATGCATAGATGTACTGTATAGCTGTATTGATAGATTGATGGATGGATGCATTAAGAGGTGGATGGATGAATTAATTCTTTGATGGAGGTGTGCATGGAAAATTGGATAGATGGATGGATGATATAAATGGATGGATAAACGCATGCATGCATGGAAGGATGGATGGATGTACTGGATAGATTGATGGATAGATGCATTGATGGATCTATGAATGGATGGAAACCAGTGATTTAAATGTTAATGACTTTGCTCATGTATGCACATGAACGCACACGCGCAGACATCAAGCTTAGAAAGAAGGAGGTGAGTCCATAATATGTCCTCAGTGGCACGCGCGTACTCAACATCTCATTACCCAGACGCGATTACTCCCTTGAAGGAACATTTCTTTCTTGAAGGAAGACGCGTCGCGTGCCATCAAGATAAACAAAAAAAAAAAAAAAAAAAAGCGACAAGGGTGACAGGTGGCTGACCTATCGATTTCCACAATCGATCTCCTAATAACAAGGCATGCACACACACACACACACACACGCACGCGCAAAACGTTACCCTCGAGTCCCGCCGCGCCGTCTGAAAAACGCGCTCGTGGACTCCTGCGCGTGCGTCAACGCGTCCCGCTTTCCGTCACCCAGATCGTTTTCGAATTCTAACGGGAGGCCGTCGTCTCACCAAGGCGCGCGCTGATCCGCTCTCTGTGCACGCGCCGACCCAGCTCCGATATTTTGGTGTGTGTGTGTGTGTGTGTGTGTGTGTGTGTGTGTGCGTGTGTGTGTGTTTGTTTGGCATGCGCCCGCTCTCTCGCTCGCGTACTGACTGACCGACTGACTGACCGAGATGCGCGCGCGCGCTCCTTGCAAGGACTTTCCTCACTTATTTGCATGCACGAGCACCCGGGCAAAGAGGAATCGTCTTTACTTTTGACAAGTGTTCAAAATAATCACAACCTACCTACACACACACACACACACACACACACACACACACACACACACACACACACTCAGAGAGAGAAAGCTCTCACGTGCGTGAATGTGTGTGCAATCAGCAGGATGAAACGAGGTCGTTCTCGTGCCAGAATAAAAAAATAATAAAATATATATAAAAAAAAAAGCACAGGACAATCAAGCATAGAAGAATATATATATAGTGTGTATGCATGCACACACATATACGCACGCTCTCTCTCTCTCTCTCTCTCTCTCATGCATCCACATATTTTCCAATTGTTTTATATTTTACCTTTGTGGACTTTCTTTCCTGCGACGTGAACCTGCTGGTGTTCAGTGACAGGACGGAGTGGAGTCTGAACAGGACAAAACGGTGTTATCGCATCTTTCTCTTTCCCTCCCTCCCTCTCTCTTTCTATCCTTTCCTCATTCTCCCTCCCTCCATCTCAACCTCTCTTCCAAATAATAAAGCCACCGTCTTAAAATCCCTCATCACGTCCTCCCTCTCTCTCTCTCTCTCTCTCTCTCTCTCTCTCTCTCTCTCTCTCTCTCTCTCAGTAATTCAGTCTCCCTAGGGCTTTATCCTAATGATCAGGATAACCATCTCTTGAATAAATGCTATATAATATAACTGCCATTACCATCTACTATAACATAGACTGCACCTATTATTATTATTATTATTATTATCATGTTTTAAACTCACTCATCACTAAGACATTTTGGGCTCCACAACATAAGCAGCATGGACCAGACACCGAAATAAGGCTTCGTTCAAGCTCTGGAGCACGTGGAGGAACTTGCGAGGAACCCACGTTAGGCAGCGGATTCCGTGCAGACGGAAAACCAAGCTCAGGATGGAAGCCAAAACCCGTGAAGCTGTGACACAGCGACTCTACCTGCTGCGCCTCCACACCACCATGAGACCATGCCATCCAGACTGTGAAGGCTCCTTAATCAGAGAAGGAGCAATGACTCCCCAGAGCCGAGAAAAGAATCACAGATTTTTAGATCTATGTATAAAAACCTCAAAAGACGACCCGGTCCCTGGTTTTTCTTGGAATTCTAGACCGGGGGGAGACGTCGGAAAAAACTCCAACTAACATTGCAGTCAATGCGAATACACACATTTGAAATGCCAATCATGCATGGACTATGGACTGGAGAAGAAAACCAGAGGGAACCTCCAATGTACAAGGACTGGATTCAAATTCTACCCATACAAAGGGCAAAGGAATGAATCTAAGAGCCATCCCTTGTGGTGCAAGCCATCGTACCCCCTTGCCTGAAAGTGCCCAAAGGTTCCGACTTGAAGTTCAAGTCTTGGTTTAGGAAAAGGCGTAGTATTAGTAGCTGTATTATAATTACAATTGGCAGATGGCCTTATCCAGGGCAATTTACAACTGAGAAGTTGAGGGGTTAACGGCCTTGCCCCCTAGGCTCCAGCAATGGCAGCTTGGTGGTGCTGGCGTTTGAACTTACAACCTTCTGATCCAAAGCGAAATATTGTAACCACTGAGTGGTTAAAGTGGTCCCACCTCCCCATTACACATAATTATACGCGCTGACCACTTTCTTAAGAACCTGGACTTTGGACACCCTTGACATTCATGGGTCTATTCAGGCGGCCAATCATTTTGTAGCAGCGCAAGAGCTTCGAGACTATTCAGTGACTCAGTTGGGTCTAGTCATCCTTAAAGTCACGGGCAGGTTTTCTGAGACTGCTGATCTCCCGGGATTATCTTTCACTGGAGTAGAAAAGGCATCTCAGCATGTACAAGATTCGAACCTAGAGGCTGATGAGCTACAACAGAACAGTTTCTTTCAGAGCGACAAGAAAAGGAATCCAGGGGTACAGTGCGCCCCGGCTCGCTAAACCTGGAGAGGTGAAGACGTTGTAATGTAACTGTCACTTTTTTTTATTTATGCAACCCCCATTATCAGTTCATTTGTATATTTTATGTGAATGGACGTCAGCTCCTGACACAATGTCCCTGTACAGTCAAACAGCATGGATCAATGGCTCACTGGCGTCTGCGGAAAAATTGGAAATTGTTCATCTCTGTACACAGTCACCATGCGTTTAGAAGCCAGGAACCCATATTTTAACAGTGATTTTAACTGGTTTCCCTTCAGGTGAGTGATGGTATTATGATATTTTATAAATAGTGTATAGGTTTTGTTATGGTTATGGAGGCCCCGCCTCCAATTAGGTCCCGGGCAATTGCCTGCTATGTCTTTAGCTAGCGCCAGCCCTGTGTGTACCATAATATTCTGCCTAGAGTCCTGGAGCTGTTTTTTCCCTTTCAGCATTAGGTCCAATATGATGTTATTTGTAAATCAATTTCCCTTTTAAGTTATTGAGGTTTGGATGAAACTCGTTCAATTAAAGCGAGAACAAGGATGAACGCTCGATAATAAATGCAATATCTTTGAAAATGCTGGATTGTTATTTCTTACACAGTCAAAAAAAAAAACAATCAAAGAACCCCTGGCTATGCTTGACGAACCTCGCTTGGAGAACCACCAATCTACAGCGTTACTGCTGAGGCTTCATTATGGTAATCAGTGTGAATGACTGACCCTTTATGTGTGTGTGTTTGTTTCCTTGCAGTCATCTATGGACTCGAGTAGATAGGCACTAGTGAATGACTCCCATTTCTCTCCCCCTGTCATCCTTTAGGGCATGAGTGGTGTGAAAGCGGACAGGATATCTTCTCAAACAAAATAACACCACTCGGTGTCCCAAGCTTTAATAGATTTAACAGTGGCACTGCTTTGAGGAGCTCGCTGTATGACATATCTATAGTTATCCCTTCGGTTTTCCGGCAGCCTATTGACCAGAAGCGGTTTACAGACAGGCGAACAAAAACGCCTGTCATCCGCCGTCCACTTCCTTTGTAATCCTACTCCTTGTCTCTCTCAACAAAGAGCATCCCACTTCGGCATGTCTACCTGAGGCTGACAGGCGTCTGAACGTGAAGCGTTCCTCCTACCTAACCACTCCCAGCCTTCCTCCGACATCTCTAAGTGACATTGAAGTTCTTGATTCGGCTTCAATTCCATGCCAGATGACAACGAAATCAACAACACTTTCCCAGGCTGTTATGCATGTGGGGGTTTTGTAGAAACATTTGATATGGGTCTGAGTTGGCATGTTTTTTTTTGTTTTTTCAAATGTCTACGAAAAACCTTCATTGGTCTGAATAACCTATTCTATTTAAAATACAAAAGCTAGAGCCAAAGACCTTATCTTGTCCAAAGCAAGCACAGTGACCTGACTTTTAATCAAACCATGCTCTAAAATGAGACAAGAGACTACAGACAGCTACAGTGATGAAGGTTAGCGGGTCAGGCGATGCATTTTGTTCATTTAAAAGCAAAAGGAGGGATTTTTTTTGCAGGGTACAGGCAACAAGCTCTGGGTATAATACATTAGGGGTTAGCCATAAAGAGTGGCTTATGTATATCTATTTTCTATGCTTGCTTATCCTATACAGGTTTGCAGAGGACCTAGAACAATGGGAACTTGGGGCATAAATTAGTGGGGACCCTGGATGGGGAAACCAAAACAATGCATGGCACAAATGCAAACATGCTGAATTAGGGAACATTTGGAAAGCCCAAAAGTCACCCCCAACAAAGGAGGTATTAATGCAAACTAGAGATGTGCACCTCCATAACTAAGTCCGATTTGATTCGCACCTGGATGCATAGTCAACGATACGATATATATTTAAGATACACATGAAGCAGCTACCGACGAGCCTTTTGACTTCTAACACATGGCCCTTTAACAATAAGGCCTTTGTTGTGCAAAAAAAATGAGAAAAAATATCAAATAAAACCAGACCTGTTTCTAGGAAGGTGCAGCTCTACCTCTGCCATGTTAATCTCTATTCTATGTGACTCTCAGGATACGCCTCGGCCTCAGTCCAGTGCTGGGATACGGCATATTCATGTAGCAGTGCAATGCAAAAATGTTTAAAATGATGCATCACAATACAAACTTGTATCCAAACAGGAAAAAATGGCATGGTTCGCACCCCCAACCCCAGAGGTGCAAGGCAAACCGGCCACGAGGCAAGAATATTGAATTGTGAACTGTTCCATGGGTGAAATAGACCTCAAGTAAATATTACACTTGGCACACAAGCAGCGGCATAGCTGACACATTTTGTGTAATCCTGAATTCACACCGGTTGCATCATATAAAGCCCTCGGTTCTTTCACACCATGTGAGACTCACTTGCATTCCCATATGAGCCACCGCTTGCAGAAAGGCCAAAAGCTCACTTCAATTTTGAATCAGTTTTGGCAAATCCAGTGGCGGATTATCAGTAAGGAGTACATTCATTTACATTTCTGGCTTCGAGAACAAGATCTGCTGTTGAATCTAATTCCGAGGGGAAGGGGAAGTGGTTAAGATGTTGATCAGAAGTTCTAATGCGAGTTAGTCAGCTCCAAGCTGCCAACGCTGGGCCTGTGATCAAGACACTTAACCTCTAAATGCTCAGTTGTACATTGCTCTAGATCAGGGGTCTCCAATCTTTTCCAGAAAGGGTCAGTGTGGGTGCAGGTTTTTATTCCAACCAAGCAAATCCACACCAAATTCTACCTGTTCAAATCTAATGATCTTCATATTCAATGACCATCAGGTGTGACCATTGATTAGTTGAAATGAAAACCTGCACCCACACTGGCTCTTTCTGGAAAAGATTGGAGACCCCTGCTCTAGATAATACAATCTACCAAATGCTATTAATGTAGATGTAGATGTAGCTCCAGATCTACCAGAGACCTCTGCAAATAGCCACATCATTGATTCTTGATTGCACTCACCTGCTGCCATTTTTGTCATTAGAAATGGAGCTAAGAATGACCTGGATGTGAAAAACAAAACAAGAAGAACAAAAAGCTGCGTATACCAGTGTATCTTTGAAGACTGACCATTTTGCTAATAGTTGGAATTACAAAACTGTTGAAAAGGGGTCTATGTACATTGCATTTCTTTCTTTCTTTGATTTAAAAATGAAAAGCCAATGATGAAATATCTTTCAATTTTTTTTTTTTTTTTACTCAAAATGTAAACTATTTAAAATATTTTTATAGTTTCTTGCCATCTTATATATATTTTTTCACTTATTTGGGTTTGTGGGACCCTCAAACAACCCAGATATACAATAACCAATCAATTATCTGCGCATAATCCATCAGTGGTTACATCCAACATTCTCAACATGCTTTTCTGCGGGAAGATCATATGGATCACTATGTGCTTAAAAGCAACAAGAAAGTGACTTTTAATGGGAGTCCAACCGACTGTACATCCTCTTTGTGTATTGCCATGCTCAAAATCTTCCTTCTTGGACCTTCATTGCAGAACAACCCCAAACAAGTATTGCTAAAATTGCACTTCCCCATACGGTGGGGAAAATTGAGAGAGAAAGAACATTTAACAAAAAATACAAATAAATTACCATTATATATAAATTATATTTGATTGTGTGAAATAAGTATTTGATTCTCTTCCAACCAGCAAGAATTATGTCTTCCACGTACCCAAATTAGTCCTGTCCCTTTAAGAAAGAACTCCTAATATCAATTCATTATGTGTATAAAAGACACCAGTCACAGAATCAACCTCTTCCATTCCTCCACCACCATTGACAAGACCAAAAAGCTGTCAAAGGACATTAGGGACAAGTTTGTAGGCCTGCACAAGGCTGGAATGGGCTACAAGACCATCAGCAAGAAGCTTCTTGAGTAAAAGATCTGCTTTGGGGCTGTTTTTCTGCTCTGGGTACAGGAAGATGTCACCACATGAACGGGGCCATGCACTATAGAATCTTGGATGGGAATCTCCTGACCAGAACACTGAAGATGGGCCATTGATGGATTCAAGGCAACAATCTGATGGTCTTGTAGGCCATTCCAGACTTGTGCAGGTCTACAATCTTGTCCCTGACATCCTTTGACAGCTATGTGGTCTTGTCCATGGTGGTGGAAAGGTTTGAAAGGAAGAGGTTGATCCTGTGACAGGTGTCTTTTTATATACATAAGTTGATATTAAGAGTTCTTTCCTAAAGGGGCGGGACTAATTTGGGTCTGTGGGAGTCAGAATTCTTGCTAATTTCTTACGAATTTGTTTGCATTAGAGGTAGCATTACATGGACATTAAAAAAATTAAGATCTGTTTAATTATTATTTAAGACCCAGTACAATGTAATTTGATTTGTAGATTGTAGACTTTTTAAGACCCTGCAGAAACCCTTTGGAAGAAGTATAAAGCACCTTTCTTTTTTTTTCTTTCCTTGCTTCTGAGCAAGGCCCATAACCTTCAACTACTCAATTATATCTATGGGATTATTGTAAGTCTCTGGATAAAAGCATCTGCCAAATGGCATAAGTCCACTCTATATTTATTATAATATAGGGAGTGGCACTATAATGTTGCCCAATGATATACCCCTTGTTCCTAGTTCAGTCCAAGCTCTCCAATGAAAACTTTATCATCAATAGCTCAAACAACTTAAACAACCCAAAAAAATGAGTATGACTAAGCGTTTTCCCCATTCGTCCATAAACATTTGAATTGATAAAAGTGCAACAGGGACATCTTTATGTTCTGAATCCTGAAAAAGCATGATTTAAAACTAGTGATAGATGTCATTCCTGTGTAACGAGACGGCGAAAAATTTCCTCTGTGCCATGTGTGTACTATTTTAGACAAATTGCCACTGAAGCACGCTGTGTAAAGAGCTGCTCTGGGAAGACTTTGTTTCCTTTGGGTACACGGGAGGCCTCAGTAAAGTATGCTATCTCATAGGCAGATGGAGAGCCGTGTAATTGAAGGTGTATTCAAGGCTTCTGTTGCCTGGGACAAATTGGAATCTATTTTTCTGGCATCTGGTCTTTCGACAGATCATTACTTTGATCTTTTTAGAGTTCGCCACAAGAGCGTGTTTCGTGACTTCCTACTTATCTCTGCTCACCATTTCTCCTTATTTGGCTTTTCTCCAGCTTTGAGCATTCTCAGTCCTCTTACCATTTTGCTCTGATCAGTGCTATATATATTCTGCCATCAGCTCTCCATCACTCTAATTGTTGGCATGTGTGTATCTGTTTTACTTAATTGCGCTGTTCTGTAGCAAACAAGAATCAAGCCCATATCTCAACCCTTGAGCGAAGTAATTCTTTAAACTCAGAGAAAGAGAAATCAAGAGAAACCACAACAAGAAGCATGGGTGTCTTTAGCCCTGATTTTGCACTCTGCCATATAACTTTCTTTCTTTCTTCCTTTCTGGATGCCATCCATCAGAGCCTCTCTAGTGCCTTTTGTTACCGAGGTACGCGCCTTTCATAGCAGTGCTGACCCACCAGCAGGAGTTGAATAATGGATGCTTCGTTTACACACTAAGGATCAGTGGGGCACAAGTGGGGTGTGTGTGTCGACCAGGTATAAGCTTAGATCCCATCAACTATGGGAAACTGAGGCTCTCTGATTCTCCGTACCAGATCTAAGATGGTGCCACATGTCATATCTATCAAAGCAACACTTTTTACCTTGCAGGGAATCTCTTCAGGTGGGCCCAGTCGCTGTTACCCTCACTGAGGAAAACTCATCTGCTGGAACACATGCATTTGATGCACTGCTGACATGTCTCCTGCTCCCTGGGGAGTGCTATCTGAATGTGCAACTGGTAGATCAGATTTGGCAAAGGTAGATTTTGTTAGGTAGAGGTGAAATTGAAATGTCAATTTTATGACTGCTTCTTGAGAATGGTTGAATCCAATTTATGTCACACAGTTCGACAATGTGGCCACAGGCGACCTTATTCCTTGAGCAGATTTACTGCCTCGAATGAACAGAAAGCTTTGGCACCCTCATCTAGGTCACCTGTGAATGTGCATGATTTTGCTCGCCAGAATGACTCCCCATCTAAGATCTGATTTATAGCAGTCCAGTAAATACTTCTGAACGCAAGACCTCTTGGTACATGGGTGTTTTCTGCCCTTGAGATTCCCACAATCCCTTTTTACAGTGATGGCTAGACAGCGATAGATGTATGTGACAGCCGTTCCAGTGACCTTTGCGTGGACCTTAAACTAGAGTGGTCTGTGGATTTTAACACAAGGTCACATTCACGGAATTAATAACCTTACATCATTCTCGTCCTTGTTTTGCCCAATACATGCCAAATTGCTACCATTTAGGCCAAACTATGGCAATGTGAGCCTCAGGCACAACTCATTGTTATGGAGAAAAATTTCAGCGAGCTCCCCTGTCCAAGCTGCAGCTGGCCTGGTGAGTGGTGGATGTATTCACCATAACCTATTGTGAATCTTTTGCTAACTTGATACCATGAATGCTAACTCAGTATTATTATGCAATTTTCCAAGTTCTACAATCTTAGCATTATCCCTTCCAGGGGAAAGGGTTTGGTAGTCGTTGCAAATACCTTACAGGTTACTCCTGGGTAGGAGTCAAGTTCTCAATGACATTGGGCCTTGTTCTTCAAGCTGCATACAAATCTATGCAAAGTCTAACCATTTACTTGGCTGATTTCCAGTCATATAATTTGCCACACTATGGCATATACCCTTGAGTATTTCCGAGACTTTTCCAAATCTGGTCAAATGTTCTTTTGTTGTTGTTCCTTTTGGCTTATACCAACATTTACATACAACCAGTAGACTAATATATGAGGTCCATTGTTCACATTAATTATCCAGCCTCAGGCATGTTATGCTAAGCAGCATTCTGCACACTGGTTCCGCACCTAATAGTCTCTGAACGACTCAGCCCTCTGCAGGGGGGGCCAAAATATACACTGGGGTACTATACTTATTTCTAGCAAGGGGCATGACAGGCAATGTAATCGACTTGATTAAATTTCACTTAATGCATCTCTGAATTGCACCATCCTAGTGCCACCTACAGAATGTTGTCGTTATTGCAACACTTTACAAGAGTAAATGTCATCAAAAAATCTTTTGAATGTAAATAACATATGTGAACCAATAAGGGGTCAGAATGTTAGTCTTGATATAGCATGTAAAGCCTCTGGATTGTTTTTATAAGGACATAAATAATTTTTACTCATTTTGCAACAAGCTAAGAAAGAATTTAAAACATCCAGAACTCAAGGTCATGACAGAATACATGGCAGAATTTTGTACTAAAGCAACAAGTATTCACAAGCACCAATACAGTGGCCAGGCATTACTTCCCTGCCCATTCCTGAGCATAGACAGATTTATTTTTAACGATCTTGATTACCCTATCAAATAATTATTGTTAGCGCTAGAGATTCCATCCTGCGTTTCCGTTTTCATTCCCTGATCCGCCATCTGATATGCTTCTACTTTGAACGCTGACCTAAATCTCGACTGTGATGGTCTTCATTTATTGTGACCTCCATGTGAAACCTGCTTGCGTCCGATAGCTACAGGAGCTATTTTTTTTTTCTTTTCAAACGACATGCTGACACTGAGGTAAACGAATCCTCTCTGGATACGTTAAGACGTTCCTCGTCTGAAGCGGCCTTGTTTCTTCAACAGAAAGCGATATTTAGTAACTGATTAAATGCGCTAGCTGAGCACACACACGATCCGCGTTCTCGGATTCCCGTGGCCCTCCGAGCGATTATTTCTCAGACGTTTGTGTAAGAAATTAGACATGATTAAAGTGTTCAAATTTACCAGCTGGCTGAGTGAAATCCATTGCCAGTGTTGTCTAATGAGAATCAGACATTACAATCCAGGTTCTTTCTTTTTATGTCCTATTAGGTATAATGAGCTTTACACCTTGCTGGTCTCAACTATACTGTGTACTCTGTAAATTCAGTTAAGGACAACCTAGCTGACAAAAGAAACCGGACCACCTTCAACATAGCAATACGGTACCAACGTGGCTTACAATACAGCCAGTGAAACAGACTCTACTTTGTTTCTGTTTTCCAGCCAACAGCACATGGATAGATGGAACGAAATTCTCCAGTCAGCATTTGGTGTCAATTACATATTGTGTACTTTTGACCTCACCCATTTTCATGCCTCCACCATTCCTCTTTTCATTTCGTCCACTTTTCTCTTTGCAGCTGGGTCAGCCTCTTAACCTACTATCTCCCCTACTGCACACATGCTTCATGAATTAAAAAACTCACAGCAGCACTCCACTTCGGAAGGTGATCCATGCAGTGATCCTTATCTACCGTCGTCAAATTATTCCTTCCTGACTCCTCTTCCTATTTGATCCTGTGATGGAGGGTACATGTTATCTTCACGCCATGAAATATCAGACATACAGATGCATGGGGATAGCATCAAAGATATTCCTTGCTGTCTATAGACGCAATTTTGTCGATGGACCACCACACAGTATTCCATACAGGCAATCTTACCGGGGCCATCCCCGCACTAATCCACACTGAGATGCCGTTTCCATCAGTGAACACCATTTATACCTTGCAGTGTAGAATGTGAAAACGCTTTTGGGGAAAAAAATGTTTTAATCAGGTTCCTCGACATGGTGCGATGTTTCCAAGAGCTAAAAACAAAATAAACGAAGCGTTTTAGACGTTTCGGTGTGGATAAACTACTTTTGGCAAATGATTAAAAATGATAGTGGAGCATTTTCAGACAAAAATGGCATTTTCTAATTTATCCGTAGCCCCAGACGAATTTTTGGCCTCTTCTATTTCCTAACTGGTTAACGATCTTTAAAACTTTTTTTTTTTTTACATCCAACCGGTACATGAGCTCAAGTCAAGCACAAGATTTGAATTACAAGCATTTTTTCCCTCACTATACTTGTTATTCCTTTTCTGTCTTGCAATCTTTTGAGCCTTTTAAGTAAGGTTCCTCTCAAGGTCCCTCCCACCCACCTTTCGCCTCAGAGACTGTTTCCTTGCCAATCCCATTGTCACCAATGTCTATAGTTAAATAATAAACCAATAAATTTTCATTATGAAACTCCCTTTTTTTTTTTTACTTGTTACCACATAGAGATGCACAGTTGCATAGAATATCTTTGAATGAAATTTTCCATTCACTTGAACTGAGAGACCCAAACCTATTCCAGCATGATAATGCCCCTGTGCACAAACAAGGAACTGTGCTATAAAGATGTGTTTACATGGTTTGGAATAGAAGATGTTACATGGCCTGCTATAAAGCTCCAACCCTACTGAACACTTTTGGGATGAATTGGAATGCTGACTGCACCCCAGGCCTCCTCACCTCTCACAAATATCAGTACCTGACTTTTCTAAAAACCCTTGTGGCTGAATGAATACTCTAGTGGAGTATCTTCTCAGAAGATATACATATATACAGAGTCTCACAAAAGTGAGTACACCCCATTTTAGTATCTTCTCAAGAGTCGAAGACGACCTGTCCAAAAGCATGAATTACTGGAACCCTGTGGTCTGATGAGACTAAGATAAACTTGTCTTGACACCCTGGTTTAGGAGTATAAGAAAATTGTATCTTGCCTACAGTCTAGCATGGTGGTGGTAGCATCATGGTCTGGGGCTGCATGAGTGCTGCTGGTACTGGGGAGCTGTGGTTCATTGAGGGATACATGGATTCCAACATGTGGCCTTCTGTAGCACATCATAAAGCCGTCCCTTCGGAAACTGGGCCCCAAGATGACTACTGCCTTGCTTAAGGTGATGGAGTGGCCAAGTATGTCCCGAGACCTGAATCCTATTGAGCACCTGTGGGCCTCAAGCAGGAGGTGGAGAAGCACCCTGTGTCTGACATCCAGCTCTGTGATGTCATTATGGAGAAGTGGAAGGGGATCCCAGCAACAACCGGTGCAGCTTTGGTGAATTCCATGCTCAGGAGGATTAAGGCAGTGCTGGAGTTCGTCCACATCTGAAAAATTACAGTTCAGTGTTCAAGGTATACTCGTATAATCACAATTCTGTCGGGATCTTTTTGGTTTCATAAGATCAACTTCTCACTATGATTTGCAATACTGCAATGCTCGTTTGTATTAAATTGCCGTTGGCGTAAAAAAAAATATATAAAAGAAAAAAAAAAAAGATTTATAGATTGGCACTTGGGATGGCTGTTTCATTATGCATAATAAATGAAATCTTGTCTGCCAAATGAATGCCAATGCATTATTCTAATAAGAATATACTGTATAATACGAATAATATCGACAAACAGATCTTGCACAGAGCAAATCACTTTAAATGCCGCTACCGATTATAGAGCCGTGTACTTGATGTCCAATTTATTAGGAACGAATGTAGATTTAGTGACGGCTTGATCGGAGAAAAATCCCAGGGATGCCAGATTGGTTGTTTTACATTTTTGGAAATGAAATAAAAATGATGAGAGGTCAGGAAATAATGGCCAAAGTAGTATTGTAGCAAAGAAGCTACAATAACTCATATAGCCACTCTTTACAACGATGGTGAGCAGAAAAGCATTTTAAATACGCTGAACCTTGAGGTATAATAACAAATCACATTGTGAAGGTCACCTGACACTTTCTGTTCTGGTTGAGTAAAATTTTTCGCTACAGTTTTTTCAATATTTTCTCTCTTGGCGAAAGAGAGAGTAGTAGCAGAAGTTATAATTAATCAAATTACTGACTAGAGCACTATTAATTGAAGCTCTATATCGATGCTTGATGTCCCTATCTCTGTCATATTGAGTGTCCACAGTGAGTTCTTTTGTAGGTTTTTATCTCAAAAATCCGCTCACCTCACCGACAAGAGTCGACTCCCAAATCCCAAATGGCTCACTAGCCTTTTTCCTGCAATTGATTGTTCTTCTTTGTGGCACAATAACTGAAACTGCTTCACATCATCATATTATACCTTCCAGTTACATCTGGATATATTCGCATTTGATAAAAAACGGATTTAAATAATGAATCAGCGTGGTGCAACAAATGTCGAATGCGAATTGCCTCATACATTAATCAAACTTGATACTGTTATGGCGCCTGCTGTATCTGTGCTTCATTAAGGAGACTCATTTCCATTTGTCATGATAACTGAGCAACCTCATGCACGCAGTTGAGAGACACATCTCACCATTCATGTGAACAAACAGCTCATTGGCCTCATAGTGGTGTCATGAGTCAAAACATGGTTTCGTGTTAGCTTTTATTTATATATTTGCGACCACTAGAGGCCTCCAGTAAACATTTTAATTGTCTGTAATAATTTGTCAAGCATACATTATATGGATAGAAGCTTTGGGAAGCTTAATTTTCCAGCTATATGTGGTTCTTTCCAGATTAATATCACAAAATAGAAGGCGCACAATTGTATTTCCTTCAAATGATTTGGAGAACCAAACCTGAAGATATGCTTTCCATGGGATGTCCCTGACCTCAACCCTATTGAACACTTTTGGGATGAATTGGAATGTTGACTGCACCCAAGGCCTCCTACATCAGTATCTTTTTTAACACCTTTGTTTCTCAATGAAATCTCACAAATCTCCACAAGCACCATCCAAAATCTAGTGGAACATCTTCCCAGAAGAATGGAGGTTATAATTAATAGCGAATGGTGACCAAATGTTAAATGGGATGCTCAAAAAAGGCGAATCTTACAATGAGGTGTGTCCACAAACTTTTCTATGTTGTCTATTTGAAAATAAAGCTTCAACACACCATGAATTTCTTTTCCCAATTACTGGGAGTTATTAAGTCGCAATGAGAGGACCCGATTACATGATTAGCTTTAGGCTTTGAAAACTGAATGTTATTATAGCCACATAATACCACTTTTTTTTTCTTCAGCAGTGCCGTCTCGTGTATGTACATCTGGCCCTGAGAGAGAAAATGCGATTGATGCAATTAACTGATGACAGAGAAAAACATTCTGCCAATCCTGTCGACTCGGATACACGAGCTCAGAAAAGCAAATGTTGATCTCTTATTGAATACCAAAAAAGAACAGATTTTGCATCTAAACTTTCATAGGTAATATATTGGTTTCAATTACAAACCATCAGCTGTTAAAACCATTACCGAATGGTTTCCATTACATAGTATGTACCAAACAAAGAAACTTACTGGACTGCTACCAGGCTGCCAGTGATGGGCCCTTGAGCAGGGTCCTTATTAAGATCATTGTAAATCTCTCTATATAAGAACATCTGCCAAATTTAAATCTAAAATAGAAGATGTATGAACTTCTGGCTGCTCTTGTTAGGGGTCACCACAGCAGACCTTGTCCTCAACATCTGCCCCTTTCAAATCATCCACCTCTTCAAACCTCCTCCTTGGCCTTCCTATTCATGCCTCTCTCACCTTGTCTCCAAAATGTCCTATCTGCTTAGTTCCTCTTATAAACCCCTTTCTAATCCTGTCCATCCTCGTCCCTCCTGATGTAAAATCGCAGCCTCTTCAACTCTGCCATCTCCAGCTCTTCCTCCTGTCGTTTCCCCCCCCCTCAATGCCACAGTTTCTAAACTGTACATGAGTAGCTTTTTCATGTATGTGTACTTTACTGAACAACTTTTATTTTCGGAAACTTCACTACATTTCAAAGTCAAATCTCCTACTTTTTACTCAACTTCATCTAGCAAAATTTATGAGGAAAAAACCGAACCTGATCCATCGATCAGGGTCGAGCGCACGCTCTGTTTTGAACTCGTTTTGATTGGCGCTTGGTGGCATCTACTTATCACCAACATACAGGTTGAATAGATATCAATCAGTGTTTGACTCATTAATATAATTCTATTAATACAGCGGTGTGCTGAGAGTCAAATTCGAGTCTTTTCACAAAAATTGAGTTAATTAAGCAAAGAGTCTTGTGACAAAAATGCTAATAGGAAAATTATTTTCGTAATAAAGATAGCACTTTGGATACTTAATTACAATTGAAAGCAAATACTTTTGTAGTTTTACATCTTTCAATGAATGGGAATACTGTATCTCCTTTTTTCACCTTGTGGAGATCCCCAGTATGGAAAAAACTGCAAATTAACAAAACTAAATGAGCCTTTTGGTTACTGAGGTTAGGGTTATATTAAGGTGTATTATAGCATAAATTAACTCCCTTATTAATTAAGTCCATATGAACAAATGTGTGTGGTGACAGTTATTAATTTTGCCCTTTGCAATATGCAAATTGGCATATTTTTGCCTGAAACATTAATCAGAATACAGGTCCGTGTCAAACAAACAAGTACCAAGAAACTCCATCTATCCCCTTACTTGACTGTGTTTCTTCAAAATAAACAGCTACAGCTGGGAGGAACATATTGGCGGAGCTGGAAAAAGGAAATGATTATAAGCGGGCCTTGCACCTTCCTCTCCACTGACACGCATCAGCACATCAGGCTAACCCGTCGCTTTGCGAAACACCTGGTCTACTTGTGCAACATTAGCCTGCCCAGCCTGTATGGCGCTTCTGTGAAGTACCGGCGGGTCCCATCTGCCAGATAAAAAGATGCTTCATGTGCATCGTCACAGTGAGAAATTACCCAACTTCTGTGAAAATAAACAAACAGATTAATTATTTGTGAAATGGCCGTGAGGATGCAAGTGAAGGAATCGGGGCAGAAGAAGAAAAGGAATACAGAATCGCACGAATCGGTGCACGAGATATCGACGTGTATCGGCCTTTTCTACAAGCATGCGCTAATTAAATCTGTTAGTGGAAACAGTCACGGCAGCAGTTAATGAGGGAAAGGAGGAGCAGTAAACAGAAGATTAGGACTCCTTGTCTATCAAAGCCATGTTCCACGAGCGCAAATACCTCGATGAAATGAAAATCGCTAAGCCAAAATCAAGGACGAATGCTAAACATGATCCATTGCAAATGATAGATAGTACAAGATCGAGAACACGTATCGAGGCAAATGTATCAGAAATGGGATGCCATAGAAACAACTTTAAAGTACGGACCAAAAGGTACCCACGTTAAGTTTAAATGTAAATGTAGTCTAATTTATTTGCTTTAAACCAATTCTGAATTTGAGTGATGTAACCGAGGTTGAGGAACACTCAGAAGTCAGAATTTAAACATCATGTAGAACGTGAAGTATTTATACATCTAAAAAGATAGATCTTTCCGCATTTATATTCTTTCACAGCATACCAAATTAGGCCACGCAAACTACTGGTTGGAATCTAGATACTGACACCTAAAGGTGGATCCAACCATAGTTTTTTGATTGCTAAAACACCAAAAATATATACCAATAGTTTTTCCGGGTTGCGTTATACGGTACAAGAGCGGCCTCTAGAGACGAATTTACTGAAACCACATGCTGTTTATTTAAATGTTTTTTTTTTTTATTTTGGATGTAAATGTTTTTATTTATTTACTTTATGTTTCAGTTTGACAGCATGTCTTTTATTTTTCTCAATATTTATTAATGTAATTCATATATTCATATGCAGCATCATGGATGATAACCATAACAGCCAGAGACAGCCAGTGCAGGTCAAGTTTAAAACAAAAAAGAAATGTCCTTAAGGTTGCAAATGAAACTTACTAACATCTATACAAAGGCTGATTTCCTGCTATACCAGGTCATGACAGCATCACAGCCAGCATCCATTACTATGCCGATAAAATGGTACCACCACTGTCTTGCTTACAGTCTGCAGACCTTGTCACTTTTCCCAAATTCTGCATCCATCATATAATCATAATACCTATCACCAGCCAGGCCCAAACCTGCCAGTTACAGCCCGGCCCACTCAAATCACTGTCACTCATTTCTTCAGTGTTTGGCATTCAGTCGACTTGAAGCTTGGCACCTCTACTCCCATTCCACATACAGCTTGCCAGAAATGTTGATGCGGTAGCTCAGTATAGTTCACACACACCTTTTTAATTGCACCTTCATCTGCCTGAAGTGGTGATAAGTTAAAATATGTAGTTAAGAAACGTGGACTTCAAAATATCAAGCCGAAAGCCTGGCCGAGGAAAAAATTATCTAGACATGTAACAATTTCAAACACTGGCTCTACAGTAAGACAACCAAGACTACTTACTATAGGAATGCGAGTCTTCACTGGTTCCACAATTCAATTACGATTATCAAGACAACTATTAGAAGATATATGAACTTCCTTTTGGTTTTATCTGCTCAGAAAGTTAACTTCCTGAATGTAGCGAAATTACTGTATTTATGTACTTATATATAGTGTAGGGCACTTTTTCAAAAACAATTAATGTTTACACAAATCTTAACATTCAATTATAACCCAACATCGATAGTTAATAGCTGATTTTTTGTGTGAAAATGGTCAGTCTTCAGAAACAACATAAATTCATATATATTATAATTACACTTAGTCCAAGAGTTACTTAAAAATGGCACCATTGTAACTTGAAAATATCCTAACTCGAGATATGGCCTAGCATGCTCAGGCGTCTTAAACGATAGTAAGGGGAAATATACTCAAATTTAACAAATTACAGTATATAATTTAACAAAAACAGCTAAATTTACACTACCGTAATGTATAAACTGTACAGTGTACAGGGGTCCCCCACAAATTTTGGACCCTATGGTACCAAATGAGAACCTGCAAATTTGGGTTGACTGTATATGTATGTGGCCGGACACGCTCTGTTTCGGGGTCTGGTGTTGCCGATCTTTAGTCATCGTAATATCAAAAAATCCTTAGTTGAACAATCGGAACTTGGGGACTATGTGTATGTTGCCTGAGCTAAATCCGTCTTGGCGCTGACAGGCATCAGCACCTCAGGGTGAAAATGGCTTGAACATGGTTTAAGTTTGTGGCATTGCCGGAATATTTTATGTGTGTGTGACAGGTTTTACACACAGCATGTCTTATCCAGTTCATGCTTAGTAGGTTGTTTATAAAAGCCAAAATATGCCCATATCTCATATTTTAAGCTAGCAGGACAAGCATGTGACAGTAGGCTGTAATCGATTGTGCTCTATTACGGCATTGATACAGAATCATCCACTTCCGCATTGGCGACGCATCATAGAAACGATTCATTTCAACACCACTTTTACTTACTGTACATATGCAACACCTGTGGCTCAAACTCAATGCTGGTGCCATAATAATATGCCTAGTGTCAGAGGTCATAAACAAGCCATTGGCATTCCAGTTTGGCCCAGTTATAACCAACTGGCATTTTTGATTATCAGATACCTAACCATCCCAGACCCTTTCTTCTATCAATCTACCAAACATTGCCAAAAGATATACTATAAAACTGGAAAGACAGCACCCAAAAATCTTTAGGTTAAACTCCACCCTCGGGAAATCACTCTGTCCTGATATAAAAAAAAAATATTTAGGTAATATTAATTTCACAACACCTAAACATTCAGCTTTTATTGCGAGAAGAACCGAACCCTCTCTTAACACCTTCTCTTGGTAAAATATTTATCCGTCTAACTTGTTAGCTATCCTCGTGCTTAATTATTAATAGTCACAGTGTGCATTTGGCTTTCATCTTCTTGCTCCCTTCCTCATTTGAAGTTACTGTCTTTCCTTTTCCTTTCTCCACTGTACTGTCTCGACCACTCTCTCTATCTCTCTTGCTGGACATCATTTCTTCGCAAGGAGTGTTGTGGTTTTGTGGATAGAATAATAATGAGGAACAACTACAATTATCTGAATTTTATCCAAAAAAGAATAAGTGAGCAGGAGTTCTGTGGACGGACACATCTTGGTAATGAGAGAGGTCGGAGGGGGACTGGCTTGGTTAAGCAGAAAGGAAGGCTGGGGTACGTCAAATAACCACTCTTGACAAGTTTAACTAAAAAGCATTCCAAATTCCAGATTCTGGAGTGCTTCAAAGGATTTAAGGGCACTGAAACTGGGGTGTAAAGTATTTGAGTAAATGTACTTCTGTTCTTAAGTCATTTTTGGCTACTTTCTGGTTTTACTGAGTATCAAATATAATTTCTCTGTGGCATAAAAAGTCTTGAAAATATTTTTTATACCGCCTCGTATGTATACTTTTACTCAAGTAGGATTTTTGGGTACTCTGCAAACGTCTGCACTAAAGCCAAGATTATCAAGCACTCTCTTTAAACCAATGAAAAACAATCTTCCTCTTTCGGCTGCTACCATTAGGGGTCGCAACAGCAGATCATCTGTCTCAACATCACTCTGTCCTCTACATCTGCCTCTTTCAAACAAACTACCTGCATGTCTTCCTTCACCACATCCATGAACCTCCTTTTTGACCTTCTTCTTTTCCTCCTTCCTAGTGGCTCCATCCTCATTATTCTCCTACCGGTATACCCCATGTCCCTCCTCTGCACATGTCCAAACCATCTCAATCGGGCCTCTCTCATTTTGTCCCCAAAACGTCCTACATGCGCTGTCTCTCTAATAAACTCATTTATAATCTTGTCTATCATCATCACTTCAAATAAAAATCTTAACATCTCCAGCTCTGCTACCTCCATCTCCACCACCTGTCTTTTACTCAATGCCACTGTCTCTACATTGCAGGTCTCACTACAGTCCTATAAACATTCACTTTCACTCCTGCAGATACTCTTCTATCACAAATCACTCCTGCCTCTCTTCTCCACCCACTCCACCCTGCCTGCACTCTTTTCTTCACTTCTCGAACACACTCTCCATTACTTTGCACTGTTGACCCCAGGTACCTGAACTCCTCCACCTTCTCCACCTCTTCTCCCTGCAACCGCACCACTCCACTGCCCTCCCTCTCATTCACACACATGTACTCTGTCTTACTCCTACTGACGTATATTTCCCTTGTCTCCAGCACGTACCTCCACCTCTCCAGGTTCTTTTCAACCTGCTCCCTACTCTCACCACAAATCACAATATAATCCGCAAACATCATAGTCCAGGGAGACTCCTGTCTGACCTCGTCTGTCAACCTGTCCATCAACACTGCAAACATTAAGAGGCTTAAAGCCGATCCTTGATGCAATACAACCTCCACTTTGAACCAGTCTGTCGTTTCTACTGCACACTTCACTGCTGTCACACTGTCCTCATGTCCTGCACCACCCTCATATACTTCTCTGCCACACCTGACTTCCTTATACAATACCACAACTTCTCTCTCCACCCTGTCGTACCCTTTCTCTATATCAACAAACACACAATGCACAAACAATGAAAAACAATAAAAAGATATATTCCCATCATCTCTGTAGGCCATGTTTTATCGAAAGCAATAAAAAAAGCAAAATGTCGGAGCGAAGATCATCGCAAATGTCTTACTGGCAGTTGTTTTGGCCCAGCTTTGTTTTTGACTCCGAGGTTCTCCTGTTCCCCTGGTGTGAGGGAGTGACAATAAACCATACACTGCACTTATGCTGCCAGGATCAAGGAGCAGGATGTAATAATGAGGCGAATTTTTATACCAGTTTTTCACTAGCAGACCGAACAGTCGTGTCTTTTAGATGCATTTTTCCTTTGCTTTTTAGCGTTGACATTTTTTTTTAATCGGTGGGAGGATGTTAGGAAAAGTTGTGTGCTAAAAATTCCCATTAGCTTGTGTTTAGCCTGTGTTTGCAATGAAGATGCACATAAACATCAAGGTGTCAAACGTGTCTTTGGGGACTTGCCGAGGACCCTTCAATATTCCGTTATTTATTGTATGAATCGGTGGTGCTGTGCAGCAAGTAAACACTAATGGATAGCTTATTGGGTAGTAGTAAGCTTGGGTTTGAATAAATAAATGGCAATGCAAGTCAAATTTCACCTGTGTAAAAACTAAATACCACCACAGATGATTCCAATCGGCATTAGTTTGTGTCCAGGATTCTTCTACAGCTCCTGCTTCAGAATCAATATCATGCTAATATCAAGTTAAATTGAGCCAAGAGTAGATTATTTAAAGCAGATTTATTATAAATAAAACTGCAAACCAGAGCTTAGTACTGTAGGGTATCTGCAATCTGACAAGGCAAACTGACTAGCTGTATCTACAGCACAATCTCTGGCTCCAATTATTTATACCTATTTCAGCCAAAAAAGCTGCAAAACCTACAGAATGAGCCATTGGTGGCAGGTTGTCCCCTTATACTTTAATCAGGTGTCAGAATACAGGGCAGAATACTTGTTACCTATGGTGCCATGTAGCCGCAGACTGGTCAGAGTGCCCATTGTAACCCCTGGTCTCTACCAAGGCAAGGTAAGGAAACTGGCCTGGTCCACTACCACACTATCTAAACCCCCAAAATACTCAATTGTGTAAATGTAATTCATTAATGTATTCAAGTACCTTTCAAACATAGCTGTACTTTTCTGAGGTATTCTAAGTTGAGGAGATGTTTACTTTACCTTTACAACATTCTAAGCAAAATATCTTTTTACTCAACTTCATTTTGCAAAGTCAGTCAAGTTAACTGGTCAAGCACGCAGTGCTGGTCAAGCATCGCAGAAGCGACCAATCAGGGTAGAGGGTACCCTCTTGTTTTAGACTTGATTTGATTGCCGATTGGTGGTATATCCCAGGCACGGACATACAGTTCAGCGTAAGTTTAACAGTCAGCAGAACATTAAGTGATGGAAGACACTCCTGATTCTGACTTAGAATACTTAGAAAACAGGAAAAAATGGTTTGGGCTCATGATAACCCCTCTAGCCAAGATCCATGGAGCCCCCACCTCACAACCTACAGGCCTTAAAAGACCTGCTGCTAACATTTTTGTTGTTGTCTTTAACGACGATTACATCACTAGACAGAGGCAAAACAGAAGAAAAATTCTGTTTTGAGAGGCGGCCCATACAAACTAGCACAGAATCGGCCACACAAGGAATGCAAATGTCATATTTTTGTGTTGTTGGGTGCCAGAATTGAAGGAGTACAATCTTCAATTTGAAATTTCAACACATACCTACTGTTCTGTCGTTTAATAGGTACAACATGAACCTTTTGTAAATATACCACGCGACAGCCGGGCATGACTTCTTAGGATAACTTTTATTTCCCCTCCCACAGTCCCGTAACACCCCACCTATAGGTTCCTAAGCATACTGTATGTCTCATAACATTACCGTAAGTAACATAATACTACACCTACTGCCACTCGCAGAGAAAAAATCTAAGAAATCCGTGGTTAAATGCAATAAAAGTCGCAGAGTGAACAGAAACGATCATTACAAATCCTCGCGTTGGAAGCACATACTTAGTATCAGGTAAGGTTAAAGAAACATTGTCTTGTGTTGATATGTTGTGGTTACATGTCTAAACATTTTTCATGCATGCAAACCTAATTAGAAATTGGGCAACAACAACAAAAACAAACCAGTTGATTTTTTCATGTACATTTTTTGAATATGTTTGCTAACTGCTTGCTAATACCAGAGACTAAACAAAGATAACTGTTGTCTTTTCTACAGTTGCCATAAATGTTGTCAAACCTGCAATGTTATCTTTCAGGTGTGTGTTCAAATATTTGCATTGACTAATGTTTGCCAGAGTTTTTTGCTAACATTTGCCAGCGAAAAGGATCTTCATGGCTAAGTGTTCAGACCCAGGTGAGTCGGGTGAATTCATCTACAGCGACTTCAGTGCCAAAGTGAACTTTTTCAAATAGCATTCATGGGACTGGACAGTGAGTGGCTTTAGATAGTCAGATCAAATCGAATTTTGACCGGTCACTGTTTAATAACAAACACCCAAAACTTTATAGCTAGCATTAGTAAAGAGGTCACAGGACATCTTTCTGCTCCCATCTAAGCTCTGCCCACAAAAAAAAACTCACAATGTTTACTAACTGAAAATGGAGTATGCCCATGGCTGACCTTAAGAGGTCTCATGGAGTCCAGAGCTATTTTGGTGGCACAAGTAGAACCTACGCAATATTAGTTTGCTTTTCCCTATGGCTGATGGGTGAACAATTTTTCCCACATGCAAATATTACAATAGGTTAATCAGACACGAATGAACATTCCTGCATTGTGTTTGAACTTGCGTCCCAAGTGCATCTGTTGCAGCCTTCGAGCCCTGTGGGAAATTTCGCAAAGACGGGTTGAGTGCACTTGAATGCTTCTACAATGCCACAATTACAACTTGGAATTGTATTTTTTTTTGTTCTTTGAGACCCGGCTTTAACCAAATGTCATGGCAGCCACAAACACGATTGCCTATAGAACACATGAACAAGCTTGATTCAAATAAAAAAACAAATACCTAATTTCTCCACTGGTGTGTTTTCACAAGTAAGGCGATATTCACCAGGACTACACAGACAGCCTCTGCATATTCAGTTCTGACCTGTCGAGCATCAACAGCATTAAATTCTTCAGCAATGTGAGCTACAGGAGCTCGTCTGTTGGATCGGACCACACAGGTCAAGCTTCGGTTCCCAAGTGCATCAGTGAGACTCGGCCGGCCATGACCCTGTCGCCGGTTCCCCACTGTTCCTTCCTTGGACCACTTTTGATAGATACTGAGCACTGCAGACCGGGAACATCCCACAAGGTGCAATTCACCCGTCAGTGGTCATAAAGTTATGCCTGATCAGCGTATGTCTGTTTTTTGGGGTTTTTTTTGCTTTCCTCATGCCCTTAATTTGTGTCACAAACTTAAGTGGACTAAATACAATTCCAATGTTGTAACAATATGTTTTTTGTATAAATTTAAATAAACTTTATTTTTTTATTCATTTTTTTTTTTACTTGAAACCACCTGACCACGATTGTTGAGTTAAAATGTTTTCTCTATTTTATCAATGCCTAATTTTTCAATATTTTTTAAATTGGATTTTAAGAATAAATGACCTCTTAATGCTCAAAATAACATTCTACATATGCTGTTTCTCCATCATTGAACATATAAAGGCTCGGCTAGGGAGGAAGTTGGTATTGAATCTATAATGATCTCAGATGTTGAGCTAATTTATGAGTTCCAGAACTCCAACTGACTGTAGAAAACTGTAGTAAGGACATTACTTATAATTACACACTCCAGTGCTCATGATATTTCTCACTCTCTGGGGTTTGTAATAAGTTAATGATGTATAATCACACTCTTGGTGTTACCTGAATGAGGATCGAGCTATAACTCTTACGTTCTGTATAGCTGCTTTGAGACAATGTCCATTGTAAAAAGCACTATAGAAATGTATTTTATATCAGTACAAAGATTAAATACCCAGTAACAGCAACTATGTGTAAATATATTTTTATATACCAAAAGCATTAAATATTGCGCACAAACCTCTAAAACAAAAATTTCTAGGCCTATGTTTTTTTGACTTCTAGAGGCCTCTAGTGGCCATTTGAAGACTTAGACTAGAGACCTGTTCTAACCCGCGGGACCTGACGCTAACGAGTGCGGAACTGGACAAGATTTGATAGGTGAATTTGGGTTGCGGGAGAATAAAATCATTTGCGGGACTTCCGCAAAATGGTCTTGAAAATATAAAAAGAAGGACAAATGAGTAAAAACAAATCAACAAGAACAAGGTCGGAAGCGAACTCCCGCGTGGTAGACTGCTAGAGCACACTGAGGCACAACGTCTAAAAACGGAAGACAGAGGAGAATCACTGAGTGCTACAGATTTCACTTCATTATTAAAGAAAGGAACAGACAACACAGCAAAACCTTGGCCTGTTTTCTTTTTTAATAAGATGTCGTTCCAGTCGATGTTCTATGTTCAGAAATGTTCCTTGTCCATGTTCATCATTTACACAGAAAGTCAAACTCCAATAAAATTTTCAATTCCTTTTTTATTCATATTCAAAAAGGAAGCATGTGAAACTAATAAAAAGCAGAGCAGCAGGAACAATCAGTGAATGCATAAAAAAACTATTATACATTTTATCTGTGGGCTTTGCTGGAGTGGGACTGAACAATCCATCCTGTACAGACCCTTAGACCATGGATTGAATGCACCTAGGTTTAAGTGTGTAAGTAAATATGATTTTTTTTTACCCAAACTGGAAAACTAATGTATTAGTGTATTGAACGCATGATTAACTTTGGCCTTTAGACTTACGTTGCACCATGGTCAACTTTTTGGCGTCAACCCCAACCCTAGGACAAACTAATTTCCAGTTAAAAGCCAAAGCCAAGGTAAATATTAACTCCTAACTTGACCCTAAACCAACCTTCACCCTAACCTTAGACAAACTATAACTCCACATCGACACTTCACAAAACTTTAGCACAACTCCAACCCTAAAAATGTGTTAGCAAATGTGCAAGGACTCCTGAGGGCTGAGAGGACTTATGAAATTATGAAATGTGTAACTTTGGTTTTTCTTAAGATCAACACTGAGTTCCACTTATTTTTGGTCAAAGTTGTACATCCAGAGGTCATGGTGGGGCTGTAGTCAAGTCAAGTTTATTTCTATTGCACTTTTCACAACGGTCATCGTCTCAAAGCAGCTTTACAGAATTTATCAGTTAAGGTGAAGGATGTGTATTTATCCCTAATAAACATCCATGGTGACTGTGACAAGGAACAACTCCCTTCGATGGTTTGAGGAAGAAACCTTGAGAGAAACCAGACTCAAAAAGGGAACCCATCCTTATTTGGGTAATATCAAGAGTGTGATTATAGTCTTTAAACAATTCAGAACACTGGAGAGTGAGAACTAACATGAGCGCTGTAATGTAAGATTATAAGTAATGTCCTTTCTACAGTCTTATAGTCATTTGAGATTATGGAACCAGGAGCTACTGAGCAACTCATACAATAGCTCAACATTTGAGATCATCATACACCAACTTCTCCATGCCAGAGCCTTTAAACAAAGAAGTCCAATGTCCAAACGCCACATTCATTGGAATCCAAATGACCTTGGTACATCTCCAGATGGCAGATTCTGTAAAGGTCCACAATCTTCATGAGGTGGGACAATGCCTCCAGTTTAAAAGTCCAAAACCAGGACTAGCCAAGATCAACTGAAGAATAAATCATAAGTGGGTCGAGATCAAGTCATGATTGCTTCCAAATAAAAGTGAGATGCTTCAAGACCAAACCAGTATCCAAGACTGGACTTTTGTCCTGCAACCTTTGGACATTGAAATCTGGTTCAAGGAATGGTTTCTTAGAAAATAAGAAAGAAAGAAAGGTGCTTTACACTTGTCACATGTACTTTTTACAGCACAGTGAAAATCTTTCTACACATATCCCAGAGATGTTAGGAAGCTGGGGTCGGAGCACAGGGTAAGCCATGATACAGCACCCTTAGAGGTTAAGGGCCCTGCTCAAAGGCACCAAGCGTGGCAGCTAGGTGATACCCGGTCTTGACTTTCTGATCAGTAACCCAGAGCCTTAACCACTGAGCTACCACCTCCATGCTGTAGTAGTATATCAGAGTGAAAACAGAAAGGAAAACAGTGAGAAAAGCAAACAGATGAAAGGGATCAGTGGGTAGAAATCTCTAAATCCCTAGCCCAAGACAAGTGGGGAAGCTCAGCTTAAGGCATTGGGTTACCAATTGGAACTGACCAGTTGGAGGTATGAGCCTCCGCTTAGCCAAGCTGCCACTGTTGGTACCTCAAGCAAGACCCTTATCCTTCTCTGCTCTGGGGGTGCTCTAACAATCAGGAATAGAAACCTGCAAAGAAAGAATTTCACAGTGATGTAATGTATATGTGACCAAAAAAAAGCTAAACTAAAGGACATCCTAACCTTACCCTGACCTTAAATCGATCCATAATCCTCACCCAACTTAGCAAACACTTAGTTCCGACTCTCACTCCTTGTCATAGCCACTGGAAATAAATAAATAAATGAACAGGAACCGTGTGGTGGGAAGATGGCACGTTGCCCAAGAGAGCATCTGTGAGTGGTAAAGACAAAAGTGGCTCAGCTGCATTTACTGCAAATCAACACTGTGCACTTCATCCCTTCGTTAAAAAGGTCTCAGCGTGAGAGTACGCACGTACGAGAAGGTATCCCGCAGATCCAATCTCAATGATTAGGAAAAAAACATAATGCGAATTGAAAACAATACGACCGGAACACGGCAACCGGTTTTGGCAAGCCGAATTTGCTCAAACGGCATAACTCGATAACGAGTAACAGGAAATTATCTTCAGGAGAATATAGACATACTGCTTATAGGCAGTTTAATTGGGGGGGGGCAGTCTTTTCATATTACAAAGAACACAAAAAGAACAAATCGCTCAGTTGAATCAGTAATCAATTAATTCTGTTTTTCCACATTGGTCCTTCTTTGGAATGTGATCAGAATTTGGCTTTTGAAAACGAAATGACATTTTATTCTACTCAAATACATGAAATGAATAAGAAAACAAAAATTGCTTAATTTAGCTGAATGAGACTTAAGACTCCACAAGCGGTCGAATCCTCCAAACTTCCAAATTATTACATCATTGTGCTGATTTGTAACTGGATTTTTAATGACTTGGTTACTTCAAAGTTGGTGTCAGCCATTTTAGAAAGAGTTACGACAACTTCACCTTTGGTTTGTTTTACGTAACCTGGGGACTCGGGAGTGTATTTTTGGATGCTGCTTGAGTGGCCTTTTGTAGAGCTTTGACCTCAACCCTCTTGAACACCATTGGGATGAATTGGAACGTTGACTGTAGGCAAGGGTTCCTCACTTGATATCACTTTGTGGAACCGTACAAGCACACTTTGAAATCTGGTGGAATGTCTTCCCAGAAAAGTGGAGGTTATTGTAACAGCAAAATGGAACTAAATGTGAAATGGGCCATCTATAAACTTTTCCATATACCACATGAAGTATACAGTCCCAAAGTTAAGATGGTTCGACTTACGATTTTTCAAAGTTAGGATTACGATTGACGAGCAGCTGGGACGAACGTATCTCTCGCCCTGTGAGATGCCCCACTCTCGCTAGCGGTTGACGAAGTAAAATTGTCTCGGTGTGTATTTTAAGTGATAAAAGCATGTCTTCCAAGCACCAAGTACGTCTCCTGCTGGTAGTAAGAAGGAAAGCTGGAAAGACCAAAGCAGTAATAGTACCATCTTTGACTTACGGTATTTTTTTTACTTACGATGGGGTCGTCGTACCGTATCCCTGTCGAAAGCAGGGGACTACCTGTATTCAGCTTTGTGGCTGAACGAACGCAAATCCCTCCAAGCACACTCCGAAATCTGGTGGAACATCTCCCCAAAAGAGTGGAGATCATTAAAGAAGCAAATGGGAACTAAATGTGGAACAGGATGTCTACAAAACGTATCCATATTCCATGGTATAAACGGAACATTAAAAGAAGCAGTGGTTCCGAGCTACATTAAGAAAACAAGGTTCCGGATATTCCCTAATGGCCCTATATGTTGTTCTAATCATTACCAGCTTTATACAAACCAACCTGGTCACCCACCGACAGTTTGTGAAATATGAACAGAGGAGGTAAAGAAGTGAACCTTTTAAACGCAGTTCGTGTTTAGGAGTTGAATTAAGTAGCCCGAGCGCTGCAAACCGGATATTTACACAAAACCGGGTTCCTTGTACACTTTGCCGTTGCGGACTGTTTGCTTACACATTAATCCTGGGAAAAAAAACTCATTACCATATTCGATTTGCTGCCTTGTTATGAGTGAGCAGGCTCTCGCCTCTTCATTTTCTCGAAGCGACGCAGTGGAAAGGAAAAAAAAAAAAGGAAAAAAAAGAGGCTCATTTACATCCATCGGAAACAAATTTGTTCGCCGATCTTTGGCGCTGCTGAAAGTTAGACCTGCTCGAGTTAGACCTTAGTGTGTATCCTCTGATCACAGAGTGTTTAGATCACAGAGCTGCCATGGAGCATCCATACTGATGAACCAAATTTACAAAAAATTAATAATTCATTTACAATTGAAGATCAGACCCAGATCTTAGGTTGAACGTGAAAAAGGCGTGGGTGACGCCCATAAAAACGAAAGTCAAGACGAGACCTGGTGAGACGAAGGGAGAGAATGCGCAAGGGGTTTTTTTTGAGGCACGCTTCACCGCTTGCAAATACGTTTTTAATTACCGTACTCTCCGGTACTGGGTGCACAGGATTTATGATGTAATGTTACATGCAATGTAAAGCCCTTCTCTCGTTAATTTGGGGGGGGTTGTAAAAAAAAATAAAAAATCAAGATACAAGTAAACAAAAGGTAGCAAAAACAAATCCAAGTTTATTGTAAGTGTACAACAGTTATGTATGTAGTGAGAAGCAGTTATGCCTCTTTAACAGAGCTGACCAGCACAATATAGCTGGGTTGAAATGTGCGTTATTTAATCGCACCCAACATGAGGCACTGGCGCCCCCGGCTTGTAAAGGTCAGGTCACTGAAATATTGACTGAACAAGTAAATTGTGGTGAATTGGTTTAGAAAGATGCAAAGCACAAATGCAATTGAATATAATGCTAAATCTAGCGTTAGTCATGCCCTTGTTTAACTGTACTCGTCTGCTAAACCCTGAAACCCTCCAAATGCTTGACTTCCTTCTTTGCTATCCCCCGTCCCGCTCATCTCTCTAGGCCTTCTCACTCTTGTACTGGTGGTGGAGCGCGAGGACGTCGTCTTGCGAGACCCTCTCCCAACCTTCGCTGTGTACGCGGTAAAGGTTGACTTGACCCCCGCTGTAAGCGTCGCGGTAGGTCGCTTGGTAGATGGCGCGGCGCCCGAGATCGCAGGCCTCCTCGATGGTCAGGTCGGTGCGGTGCCCGCTGTCGAGGACTCCGTAGGCGTACATGGAACCCGAGCCCACGGCGAACATATCGCCGCACACCCGGTTTCCTTCCGAGTCCACGTAGTACAGCCCTGAAAAATCAAACAAACAGGCAAAGGTAATTCGGTGCTGCCTCACGCCAGCGGAGACCAGAATCAAGTGCCTCTGCAGCCTTCTATAAGATGCTGACGAGGCACAGGGGGGCTGCACCGGAGCTTGTGATATCGATGTCTCCGAAAGACTCAAATTAATTATTGATCCATACCTAAGGATTGGATCTCAAATCACAGAAGAGAAATTATTCAGATCTAGCGTTAGGAAGGCTTTCATAACCGACCAAGTACGTTCCTCCAGGGGGTCAGCTGGAAAGGTTACGGAAAACCGATAGGACGCGTCGCACCGCATTTTGTGGTCTCCGGGGTGCGAGCACAGATTGGTAATGGTGACTAGTATCCATCTGTGCTCAGCCAGAGCCAAGTTGCAGACGGGGCATTAACGAGTACGAGTCAGTCACGCGGGCAACACACAGGCGACAGATGTGCGCTGGCCGAAGTCGGACCGCCTGCTTGAAAGAACTTTTAGCAAACGTCAGGCGTTCGACTATTTAAGATCCGTCTATTCTCGGAGGAATCTTTAAAATGTTTTAGCTGGAAAAGGCTTTCAACTGGCAAATTGCGCCTTCCGTGCAGGCCGTTGGCTCGGCACGTTAATCGCCACAGCCCCCGGACTGCTTGGGGTAATTTGCCAGGGTGGCAAAAAAAAAAAAAGCGACATCTGTTTTCAAAAAAAAGCCTAGTTTCTTTCCCCGTCGCAGAGATGTGTGAGGACTCGTCGGGAGAACTGTGCGAGTGCACTTCAGGATACAATCACGGATAAAAAAAACACTCCACGTCTCCCAAACACCTGAAGTCATTTTGCAACAAAGGCAACCCGCCGTCACACTTCCGACATAATGGCTTTGTGTGTGCGTGTTAGCATGAGGAACGAGGGAGGGGGTTGAAAGGAAGGTGACGCAACCTGCCAACAATAAGCTCTGACGTTGAACGGAGGGGAAGCGAGGTGACGTGCACAGCTCGAAAAAAGAAATGGAAAGTAATAAAAATAAAAAAATGTCCGACTGGAACATGCGCTTGTCATACATAAAAAAAAAAATAAAAAAAAAGGAATGGTCTTTTTATTTTAGTCACTACGAGCTCTGCATAAATCCAATCGATCCAGCCAATCGGGTTATTCACACGACCCAAATGTCCTCTCGGAGAACCGGCGTCCATCGTAATGGAACGCGACGGTCACGGGCGCATCGATTTCCGTTTCGTGCCATAGCGTGGGGCCTCATTAAACATGGGGGATTGTTCTCTCTTGGAGACAGACTTTCGTATTGCCCTCTAAGAAACAGTGTTTTTTTTTTTTTTTTTTTGTGTGTGTGTGCGGGTGAAGCATCGCCATCTGGTGGCGAGATGAATAATAATCACGTTGGGAATTGCTTTACTCCTACTCTAAAACCTGGGACTTTACATTCTTTTTTAATTAACAATTAACAGTAAATGTAATGATTTCTTTGGATAGAGACAAAATAACTAAAAGAGGCCATCAGAATATCCCTGACCTCAATTTTTGAGTTATTAACAATTTATCCCATACTATTTCACTTTGCAGGTCTGTAGTGGACAGTACAGGTTTTTTTTCTTTCTTCCTCTTAAAGTCCATTGTGACTCGAATGGTGTTTCCTAAAAAAAAAAAAAAAAAGAAGCATTACCTGGCCCCCTCTTGTCCCAGCCACAGACCATAGTGCCCATGCTCAGGCCCATTCCTTTGTACTGGTAGACCATGTTCGCCAGCAGTTTGGAGGCGGCGGCGACCGAAATGCGCTCTTTGTTGCGCAGCTCATAGATGCGGCACTGCCGCGCCAGCAGACGCTCCCAGAAGCTGCAGTCGGCTGCTCCGCCGGCCATGGTGCCCAGCAGGTACGGGTTGATCTCGATCACCTTCTTGACCGTCTGCGACGCGATGTACGAACCTGCGGTCGCTCGCGAGTCTACCGCCACGATGACGCCATGCTGAAACTGAGAGAAACGATTAGGGAAAAAAACAGCCAATAGATTTTTACCAAAAATTGGATTATACATCGGATATAAAATTAAATGCATAGCCAACGAAATGATGCATTAAAGACTCGTATGAAGCAGCTAGAAATGCGATCCTAATTGGTGGGCTTTTTTATTTTGTTTTTTTTTTTATACAAGTGCCTTCTACTGCATGGCCCTATCACAAACAGCCTTTTTTTATTCCCCAAAAAAGAAAGAAAGATATATTTCTTTTCCTGTTCTGTCTCTAGGAAGATACAGCTCTACCGCTGCCATGGTAATCTGTATTCTATGTGAATCACAGGACAGTACGGACTCCGTAGTGTTGCGATATATGTCATGTTCAGGCAGCAGTAGTGGGGCTGAGGGAACGCTCTCGAGAAACCGTTTAGCGATGAGGAATCTTCTTTCAGTTTCTCCCATTAGGGGTCGCCACAGCGGATCATCCGTCTCCATCTGCCTCTTTCAACCCAACTACCTGCATGTCTTCCCTCACCACATCTATAAACCGCCTCCTTGGTCTTCCTCTTTTCCTCCTTCCTGGCAGCTCCATCTTTAGCATTCTCCTACCGATATAACAATATATGTCCCTCCTCTGAACATATCCAAACCATCTCAATATCACCTACCTCACCTAGTCCACCGCCTGTCTTTTACTCAATGATTGAACCAGTCTGTCGTTCCTACTGCACACTTCACTGCTGTCACACTGTCCTCATACATGTCCTGCACCACCCTCACATTCTTCTCACACACCAGACTTCCTCTTAGCGATGAGGAATCAATCTACATATAAATGACTGGTCACTTTCTAAATAATAAAACTATATTGCATCTACTGATAATTACATATAAATTTTTTACTAATAAAAATATGTAAACTATCCGTCGTGATCCAACTTGTATTACACTTTTATGCCAATAAATCTCTTCACTAATACGTCCTTCTTCTTCAACATCAACAGGTGCACCTCACCCTTATTACCACTAGATGCCGCTAAATAGAAACTGAAAAGAAACCTGCAGTCTTTATGCTTGTCATAGATCTCAAATCACACAAATCTTTTTTTTTTTTTACTATATTTTTACTAATCAAACTAAATTATCCAGATGACTGAAACAGAACGACCCTACAGATGATGTAGAAAAAAATTTTTTTTTTTAAAAACAAGAAAATTTTTGATATTTAATTTTTGTATTTATTAATCATTTATTGAATTTGTTGCAAATTAATAATAATTAAATCATTTTATTATTTGTTTCTTTTATTACCTATTGTGTCGAAATAATTGTAATCATTTATTCATCCCAAAATAAATAAAAGAAAGAATAAATAATCAGCTTTTTGTTTACTAAGAATATAAATTCTTATTTGGGAATGATCCCAAATTGCCTACGCTCTGAACCCAAGTGCACTACCTAAGGCGCGAGTGAGTAAGACTTTACATTAGACGAAGTGCACTGATGTAGGGGACATGGAGCAATTTGGGATTGAAGCGAGCAATAATACGGCGGTACGGCTATAAATCAGAATAACTGTTGGGTTTGCGTTCAGGATTATCGTACAAGGATTAAATATTATTACAAGATTAAAATAATTGATTGTTTGGATGAAAATGGTTAATTAATGTTATTTTCGGCTTGTTTGAAGGAAGGTACAGCAAATGTCCGTAATGAATAGGCTAGTTCAAGGGTTAGCTAGCGTTGATTTTTTTTTCTTATTCAACGTCAAGTCTTTCAATACCATATATTTTATATTTTCTTAAATATTCTGTAAATATAACTTGATATAACTAGCTAAATTCACACACCGCTTTGATAACTCACGCACTTTAAACGCTAAGGTGGTTGTCCCGTGAAGAAACTCGATTTTCCTCTCAATTCCATCCTCATCTCCTGACGAGGTTTTCAGCGCGAAGCTGTGCGGGTCTCCGGATGTTCCCTCGAAACCGGCATCGCCGTCGTTAAACCCGTAACCGAACGCCAAAGGCGCCTCAAAATCCGCACACTCACTCTTCAACACATTCGCCAGCGCCATCTTTACCAAACCTTCACCTCACTTCCGGGTTTTTCTTCTTCTACTTTGCCGGCGAGCACACAAATGGTGTAATGACTTAACAGCGACATCTACAGTACTGGAGGAACCACGCCATTTCTCATAGTCCTAGAGAGAGCGAAGAGAGCTTCTTCTTTCACTCTTCTTTCGGCTGCTCCCATTAGGGGTCGTCACAGCGGATCATCCGTCTCCATACCCCCCTGTCCTCTACATCTGCCTCTTTCAACCCAACCACCTGCATGTATTCCCTCACCACATCCATTAACCTCCTCCTTGGTCTTCCTCTCATCCTTCTTTCTGGCGGCCTCAGCATTCGCCTACCGATATACCCCATGTCCCTCATCTGCACATGTCCAAACCATCTCAATCTCGCCTCCCTCATCTTGTCTCCAAAAGTCCTACATGCAATGTCTCTCTTATAAACTAATTTCTTATCCTGTCCATCGTCGTCACTCCCAATGAAAAACTCAACACCTTCAACTCCACCTCCTGTCTTTTACTCAATGCCACTGTCTCTAAACCATAAAACATCGCAGGTCTCACCATAGTCCTATAAACTTTTCCTTTCACTCTTCCAGATACTCCTCTATCACAAATCACTCCTGCTGTCACTCTTCTCCACTCACTCCACCCTGCCTGCACTCTTTTCTTCAGTTCTCTAACACACTCTCCATTACCTTGCACTGTTGACCCCAGGTACCTGAACTCCTCCACCTTCTCCACCTCTTTTTCCTGCACCGCACCTCTCCACTGCCCTCTCTTTTATTCACACACATGTACTCTGTCTTACTCCTACTGACTTTATTTCTTCACCACTGCAAACAGGAAAGGGCTCAGAGCCGATCCTTGATGCAATCCAACCTCCACCATAAATCAGTGGGTGTTCCTACTGCACACTTCACTGCTGTCACACTGTCTTCATACATATCCTGCACCACCCTTACTTACTTCTCTGACACACCAGACTTCCTCATACAATACCAAGCAAAAAAGGTGTACAGTGCTGTGAAAAAGTATTGGTAGGGAAGTCATAAGAGGGCTTGCATTACAATAATAATTTCCTTGTTTTCTTATTTGTTATCATTACTTAATGTTCTCCTGATTTCAGCATAACAAAAGGTGTTTCTTGTTATGATGCCAATTTTCTCACAATCCCAACATAACAAAACTCGTTTCCTCATGATCACAGCTTAACTTTCTTGTGATAACAAGAAATGATCTAAAGGGCAAGAAAGAAATGATGCATGGCCTCTTAGGACTTCCGTATTAGATTGATTCAGATCATCAGGCAAACTTTAATATTACACAAAGATCACCAGTGTAAATAAAAAAAAGTAATAAACCATAATTAGTAATTGGCTTCCAGAGAAGCTAGAATTGTGCTATTAACAGAAACTCAACATGTGTGTGGTGATTTAGATGCTAACCTTTCCTGTATATTTGCTATTTCTGTGAGAAATGAGTGTATGTGCATGGCTAATGTGACATTACTAGCAGACCTGGAAAGTGGACTAGCCGAGGCATCCTGAGGTTGCACCAGCTCCAGTAGCGTCCCACCTTATGAAGATTGTGGCCCTTTAAAGAAGTAGATGCCGACCCCACAAACATACCGGACCATCTAGAGACGTACCAGCGCTATTTGGATTCCACCTCATGTGTGGTTTGGACATTGGACCTCTTTGAGTGTTTAAAGGCTCTGGCATGGAGAAGCTGGTGTGGGATCTACAAAGATCTTAAATGTTGAGCTATTTTATGAGTTGCTCAGTAGCTCCTGGTTCGATAATCTCGAATGACTATAAGACTGTGGAGGCACTACGTTTAATTCCTATAGCACTTTTAACAATCGATCTTGTCCTAAAGCAGATTTATAGAATGAAACAGATCACACATATAAATTGTAGCGTCATAAATGTTATCCCTAATAAGTAAACCAATGCCAACATTGGCAAGGACAAACACACTGAGAGAAACTTGGAGAGGAGCCAGACTTCTGGAGTTCAGACCTGCCAAGGATATATATGCTGTCCAAGGTGCTCACCATCAAGAGTGAGTGGACACATATTTTTCTGAATAAAAATTCCACCATTGTGGAACAAAATTTGTAACCTGGTGGTACAATGGGCTTAAGGAACAGGATACTTGCCCCTCCCCATTACTTCATTTTGCCAGGTTCTCCGAAATGCAAGAAAACTAAATGAGAAGAAAGCACATGCGTATCATTGTTACCAAAACCCCCGCTTGTTCATTGACTCCTTATGGAAAAATCCATTGATATCGAAGCAAAAAAATCGACCAGGTGCCAATTCGAGCTTTCCAATGCACCCAAGTTTGGAGAGAAACGAGTATATCTGCTGTTCAAGGTTTTTGTGGAGAAACTGAAGAGAAATTTCATTAGATCTGGTCCCTGGCTCAACTGGTTCCATCAAAATTGGTTTCCTGTAGTTCCTAAGTGGGATGGTACAAGAGGAGGAAATTGAAGTCTTTATCCCTTTGAAAAAACGAGTGATCTCTTTAAATATCCATCAGATGTCTGCTGTGGCTCTACAAAATGAAACTCTCCAGAAGTGAAGTACTTTAAGTGGTGGCACAAAATCGGACAGAAAGCCAATCTTCTCCTTGTTATTATATACCAAAGAGAAGAGGAAACGCCTCTTCATCTGGACACACTCATCCTTTCCCTCTCTCAGTACACACACACACATACACACAATATGCCTACACTAGGACATTTGATATTGTGCTTGGGAGCGACTGAGAGAAGCGACTCTTGAAAGCGAAAATAATAGGGTGACAAGAGCTTTTATTACATACTTGCTGTATTGGTCTGTCAGCTTCAGAATATTCTCTGTGCAAGAATACAGTTTTGTGCAGCATTTTGCTCTTTGTAATCTATGATTGTACATGTACTTTTCTCAATAATAATTATTGCCATTCTTAAACATTAGCATTATAACGCACTTGTTCAATGTTTATTTTAGAATAACCTATAGAATGATGATAGTTTTGATTTGTTTTAAGCCTCATATAAGCCTTTTGTTAATAAAGGTCTATGTTTATACATGGACTGAAGCTCCTTCTATGTCTGCATTCCTGCCCTGAAGCTCTGTCCAGCAATTACAGCTCTGTACAACTATTCCTTGTGTTTTTGGTTTCATGGCTACTTTCATTTAGTGTACATCAGTTTTCTACACATATGATGTGGATCAATTATCCACCGTTTTTTTTTTTCCAAGCAGGGACCTCTTGATCTTCTTGATCATTTCTGCTTAACTAAAAATAGTCTTTAACCATTTGCTAATCGCTTCTTCTTCATTATTCAGGAAGAGAACTGGTAGCTAGATGACATTGGATTTCTAATTGAATGGCTGTGAGTTTAAATCCCATTACCACCATGAACTTTAACAAGGCCCAATTCTAAAATCTGCCAAAAGCCATAAACGTGAATGTAAATCTCAAAAACTGAAAACCGGGTTTGACCTGTCAAATCTAAACTCGACACTAGGTGGCGACAATATTCAGTAATTCAATCACTGCTTCAAAAAATACCATTTGGGATTTTTTTTTTTCCTTTTCATTTTAATTTCACAATAAACCCCTTCCATGCAGAACATCACAAAACACTAACTAGTCTAAGGCTACTTGCATATTCTGTGTTAGCGGGTTTTACCACTGCAAATGTTGCTTAGCCCTGTTCACTGTTAGAGGCTATATTTAAGGGTCCAAGCACTTGAGGGGGCTATTAGTACTTTTGTAATTGTCTGAATCTTCTTCTTCGTCTTTCTTTAGATTATTTATCTGTCTTCAAACTTATCAAGCAGGCCAACCAACCCATGTGTCACTGAGACATGAAACTTTCTAGGTATTAGCATGTAGGTTGTCTTGAGATGATGTATGTGGGAGGTGGGGGCGGGTTCTGACCCATCTTTAAATGAAAAAAGGAAAATAAATTGGTAATGTGCATGTAAAATTAAAAGCATGAATTAATGTTATTCTTTAATAATAAAGTAACATATAATACACAGTTTTTTTTCTTTCTAAATAGAAAACACGTGAAACAGTCCCCATTTTAAGTCTGTGCTTTTGATCCCCGGTCTCACACTGTCGTTCAAATCTCGCGGGATTTCGCGTCAGGAAACTACACCTACGTCCACCGCCATCTTGGCTCCGAAAACCCACGTCTCTTTTACCGTTGGCCTTCACTATTCGTTGAGCCAAAATGGCGGCAGTTTCTCTATAGCCGTGGGTCCCTTTTTTTCTTTCTTTCCCCCTCCCACCTCTGCTGTAAACGATGGCGTCCGCCAGCACGGGGAGCAGGGTCTCCTGCGGGAGAGATCTAAGTTGCGTGCCCGAAGTGGCGGATACCCTCGCGGCTGTTGCAAAACTGGGGTAAGCCGCGGCGCCGGTCGCCGACGAGGTACTGCACGTTCGGGACGGGTTTCACAGCGAACTTCGGTCGTCTTGGTGACCGCACGTGACTCGTGAAGTCGCGAGGCTCCACGCCGCCGTATTAAAACGGCGTCTCGTAAATTAGTAAACATCTCGTGCACCGGATTCCGGTCGCTGTTTGACTGTTAAATAGCTGAATATTATCATAAAATTAAAACTTATTCATTAACTCATAGCTGGTAATGAACCGGTCTGGTTGGTTAGCTAATGCTCTCGCTAGCTACTCAAGTTATTTCATATATTCCTATCCCTTTAAAAGAAATTAGAAGCAGAAAGACGTGAACGTATGCGTTCATACCAAAGACAAAAAAAAATGTTAAAATCTAATAAGGCTTGTTGCATTTCGTTCAGGGTTTTTGTTTGCGCATGCGCCGTGGGTCGCCTCGTGACGCCATAATTCGCGGGATGTTGTATAGTGACGCCAGCGCCTCATTTTCATATTCATGAGTTATTGTACTTATTTGCATATTGATGTTTTTTTATTTAAATAGACAGGTAGTAGGAAAGTTACGATGGTTTGACTTATCGATCTTATACAAAAAAAACTATTTAGAATTACCATATTTATTACGTTTACAGCTTTGACTTCCTGTGCATGCCCCTCTTCCATCCTCGCTTCCGGAGAGAGTTCGAACTGGCCCCTGCCAAGGCCCGGCCCGGCGCTCAAACCCGCTCTGACCTGCTGCTGTGTGGACGCGGTAAAAAGTCGCTCATGTTCCTTTGTGCATTTCTGTAGTATATAAACAAAACAATATATATAATTTTGTACGTATGTGTGTGTGTAAAACTAGACTGGAACACTCTTATTGTGGGGAAGCTCTCGCCATGGATAGACGCCGACTCCGAACTGACCACAGAGCGCCGGAACTCAGAGGCGGTAAGTTTTGAACGGTGGTTGTAGTTCCAGGATTCCGTCACCATTTCAATATCGTTTTTATTCCCAATCAAATCCCTACCGCGCAGGCACTGGTACAGGAGTTGAATTTCTGCGCCTATCTGGGGTTACCCGCCTTCATGATTCCGGTGAGGGGCGCTCAGTGTGCCAACTTGGCCCGGGTCCTGCTAAACCACTTGCATACTGGACACCATTCTTCCATGGTGAGCATGTGATTATTCTTAATACTTTTTATCAATGAATTCCTTGACTTGTGTTTAACCTGTTGGGATAAGCATATATACCAATTATAGATCACTTCGGTTGTCATTTTTATGGAATCTTCTCCTGTAAACTTTCGACCTGTAAACACCAGAAGAAGAACAGATAGTAGACATTTATAACAGTGTGAGGATGACTCAGATGGATGAAGATGGACAGGCAAAGATAGATATATGGTTGAAGAAAATGGGATGGTTTATGGGGATTAGTTTGTTTATCCAATCAACTTTCCATTACTTACGTTTCAGTTTTGGATCCGGGTTCCCCTGTTAGCCCCCGAGGACACTCGCGAGGACCTCATCGAAAACGAGCCGAGTGAACACACCGACGATGCTGACAATGAAGAGAAAACATGGGGCTGGTGAGGAAAACAGTTCGGTTGTATTTACGATGGGGTCATTGGAACGCATCTCGGAGAACACCTGTATTGCTTTTGTAATAAACTTTATGAACAGGCCCCAGTATCTTCTGTGTGCACTAATGTTTCTTAGATGGATGAAGATGGACAGGCAAAGATAAATATATGGTTGAAGAAAATGGGATGGTTTATGGGGATTAGTTTGTTTATCCAATCAACTTTCCATTACTTACGTTTCAGTTTTGGATCCGGGTTCCCCTGTTAGCCCCCGAGGACACTCGCGAGGACCTCATCGAAAACGAGCCGAGTGAACACACCGACGATGCTGACAATGAAGAGAAAACATGGGGCTGGTGAGGAAAACAGTTCGGTTGTATTTACGATGGGGTCATTGGAACGCATCTCGGAGAACACCTGTATTGCTTTTGTAATAAACTTTATGAACAGGCCCCAGTATCTTCTGTGTGCACTAATGTTTCTTTATAAACTTTGATCCGATTCCCCTCAGGTGGCATTCATTCAGAACACTTTGCGACTACAACAAAAGGATTTGCCTCGGTGAGTGTCGCATTCGAAGCTTCCATAGTAACAGTGGTTTGTGTATTAACACGGCGCCCCAATTCCATTCTCTTCACATTATCTGTCCAAAGCCATCGAGATCGGTGCAGACGTTCCGTCCGACACCGTGATCGACAAGTGGTTTGGGGAGCCCATCAAAGCCGCCATTGTTCCCACCAGCATTTTCTTGACCAATAAGAAAGGCTTTCCGGTGCTCTCAAAAGCCCACCAGAGGATCATATTCCGCCTCTTCAAGGTAAGACGCCGCTTCCTGTGGTGATTCTTGCAAAAGCCTAGACTTCTATGCTAGACTTTTTTTTCCCCCAAATCTTTTGGGTCGTCTCAAAAGTTTGTGTCAATGAACATCTCTGTCATCAGAAAGTCCTTTTTGGCTTGTTAGCGAAGAAGCAAAATGTTCAGTCACGTCTTCGGTATGACGGCGCACGGTTTCAGTATTTAATTTCCTCTGTATTGA
The DNA here is from genome assembly GCA_024362625.1 of Silurus asotus. Taxonomy (NCBI): domain Eukaryota; kingdom Metazoa; phylum Chordata; class Actinopteri; order Siluriformes; family Siluridae; genus Silurus; species Silurus asotus. Next base: position 3,089,081 of record MU563656.1, read on the forward strand.
TCTACTGTGATTTCTCTTTCGACCCATTTTAGAAAACTAGTTGATCATCGGTTGCAGTACACTCTCCTTAGGCTACATCTTCGCTAGTCTGGATTAATTCGCAAGCTCTTTGAAGCGTCGCGCCAACGGCTAAAAACGGAAATTGCTTTCATGATGTGCACAGTGACTATGCGATGCAGGCAGTAGTTTTGAGAATTTCCAGAGCGACACCATGAACCTTCGGGTCTTTTTCTTCCACTCCAGCTCGAGTCGCAGTTCATATTCACCGGGACGAGTCGCCACAGCGAGAAGGACTTCCGCAGTTACCTGCAGTACCTAGAATACCTCAACCAGAACCGGCCAGCGCCCAACGCTTACGAGATGTTCGCCAAGGGATACGAGGACTACCTGCAGTCACCGCTACAAGTGTGTATAAACCAAACACGTCGCCGCCCACCGAGCGTCAAGTATTTCTATCTTACAAATGTGCTCTTTTTAGCCCCTGATGGACAACCTGGAGTCTCAGACGTACGAGGTTTTCGAAAAAGATCCCATTAAGTATTCTCAATACCAGCAGGTGAGCAAAGAATAAATCTGATTCGTTCGGATGTTGTATTTGCCTACTGTGAGGTAAACTTATCCTCTTCTCCAGGCAGTGTATAAATGTCTGCTAGACAGAGTTCCGGAAGAACAAAAAGAAACCAATGTACAGTGAGTATTATATAAATATTTTTTTTCTTCTTCTCCATTAGTAAAAAAATGCGACCTGGCTAGTTATGCTAGCGTATGTTCAGTGGTGAGAGAGTCAAAGGGGGTGTGTCTTGTAGGATGGCGAAAGCGCTTCAAATTGTGTGTAGAATTTTAGGGGGTGGGTGGGGGAAGGACCCCTGAGGCAAGTCAGATTTCAGCTGAGTAAAGTCCAGATACGCGTAAGGAAAAACATTTTTGTGATTTTCGTGGTACGACTTCTTCCTAGGGTGCTGATGGTGCTGGGCGCAGGACGTGGGCCTCTGGTGAACGCCTCGCTCCGGGCCGCCAAGCAGGCAGACCGAAAGCTGCGCGTCTATGCCGTTGAAAAGAACCCCAATGCTGTCATCACGTAGGCCCACCTTTCTTTCAAAACCAAAGCGTGTCTCTTTTTGCTAGAATAAAAAGCAGAAGTTTTATATATTTTTTTTGTCTTTGCAGGCTTGAGAACTGGAAGTTTGAGGAATGGGGCGATCAGGTGACCGTCGTATCGTGCGACATGCGCGAGTGGACAGCCCCGGAGAAAGCCGACATAATCGTCAGTGAGCTTTTGGGGTCTTTTGGTGACAATGAGCTTTCCCCCGAGTGCCTTGATGGAGCACAGCACTTTCTCAAGGGTTTGTTGTAACCGGATAGAAACTCGCCATTGACAAGATGCGCTCGGTACGTCTTATACATTTTTTATTTCTTCTTGTTTTGCAGAAGATGGAGTGAGTATTCCCTGCGCTTACACCTCGTTCCTGGCCCCCCTGTCCTCGTCGAAGCTGTATAACGAAGTCCGAAGCTGTCGGGAGAGAGACAAGGACCCCGAGTGCCATTTTGAAACTCCCTATGTAGTGAGGCTCCACAACTTCCACCAGCTTGCTGACCCCAAACCCTGTTTTACCTTTGTTCACCCAACCACAGGTAAGAGGCCCAGATGTGCACGCCCTTCTTCAGACCTCGGCTTTGCAGGAGTCACCTAAGCGTTTTTTTTTTTCTTCAGATATGAATAACAACAGATACCAGTGTCTGCGATTCACAGTGGCCTGTAACTCTGTGCTTCATGGTTTTGCTGGTTATTTTGAGACCACGCTATACAAAGACGTCATGCTTAGTAAGTATCGGGGTTTTTTTAATCGCATATCAATTATGAGGCGGTATCAAAAAAGTTTCAAGACTAGCTCTGTTTACAAGAAAGTACTTTTTATCTAGATTTACACACTATTACCTGTAAAATAGTCCCCTTGCCCAGCAATACGGTGCTCCCAGCGTTCCTGCCACTCCTGGAGCATCTTCTGTGATTTGCGCCGGATCTCCGCAATGGTGTCAAAAAAATTTGAGCTTCATCTTCAAGAAGAGAGCGGAGTCCGCAAGGAAAAAGCAGGTAAAGCACGTGATCAGAACAGCACCGGTTGCACAGCTCCCACACGACGACGTCTTCTGACACCCCGATTAACGAAAGTCGGTGCTTCCTGCGCCTGTGCGTGCAGCCTTGTGGCGCCATCTGTTGGCGCGTTGTCTCGAAACTTTTTGATACCACCTCGTACACATGGCCATTGCTGTGGCAAATGACCTTGACGGTAAACCCTTCCTGTTTTCCGATTCAGGTATTAGACCAGAAACCCATTCACCGGGAATGTTCTCCTGGTTCCCGATTCTCTTTCCCCTCAAAGTAAGCACTTCTGACATGTTTTTTTTTGTTACTTGTATAGACGGATGAAGCTGATGGCTCTGCTTTTGTCTCCCCCTACAGCAACCCATTTCCTTGCCCGGAGGCAGTGACGTGTGCGTAAAGTTCTGGAGGTGTAACAACGGGAAGAAGGTGTGGTACGAGTGGGCCGTCACCGAGCCCATCTGCTCGGCCATACACAACCCCGCAGGACGGTCTTACACTATTGGCTTGTAGAGGGAGGAGAAAATTGCTATTTCGGGCTCTAGTTTAACAGAAAAATACAGCGCGGCACTCGCCGATAGGTTTGGTCACTTTCGTGCATGTCTTTTTTTTGTTACAGGTTACAGTCTCGATAAGATTTAAGTATCCGGGCATATTATCTCTACACAAATGAAGGTTTTCTAACCTCGGTTCTGTGCACTGAACTGTCAAGTTTGTCGGGCGTCCAAACGGTCCAGAAGCTAGATATTTTTTTTTTCTTTTTACTGACATAACTCTGTTTTCGTACTGTTTTATGTTCTACCTTAAGAGACTTGTCACATGACTAATAAAAAAAAATTTATTGAAATATTAAGCTGCTTATTTTTGAAAAGATTTTTCGCAGGCTTCCATTAAGTGCATTAAAATCTCATGCTAAGGCATTCCAAAGACTTCTTAAAAAATTGTGTGCCTCCAACTAGTACTTCTCTGAGATACTTTAAGCCAGGGTTGTGGAATGCCTTTCAAAGAAAGCACTATCTACCCTCTTTCACATACATGAGCTCAAACTACTATTTGCTAGTGTAAATCTGATTGGCAGGTAAAAGGATACATGAATTTTGCTTTTCTGGCTACGGATTGCTGAGGCATTGGGCTGGCTTCTGGATTTCTACAAAACGTCCTCAGTTTGTGAGCCTGAAAATCAAGACCTTTTCAGCACCCACATGGTGTATGCACGGTGGCACCTTGGCCCACCTGAGCTGTTTTGGATAATTTCATCTGGCAAACCACTGCCAAACGTGCCAAACTAGTTCTCAAACAAGTGAGAACTTGATTGGTCGTCTTGCCACCCTGACGATCGTTTTGGATATCCAGCCTGGAATGTTTTAAGAGGCTGCTGTTTGGGGCCAAACTGGGACTTTCAGTTTGGGTTGGGTCAAAGGGTTGGGTTTAAATATTTAACAATGTCTGGGAGATTCTGTAAAGATATAATCTGGTCTAATTTAAATCTGTAAATTAATTCCCAATGGTTATTTATTCGGTTTACTCATTTAAAATGTTTTTGGAAAACAATAGACAATTGTTTATTTATGTCAATTGTACCATTATACATTTCTGTAACTGCCAAAAATAAAGAGGTGGTCCATTGCACTTATATCAGCAGCAAACACCTGGCACATCATGACCTTGTGCGCCAACAGTGAAGGCCTTTTGTGATGTTTTCTAGGGATTAGATGTGAAGTTTGGTGGAGTATACTGGACTGAGTATACTGGGGTGGAGTTGAGCAGTGGAAATGAAACAGGTGAGAGTCACAGGAGGGTTCTGCAAAATATACATTCTCATTTACAGAACTTGATATGGATCCAGTACAATCCCTATACTCTAGATAAACTGTCTCACCTAGACCGTGTCTGTAGACTGTGTCTGTTTTTTAATAATCCATGGGTGGTTTAGGAGTACGTCAAAACTTGCCCGATCCTGAGGAACATGTTCCAGGCACAAACTTATAAAATCACAGCACTCTGTAAGTGAGGATGAGACAAGCATTGTGTAAGAAATTTGTCAAGCAAAAATTAAATAATGGTTTTCCCCCAAAATGTCTTACCTTCAGACAGAGCAGGAATGAATTGCAGATCCCCTTCAATAATCTCATTATCGTTATCAAATGGCAATCGTCCACAGACCAACTCATACAGGACTATACCGAGGCTCCAGATGGTAGCAGGAATACCATGATACTCTCCGTAGAGTAACCATTCAGGGGGCCAGAAACCTGGAGTGCCTAAGTTGCGGAGGGGTAATTAAGGAGAAACCGTCAAAATAAAAACACTGCAATTTTAAATTGTTTGTGTCTATTCTTAACGAACCTGAATAGCTCAAATATGGCATGTCTGTCAGCAAATCGGCGCAGCCAAAGTCGATCAACTTCACCACATAGGTGTCCGGATCGAACACGAGATTTTCGGGTTTTATATCGCGGTGAAGGACTCCACGTTCGCAGCAGTGACGAGCAGCTTGAATCACCTGCACCATGACCTTTCGAGCAGAATTTTCGGATAACGGACGTTTTCTAGTTTGACAGTATTGGAGGAGGTTGACGCAGATCCTGGATCGCTCCATCACCAAGATGTAGAAAGTCGGCGTCTCGAACCATTCCAGCAACTGTATCACGTTCTTACAGCGAGGAGGCTTGGAAACTATTTTCAGTAACGCCACCTCCAGAACCAGGCTACGTCTGTCTCCGGGCTACAATTTAAAATGCACACATGGTCAGCATGGGTTTGACATGATTATGCCTATAGCGTATTAAGCAGATCCAGTGTTTGGATTGGCCCTTGCTCTGGATCTAATATCTATTATGATGGGAAAGCAATCAAATCTTCATTAAGTTGTCTAGTTTTACTCCATAACATAAGTAAGTAAAAGTCAACTTACAATGTTGATGAATTCATCTGAAGCATTTTTATTCATACACTTAATAGCAACCTGTACACAAGGACAAGCACAAAATGAACTCTTCAAGCATTAGTCCAATTAAACAGACACTATACACCAATCAGGAATAACATTATGACCGATAAGTGAATAACTGATTATCTCTTTATCGTGGCACCTGTTAGTTGGTGGTATATATTAGGCAGCAAGTGACATTTTTTTTTTCAAACTTGATGTGTTAGAAGCAGGAAAAAATGGGCATGCGTAAGGATTTGAGGGGGTTTGACAAGGGCCAAATTGCGATGGCTAGACGACAGCTGGGTCAGAGCATCTCCAAAACTGTAGCTCTTGTGGGATGTTCCCATTCTGCAGTGGCCAGTTTCAAAATCAAAAGTGGTCCAAAGAAGGAATATCGCTGCATCATGGAACCAAGGTTCATTAATGCTCTTGGGGAGCAAAGGCTGGTCCGTGTGGTCCTATCCAACGGACAAACCCCTGTAGCTCAAATTGCTGAAAAAGTTAATGCTGCAGGTGAGGACTGTTTTGGCAGCAAATGGGGGACCAACACAATATTAGACAGGCGGTCATAATGTATGCCTGATCGGTGTACCTTACAAGTTGTCGTCATAGGATGAGACTTTAAACACTGCCAAAGAGTTTTTTTATACGATTACTGACCTTAGTCCCATCTTCCTTACATACTCCAGCGTAGACCTTGCCATAGGCTCCAAAACCCAGCAGCTGTTCCACAGTGTATCGTGAATCAAACTCAGCTGTCACACACACAATTGTTTAGTTCAATAGAAATAAAAATGACAAGGCTTCAAGTCCTGTTGTCTATAGTAGTTCTCGAAAGGGTTAATTCAATAGAAACTAGTTGAGTTTTTGACAACAAATGTTGATGTTTGCTTAACAAAGGATTAAAACGGTTCACTAGGCTGGAAAATTGTGTGTGGTTGAAGGTGAATTGTGTAGATTGATTTGATAGAAAGAAAAATGGAGAGTATGGATGTGTGTTGCTGGTAAACTGATAGCCAGATGAATGAAGAGTGTGTGTGGCATTGATAGAGGGAAAGAAATCAAGTGAGAGCAAGCTTGGCGGTAGCCTAGGGTGCAACCGGCTGGGGGCACCAATGAGCGACAACAGAAATCCCACCTGGGGTGCCAAAAAGAATAGAAACGGACCTTTTGCAATGATAGGGCGGATCTTTGGGAATTCTACTTTGGAAGAACTGTAAATCTGATCAGTTAAGCCACGATTCTGTGTGAACAACTTGAAGGGCATGAGTTGAGTTGGATGTTTGTAGGCTAAGAGGGTTCCAACTTTTTAAATTGAAGTCAATTTTGGTCAATTTAAGCTTCAATAATAGGAAGATCATGTGTGGCATTGATAGTGAGATAGATAAACTTGAAAGTATATAATGACAGAGTGATAATTGACAGTGGCATCAATGTAACGCCAGAAATTTGGGAATCTTTGATCCTCCACTGTGGGACAATTGACATATAAAACCATCAGATGATTAGTCTGAACAGATTGAATGTAACTTGAAAGGTTCAAGAGTTTTGATGGAACCCAATGGGAATTTTGGCTAATTGGAGCTTCCTGTTGTGATGAATCAGTTCCCAGTTCTTGAAAAGTGCTCTCTCTCTCTCTCTCTCTCTCTCTCTCTCTCTCTCTCTCTTTCTTTCACTCATTATGGCTATTTTTTGCCGAGTTGCAAGTTTACTAGCTTCACAGTACTGTCCAAACCTCGCTAAGTAATTCTAAAATGCTAGAAATAGTGTTTAGGGATTGTAGCCTACCGTGTTTTGAAGGGTCTAACTCCATGTAGGTAATTTTCTCTATCTCCAATTTACATAAGAAGGACTTCTTGTTTTCACTCAAAGTGCAACTACAATCGGATTTGGCTTCCTGCAACTGGCGAAAGAACATCAGCCACTCGGGATCTTCTATTTCTTCTTTTCCTGTCTTCTCTTTGAACAGTTTATCGGAGAACTACGAAACGGAAAAGGGTCGTTAAAACCCACCAATTGATAACCGGGGCAGCCATTTCTCAAATACCAATTGTCTGATTTACGTATATAATCCAATTTGTAGTTTTGAGCTCGATGCAGCGAGGGAACTGGAGGGCGGTCAGGGCGATGACCTCGCAGTAGTTGAGCGCCTGATCAACGAGTCCGGCCTCGAATAAGTCAATGATCTTAAGGAACTTCATCTCCTACGACAGACGGAAAACCAGACAACAACCGTTTTTCAGTATGACGCTTTCTCGTTTACGTTATTTTTCGGAAAATAAAGAAGATCGTGGAAATTCCAAACCTGGAAGTGTGGCTGGGCTAACCCCGAAATCAGGTACAAGACGTATTCGTAGACCTCACTTCTTTCAATCGCCTCCTTCATGGCAAAATTACTGACTGTATAACTGGAGCAAGGAACAAGAAATGTGTCAAATGGGGAAAAAAAGGAAATATGTACACTCACTAATACACATAAATATACGTTACTTTGCGCATCCAACCAGCTGAAATCGATTCCGGAATCCCAACTGTACATGAGCCACCACGTAGCAGATATGTGCTTCATACATCCATCCTTTGGAGGCTAAAAAAAAGGTTAACGTCACGATCAAGTCCATAAACCAGACAATATGAGACAATACACTCACTGTCCACTTTATTAGGAACACCTACACGCTCAGATACATTTTCTTTTCTTATATTTTACCTGAGCATGAATTGAAGCTCTAATCAGTGTTCGTAATAAAGCGGGCAAGTGAGCGAGCACGATGAGATCATATTAAGTACAGAGAAAAAGATATACCAAAACTGTTTCCCATATCAATCACGGCTTTCCTGTGTTCCTCTTCGGGAGCAGACGAGCATAAAAGGTTCGCCAGTGGAATGCACCAATTATGCTGCTTGTTAACGAGTCGGAGCTGAAGGCACAAAGTGTTCAGTTAGTGCTTGTGTTTCTGACCAAAAAAAAAACAAAAAACGTGAAGGTAATGATGATACACTTACTTCTAAAAGCTTTTTCCTCAGAAGGCGATAGCCTTTAAAGAGGACCGGGGCGATTTCGGTCATCGTTGCATTCTGTAAAAAGAGAAATGAAATGTTCGATAGAGTTTAATCAAATACAGCTGATCCAATGAGCACATGGATTTCGACAAACTTCACAAACACTCCTCATGCTTGAAAGTTCATGAGAGATAAGACAAGTATTATAACTGAGATTTCCAGCCATATGAATTGTAGTTCTTCTTCAGCGTGTTTCCACACACTTGTGTAGGACATTTGGATGCTCAATTGTTCAATTTTCTCAGAACAGAAATGAAATTTTTAAAAGTACATTGTTTTGAACAATTTGTTTGAGCAAAGTACAGGCTTTTGCAAGAAATCTGATGTGTTGTGCTGATTGTTATGAGAAATCACCTACAACTATTAAAGACGACTCGAGAAATGATTCAAGGATCTGAGAAAAACTGTAATATATTTTTTTACCACTAGAGGCCTCTAGTGGACATTTAAATCTCTGTAATACTTAATTAAACATACATTATATAGATAAAACCTTTGAGACACCTTACTCAGGTATATGTAGTTGTTCCCCAAAATGTTACCACAAAGTTAGAGGCAGACAATTGTATAGGACGTCTTTGGATGCGGTAGCATGAAATTATTCCTTCACTTGAACTAGGAGACCGTAATCTGATTTAGATATGTTTAACATGGCTTGGAGTGAGTGGTAGATCTTGGGTATATGGCTTAATTGCTTATTGGGAAGAATTGGAATCGTAACTTCACACTAGGCCTTCTCACCTGGCTTTACTGATGCAGGTGAGTGAGCCCAAATCTCCAAAATGGATGGAACTTCTTTTCAGAAGCTTTTTATAAAAGCAAATAGGGAATGGGGTGTTCAGAAAGCACATACCAACCATCTATCTATCTTACAAGATAATCAAACTTACTCCATCACGTTTACAAAAACATTCCATGATGAGCCAGAAAAAATAAGAACACTGTTGCTCGAGTTCGGCCGGTCGTCGAAAACATTGCTGGTATTTCTCCTGAATAAATCGGATCAGGTCGTCCTTCTGCATTTTGTCCCTGTAAGAGATGCCAGACCAGTTGGTTATATACGGCTTACACGCTCATACACGCCTACTTTAGGAGCTTGATCGTCATGATTCGGAAAATCTACTAAAATATGTAACGTGTGCAAAGAGCATCTCACTTTAACAGAGGGCCAGGAAACGGTACAGTCGATACGTCTTCATCGTCCAAATCAGGGACAACAAGTTCTGCTGGAGTCAAAACAAAAAATAACAGATGATGAGATGTTTATTTCATGGTAGTCGGAGCTAGAAAAAAGGCCATCGAGGGGTTTTTCATGGTGTTCTTACTTGTACTGAACGGAGGCAGATGATGAACTCGTCTTTTGAGTTGACGTTGTAAATCCTTATAGAGTTTTCTATCCAAAATTCTTGCCATCGTCTTCTCTGTGTTTTTGCAAACCTACAGAATAACAGCAGGTTAGAAATATGGTCGGAATGTATTAATAAGGACACTTAGTACACTTATGTGTGTGTGTGTGTGTGTGTGTGTGTGTATACTTCAACCTAACCTAAGCTAGTATACCTAACCATAATTTAGTATACTTAAAAGTAATAATAATAATAATAATAATACTTAAACCTAAGCTAGTATACTTAATCATAAGTTAGTATACTTAAACCTACACGAATTTAGCTCGTGGTTAAGTAATAATAATAATAATACACTACATAAAAGCTGCAGTATAAATAAGCTCCTCCTACTTAAAAGACGTGTTCGATCTCTATGATGTCACAACCCTCCCCCGCAATCCCCCCCCCCCCCCCCCCTCACCCCCCCCCCCCCCTCGGTTTTTTTTTACTTTTTTTTTTTAGTTTCATTTGACTGTAGCTCAGACATTCTGGTCCTGGTTCTTCAGGAAGTTATTCAATCTCAATTATACAAAATATAAATTGGATTCCTTTTTTCTTGAAATATTACAGAATAATAAATGCGAAGAACTTACATTTCAATATCATGTTTTACTCAATGCAACATCTATTTTTCGATAATATTTTTGGCTTGATATACAGCTCTTAATAGGAAAAGGTTTGGGCACCACTCTTATGGCCAATAATATGACATCTGAAACAAAAAATCGCGTGTACAATGAAAAGGATCTACGTTACAAACTAAGGAGAAAAACGATTGGACGTTCGGTGGAGCAACACATTAAAAAAAAAAAAACGAATCATCAAACAGAACTTTACACTTCATTTATTTGCAATATTTAAAAATTACGGAGATAAAATTGCTAAATATGTTAATGTGTTAAATTCTGAGTTTGAGATGTTCTATTAGATACAGCCATAAAAGCACCGAAATCTTAAGTCCCGTTTTAACACATGTCACGTAGACACCCAGAGATTTTCTCAGCAGGTAATCGATAGTGAAGTGATGGATTTGGTCTTGCAGCAGTAACCGGGAAAGTCAAATGTGTGTAAATCGTAAATGAAATCAATATAATGCTCTTTTTATAGGCTTGCAAATACGTATATATAACGGATGGTCTTTAGTCTCCTCAGGATGAACCAAAAACCGCTGTCCTGAACCATCTAGAGACGTACCAGCGCCATTTGGATCCCACTTCATGTGGAGTTTGGACATTGGACCTCTTTGAATGTTTAAAGGCTCTGGTATGGAGAAGTTGGTGTTGGGTCCATGATGATCTCAACTCAACTATTGAGCTATTTTATAAGTTGCTCAGTATTTTCTGGTTCCATCATCTCAAATGACTATAAGACTGCAGAAACGACTCACAATCTTACATTTCAGTGATCATATCAGTTCTCACTCTCCAGTGTTTTGTATTGTTTAAAGACACACGTGATATCACCCAAATGAGGATGGGTTCACCTTTTGAGTTTGGTTCCTCTCAAGGTTTCAACCTCATAACATGTAATGGCCTTGACACAGTCGCAGTGGCTGCTCATCAGGGATAAATACACATCGTTCAACTGTTAAAATCTGTAAAGCTGCTTTGAGACAATGTACGTTGTGGAAAAACGCAATAGAAATAAACTTGACTTGACTGTTCTGGTGCCTTAGATCCCTCATGAACAGCATTGTGAGCCTCAAGTGGCCTTCAGGCTTACCAGATATCAAAACTCTGCATCTTCAGCTTCAAGTTCAACCATGCCAAGTCTGGAAATGTATACAATAATGCTTAGAAAAAGATGTCACCATACACCTCGTTGTCTTGGATGTCTTAGACCTCTATGTGGGAGTAACCTGTACACGTTCAGATTGTCTGGAAAGGCTGAGAACACACCAGCTGTCCATTTATAACCACAGGACCAAAAAAACAGTAGAGAATTCTCTGTGAGGATTTAATGGGAAGCAAAGACTGGATTTTTCTGTTGTCAATCCATTGTGATAACTAAAGAGCGATAGAAGCAAAAAGAAGAACAGTACTTCGGCCATGTCTCGGAGACGCCACTTCCTGAATTTTCTCAAAATGCCAAACTGCTGGAGGGTTCGTTTACTTTTTAGCAGCAGGTTTTTCAAGTAGGGGGGTTGGTGCTTTCAAAGATGGCCAACAAGGTTAAGATGAGAATAAACCTCGTGAAAGTATTGAGGTCCAAAACCGAGACTCATAACAATGCAGGCTTGCTGAACTTTGTACCCTTCACTACAAGCCTAGATTTCGAACGTAGGAGGTTTCAGAGACGTTGTCGTAACATACACTAAGCCATGGTGCTCGTTCCAATTCACTATACAAGCCGGCTCATATATATGTGGACGACATTTGCGTCGACATTTCGCCAATGACGGCGTAAACTCTCCTTCCCTGTATATAACATCCTCTAATCCACATTCTACAATGCAAACAAATAGGAGATACGCTATCTCCTGAAGGACCAAAGCTGGCCTTCTTCACACATCAGTCTCCATAGATCCTATCAAACACTACCATGGAAGCAAACCATGCCAGTTTGATACTAGTTTAACGCTTACGCTTTTCTCTGTGATAGCACTTTAGCGACACTCCCTAACCTTTATCCGCAACACGGAAATAGACACCGGTTAAATCCCGCCTTCTTTGCGATGATTGGAGGATTGCGTTTCATGCTGATTGGTTGGAGCTGTATTCTTAAACGCTATTGGTCCAGAAGTGATGATCGAAGGAAAGAGTTGGGGGAAAGGATGCGGACAATTAAAAACGTGAAAAAATAAAGGCGATCCTGGAGCAACACACACACACCGACACCAGCACGAACACAGGCCGATGGAGGTCGGGTTTCTGTGTGTAAAGAGTCATTGAAGCATATAATAAAAGGCTGATTGAATGAGCCTCCTGGTGAAATCGACGACATCGTGGTGTAGGCTGTTGTGAAGGGATCAGTGCTGGAGAGAAGGATCAGGAGCAGGTAAGGCTGGTGGAGCAGATGTTTCCGTGTCAGGGAATGTGTCAAAGTTATACAAATAAACCTTTTAGAGAATTGTACAAAATAAAAATGCGTTAAAGATTTAAGGTGGATTTCAGGATCGGTTTTAAGGCAGGATCGAAAATGAATGGAAGAAGCTTCTGAGGCAGGTGTCATACTGTAACACTGTACCTGCAATACGGAAGTGTATTAGAGCCTCCTGAGAATTTCCAGGAAGATCTCAGATTATTAGACAGTAAACAACATAAACATTTTATTATTTTTTATTATTTCTTTTTTAATTTTTTAATTTTAATGTTTAAATTGTTTTATATAATAGTTTTCTATAAATTCTGTGGAGAAATATCGAATAGAATCTAAAAAAAAACTGAATAAAATTGAAATCGTTCATTTTTTTCCATACAGGTTTACGGTTATTCGACAGTTTAGGGAAGTAAAAACCTTTCCGCCTTATACTGCTTTATAAATGTTTAATAAAATAGTTCATTACAAATATTGTGAAGAAAATCGAATAGAATTGAATAAAAATTTCGTAAGGGTCTATGGGCATTGGTTACAGGGGAATAGGGGAGTAAAGACATTTTCACACAATTTTTCTAAATGTTATACATGTTGTATAATTCACGTAAATCAAATAGAATCGAATAAAAATGTGTGTATAACGTTAAAGTCAAAACCAAGACTGAGGAAGTGTAAAAGATTGATAATCTCGTTACGATAGGATACGTTACATTGGGATACGTTACATAGTCCGTTTTGGAAATTGGCGTGTTGGACGCAGGAAAAAATGGGCAAGTGTTAGAAACTTAGCACTTTGGATAAATAGTGATGGCTGGACGACTCACGTAGACAGCCAGACACCCGGAGATTTTACCACCAGGTAATCGGATACACCCTCAAAGCCTCTAGCTTCGTCCCACTTAAACACGTTATGCTTGAACCTCATGTAGAAACCCTGAGATTTTCCCAACAGTATAGTGAAGTGATGGGTTTGGTTTTGCAGCTGTAGTTTGGAAGGTATAGTGTGGGTAAAGCATGAAAAAAATCAATATAATGGTTTTCAATGGGTTTTAAGAGAGAATACATTATAAGAAGCTCAGTCATTTGTTCCTGGAAGATGATTGGGGGTCAGAGCATCTCCGAAACGGCAGGTCTTGGGTGGTCTTGGTCTTGTGCAGTTCTTGGGCGGTTTTTGCAGTGGTTAGTACTCATTTAAGGTGCTTCAAAAAGGACAATGAATTGGCGACATGGGGCGCCTTTTTTTTGTGCATGGGGAGCAAAGACAAGTCCGTCTATTCCCGACAGAAGAGCTACTGAGGCACAACTCTGTAGATACATGCAGTTGTAAAGTTGTCGACCGGTCCCTGCGTCCATGCTGACCCCTGTCCACCACCAGAAGCACCCACATTGGATATGTGAGCACCAGAACTGGACTCTGGAGCCAACGAACAAGGTTGCCTGGTTTGTTAAATCGTGTGGATAGTCGACTGCATGTGCATCAATTACCTGGGAAAGAGATGGCACCAAGATACACAATGGGCTGAAGATCAGCCGAGGGATGGCGTCAGACACCCCGGGAAATGTTCCACTGGGAATCCTTGGTTTTTTTTCATTTATGCGGATGTAGCATGTACACGTATCATCTACCTAAACATTGTTGAAGTGGAAGTGCCCCCCTTGACAATGGGATTCCCTTATAGCAGCAGTCTTTAAATGTATCCGGCCTTGATTGGCCTCTAGACTCCCTCAGATCTGTAGGATGTTCTGGCCCAAAAAGTCTGTTTCATGGACTTCCCACTTTCAAATATCACAGCACACATTTAGAGGTCTGGTGGAGTCCATGCCTTGATGGGTTGGATGTGTTTTGAGGGGGATCAGGCAGAGGGTTACGGTTGAGCGGCAGAGCAAGTGTTTCGGTGGTATATGAGCCGATGCGGGTGTGCCGAGTCAGCGAGGTTTAAAGGCGGCGAGGTTAGAGCTGCTAGGTCTCAGATAATGCATGAGTCATGAAAGGACAGCACTTTCCTGCTGAGTTTTGATATTTTATCATTGGTACAAAATTGAAAACGTTGATCATTTATGAGGATCCAAATATTTTTTATTTGTAGTGCTTTGTCTTAACCTTATACAGATAGCTTCAGCTTGGGTCAAGTGTTGCAGAAATTTGAAATCATGTGGGACACCTGACTAAGGTGGTTCTACCCCAAACTGTTGTACTGGTGTACCTCCAACAGAACAAGGTTGGAGGTACACCAGTGTACACGATGTCTTTGGATGCGGTAGCATGAAATTATCCCTTTACTTGACCTAGGAAACTTGGTCAAGCATGACACCAAAGAGAGCACGATAAATATCTGGTTTACATGGGTTGGAGTGAGAGGAAGATCTTGAGTGGCCTGCTATAGAGCGATAAACCCTATTGGAAACCCTATTGGGACGGCTTGGAATGCTGACCGCACCCTTCCTCATCCTGACTTTACTTAAGCCCTTGTGGCTGAATATGCACAAATCTCCTCAAGTACACACCAAAATCTAGTGAAACATCTTTTTAGAAGAGTGGAGTTTGTGATAACGGTATTATAACAAAGGCCTACATGTGGAATGGGATTTTCCATAAGCTTATGGTCAGGTGTCCACACACTTTTGTTGATAGAGTGTATTTCTTTTCCTGTCCACGGGTACTAATAAACGTACCTTAAATGCAGACATGGCTCCATCAGTACGCCTACAGGAAATGATCCGGGCAATCCGAAGTGCCCGGACCCAGGCAGAGGAACGGGCGGTGATCCAGAGAGAGTGCGCTGCCATCCGAGCGCAGTTTCGTCAATCTGACACTGATGGCCGCTTTCACAACCTGGCCAAGCTGTTATATGTGCACATGCTAGGCTACCCTGCACATTTTGGCCAGGTAAGGAAGTCTCATGACCTCTGCAAGACCTCTTCTAAGCTTCATGCCTGCATACCACCTAGAAATGACAATGGTTTTCTTTCAGATGGAGTGTGTACACATGATAGCCAGCTCTCGGTACAGTGAGAAACGGATCGGTTACCTGGGTGCTATGATGCTCCTGGACGAGAAGCAGGATGCCAGCTTGCTTATCACCAACTCCATCAAGAAGTAACCTTCTGTATTTATAAGTTCCATAATATTCACATGAATAGGAAAGGGATTTGATCCATAATAGGATCTTCTGAATTTTTGTTGTAGTAAATCCTTAAATGAGGGAAAGGCAAAATCATTAGAAGCAATTTTTCTTTTGAGACCTTTATATCTAAAAAAGACTCTGCTTTGAGTTTTTAACTACATTAGAGACTTTCAGCCTGATTTCTTTCTTTCTTTCTTTCTTTCTTTCGTTCTTTCGTTCTTTTACTTTTTATCAGAATATTCTGAGTTGTTTCTTTCTTTCTTTCTTTCTTTCTTTTCTTTTCTTTTTTTTCTTTCTTTCTTTTCTTTTTGACAGGAATATTCTGAGTGCCTTTCTTTCTTTCTTTCTTTTGATTGGAATATTCTGATTTTCTTTCTTTCTTTCTTTCTTTCTTTCTTTCTTTCTTTCTTTCTTTCTTTCTTTCCTTCTTTCATTTCTTTCTTTCCTTTTTGACCGGAATATTCTGAGTGCCTTTCTTTCTTTCTTTCTTTCTTTCTTTCTTTCTTTCTTTCTTTCTTTCTTTCTTTCTTTACTTTTCTTTTCTTTTCTTTTCTTTTTGACTGGAATATTCTGAGTGCCTTTCTTTCTTTCTTTCTTTCTTTCTTTCTTTCTTTCTTTCTTTCTTTCTTTCTTTCGATTGAAATGTTCTGAGTTTCTTTCTTTCTTTCTTTCTTTCTTTCTTTCTTTCTTTCTTTCTTTCTTTAATTCTTTCTTTTCTTTCGTTTCCTTTTTGACCGGAATATTCTGAGTGCTTTTCTTTCTTTCTTTCTTTCTTTCTTTCTTTCTTTCTTTCTTTCTTTCTTTCTTTCTTTTCTTTCTTTTCTTTTTTTTTTTTTAGACCAGAATATTCTGAGTGACTTTGTTTCTTTCTTACTTTCTTTCTTTTGATTGGAATATTCTTTCTTTCCTTCCTTCCTTCCTTCCTTCCTTCCTTCCTTCCTTCCTTCCTTTTTAAATGGCCACACTGCCAGAATCCACTCTACATTATGTACCACCTCTAATCACACGTTCTTTCGCAGTGACCTTTCTCACGGCAGTCAGCACGTACAGTCCCTGGCCCTGTGCACTTTAGCCTGCATGGGTTCTGCCGAGATGTGTCGGGACCTGGCTCCAGAAATTGAGCGCCTCCTCAAGTCCTCCAGCTCTTACATCCGGAAGAAGGTACACCACAATAGTGGTGGGGTCCATGGTGGTCCGCCCCACCCAGAAGGGCTTTAACATTCGAATTTCGCAATCTAGCACCTAACAAAAATGTCAATCTTCCAGGCAGCTTTGTGCGCCGTCCACATCGTGAGGAAAATTCCTGACACGGCAGAGATGTTCACACCGGTCGCGGGCTCCCTGCTCTCCGAGAGGAACCACGGTTAGCTTTTCCATTCTTGCTCATTTTCTTCTGCTTTCCATTGTGCCGTCTTGTTGCTTTAAATCTGACTGTTCTGACTGTCAGGAGTTCTTCACGGCGCCATAGTTCTGATCACGGAGTTGTGCGATCGCAACCCTGACACCCTGGAGCAGTTCCGCAAGGTATGGAAAACCGGTCGTGGCATATCTCGACACCGAGATGCTCGGTGCTCCCTGTGACTGTGCGTTCAGCCTCGAACCTTTCGGTACCACCTTGTATTCCAAATATTAAACAGATATGTTTTTCTAGTCTGTTCCCCAGCTGGTTCAAATAATGAAGGATCTGGTCACGTCCGGATATTCGCCAGAGCACAACATCGCGGGAATCAGTGATCCTTTCTTGCAGGTCAGCATCTATCTGTCTGTCTGTCTGTCTGTCTGTCTGTCTGTCTGTCTGTCTGTCTGTCTGTCTGTCTGTCCTCATACATTATCTATCCATCTATCCATCCATCCATCCATCCACCCATCCTCATACATATCTATGTATCTATGTATCTATCTATCTATCTGTCTGTCTGTCTATCTATCTGTCTGTCTGTCTGTCTGTCTGTCCTCATAAATTATCCATCCTTCCTCATACATTATCTATCCATTTATCTATCTGTCTGTCTGTCTGTCCACATCTATCTACCCACATACATTATCTATCCTTCCATCCATTCTCATACTCTATCTATCTATCTATCTGTCTGTCTGTCTGTCTGTCTGTCTGTCTGTCTGTCCACATCTGTCTATCCACATACATTATCTATCCTTCCATTCATTCTCATACTCTATCTGTCTGTCTATCTATCTATCTATCTATCTATCTATCTATCTATCTATCTATCTATCTATCTATCTATCTATCGATTCCTCACTCGGCATTAAAGCACACTAATTAATTAGTTTTCATGTCTCTTGAAGATCCGTATCCTCAGACTGCTGAGGATTTTAGGCCGCAGTAACGACGCAGCGAGTGATCTCATGAACGATCTCCTAGCGCAGGTAAAGTGGTAAATTGTACTACTGCTCCTACTAGTGGTCACCTTTTTTCACTAAGTGCTTATAAAGTGTTCTCGGTCTGCAGGTGGCCACGAATACGGACAGCAGTAAGACTGCAGGCAGCGCTGTGCTGTACGAGACAGTGCTCACCGTCATGGACATCAAATCAGAAAGCGGACTCCGGGTAACGCCTTAAACAGTCGCTAGCGCTGCCGATCGTAGCATCGGGTCTGATATTGCCATAGAGCTCGAGTTTAGATTTATCACTGGTCCTGACAGTCAGTATGAACCTGTAACCGTGTGGGCTCTGTTTTCCTGCCAGGTTCTTGCCGTGAATATTTTGGGACGGTTTCTTTTAAACAATGATCGGAATATCCGGTGAGTGTTTTTCATCCATCTTTCTTTTTTCTTTCTGTGCTTCCTTCCGTTTCTTTCCTTATCTTTTGGATCATTTTCTGTCCTTGCTTTCATTTCTCTTTCTTTCGTCCTTTCTTTCTTTCTTTTTTTTTTCTTTCTTTCTTTCTTTCTTTCTTTCTTTCTTTCTTTCTTTCTTTCTTTCTTTCTTTCCTTTTTGATCGAAAAATTCTGAGTGTCTTTCTTTCTTTCTTTCTTTCTTTCTTTCTTTCTTTTCTTTTCCTTCATGATCAGGAAAGTTCTAAGCGTCTTTCTTTCCTTCTTTTTTTCTTTCTTTCTTTCTTTCTTTCTTTCTTTCTTTTCTTTTCCTTCATGATCGGAAAGTTCTGAGTGTCTTTCTTTCTTTCTTTTTTTCTTTCTTTCTTTCTTTCTTTCTTTCTTTCTTTATTTATTTTCTTTCATTTTTGATCGGAAAATTCTGAGCGTCTTTCTTTCTTTCTTTCTTTCTTTCTTTCTTTTCTTTTCCTTCATGATCGGAAAATTCTGAGCGTCTTTCTTTCTTTCTTTCTTTCTTTTCTTTCATTTTTGATCGGAAAATTCTGAGCGTCTTTCTTTCCTTCTTTCCTTCTTTTTTTTCTTTCTTTCTTTCTTTCTTTTTTTCTTTCTTTTCTTTAATTTTTGATCGGAAAATTCTGAGCGCCTTTTTTTCTTTCTTTCTTTCTTTCTTTCTTTCTTTCTTTCTTTCTTTCTTTCTTTCTTTTTTTCTTTCTTTTCTTTAATTTTTGATCGAAAAATTCTGAGCGTCTTTTTTTCTTTCTTTCTTTCTTTCTTTCTTTCTTTCTTTCTTTCTTTCTTTCTTTCTTTCTTTCTTCCTTCCTTTCTTTCCTTTTTGATGGGAATATTCTGAGTGCTTTTCTTTCTTTCTTCCACTAAAATAACTGTGGGTTTTGATTCACCTGATTGGTCTCCTCCACACAGCTACATATCCATGACGTCGCTGCAGAAGATTGTTCAGACGGATCACAACGCAGTCCAGAGGCACAGGGGGACGATTGTGGACTGCCTGAAGGACCAGGATGCCTCAGTTAAACGGTAGATCTTACAGTCCATCTTCATTAATACTCTTCTATACGGATGAAAGTGTTGGGACACCTGACTGTTCCAGCCACATGAGTTTCTTCCTCTAGTGTTAACACAAAGTAGGAGGCAGTTAAACTAAGAGGCTGAAACCTGTTCCTGCATCTCAATACTCCTGTGAAGACCAGGATCTGGGTTCTATGGGGGGATGGGAAGATCTTGAGCTTGATATTGAGCTCCACACCATTGGATGAATTACTTTCTCTTCCCTTTTCTTCCTTTCCTTTCCTTTGCTTTTTTTTCCTTTCCTTTTTTTCCTTTACTTTCTTTTCTCTTCCCTTTTCTTCCCTGCCTTTCCTTTCCTTTCCTTTGCTTTCTTTTCCTTTCATTCCATCCCCTGCCTTTCCTTTTCTTTTCTTTCCTTCCCTTTTCTTCTTTTCCTTTCTTTTCCTTTCCCTACTTCCTTTCCTTTCTTTTCCTTTTCTTTCCTTCCCTTTGTTCCTTTCCCTTCCTTGCTGTTTCATTTCATCCTTTCCTTTCTTTTCTTTTCCTTTCCATTTCTTCCTTTCCTTTCATTTCTTTGCCTTTTCTGCTGTTCATTTCTTTTATCATTTTCTTTCGTTTCATCCTTCTCTTCCCTTTCCTTTCCTCCATTTTCTCTTCTCTTCTTTCTTTTCTTTTATTTCTGTTCCATTTCTTTCTTATCTTTCTTATTTTCTTTCTTTCTTTCTTTCTTTTTCTTCCTTCCTTCTTTCCTTCTTCGATTCTTTTCTTTGTTTCTTTCTTTCTTTCTTTCTTTCTTTCTTTCTTTCTTTCATTCTTTCTTTTTTTCATTCTTTCTTTTTCTTCCTTCCTTCTTTCCTTCTTTGTTTATTTTCCTTTCTTTCTTTCTTTCTTTCTTTCTTTCTTTCTTTCTTTCTGTCTTACTTTCTTTTTTTCTGTCTTTCTTTCTTTCTTTCTTTCTTTCTTTCTTTCTTTCTTTCTTTTTTTCATTCTTTCTTTTTCTTCCTTCCTTCTTTCCTTCTTTGTTTATTTTTCTTTCTTTCTTTCTTTCTTTCTTTCTTTCTTTCTTTCTTTCTTTCTTTCTTTCTTTCTTTCTTTTTCTTCCTTCCTTCTTTCCTTCTTTGTTTATTTTTTTTCTATTCTTTCTTTCTTTCTTTCTTTCTTTCTTTCTTTCTTTCTTTCTTTCTTTCTTTCTTTCTTTCTTTTCTCTGTGCTTTACACAAATGTAGCTCATTTGGAGATGATGTGTTTATCCACAAAATCCAATGGAGCTTCTTCCCGAAAGAGCTTTTTTTTTTCTAACAGCGACTCAGGACTACATGTGGAATGTTCGAAAAGCACATCTGGATCGAAAAGTCAGGTGTCCACAATCTTTTGTCCATGTAGTGTTGCAGAAGGAGTTTAAAATATTCTCTCTTTTTTTGTCTTCTCGTTTCCCAGCCGTGCTTTAGATCTTTCCCTGGCCTTAGTAACCGCCGCGAACATCCGCACCATGATGAAAGAGCTTCTCGCCTTCTTCTCGACGTGTCCTCCAGAGCTCAGATCGAGCGCAGCGTCCGGCATATTTAACATAGCTGAAAGGTAGTCTGACTGTTCCACGACCAGGTGCTCGTGTTCTCCTCATACACGTCGAAAGCATGGGGTTCCTTGAGAGCTCTGGATTAAATGTTTGTGTCCACTATCTCACAATGGCAGAACACAGGCCACTGGACAACACTAGGTCTCTCTCTTGTGTCTCTGTCAGGTACGCGCCGTCTCAGCGCTGGCACATCGACACCATCCTGCATGTCCTCATCACGGTAAATCACCTCGCGATCCCGTTACATTAGCCGGATTTTTTATATCGTTCTCTGCTCGCTGTTTTTCTCCGCAAGGATCGCTGCACAGACCGTTTCCGTTTGGCGGCGTATGACATCTAAATGGGTTTCCAACCGTTTATTTTTCTCAGGCAGGAAGTGACGTGAGGGACGAGACAGTGCCTAACCTGGTTCAGCTCATCGCTACGGCGTCCAAGCTTCACTGCTATACGGTCCATAAACTGTACCGGGCCCTGATCGTGGACATTTCACAGGTAACCATGACTATGTTGTAAGATCTCTTGAAGACAAAAGAGGCCCACACACCGGTCATTGAATTCCAGGTTGGAAGGAACTCTGGTAAGTGAAAGAGGGCAGATAGAAGTTTCTTTCATAGCAGCACTCCTCCGGAGTGTCATACTTAAGGTACTCAGCGGTTCAAATACAAGTACACAAGGCATGTAGTTGAGTTAAAGTAGAGATATGTAAAATATGACTCCAATAAAAGTAAAAGTGTCCCTTTGAACTTTCACTTTGAACCAAAGTTGACTCTGATTTATTATGGCGATGACGTTTCCATATTTATTACAAAACTCTTTACTTAATCAACTCTAATGTGACTCTCAGCACAACAATCTATTAATAGACTGACTGATATTATTGAGTCAAACACTGATTGATGTCTAGTCAAGTGACCATGAGTTCATTTTCTTTCTTTCTTTCTTTCTTTCTTTCCTTCTTTCTTTCTTTCTTTCTTTCTTTCTTTCTTTCCTTCTTTCTTTCTTTCTTTCCTTCTTTCTTTCTTTCTTTCTTTCTTTCTTTCTTTCTTTCTTTCTTTTTTCCTTCCTTCCTTTCTTTCTTTCTATATCTATTTCCTTTCTTTCTTTCTTTCTTTCTTTCTTTCTTTCTTTCTTTTCATTTTCTTTTTTATCCTTCACTTTCCTTACTTTTTCTTTTAATTTCTCATTCCTTCACTTCTTTCTTTCTTTCTTTCTTTCTTTCTTTCTTTCTTTCTTTCTTTCTTTCTTCGTTCCTGTTCTCTGTGCTTTACACATATGTCGTTCATGTGAAATGCAGCCTTTCTTTTCCTTTTTTATTTTTTCTTCAATTTTTAGCTTTCCTTATTTTCCTTTTTCTTTTTTTTTTGCTTCATTTCCTTTTCTTGCGTTCCATTTCTGTTTGTCCTTTCTTTCTTTCTTTCTTTCTTTCTTTCTTTCTTTCTTTCTTTCTTTCTTTCATTCCATTCCTTTTCTCTGTGCTTTAAACATATATATAGTTCATTTGAAATGAAGCACAGTGGTTGAGTTGATCTCAAATCTTGTACAAAGTAACCAGGACATGATGATGTGTTTATTCGGTTGCAAGTTGTTCGTTTGAGTTGGAGCTGAGGTGAGGTGATGCGAAGGAAATCTTCACACAAAATCTAATAGAGCATCTTCCCAGAAAAGTGGAGGTTCTTATAACAGCAAATCAAAGCTACATTTGGAATGAAATGTTCGAAAAGCCCACCCAAATCAGTTTCTTCTATCATTTTTTTCCTCTCCAAATGTTCTGTTTGCTGTTATACTGATGCTGAACTGTATGTTGGTGATAAGTAAATACCACCAAGGGGTTCAAAACAGAGCGCTTGCTTGACCCTGATTGGTGGCTTGCAGCGTGTTTGACCAGTTATCCACTTGTAAATAAAAAGGGACGACCGATTGCGCAAAATTTGAGTAAAAAGTAAGCTATTTGACTTGGAAATACTTCAGAACAGTAACAAATTGACTTCCTTGCAGTCCACCACTGCTCAAACAGATGCTCCTTTACTTGTTTGCAAACCTGGTGGTTACCCATAAAATCATGTATAAAAATCTTCCTCTTCTTTCGGCCAATTCCATTAGGGGTCGCCCCAGCGGGTCGTGCAAATCGCCCTACCACTAATAAAAACCAACACCCGTGTTTCTTCCTTTATTTGACCGATGTATGTGTGAGACATACCAGTTTTGTTACCTTTCAGCAATCTTTGGTCCAAGTCGCCTGCTGGTGTATCGGGGAGTACGGCGACTTGCTGCTGAAAGGAGAGTGCGATGACATCGAGCCCATGCAGGTACGGCGATTGTCATGCGTCTATTATAAGTATTCCGTGATACATATAGGTTTCATTAGTCGACCGTGTCCCTTTTCGGTCCTCACAAGGTGAGCGAGGACGACGTCCTCGACGCCTTGGAAACGGTCTTACAGTCGCACATGTCGTCTTCGGCGACAAGAGGCTTCGCCCTTACCGGCATCATGAAGCTGAGCACCCGCATCACAGCCAATGTGGAGTAAGAGTCCTCTTTTCTTCTATTGCTGTAAAAACCAAAGCGAAGGATGGGACACCGAAGCGTATTCTATTAGACGTTAACCTATTTTTTCTTCGTTCTTCCTTCCTCTTTCCGCAACAGCCGGATCCGGAGTATCGTCAGTAACTACGGCAGCTGCATCGATCTGGAGCTTCAGCAGAGAGCGGTCGAATACAACGCGCTCTTCAAAAAATATGACCACATAAGGTCTAATACTGTATGATCAACATTCTAATTGATAACTGCATGCGTCGCATGTTTGCAAGTACGCCGTTGCATTCTGTAGCGCATGACCCTTAGGGTAACAACGGTATATAACGCAAGTCATTTTTCCCGTCAACCGGACAGGGCTGCCGTGTTGGAGAGGATGCCCGTGGTCGATAAGAACCTGTCTGGAGATCTAATCAAGGAGTCTCCTAAAGATCCCAGTCAAACTAAGCCACTAGCAGGAGTGTCAGTTTTGCCCCCAGAACCAGCAGCTCAGGTATTTGAACTGACTCATGTGTAGCAACCTTTATTACATCTCAGGATTGAACAGGATTCTGGGTTGCAGGTGTGCGACCTTTTGGACTTGCTCGGCGGAACCGATACACCTGTCCAGGATAGCAATGGAAACGTGAACACGATGACCAGTTCTACAAGTTCATGTGTGAGCGGAAGTCTGTTGGATTTGCTGGGAGGACTGGAGCCCACTCCGGGTACAATCCACTTTTTCAAATACTATAAGTCTACATGGAAGAGAGTGTATCAGTGTACAAGAGGGTACATGCCATTTATTTTTTATTCTTGACAGTTGATTGGAAGGATTTAAGCAATTTTGTGTTCCTTAGTTCCAAGTGTGACGGTGTATGATGTCGGAGGGGTGACCCTGAAACTGCATTGCGACCAACAGACGGAAAGCGGCATCACTGTCACTTTCACGGCTTCAAACTCCACACCGAGTGATGTCACCAGCTTTACTTTACAGGCGGCAGTACCTAAGGTTGCGTACCTCGATTTTTAAAACCTTTCTTTCAATCTAAAGACGTGGTTTGGGCTTTTTCGTTTGTTTGGTAAACGAAACACAGAGTTCTGAGAGTCAAATGTGTACCTTGCTCGCATTCGGTTTCTCGGGGACCAACCGATGGAACCAAACCTGCCAGTGGTGTCTGCAGATGAGTTCCTGGTGACAGGGTAACCTGGTCAGGTTGAGCATAAAATTATTATTTGGAATCATCTTGTGTGCTAAAATGGTCTGAAATTGTAACCTGGAAATATCTTGTGGGTTAATATGGTCTAACACAGCCTAAAATTTGCAATTGGAACCGTCTTGTGGGCTAAAATGGTCTAAAATTGCCCAAAATGGCTACCTGGAACCATCCAGAGAGCTAATTTTGGTTAAAATGGCATAAAATGTTCAATTGGAACCGTCTTGTGGGCTACAATGTTTCAAAATGGCCAAAAATGGCTACCTGAAACCATCTTGATAGCTAATATTGCTAAAATTGACTAAAATGTTCAATTGGAACCATGTTGTGGGCTAAAACGGCCTAAAATGGTTACCTGGAACCATCTTGTGGGCTAAAATGGTCTTAAACGGCCTAAAATGTCTACCTGGAACCATCCTGAGGTCTAATATTGTCTAAAAAGGCCTTTAAATTCCTGAGCTATGAATTCAACATGTTAAAATTGAAAGATCCAAACAAAATCAAACCGTACAGACTTAAACAAACTTTACCACAGTTTTCCGACTTCAGAGAATGGGATTTCATGTCCTAATGTGTGTCTTCTCCAGAGCGTACAGCTGCAGATGAAGGCTCCGAGCGGCGTTGTGATTCCAGGTCAAAATCGCGGCACGGTCACTCAGACCGTTGTACTCAATAGCACCAACAAGGTCAGTCCGTTCACAAGGGTGCCAAAGGGCGGAACATTTTGCAGTCAATTTTCCGAATATTTTCCATGGGAATTTTTTGGGAAATATGCCAAAGCTGGAAACTTAACAGTAATTTTCAGTTAGAAATCCGGGAAAAATTTGATCAGCTTGTATCATATACGAACATAAATATAATATTATTTGGTCTACTAATAGTTAGTATCGTTTCAAGTTTTGAACAAAAAATTTATTTACTATTTGTTATTTACATGAATATTTTCTCAGTGCATGTAGGGGGGCGTGGCCTTGGTAGAAATTCAACAATAAAATTTGCATAAAATGTGGTTTTAATAAAAATTATCACCTGCAATTTTGTATATTCCTCTTTTTAATTCCCATGGAAAGTTTCCGGTCTTTAAGAGACTGCTTTTATTATATATGTGAAATCAGCCTACCTTACGTACGTTTCTGCTTATAGGCAAGCCTGAAGATGCGGGTTCGGGTATCCTACTCCAATCAGGGCACAGTCTGTCAGGAAACAATCCAGATCGACTCCTTCCCAAGCCTGGCTTGAAACCGGTCCAATATCTTGAAGGAAATCCTAATAAAAAAAATCTCTGATGAATACCTAAATGTACCTCGGGAAGTGCAGGAATTTTGTTAGCAGCCACACAAATGTGTTTAGTAAATCTCAAGAATTCGGTCCAATGATTCTTTACTTTCCCACGATGAAGATCTAATCAGCAGAAATGTGAACCAGCAGCTTCCCCCTATATATTTTTTTTCTTCTTGGACTCTATGGAAACCTGAATTGATTTTTTAAAACACTCGGTTCGGTGTGACACGTGACCCAAGCCTACACTATTACACCTGCACACTCTTTCATGCTACGCTCCAGACTTTATAGACAAACTCGGGTACTACTGATCAGTCGATCTGATCTACAGTCAGGTTATTTTACCAATTTTCCAGAGTGAAAGTTTGTTCATTGTTTTTGTTTGTTTGTTTGTTTTATTCATTTTAAAATAAAAAGTTGTCTTGTCTTGATTTTCAATGCATTTTGAGTTGTCTGATGCTGGGGAAAAAAAATTCTGTGCAGTTCTATTTAGTGTCTTATATTGTACCTGCTTCACCAAAAATCAGATATTCAGGAATTCTAATTTGTAAGAAGTTGTTTAACCAACTTAGAACTACTAGGCTACAATTTGTACACTGGAACCTTTTTATTTTTTTAATTTTTTTCAGATTACGAAATATACCGGCATTTTCAGGTCAAGAGCAATGAGTTGATGCGAAGATCAAACACAGAATGGGAAGAATGTGTGAGCTATGCGATGTTAACCGTGAAATAGTGGTTAGTATTAGATGGGGCTGGTTTCTGCGTTTCAGAATCAAACGATCTGGGATTTAAGATGTCGCTTTAATGCCACGTAAAAAAAATCTAAGATTACCGAGAATAAAGTCGTAGCGCTACGAGAGTAAAGTAAAAATTATGTGAATAAAGTAGAAGCTACGAGAATAAAGTTGTAGCGCTAGGAGAGTAAAGTAAAAATTATTCAAATAAAGTAGAAGCTACGAGAATTAAGTCAAAATTACAAGAATAAAGTAGTAGCCTTACAAAAATAAATTAGAAGTTACCAGAATAAAGTCGTAAAGTTACGAGAGTAAAGTAGAAGTTACCAGAATAAAGTCGTAAAGCTACAAGAGTAAAGTAGAAGTTACCAGAATAAAGTCGTAAAGCTACGAGAGTAAAGTAAAAATTATTAGAATAAGGTAGAAGCTACGAGAATTAAGTCAAAATTACAAGAATAAAGTAGTAGCCTTACAAGAATAAATGAGAAGTTACCAGAATAAAGTCGTAGAGCTACAAGAATTAAGTTCAAATTACAAGAATAAAGTCATAGCCTTACGAAAATAAAGTCGTAGCTCTATGAGAATAGAGTAAAAATTATGAGAATAAAGAAGTTACCAGAATAAAGTGGTAGGGCGCTATTGCACAATTATTGAAATACATTTTTTTTCTTTACAGTTTATTTAGCGCATCTGTTTCTCGTAGCAAAACCTTTCTGGGTCAATCATTTTAAACCTCATTCGAGCAATCGCCCTCTAAGGTCACAAAATACGATGCTCACAGAATCTGGTGTACCACTGGCCCTCCAGTACTTTAGCCTGTGCTGCTACGACTTTTCGCTTTATTCTCGCATTACTACGACTTTATTCTCGTAACCGTACTTTTTTTAACGTGGTAATAAAACGCCGTCGTAGGGATTTTCATACACAAGAGGGTACGAAATTGTAGGGCTAAAGTACATCAAAGAACCACTCTTGACAGCCGTGGTGAACAGAAAAGCATCTCAGACTGTTGGAAATGCTGAATTATAAACATGCATGGACTTCAACAGACGAAGGCTACGCTGGGTTGCCCTCCTGTCAGTCAAGATCAATAATCTGGTGCTACAGTGGGTACAGGTTAATCAAAGCCAGGCAAAAATAAATAAACCTAATATATACTGTAGTCAAATAGGACTTTCTATCTGTCCTGAAGATCCGGTAGTTTATCTGGTAAAGTTGTTTACTGGTAAAATTACTGGTAACTAAGTTAGCTGGCGCTATGAGGCAGCAATGACCTCACTGAACTTAACACCTACATACACAGTAAATTAAATTTAAAATATAGTTATAAAACTCGACAGTGATACACATAAATTTATTATACGTGTATTTTATATTATATTTATTATAATACGGCGATGTTAATCTTTCCAGTTTTCCACACAAGATCACGTTTACGTTTAGCTGAGCAGTGGCGACATCTAGTGGCCATGAGCATGAATCGCAAATAGTGGCGATTCTTCTGCTTTTAGATTTCCAGCAGTACAGCATGAGTTTTTGAGTCTTCATGGCATTGAGAATAAGATTGTTGGTGGAATACCATGATGCCAAGCATGCACAAGCATTGAAAATGTGATTGATTGACCTTCATAACATGAAATAATGATGTATCCAAAAATAAGACACTCCCTTGCCAGTCTTTTTTCACTGTTTCAAAGACAAGGCTCATAAAATATAAGATTTGACGTTTTGATTGTGTCTGATGAGTTTGGTCAAGGACATTAACAGCCATTTTATGTTACAGCCATTACACAAAGTGTAAGAAAACTCCAACATTCAAGAGGTAAGTTATTTCTTAGAGTCTGACACCAATTTGTTTTTATATATAAGATTAGGATTATGTTGTAAAGACATCAGTTAGTACTAGTGACAGAAAGATCGGACCATTTGGTTTTTTGAATCTCGTTTATCCAAATGAGTCATTTAGTTTATTTTGTTCCTTTGATCAGAAATAAAATAAAATATTTGAATTTCAATAAGCAGAACCCCCAACACGCCTACATACACAAACGTTAAATATAGTTGCAATCATTAATATATGTATAAACAACTGCAAAGTATCTCTGGGAGTCACGTGACAAAAGATGAACAACTCGGACCAGAGGACTCATGAGATGAACTACTCTGTTCTGTTCCTGTGTAATGCACTGCATAGGATAAGAAGTCAAGCTGATCTGCTGTGGCGACCCCTAATGGGAGAAGCCGAAAGAGGTGTTGCCCCGCCCTCTGAAATAGGTTAATTGGTTCAGAGAGCTGATTGGTGAAGGATAATAAATAAGGCTGATGTCAGTGAAGCCAGACTTGACATGTGCTCCAAAGGACACTGCTAATTAACACTCAATCATGCGGTTAGTTTGGCTGAGTTGTTTAGTTTTAACAATTGCCAACATGGTACTGTCCCACAAAGGTAATAAACTGGTTTGAACAATGAAATGGAGAAAAAGTTATACTCGATTGAATACTTATGTTCAGAATTTGCTTCATCTCGTTTCTCCAGGGATTCAGGTAAAATGTGGCAAAGAATCAATCATAGTCAAATGGAAGGTTCAGGAAAGCCTGGAGGAAACGCCCTCCAAACTTCTCCTGGGCGACTGCTTTCCTTCGAAGTTCTCAAGGAGGGACGATGGAGGAGGGGAGGCAGTTTTCCACTACCATTTCTCCGACTGCCTTTTCAGACAAACGGTACGTGGGATGAAATATTTCCCGACGCCAGAACTTTTCCAATTGTATGATTCTTGTCCCAACAGGAAACACCTGAGGAGGTGATTTATGAAAATGAACTGATCTATAGGCCGTTGAAGTCGCATTTTGCCCTCAATGTCTACCCTATCAAGTGTGTTTTGGCAAGGTAAGCATAAGATTGAAGGTTTTTATTGGAAAAAAATTATTTGGGAGATATGAAAAGCATAATTTACCCTGTATTTAGTTTATTGGGGGTCTGGAATACTTGTTTGTGTTTGGAGAGGTCTCCATTTAATTATTTTATAGCTATGCAATTAACCATCTAAGATTGTCACTGGAGCCTTCAATTTCAATTCAATCCCTCGAACTTGTCTATTGACCCCTTTTAATGCTTATGTTTGGTCCAACTTTTAGGTCTTTTTCTATTGCAAAGCCCACTTTTGGAGTTCTACAAGGACAAGGAGACTTGACTTTCCATATGGTTCTTCTGAAGGGTAAGTCTGTCAAATGGCTGTAGCAGTAAATTCAGCAGGGTTTTCTGTAATAAAGTACATGACTGTACTTTATACGTTCTCCTAAACAGAGGATTTAAGTGGCCCGGCATCATCAAACGCCTTTCCTCTCGGCTCATTTGTTAACATTTGGGCTTCGGTAGAACAGCAAGCCCACCAGCCCCTAATGCTATATATGGAAGAATGTGTTGCATCGAACACTTTGGCACTCGCACCCCAGTCATGGATATATCCAATAATTACTAACAAAGGGTATGTGAATTTAATGCTCAAAATGTGGCATGACCTCTTACAAAATGGAGGGAAAGTCATTGTATTTATGTACCTATTTATTTTTTCCCCCCATACAGATGTCTTGTGGACGGGAAGACCGGGTCGTCTAGTTTCCTGCCGAGAAATGAGTCGTCTTCGCTTGTGCTTCAGCTACAAACGTTCAAATTTGCGGCAGAACAACAAGTAGTTACCAGATCCTTCTGATATCATTTGTCATTTGGTTGTATGTGTGAAATTTCGACAAGGTGGATTAGCAATCGGTAGCTTCTAGCTCCATCCTGGACAACTCTTAAACAGATCTGGTGTTTAAGTGCCGCTTTTCTCTGGGGCTACCAGTTTTCTTAAGACATAACATAAGGTGGTTAACCTAACTTCATTGTGTGTACAAACAACTATTAGTGTATCATCTAGGATCTAGTCCATTTATGGTGGTCAGAATTTTCAGCAAAGGCTTCAAATCTGCCAGGACTCTGATCTTATAATAAGATAAGATGGATTGTTGCCTTGTTAAGAGCATTACATCCTTCACAATGATTGGTGTGGATCATTAAAAATGGCCTTGATTTATTATTCTGCTCCTCTGCATTTCTACCCAGGTGTATATCCATTGCAAACTAGCAGTATGGGACCCAGAAGATATAAATGAAGAAAACAAGGCTTGCAATTACAACAAATATTTTGAAAGGTAAATATGGCTCTTATCTATGAAATCAATTTCCCTCACCAGTCAATCATTACTCCAGCTTTAGGATTTGATTGACAGTTGGGAGCTTTTAGATGACCCTTTGCAAAACGATCTATGCCAATGCTGCGATTATAACTGCAACCAACAGATGACCCCAAATTCACACTCTGGTATGGTGCATGTAAATTTTTTAATCCGCTTTTATCCTTCATCATGTTGTTTTAATGTCCTAAAATTGTTCTTTGCCCTTTAACTTTAAGGCCTAGCTCAAGATGCTGTCTTGGGACCGCTGCTTTTAACATCAGCGTCTTTCTGACTTTTGGAAACAGGTTGGCTACAATTTGAAATGAGCTGACTTGTTGCTGGAGGTGTGTGTGTGTGTCTGATTTCATGAATTGCTGACCCGATTCTTTTGGGTTACGTTTTCAGGTACTGCCTGGTTGCGTAATGAGGACCGAGCTTCACACCAGCTTCTTCAGCGTCATGTTATGATTGCTTGGTAACTAGGGGAAGAAAATAAAGAGCTATTCTGCCACATGCTGTTGTCTTTTTACTTGTCACATGTACGTTGCTGCACAATGAAATACCTTTTTTGCATGTCATAGCGATTTTAGATCGGGGGAAGCCATGATACAGCACCCTAGTAGTACAGAGTGTTAAGGGCCCAAGAGTGGCAGCTTGGCGATAAGGGGGCTAGGTTTGCTGATCTGATGGGTAACCTAGAGCCATAACCCATGAGTTAACCCATTTGCTATATTCATCCCTTCACCAAGCTTTCAAGACAAAGAAAGAAACCAAACACCTCTTGCCATGGAACTCAAAATTTTGCAAATGTTCTGTTTGGAAGACTGGTGGAAAATGTGCTGCCGTTGGAGTTTCCTTTCTTAATGACATGTATTTCTTCGAATCCATGTTTTATATACCAAGTCCTATTTCTTTCACCACCAATTAAAAAAAGGTGAAATTATGTATCATTACAATATTTTAATTAGTCAATAATTGGATTATTGAATGAATCAATTGAATGAATGGTGTCATATACATTTATTAAACGTATTGCTTTAATAAACTTAATTATTTTCCTCAGTTTTTTAATGTTTCAACTAAGAAATCTATAAACCTCTTTCAATCTAGACTTATATTTACTTCTACAGGTATTATTTTTAGGATAGGGCTATTTGTTATGTGAATCAGGTGCACGTTATAAAGAACGGAGGGAAAGCTAAATGTGCGCCAATACTACATACAGTACGGTAATATATAGCCGATAAACCGCGTTATATAACTATCGCCTCAGATAATGTGTGCATGTATTTTAATTTAAGATCAGGGACCACATTTTGACTAAAAACACAACCTTTAATTTTTATTACCTCACAGACATCCATTAGGTACAAAAAATCTTCTTAAAAAACAAATAGAAGGTGTCATGGCTGCAGATATAGCGCCATGTATTGTACCGTATACCATGTAATATCCGTGCACTGAAAACCAGCCGAATGGTCTGACAAGAAAAAAAGATTTCCTTGGTGTCTTTTATCAATATAATTAGATACAGAGCTGCTTTAAAAGAACATTTTCAAGTAAAATTGTACTCATAATTATTATCTTAAAGTATTTAGATAGACAATGATGCTAATTGAGGTAGTGAATAACTGGCTATAGTATGTTATGTTTCCTAGCAACCTGTTTATTTTTTTATGGTTTTAAACTGTAAATGATTGCATAAACTTTACAAATCTCTTTCCACAGGTTTCTTAAGGTGTATTTCTGATAGGAAATGGATTGGTTTCACTGCAACAGTTGTTTCCTGAGGCGAGGGAACAACTTCGTAGTGTCCAGCTGTGGCCATGTACTTTGTGAGAGCTGCATCAAACCCAGTGAGATGTAGAAAACTTTAACGATACAACACATTTATTCACAAATAGTTCTAATCACAGCTATAAACTGGATGTGTGGTATTTGTAAACAAACAAAAAAACAATATATAGGTCAAGACAGGCCTACATCATTCATGACTTGGTTTGAAGATGTCTAAACAGCTCGTCCAATAGTGTTTTACTCATCTATTATTGTACGACAATCATTATTTTAGATTTTTTTGTTGAGTGGTATGACGTATTTTTGCCCCAACGATTCGTTTTCACGTAGAACTTCAAAGAACTTCTGCAAAACTAGCCAATGTACAAGATGCTAGAATATAAGACACTCCGTCAATGGTATAAAAGGGATATTCTTGGCTTCAAAAAGTAAAATCCAGGTTATTTTTTAAAAAATAACATCTTTTTTGTAATGATAATGATAGGACGTTGGGAAATAGCTACACGGTTGACTTCTTTTTTGGTATGCTAAGCAAACCAGATGCTATTTTCCGTGATCGTTTCTCAAAAATGTGGTTATTGGTTCACAGTGAATAGTTTGGACGTACTTTTTTGCATTTGAGCTATTTCATGGGCTTTAAACATTCGAATATTGTCTACCTCGAGAGTTATGAGGGGAAGAGTACATGGAGTGATTAGTGAGGTAAAGGCGAAAAAATATGGTTAATTAGAAAAGCTTTGAAGGATTGTAGTGATTGTAGTTTTATTATGCCGACCTCCCACTGTGCGATTGTTGCTGGTCAGACAGTACGAACATGTAGGATCTCACAACTTTTACCTCATCGCTCCCACGACTCGTTCAGACCGACGTTCTCTCGCTAACGGTAGCTAGCAGCAAACAAAAACGATCCGTAGCGTTCATTTTGTTTAATGAAGTGCCTTGATAATAAAAACATTTCTTTTCTCTCCATAACTTGATATGTTTCTTATCTTGCTCTTCTGTCCTCCTGACTCATTTCCACATTTTCCCTGAAGTGGTTTGAAGATGTTCTGCTAAGTCAGGATCGTCTGAATCGGAAATCGGATGTCAGGGAACAAACCAGTGATCAAAGAAATACAGATTTAAGACAAGGATTATAAGAATCTTTTAGGATTTATAAAATAGGTTGTCAACGATTATGTTGTCAATCAGCCAGCATTTTTTTTATAGAAATAATCATAAACTGTGCTAAACCATGCTAATTTACTACACTGCATCTCAATTAGCCCATGATTGCTTTTAAACGTGTCGTTTTTTTGTAGATCACTGCTGCGTTTGTCAATCCGGCTGCAGCTACCTGCCCATATCTGACCAGGTTTGTGTGACGAAAACCATACCGAATGGACATTCCGCGTCATCTAGATTAAGAATGGGTTTCTTTCTCATAACATCTCATTAGGTGTAAAATTTTAAGTCAAATTCTTTTAGTGAAACTGCTTTGGGATAATGTCCATGGTTAAAAGTGCTGTACAAATGAAACTGAATTAAACTGGTAAGAAAATAAATGATTGGTTCAGAGAGCTTCCTTA
The DNA here is from genome assembly GCA_024362625.1 of Silurus asotus. NCBI lineage: Eukaryota > Metazoa > Chordata > Actinopteri > Siluriformes > Siluridae > Silurus > Silurus asotus. Next base: position 3,123,450 of record MU563656.1, read on the forward strand.
TGGACATAGGCCACCTAAACCACCAAGTCATGTTCTTTGTACAGTTAAGGTTTAAATATACATTTGTGATGAGTCGTTCATTTTGAACAAGTCGTCTCGAATAGCGATTCGTTCCAGGTTACGTAGTAGTTCATCTCTCGACTGTTTCTAGTCAGAGTTTTGGTCTTTTATTACATGACTCCCGTAGACGCAATGCAGTGCATTACACAGGAAACAGAATGAAGTAGTTTATCGTAGTTTATTTTTTTTTTATTTGGTCCGAATAATGACACGGACCAGAAGATCTGAAAGGTCAGAAATTTTTTTTTATTCACTTTATGAGGTAATTCTGAGGTAAAATATTCACTAAGATTACGTCACTAATTTTTAATCATTTTGCTATGTAGCTAAGAACCTAACCAGATATGATATATGATAATGCGATTCATCTTTTCTTTGCATTTACGCTTGGTAAAGATGAAACCTCAGGAGCAGATGTTCTTCAGAGACCCTATAAGCCTTATTCAGGCCCGACTGGAGCATATTGCACAGGTATTTATTTTTTTTTGGTTCCTATAGGTTTCAAATGTTCTTTTTGGGTGGTCTCGGTCTGTTATTAGCTGTATATATAACTTTCATTGATTATCTCTTCATTTATACTGACTGAGAACTTGCTCAAAGCTAAAATACGTTGGGTTAAATTCTCCTTAATTAACTCTTTCGCCAACTCAGACTCTTTCGCCACCAGCGAGTTGAATTCCCCCCTCCAACAGCTACATTTAGGCCATTTGGCAGACATCCTTCCTCTTATTTATACTACTGATCAGTTGAATTTGGCCCGCACTCTTCATTCTCCGAGGGTATGCTGGTAAACACCTCCCACAGGCAGGCAATAGACCCAGGCTATAGAGATTAAGCTTTCAATAATTAAATAATTAATTCATTAATGATATTAGTAAGGCTATATTTGAGGGAACTTCCATCATTAAAAAAAAGTTGTCTTTTTCTTTCAGATTGCGACATTCCAGAGAAAACAGAAAGAGAAAATCATGGCTTTCCACAAACACAAATTTCTAGAGATGGAAAGACGACTTAAGGAAGTCAATAAACAGTGCCACAGGTGCCAGCGTTAACCTTCTAACTTTCTGTATTATAAAGAAACGGCAATAATTATAATCCGGCAATTTACAAGAGGACGTTTGTGAAAACCTCACCATAAGCTTGGAATTTCCATTTGGGATATATCCCACATTTGCTGTTATAAAAACCGCACCACCATCACCTTTCAGCCACAAGGGTGATGGTGGTGTGGTGAGGAGACCTTGGAACCACTCAGCGTTCCAATTAATCCAAAAGGTGTTCAGTAGGGTTGAGGTCAGGACTCTATAGCGGGCCATTCAACCCAAGTAAAGCATGGAGATACAATTGTGTGCCTCCACTATTGTGTGAACTGTTTGAGGAAGAACCACATATGGCATGAGTCAGTTGTCCTAATACTTTTTCTCAGAAATCTTTGTGTGTCTTCACATTTAGGCAGGTGTCTGAGCTCAGGAAGGAGAATGCCGAACTTAAGAAGCCTCTTTCCCAGAGGAGGGTGAGACAGACAGTGATATTTGGGTCTCTACTTGATTTCAGTTTGATGTCTAGACTATTCTAGACTATAATCCGTTTTTTTTTTTTTATCGTGCACAGGTATCTCCTGGGACGTTCAAGGCTAACGGGTATGGTCTTTACTCGGTCGAGTGTGTGTAGTGTGTCATTCTGGAGCGAAAATCAAGAATACCAATTATAACCCTGTTTATTTTTTGTGTTTCTTTTGTTTTTTTTTATTCACCAAAGCATTTCAAGAATGACCTTACCAGTGGCTGTGACTTCTCCAGGTATTTAGGGGCAGAAGAGCCTACAAGACGGGGATGGGGTGTGACATATGATATAAAAAATAGGGCCAATATGGATCAAATTTATTGTAGTTTAAATTTGAATACTTTATTGAGGAAAATATTTTGCAACATAGTATTACATAATATTTTTTTCTCTTCCATGTCTCAAAGTCACGCCACACTCCAGGAGTGTAAGGTACTCATTTAATTTATTTTTGTTATTATTTGTATTATTTTAACGACAATGCAATTTTTTCCCGCAAATTATATTATTATTATTATTATTTTTTTTTTAAGTCACTCAGGTTCTGGAGATACAATGGAAAGGTTTCAGCACTTCAGATCCAGCATGGCAGTGCGTTTTATAATGGGGAATTTATTGGCGTTAATCGTTTTGTTTAGTTTTTTCTGCATTATTGTAATTATATTTGTTGTTCATTTGTTGTTCAAGTCTCCACTGGATTCAGCCAACTCTGTGTCCTCCAGGAGTTTATTGACCGAGCATGGATTTAGTAAGTTGTGATCATTTTACGAGAGGCTACATGCGACTTACGTTTACTACATAAATCTTTTTTGCCAAAAAAACGAACCCGGAAAACTGCTAATGTACCTATCATACTATTAAATATCCAAACACTCGTATTACTGTAATGGACTGGAAAAAGATTCAGTTGATAGAAATAAGCATTCACATATTCGCCTAAACTGTAGATTGTCACGTTTCTATTGTAGATTATGTTTTTTATATTGTGAATGGAAATAATAGTTGACGGTTCTCTCTAAATTAAAAAAAGTGCTGAAAGTTCTATATATTTTAAATAATTTTAATAAATAGTTATCGGTTATTTTTCTCATTATAACGTCCTGGTTTCCATGTCGCCGAATTCTTGCGCCTTGGCGACCCAAAAATCGCAATTTAACTTCGTCGTCCTGAAGGTTGTGAGGAAATATTTTCGAATCGCTGCCTCGCCCTGTTTGCGACTCTGACTGTATGTTTCTATCGTCACGGTTGGTGTTCAAAACGCCAATTAAACTGAGTATTAAGTCGCATTCCTTCCAGCCAATGGGAATTGAGTATTCAAATTGACCATGTTACAAATACACAGCTAGTCCCTGAGTTAAGACGGTTTGATTTTTCATTAGTATGATGACTATAGCCGTACGACAAAATTTTACAAATATTGTTTGTAATATTTGTTTTGCTAATTATGTAGATTATTAATAAAGGACGGTATACTACCCCATATCAATCACCATTCTTTAAGACTCCTGGGTAGTTACGAGGTGGTCATTGAACCGCATCGCAAGTCTGGGAATACGTGTATTCACTACATGTCTAATAAAAGTCGATCACCCTCATTAGTAATAACGCTTTCCTCTCACTTTAAGGAACGCCCACCTCTACTACCACACCAGCAAGGTATGTTAAATACAATCGAATGACATTTATCAAGTGTAAAATCTTACGTTTAATATAAAGAATTCATATTATTATAGGTCAGACCACGTGACTCCGAACATGTTCCAGTTCCAGTTGTTGCCTGGGGCAACATTTCAGTCTCCCCCACCCTGGAATATGTAGTGTATGTTAGTTCATCGAAGGCATGTTGTAAACCTGAGACTTGTCAATGGATTATAGAAGTTTCATTGAAATTAGGATGCAAGGTTTTGATGTATCCTTGTTCTCCTAAGTTCCTAAGTTTTGAAATGGGTAGTTGGTAGGAGACTGTTTGAAAAAGATGGAACGTCAATGGAATGTACGGTTTATCGTTTGTACCTCTTTGAAATCCCCATTAAAAAGGTTTCGAGTTCAATTTGAGTTCTTACTTTGCATTTCTGAAGGTCAGTAGAAAGAATTCACTTTCTGGGGGTACACAATTCCCTTGACCTGGTCTGAAACCCTCCAAAAATCCAAATATTGAGACCCAAACCTCTAAAATCCAAATATCTTTCCAGAAAAGTGGAGGTTATTATAACAGCAAATAGAGACTAAAAGTGGAATGGGATGTCTGTCGTTCCAGATTTAGACCTCAAATGCTTACCAGAGTCGGAGTTGGCAAGACAATAGCTGGGCTTTTATGGTACAATGATGTTTTAAAAAAAATATAAAAAATCCAAGAACTGTGGATGAGAAAAAGCAAAGCAGATTGCAGTAAAACCGCAATCGATCCGAGAGATGTTCTGAAAACCAGTGGCAAAATCTTCATATTTTTAAACATTGAGTATCCCATTGGAAACTCCTCAAATTCTGGCCCTCCCTGGGTAACCATTATCTCATTATCTCTTCATGGATCTGGATGCTCATGTGAAACTTTTCCCTCGTGGTCTCCAATGATGATAGATGTACCAGCATGTTGGAACTGGTTTAAGCCTTCGAGTTCGAAGAAATTCTCAAGGAACTGGATGGTCAAGACACATTTTGAGTGGACATTTGGACGTTTTGCAAATGAGTAATGGCTTTTGGTAGGATTTTTATTGTCTACACTCCAAACCAGTATGTGGCAGTAGTACGTAAGGTTGGACCGGAGACGAGGAGAAGCAGGAGGAGAAGGAAGTAGAAGAAGAAACCGGTCCTTTTTTACACCGGTGCAGCGATTCAGTTAAACTACTCAAATCTTGTAAGTGTCATTTATTCCTTATTACATATTATAAATCACTTTTATTAGCAATATTTGGCTATTTTTTTTTTTTTATTCTTTGCATGGTTTTATAGCACTTCCGGTCCATGCTAGCCTACAATGTCGGTTGGTTATTATACTTTCTATTCTATTCTTCTTTTTTTCCGACATGCAAATTACATTTTATTTATATTTACACGAATTTAAACCCAATAATTCTATAGGTATTTTTTTTTTCGATTGCACGTTTTTTATTATTATTATTATTATTATTATTATTGACAGTCCACTTGGCGGCCATTTTTGCGATGCTTTTGCGTCGTTTTTTAAATATTAATATTATTTAATAATTTATAATTGTCCCTTTCACAGATTGTATTTACTCAAAGAAAAAAATACATATTTTACTGGATTAAATAAATAAACTGCATAAGAACTCAATTTAGAATATTTTTTAATTTATATTTTTACAAAGTGTATCCCAGTTGTACTCAGCGACCAATCAGGGATCACCATTGTTTTTTACGGACCAATCACGTTTCACTATTGTCCCGCCCTCACATTTTTAGTTTTATGCAAAAAAAAATGTTAATTATTGCTCAGGACTCAATTTTAAGTGCTTTTTGTGTTCTTAAAATGTTTGTGAATATGAGCAGCATGTTTTCTCTACATGGACTCATTTGCATATTGAATAGATGATTGTGACGTTTCAGAAAATATGCAAATGAGTCCACAAAAAGAAAAATCCTGCCCGTATTCATGATATTGTATATAAATATTCATATGTTAGAAGTTTTGTTTGTTTTGGACAGGTAAACCTTCGATCATGGGGGACATCAAAAATTTTCTGTACGCCTGGTGCGGAAAAAAGAAGTTAACCCCTAATTATGACATCCGTGCAGCAGGAAATAAGAACAGACAGAAGTTCTTGTGTGAGGTAAGTTGAAGACTGGTGACCATGTAGGAAGTGTGTGAATGCATACATTTTGTAAGGTAGCTCAGTGGTTAGAATGCTGGACATTTGATTAAGATCAAATCGCCACCAAGCTGCCAACTGGGCCCTTGAGCCTGACCCTTAGAATACTTTATTGATACCACAGGGAAAACATTTATGAGGGCCTTGCTCAAGGGCTCGAAGAGTGACAGCTTGGCGCCGCCAGGGCTTGAACCCTCGGCCTTCTGATCAGCAACCCTGAGTTTCAACGACTGAGCTACAACTATAAACAGTGGACCTTGAGCTTTTGGCCTGGCCTCTTTAGCATGGCATTTGAGGATGACCCTCAACTGTGGGATCTTAAACCAGTGGCTTGGCCCCTTGAGCATGACCCTAAAGCATATGTTTTTGAGCCATGGGCCTGGCTCCTGCAGCATGGCCCTTAACCATGTGTCTTGAGTCATGGGCCTGGTTTCTATGATTTCTAAGCATAGGCCCTTGAGCAATGCATCTGGACTCTTGACCATGTGCCCTATGCCATAGTCTGGCTGGCAGTAGAATAAAAGTTGCTCTGGATAAGGATGTTTGCCAAATGCTATATATTCAGATGTCCAAATTTTCACAATCCCTCCCCTTAGGTCCGAGTCGATGGTTTCAATTACATCGGGATGGGGAATTCTACCAACAAGAAGGATGCCCAGGCCAACGCAGCCAGAGATTTTGTAAATTACCTGGTCCGTGCGGGACAGATAAGTGCTTCTGAAGTACCTGCTTTGGGCGTAAGTGAGCTAAACGATTGGAAAAGTCGAGCCAAAAGAATTACCAGAGCGGTTTTCAGTGGTTGAGGAGCACCATGATCACCCCTAACTGTTTGTTTTTCTGTTACCAGGCCTCTGTTCCAGATGTGCCTGATAGTGGTGGTGGTGGTGAAGGAAGTGGGTTTGGGGCACTGCCTGCCAGTGGTCCTTTGCCTCCACATTTACTTGTGAAACAAGAGACGGGTAGGATGAACGGAATTTTCTTTCGGCTGTGCGTTATCTATGCTCCACGAACGCGGAGTTGAACTTGTTTGAAATCTCGTTCTCGTTCTCAGAGACCAACGAGCAAGGCTCTCTTCCGGTTCCCGGAGTAACCGGGCTCGGCTACTCGGGCAGGAACAATCCCCAGTGGGACCGAGGCGCTAATCTACAGGAGTACTACTCCAGGAAAGAGGAACAGGATGTGAAAGCTGTAGGACTCGATTTAGGTCTTTCATTCCCATGTGGATTGACATACGAAGGTGAGATCTTATATGTTCTGCATTTGTTTTTCCCTAATCAGACCCTGGAGTCCGAGGAAGTGGATTTGAACGCTGGCTTACACGGAAACTGGACGCTTGACAACGCCAAGGCTCGCCTGAACCAGTTTTTTCAGAAAGAGAAAATCCAAACAGACTACAAATACAACCAAGTGGGGCCAGACCACAACAGGTTTGGATGGCACAAAAAAAAAAAAGAAAAAGATATTCTTTATCCTGTAGTTCAGAATATGTAGCTGTTGGTTTTGCTGAAATGGCATTGAGACCCGTACCTTGAACAGGTTCTTGGTTTTAAATCCTTCCATTGTATCTTTGACTCCTGCAAGACTGGAAAAGTTTTCTTCAAGGATTGACTTGTATTTGGCACCTTTAATTTGTGTCTCGATTTATGCCTGAATTAAAAAAACAAAAAACCCAACAACAAACAAAAAAGCATCCCTGGAGCATCGTTCTACCACCACCATGCTTCACTGTAGGGTTTGATATTTACTGGTACCAGCTAGATTGAACTTGCCGATAACTGATTCTTTGAACTATAAAATGGATACTGGATTAAAGAAATACAACAAAAAAAACCCACTATGTAAAAAGTACTGAAAAGAAACAACAAACTTTAATAACAGAAATAAATATAAATATATGATGTTAATAAATTTTGAGGAAAATAAAAAAAATAATAAAAGCATGCGGCATCAGTGACTCGCCTCTAGAGGCCACTCTCGTACTGCAAAATGCAACCCGGAAAAACTATCAGCATGGATTTTGGCCTATAGTAACACATTTTTAGTTCTGGGTAACAGCAAGAATGTGTAAATGTTTAATGGGTCTGAAACCCGTGGAAGAACCTGCAAATCGATCAATAGGTGGTATAAACATTTTGCTCCCTCGTCATTGGCTCTTTGAGATTTGAGTGTATGTTTTTCTGTTGGACTTGCAATACCTGTTGGAAAACGTTGGGGGGGGTTGGAAACGATACCAGAAATCACAACCTTATTTTGTGCGAAACATGTGGCATCGCTTAGGCTGCACTAAGGTGCCACATGGAGTGCTTGATTGGACGAGTGCCCGAGCGTTTCAGGGTGCTGTATGGCTGGTTGTGATTTCTGGTGTCACTCCTTCATCAGGAACGGAGGCTCCCCGTGGTCGAGATGGAAGCATTCTAGTCGTTGATTGGAAAGTCCGGCGGAAAAACATACCTACTCAAGACGAGGCGGTTGATAGGGCTGAGGTCAGTTCACCCAATGGAACTGTGTCACTGTGTTTTTTTTTCCCCCTTTCTTTGATTTTTTTCATATGGAATTTGATAAGTCGTGTTTTTTTTTTTTTTCCTTGTGAACAATCTCATTCTTTCAGGAGCTTCATTGCCGAAATGACCATCTACGTGCGAGACCTGCGTAGAAGTAAGCATACCGATTCGTCCGTGCCCTCCAACATACATCATCAACATTCATATCGTATCGGGTCTGTTTTTGCCAATGCTTTGCTAACGCTTTCGCGCCTGACGCGCAGATATTTTCGCGCGCGAGCACGGCTCCAATAAAAAGCTGGCGGCCCAGTCGTGCGCGCTCTCCCTGGTCCGGCAGCTGTACCATCTGGGGATCATCGAGGCTTTCACGGGCCTGACCAAGAAGAAAGACGGCGAGACGGTGAGTCGGACCGTCACTGGCGTCAGCATAGACAAACTCCCGATCCCTCGGTAATAAAGAGGGTTTATTTACTTATTTATTTATTTTCTAGCTGGAAGTGTATAATGTGAACGTAAGCGACGATCTCAAGCATCAGCTACAGAGCATCGTCCAAGAGCTCGGCCTCCAGGTTCCTCCAGTGGTGAGTCTAATGTTCAATTTTTCAAGATTGGAAACTTTGCATAGAAATAAGTGGGACTAATAAAACTGGGATACGGCTTCTGAGGCCACGCCCCCCTACATGCACTGTGCATTTCCTCCATCACACAACGTACACCATTTCTTGAATCTTAAATGACATGGTTTTTCCGGCCCTTGGGCAACCCAAAGGGAGACTCTCCTTACCAGGACAGGTGGTCTTTTATTTTTATTTTATTTTTTATAAAGGTCCTATCAACATGTATCTTGTCTTTTTTTTATTTGTCTAAGGATCCTAGTGGTCCGGTGTCTCTGGTTCAAGGAAAGTTGGCCCACTTTGAGCCGTCGCAGAGGCAGAGCATGGGGGGCGTGGTGCAGTGGTCACCTCCGCAGGTCAACTGGAACCCGTGGACCAGCAGCAACATTGACGAGGGACCTCTGGCTTTTGTAAGTTTGCTGTTTTTTTTTTTTTTTATTGGCTCCTCTCAAAACCTTGACACCTTTCGACCACGTTGTGATTTTCTTTCTTTTTTTTTTTTCCGCAGTGCACCCCGGAGCAGATCAGTTCGGACCTGCAAAATGAACTCTGCTATCAGATAGACAATGATACCATCCTGCAGGAGGTAAGTCGAGGGCACACACACACACACACACACACACACAGAGGTTTGTATTTTAGTTTAAGTTAGTTTGATTCGTTTTGATATGAATAGCATTTCCTTTAGTACTGGTTAAGTTTCTAGTGTTTGTGTGTGTGTGTGTGTGTGTGTGTGTGTGTGTGTGTGTGTGTGTGTGTCTCATATTTCCATAGAGATATGGGTATCTATTTATGAGGATAGATGAAGAGAGATAGATATGTATTTGGATGGATGGACAGATAGATAGATATGAAGATAGATGGATGGATAGAGAGGTAGATATGAAGATAGAGGTATATGATAGATAGATAGATAGATAGATAGATAGATAGATAGATAGATATTGTGATGGATATGTATGTGATTGATATGTTGTTTTATTTTTGTCTCCTGCGCCAGAGGCTGCACGAGCGCGAGCAACTGCCCGTCAAAAAGTTCGAGGAGGAGATCATGAGAACCATCAACAGCAACCCGGTGGTGATCATCCGCGGGGCCACGGGTTGCGGAAAGACCACCCAGGTGCCGCAGTACATTCTGGACCAGTACATCAAGGGGGGAAGAGCCTCGGAGTGCAACATCGTGGTCACTCAGGTGAACTCGCGCTCCATTCCAAATACGTTTAGTCACTAGGTGGTGCTGTTCCTTATTCTTATACATGTTCACTTTCTTTTGATGTGACCGGCGTAGCCGCGGCGAATCAGCGCGGTGTCGGTGGCCGAGCGCGTGGCGTACGAGAGGAGCGAAGACGTGGGGAAGAGCTGCGGGTACAGCGTGCGCTTCGAGTCCATTCTGCCCAGACCCCACGCCAGCGTCCTCTTCTGCACCGTCGGTGAGGAGACGTCAAAACCATTTTTCTTTTCTTTTTTTTTTTTTTTTAATACAATATATCTAGAATTGTTTTTTAATTCTTTACCTAAGTAGGATTTTTTACTTTCTTTATAAGGGGTCCTCCTGAGGAAACTGGAAGCCGGAATCCGAGGAATCAGCCACGTGATCGTGGACGAAATCCACGAGCGAGACATTAACGTACGTCTGAAAATTCACGTCTGTTTTTTTTTACTACAAACCTTGCTAATGATCACGTAATAAACCGGGTGGGTGCGTGCGCACGTGTTTTGTTTGCAGACCGATTTCTTGATGGTGGTGCTAAGAGACGTGATAAACACGTTCCCTGAGGTGCGCGTGGTCCTCATGTCTGCCACCATCGACACGACCATGTTCAGAGAATATTACTTCAACTGTCCCGTCATCGAAGTGTTCGGACGCACGTTCCCCGTGCAGCGTACGTGCTTAATGATGTGATCTATATTATTGTGCTTTAGAGGGAGGGAGGGAGGGATAGATATGTATGAGGATAGATAGATAGATAGATAGATAGATAGATAGATAGATAGATAGATGGATAGATGGATAGAGTTTTGAGGAGAGAGAGAGATTTGAGGATAGATGGATGGATATGTAGATGGATAGATAGATGGATATGAAGATGGATAGATAGATAGATGGATGGATAGACACAGAGAGAGAGAGAGAGAGAGAGAGAGAGAGAGAGAGAGAGATTTGAGGATAGGTAGATGGATGGATGGATATATAGATAGATAGATATGAAGATGGATAGAAAGATGGATAGATAGATGGATGAATATGAAGATAGATAGATAGATGGATATGAAGATGGATAGATAGATGGATATGAAGATGGATAGATAGATAGATATTTGAGGATAGATGGATGGATAGATAGAAAGATGGATTTGAAGATGGATAGATAGATGGATAGATAGATAGATATTTGAGGATAGATGGATGGATAGATAGAAAGATGGATATGAAGATGGATAGATAGATGGATATGAAGATGGATAGATAGATGATATGAAGATGGATAGATAGATATTTGAGGATAGATGGATGGATAGATAGAAAGATGGATTTGAAGATGGATAGATTGATATATGGATAGAAAGATGGATTTGAAGATGGATAGATGGATAGATAGATAGATAGATAGATAGATAGAGATTTGAGGATGGATGATATGAGGATGGGTGGATGGATGGATAGATAGATATGAGGAGAGACAGAGAAAGAAAGAGAGAGATCTATCTATAAGGATAGATGGAGAGAGAGAGAGAGAGAGAGAGATAGATGGAGAGATAGATAGAAAGAAAGAAATATTGTTCATCCTGCCATACTGAAAAACAAAACAATCCCTCTGATGTACAGAGTATTTCCTGGAGGACTGCATTCAGATGACTCATTTCATCCCTCCTCCATCCGACAGGAAGAGAAAAGACAAGGACGATGAAGGTGGTGACGAGGAGGTGGGCAAACATTTCAAATCCGTCCTCCCCTCCGTGCCATTTCTTCCAATGCCACTGAAACCCTTCACTAGACTTGACTCGTTGTTCTGTTGCTCGTGCTCTGCAGGTGAACTGTAATTTAGTGTGCGGCCCCGAGTACGGTCCGGAGACCAAACGCTCCATGGCCCAAATGAACGAGAAGGAGACGCCGTTCGAGCTGATCGAGGCGCTGCTGAAATACATCGAAACGCTGCAGGTGTCCGGAGCCGTGCTCATCTTCCTGCCTGGCTGGAACCTCATCTACTCCATGCAGAAACACCTGGAGATGAACCCGCATTTCGGTCAGTTCCAGTTACGGCGTGACCGTTCCGGTTCCGGGTCAGGACGCAAACTCAACACTGTCACTTTGATCTTTCAGGTAGCCATCAGTACCGGATCCTCCCTCTCCACTCTCAGATCCCCAGAGAGGAGCAGAGGCTGGTGTTCGAGCCCGTCCCTGACGGCGTGACCAAGGTGCGTTTCCCATTTCGCATCGTTCACGCAACGAAAAAGGTGCGCGTTTAAAATCGTTTTTATTTCCGTCACTCGCAGGTCATTCTGTCGACAAACATCGCCGAGACCAGCATCACCATCAACGACGTCGTTTACGTCGTCGACTCTTGCAAGTATGTCGCCGTGGCTCATCAGAATTTTTTTTGTGTGTGTGTTTCTTTCTTTCTTTCATCGACACCGTATTCTTTTTATGCAGGCAGAAGGTGAAGCTTTTTACAGCCCATAACAACATGACCAATTACGCCACCGTGTGGGCATCCAAGACCAACCTGGAGCAGAGAAAAGGCCGAGCCGGACGGGTCAGACCAGGGTTCTGCTTCCACCTGTGCAGCAAAGCACGCTTTGATAAGTATGTACGGATCTATCGATATCAACAAAAAATACAAAAAACCAAAAAAAATGATATTTTTTAAACCAATCAGATATTATTACCTTAAGGGTAAAAAATTTAAAGCCATTTTTTAAATTATTTATTCATCTCTTGAGTCAAATTATTTTATTTAATCAGTCAATTAGAACAATAATTATTTAAATATATACCGATTTATTTTTTTGTTTTTTTAAATGAGAAAACATTTTCATGTAAAATTAAAACCGCCAGCAGATGGCAGCAATTCACAAGTTAATAAGTGAGTCGTTGCGAACCGAGTCATTTAAACTCGTGATTCATTCAGGAACGAAACACCATCAGAAAATCAACAACATTTGTAATCCTGCCTGTTTTGTGTTTTAAAAAACGACATATTTGTGTGATTTATTATTTATATGAAATGTTATAAATGTGCACATATTCTGCCATTTCGTTTTAAATGCATTTTAATAGACCGAATCACGTGATGTAGGTGTGTTTTGTTTGGGTTTTACGATATACCCAATACTGTCAAACCAAAATTACGAATTTTACATTGTACAAGTATCCATGTGCTATAAGGATGTGATCTACGAGTTTTAACGTTTTGTTGTATATAGATTGGAGACCCACATGACCCCGGAGATCTTTCGCACTCCGCTGCACGAAGTGGCCCTCAGCATCAAGCTGCTCAGGCTTGGAGCCATCGGCCATTTCCTGGCCAAAGCCATCGAGCCTCCTCCTCTGGATGCCGTGATCGAAGCCGAACACACACTCCGAGGTACTGCACCATCTCCCCGTACGGAAATACGCGATTAGGTTCAACTATCGCTTTAAACGGTTTAAATGGATTTTCCAGAGCTCGATGCCCTGGACAGCAATGACGAGCTGACCCCGTTGGGGCGCATCCTGGCCCGGCTGCCCATCGAACCTCGTCTGGGAAAGATGATGATCATGGGCTGCATCTTAAAGTAACTGTTTTGACTTCATCTCCCTCGTCATGCTCGTCAAACAGTTAAAACCACAACTATAACTCTCGGTCTCGTGCTTTGCAGCGTCGGAGACGCGGTGTGCACCATTTCCGCCGCCTCGTGCTTCTCCGAACCGTTCATCAGCGAGGGCAAGCGATTAGGCTTCGTTCACAGGAACTTCGCAGGCACGCGGTTCTCTGACCACGTCGCCCTGCTTTCAGTCTTTCAAGCCTGGGATGAAGTCAGGTACGAGTTTTACAGTAAATAGAAACGCACTATAAATGCAAAATATATCGGCACAAATTAAGATGTTGAGGATGAGTATTGTTGGGAGTGACGACGATGGACAGGATTAGAAACGAGTTTATTAGAGGGACAGCGCATGTAGGACGTTTTGGAGACAGTGACACTGCGCTAACTCTCTAGTTCCTTTTTTATCCCCCTGTCGTTGTTTATGGTTTAATGTTTCACTCCCAGTGTGAACTGGGTTTTGGATTTATGAAATGAGTTTGTCGTGTTTAGGATGGGTGGAGAGGAGGCGGAAGCCAGGTTCTGCGAGCACAAGCGTTTGCATATGTCCACTTTAAGGATGACCTGGGAGGCCAAAGTGCAGCTGAAGGACATCCTGATTAACACCGGTTTCCCAGAAGGTGTGGCCGAATTCTGATTTGTTCGTTGTTGTTTTTGTTTTTTGAATCATTCTCATTTGTGTGGTGGTGGTGTTTTTTTTTTTTTTTTTGGACACTCCCCTTACAGAGAGTCTGTTGAATCAGGTGTTTAACAACGTGGGCCCCGACAATAACCTGGACGTCGTGATCTCCTTGCTGACCTACGGCTCCTACCCCAACGTCTGCTACCACAAAGAGAAGAGGAAAATCCTGACCACCGAAGGCCGAAACGCGCTCATCCACAAGTCTTCAGTTAACTGCCCTTTCTCCAGCCAAGACCCCAGCTATCCTTCGCCCTTCTTCGTTTTTGGGGAAAAGGTCAGCGGTGTTGTCTTTAATGGGAACTTGCCGTTTCCTTTCCAGATCCTAATAGCGGTTGATTTTATTCTAGATTCGAACCCGAGCCATTTCAGCCAAAGGGATGACCATGGTCAGCGCCCTGCAGCTCATTTTGTTCGCCGCCAAGAAAATCACGTCGAACGGAGAGGTGGTCGTGCTTGATGACTGGTAAGTTCAGCAAAAGGACCCCGTTTTTACCAACGTTTTGTGTTTTTTTTTGTTTCCCGTAAGACCTTTGTCGGTTTTCTCACTTTAAAAACCTCGACAGGATCAACTTGCGTATCGAGCACGGAGTGGCCGGGGCCATCGCTGGAATAAGGGCTGCCCTGGAGGCCTTGGTGGTAGAAGTGACCAAAGACCCAGAGTACATCCGAATTATGGATCCCACCAACGAACGTCTCTTGAATGTCATTCGGCTCCTGTCCAGACCCTCCTCGGCGGGACTCAACCTCATGACCAGCAATCCGCGGTAAGATTCGAAGTTCACTGAAGTATTTGCGTGTTATAGTCTGAATGAAACTTTCGAACCCATCCCATAATTCCTATTTATTTATTGCAGATTTGGAGACGGTCCCCGACCGCCGAAGATGTCCCGGATGGATGGCGGAGACGGAGGATACCAGGGTCGGGGAGGATACCGAGGAGCAGGAGGATATGGTGGTGGAGGCGGAGGGTACAGGGGGTCCGGTGGATACAGGGGGTCAGGAGGGTACAGAGGATCTGGAGGGTATAGAGGGTCTGGCGGGTACGGAGGATCCGGAGGATACAGGGGTGGCGGTGGATACCGGGGGTCGGGTGGGTATGGGGGTGGCGGTGGTTACGGAGGGGGTGGCCGTGGTTACGGGGGAGGTCGTGGATTCAACCGAGGTGGATACTGATTAAACGTTTCCAGATGTACATGTCATTTTAGGACCGTGTCGCGATTAATATGATTTTGTCTCGATTGTTGCTTTTTTTTTCCAGATGTAGTGTTGAAAATCATTTCAAACGAGTTGTAAAGTCCTGTCAAATTAGTACAATAAAGTTGCTGCCTTTACTGATGAATTAGGTGTCATTATATTGGTTTGAGTTTCAGGACTGCTGCCATAGCTATTAGAGATTTAGTTATACATCTTTGCTAGCTAGGGCATTCTTTAACCTTGGCTACGCAGTGTCTAAATCAGGGGTCCCCAAACTTTTTTATGTAAGGGCCACAAAATGTTTCTTTAATGAGGGTCATCTGTAACATAAAATTTGATGGGCTATAATTTTACTTAATTATGCATATTGGTTGGTGGGTGAATCTAACGAATAATTAGGCTATGTTAATATCTAGCAGTCGATCGATTTTACCAATAGCTAGGTTGGTTCGTACTCGCCGATAACCGATTAACCAAGAGTTTTTAAAATGGATACTGGATTAAAAACAAACACTCCATGCAAAATTGTACTGAACTTTATTATGAAGAAATTACTGAATCATGAAAATGTGCTAAAGAAAATACTTTTGAATATATTCATTAATAATATAACCATGTAGTTAATACAATATAAATAACAAATATAATATCGTGCTCTCTGTGCAGCACGCAGTCGCACGTAAATTCTAACAGCACGATGTGGCAGTGATTCGCCACTAGAGGCCGCTCTCGTAAAGACAGACGACTGGAACCCGGAAAAATTATCGGTATGGATTTTTTGACTATCAGTGCTTCGATAGTAAAAACTAAGGAAAATTTTATTTTGAAAGCCAACTTTTTTTTTTTGATCAAAAAATCTCCTCACCTCACCTACATCAGTACCTAACTTTACTCAAACACCATTGTGGCTGAATGAAATCCCACAAGTCTCCACAAGCACACTCCAGAAATCTAGTGGAACATCTAATTAGAATAATGGAGATTATTATAACAGCAAACAAGGACTTAAATGCAGTACAGGAGAATGTCTGGGAGTTTTTGAGTTTTATAAACAACAAAAAGGTACAAAATAAAATGGACAAAAGTCATTGCCATGGATATATACTTTGTAACCAAACATACATTCAGCTTGTGACATAGCCATGGATATACTGGAACACACACTGGAAAAACATTACACACTTACCACTACCTCAATGATCTGAGGAATTCGTATACATGATTTGTATCCCTGTTGATATATCCCTGATCATATGATTTATTCCAATATAATGAAGGCCCCATAGCTAATCTGGATAAAGGCACTTGCCAAGTGCCGTACTTAAAATAAAATTAAATGACCATGTTTGGGCCTGCAGACCCTTTTCTTACAGGATGTTTTTTGTTTTACTTGTGGCGTCCTCAGATGATAAGTGCACAACCCCAAATCGCTTGGAGCGGTCGTTCTCTATTACCACCTGTAGAGGGCAGCAAGGAGACAGCAAAGAATAAGCATGGTTTTACCATGTGGTGTTGAAAGCATCATAAAATGTCTATACTTTTCTGGACGAACGTATTTGGACTTTTCCAGCTATTTCCCCAAAACTCTTGGTGGACAATTTTTCCCTCACTTGAACCGACATGACAGTGCTTTTTTTTTTTGTACAATGTAAGCTCCATGAAGATATGCCTAACATGGTTTGGAGGTTGTTGAAGATCTTGAGTGGCCTGCTATTTATCGATAAGCACCTAAGGGACTAACTGAAACGCTGACTGCACCCCAGGCCACCTCACCTCACCTACATCAGGTCCTTGATTGTAGTAAGACCAAGACCCTCACTGCTGAATGAGCACAAATAACCACAA
The DNA here is from genome assembly GCA_024362625.1 of Silurus asotus. Taxonomy (NCBI): domain Eukaryota; kingdom Metazoa; phylum Chordata; class Actinopteri; order Siluriformes; family Siluridae; genus Silurus; species Silurus asotus. The sequence continues at coordinate 3,140,545 of MU563656.1, forward strand.
GCACATCAAAATCTAGTGAAACATCTTCCCAGAAGAATGGAGGCTATTATATGGGGAAGGGAATGTTCAGAAAGCCCATGTGAATCCTATTGTCTGGTGTTCACCAACTTTTGTAAATATTTTACCTCAGAGAAATAAAAGCAAAGTTCTAGCTTAAGCTGAAATGCTATACTAATAGTTATGGTGTCTAGCATCATATTTTAGAGGGTATTTAAATAGGTTTGAACGCCCTTTTTTCCATGAACAGTATCAATGAATATTGTCATGGGATAAGATCATGACTGAAAACAAGCTTCTACATACGTGGGACCTTTTCAGGCAAAGAAACTGAGGTAAAATTTTGATTAGGTTCAATTTTAACCAAATGAAAAAAAATTTGGAAAATTAAATAAAAGAAAACGTCATGTATGGAGGGGGTGGAATCTAAACTTGGATAAATGTATCCCTAATATGCAAACCAGTGGTGAGAAAAAACTCCTTGAGATGGAAAGAGGAGAAACCTTCAGAGGAACCAGACTCAAAAGGGAACCCATTCCTTCTCTGGGTGGCACTGAATGTCCATTCATTATTATTAACGATGCTTCTACATACGTGGGACCTTTTCAGGCAAAGGAACTGAGGTAAAATTTTGATTAGGTTCAATTTTAACCAAATGAAAAAAAATTGAAAATTAAATAAAAGAAAACGTCATGTATGGAGGGGGTGGAATCTAAACTTGGATAAATGTATCCCTAATATGCAAACCAGTGGTGAGAAAAAACTCCTTGAGATGGAAAGAGGAGAAACCTTCAGAGGAACCAGACTCAAAAGGGAACCCATTCTCCTCTGGGTGGCACTGAATGTCCATTCATTATTATTAACGATTATTAACGTTATTATTTTTCTTGTGAGGATTAATACTGCTAAATACTTCACCCAAACCAGATTGAACATAGATGGTTCTTTCGATATTAATTTTATATGTTTAAATCAAACCAAAGCTCCGGCTCCAGATTTGAAATGTTACAAGGTACAAGGAACTGCATGTGAAAAGAACGTGAAAAAAAGAAAAAGAAAAGGTCATGTACGAAGGGGGGTGGAGTCTCCAGAGTTCCATAGAAAGAGAAGGCTGTAAAACTGATTTCTAACATATAAGATCTGCAAAATGTGGTGTATATATAGTGTTGAGTTAAACAGAGTTTTTGTTAACAAGTGCGTATTTAGCGTGAGCAGTTGAATTAGCTTTTATTAGCATAGATTTATTTTACACTAATCTCTCCTAAATTCCAGTTACAGTTTACTATATCATGTCTGTCTAGGATGAATAAGGCCTCGGGATCAAGTCTGCTATCTGCAGATCTAATCCTCTTAGAGAACAATTGGTAATGAATGTAAATTGGAATTCCTCAAGGCGAAGGAATTGAGACAATGCGCATTCGAGGGCATGCCTGCACACGACGAAGCCTTCGAAGGATTTGTCCCAGACAGGAAAGGCAGAACCGGGAGGAGATGAGTGACTCTGTTGATGTGCTGGTCTCAATTCGACACTGAGTGACGAGTGAAATTTGTGGGGAAGGAAAAAAAACTTTGATTGATAGGGCGCTGAAATGACGGACGCACACCCATGAACCGGAGCATCAGTTTGTCATTTTGTCATTTTGTACATGGTAGAGAGATAAAAGGTTTAGTAAAGACCCGGTGTTGAGTTTGAGGGTCGAGTATAGGTACAGGAGGAGTCTCTGGGTGATGGGGGTTGCGAGACCATTGATTCGTCAGGCTTTGATCATTTAAGTGAGCAAACCGATCTATAATGGAATTATGCTGATGTGATAAAGTGGCTTTCTGTGGAAAACCACTGGCTGCTGAATAGGCTTGAGGAGATAACATTCTTTCAGGGGAATTATCAGGCTGTGTTTCATGACTTTCATGCCTCAGTTACAGTTAGTATTCTTAGCTAATATGCGAAGTAAATGGCCGTACGGCGCCTGTCAAAAGTCTGGAAACACCTCGTCGTTCGTGCCTTTTGCTTAGATACAGAAAAGTAAAAAAAAAACAAAAACATAAAAAAGGTTTGACAGTGAATGAGTGGAAGAAAATTTTGTGGACAGATGTAAGGCATATACCTGAAGGGAAGATGTTAGCATGACTGCTTCACCCCCACAGTCAAACATGTAGGTGGGAGCTTCATGGTTTTGGGTTGTTTTGGAGCAGGGAAGGTTGGAAAGGAAATTCTGAATCAACATGGCAACCATTCCATAATTCAACAGGAACCGATTTCACCATTCAACAAAACATCTATCTATCATGGAATGACCTACCCCAGTCACAACACCTAAATGCTATTGAAGTGTTCTGCTGGTTTGCAAGAATGAAAGCACCAACTAGTAAAGAACACCTTCAAGTTTTTTTCTAATTTTTCAAAGGAGCTCACCAAAGTATTTCGGAGAAACGAACTCTCTGGATGCCAAGAGTGTGTAAAGCTTTTTTTTATTGATGCTAATGAAAGATTTTTCAATGGAAATAAAAAGGGAAATCTGGACAGGACAGTTAGAGATTTGTTTGGTCAAAGTAATACATAGCTTGTTGCACACAAGCAAAAAAAAACTGTGCATTTAAAAAACGTGGTGTTTCCAAACCTCTGGCAACCAGACTGTATTTTCTGCCTTTATTCGTTTATGTAGCGGACTAAAGCATAGATTCTTGAATCTGACTGGTCACAATCATTGGTCATGGTTTCTTCACCATGACAGCATAAGTATGTGTTTGTAGAACATCTATGGAAGGAGTCTCCTCCACAAAATGTCAGAACGTTGTGGAAGCCAATAAAAAAGGGGAGTAGTCAAGACCTTAACTGTAGCATGAAAAATACGTGGTTAGGAAGCTAACATGGTATAGATGCTAAATTTGCAAGTCAGTGGTCCCCAACTTTTTTAGCGCCATGGACTGGTTGAATGTCGGACAATATTTTCACGGACCGGCCTTTAATGTGTTGCAGATAAAACCAACAAAATAAAATATAATAAACATGAATCCACTGTGTTGATTCACACTCACTTGGGGGTTTCAATTTAGCGGTAATGTTTTACGAGTTAGCGGCCAGAGAATCCCCTTTAAGAAGGTAGAGGATGGAGGTACCCGGCACCAAATGACCCGCAAACCGGGGGTCGGGGACCACTTATGTAAGTGACGTAAGGAAGACATTTGTCTCACTCTCCTCCAAACCTTGGCTATGAATGGTTTGGCCGTTTGTGTATTCAAATTTACAATCACAATAATGGTATTTGGCAGACGCCCTTATCCAGGACGACGTACACCTGAGCAATGAGGGTTAAGGGCCTTGCTCAAGGTCCCAGCAGTGGAAGATTGGTGGTACTCGTATTTAATCCTGTGACCTTCCGTGCCAGAGTCCACTGCCTTAACCACTGAGCAACCCTCACCAACGTGCTCTTGCCTAATCGCCAAATTGTCCCAAGAAAATCCTATATTTACAAAATGAAGAAAAAAAAAAAAGGAGGCGGAGTCTTGAATTCCTCCTATATCAGTCGTGGAAGTGGTGCTCGTTCCCAATAACAGTGTTCTCAACAAGATCAGGAACTTGGCTAGTGTTTATTGGAGAATTTGAGCTTTTCCACGACGAGTGCCAATAATTCCGGGTGTTGTGCAAGCGTTTGAAACAAAAGCTTGGATGATGTTAAAAGAGGGGTGAGGAATTTAGCGCTCGAGCTGTAGTTAAAAATAGGCTTGAGGGAGAAACGTATCGGAGGCCGATTCGAACTCGGACCTAACGCAAATCAGTTGGTTGATTTTGATATTGAAACAAGTTCGACTTCAAAATGAACCCCCCCTCAAGATACAGACCCCTACGACTTCTCGGAAGCCCGCTGAGCTTGCATAGAAACCCCTTTAAACCTTTTAGATCGATATTTGCGACGTGACCCGGGAACCAGACAGTCTTCTCAAGCTGCATTACAGGACACTGTGGCCCCCTCAGACGACAGCGATATCAGCCCTCTTCCACATACATACCACATAGGGTACATGTCCTCACAGACACCTATGATTGGCTATGTGCCGTTTTGATTGACAAGAGAATGTCGTCCCTCCCACTTTTGCTCCCTCGACGTCTCCAGATTATTTTCTCTTCGTCATTTCTGGGGAAACCCATATCACGCTTGTGATTCTTCAGGCCTTGGTCAATTTCTATAATTATTCAAAACAAGGTCAACTGGGCGATTGGGTATTTTATCCAGTGTGTGTCAGCGTAAGCGCTCAGCAAGTGCGAATCATAGTAACGCTAGCCTCCGCGGCTATAAATTCTTAACGTCCACGGCTATTCTTGGCTTTCGGGGCAAGGTATATTTAACCGTGCATTTTTGGCATGTAATGGCTTCTATTTTTTCGTAGAACATTCCTAAGCAGAGTTCGTCATAGACATTATCAGCATTTACTGGATAATTAATACTCCTTCACTTACTGGTTAAAAAGATGTTGAAATATTTCGTGAGAAGGAAATCGAATGGGTTATAAGACCTTATACAGGGTCTGTGTACAGTCCATATAAAAATGATCATTTATTATATGAAGAGAGAAAAAACATCAGGTAGCAATATGATTTTTCCTGACATTTCATTCCTTCTTTCCTTACTTTCTTCCCTCTTTCCGCACTTCCTTGCATCTCCTTTCTTTTCCTCTGCACTTTCTTCCATCCCTCCTTCCGTAAGTCCTCATTTCCTTTCTTCTACACTTTGTTTCTTCCTTCCTTCCTTCCTTCCTTTCTTCCGTAAGTCCTCCTTTCCTTCTTCTACACTTTCTTCTTTCCTTCCTTCTGTAAATCCTCCTCTAATTAATTCCTTCCTTCTGTCCTACTTTCCTTTCTTCTGCAATTCCTTCTTTTCTTTTGTAAGTCTTCCTTTTTTCCTTCCTTCTATAAGTCCTCCTTTCCTTCCTTCTATAAGTCCTCCTTTCTTTCCTTCCGTCCTTCCTTCCTTCCTGCCTTTCCTTCCTTCCATAAGCCCTCCTTCCTTCATTCCTTCCTTCCTTCCGTATGTCCTCCTTTCTTTTTTTCTTCCTTCCGTAAGTCCTCCTTTCCTTTCTTCTGCACGTTCTTGCTTTCTTCCTTCTTTCCTTCCTTCCTTCCGTAAGTCCTTCTTTCCTTCCTTCTGCACTTTCTTCCTTCCTTCCACCCACAAGTCCTCCTTTCCTTCCTTCCTTCCTTCCTTCAAGTCCTCCTTTTCTTTCTTCTGCACTTCCGAACCTCCTTCCTTCTGCAGTTTCTTTTTTCAATCCTTCCTTTAAAAAAAAATCTAAATACATTATTTTGATCCTTAATTGCAACAAAAACAATAACAACAATAATAATAATTAGTGATTACATTGTTTTGTTTTATATAAAAACAGCTTTATTTTTTTGTCATTTTAATAATAGAAATAAACGATTATTTAAAAATATATTACAATATTTCAAATAATATAATAATAAACCACAAATGTATATTTAATTATAGAAACAAATATTATATATTTTAAATGAATGATAGATAAAATAGCATTTCTTTCATTTAAATAAACTGTAGTAATTTAATAAAATCATATTCACTGTTTTTACAGATGTTTTTAAAGAAAATAAAAAAAATATATTTTTATTTGTCTGACAATAATAACTTGCATTAAAAAATTTCAATAAATTAAGTTATATTTTGTAATAAAGTAAACTAAAGTGTGAGATTTCATTGCAAATAATAATATTGTATTTATATATACTCCAGAGATTGACACCAGGACTAGCCAATAAGAGCACTCGTTTATTGTTAAGCAACGCCCACTCGCGTCTCAGACAGTCCTCTTTGGAATGTCATTGGCTCGGTGGAATATCAAAGGGGCCGGAAGTAGACGCGCAAACTTTTCCCCCCTCTCTAACTCTGAAGTTTTTGGACTTGCGCACTAGCTGGCAGGGTGGAACCTGGTCAGATGTGGTTCTTCTACTCTGAAAAAAGTTTTCCATGGCGGTGATCGGGAATCAGTAGCGGAGTGGAGCAAGTGGAAGTGACGAGAAAAGAAAGAAAAAACAAAGGAGGGGAAAAAAAGCAGGAGAGAAAATACACAAAAAAAGCGATCTCCGAGGTTGATGTATGAGATTTCTGCGTAACAGCTCCGCACAGCTTTCCGAGCGAGGCGCACGGGTTCCGGGAGAAGCGAGAGGACGCACGGAGGCAACAATGCGCGGCGTGGCCCTCGTGCTGAGTTTGGTGGCCGTGTGCGCGACGCGCGTCCACGCGGCCATGGACGAGTGCGTGGACGAGCAGAACAGTGGGCCTCAGCGCTGCATGCCCGAGTTCGTGAACGCGGCGTTCAACGTGACCGTCGTGGCGACCAACACGTGCGGCTCTCCGCCTGAAGAGTACTGCGTGCAGACCGGCGTCACCGGCGTCACCAAGTCGTGCCACATCTGCGATGCCCGCGATCCGCGCCAGCATCACAGCGCCGTCTACCTCACCGACTACAACAACCAAGCCGACACCACCTGGTGGCAAAGCCAGACCATGCTCGCAGGGGTTCAGTATCCCAACTCCATCAACCTCACCCTGCACTTAGGTACGTGGCTCCTGCGCACTCAGATCATCCAATCACTCCATAGCTTTCACTTCGGTCTTGGGTAAAATGATGTCCACAGTTTTCTATCTGTTCCTTATAAATATTTGTATTTGTCAGATGGCATGACAGTGTCCCCATGAACACAAACCTGGTTGAGAACAACTGATCTCTGAACCCTGATCTCAACCCCCCTTTTAATGAATGATCTCTGGTTTATGGGTGCACAAACTTTTAATCATTTGGCATAGTCTGGTCTGTGCATTTCACATCAGTGGTTCTTCTGCATACAACTATGGGCAGTTTCTCTACTTTGGGTCCCCATAAACACAAGCTTTGTATTTTTAAATCTCAAGTGAACCCTGATCTCAACCCCCTTTTAATGAATGATCGCTGGTTATGGGTGCACAAACTTTTAATCATTTGCCATAGTCTGGTCATGTCATATCAACTGTTTTCTCTCTCTCTATACGATTGATATGCACATATAATGCTGTGTATACGCTTAAAATGCTGACTAGGTGTCTTCTGCGTATGGGCAGTTTCTCTTCGTTGGGTCTCCAGAGGTCCAGCATGACATTGTGTCCCCATAAACACAAGCTTTGTATTTTTAAAACTCGAATGAACCCTGATCTCAACCCCTGTACAAAATGATCGCTGGTTATAAGAAATGATCTAAAGGGTGCACAAACTTTTGGTCGTGTGGCATAGTCTTGTCTCTCAATCCCAGAATGGTTTTTTCCATATATGTACCTATAATGCTGACTATTTGCGTTCAGCTATGGGCAGTTGCTCTTCTTTGTGTCCCTCGAGGGCCAAACCAATGTCCCAGCATGGCCGTGTCCTCATAAACACAAGCTCGGTTTGTTAGAACTTTAGTGAACCGTGATTTCGACCCCATTAAAGAAAGATTGATGGTTCTTAGAAATAAACAGATCTTAGGGGGTGCACAAACTTTTAGTCATTTGGCATAATCTAGTGTGATGGTGCCATGATAATGTTTTTCTCTCCATACATATCGGGTCCCCAGAACCCTGATCGCAACCTTTCAAATGATCTGTGGTTGTTTTAAATTATGAGCGCCAACTGGTGCACAAACTTTTGTTCGTTTGGCATAGTCGGTGCATCCCATAATAATGTTTTTCTCTATATGCACCCTATAAGAACCTATATATCTATATTATCCTTTCAAAAATGTTGACCTGCTCTGAACACAGTTTCTATTCTTTGGGTCCCCAGAAACCAAATCAGTGTCCCCCTAAACCACATGTATATCTGAATTGTCAGAAAAGGACCCTTTTTCACAACAGTCACAAATGTACTGCCCCCAAATCAGATTGTTTGTTGTTTGGGAATGTCCGAAGGGTGATACTTTGTTGTTTTTGTTGTTGTTTTGGTTCGAACTGCAGCGCGTTCTCAGGGGGGAAAAAAAACGCTAATGCGTAAACACTGTATAAAGAAGCCAAAGCTGGGACTGATTACTTTCCAGCCCAGCCTGTACATCTAAATGCCTTATTGAGGAGAAACTAAAAGCCCACACTGTACCCTACTGTTTATCTGGATTCCAAACACACAATTTTTAAATAATGAGCTAATTATGTTTAAAAATATATATATTGTACCAGGTGTGTTTTCAGATCAGGAAAAACCAGCAGCATGTGCTGTCCACAAATATTTGTGTTCAGTCGATTTCGGTTCTGTTTCGCATTACACACAAGTATAGTTCTGGCATTGCGATGAAAGGCCTGTATTCCGGCTGTTCAGCGAATAATTGCTGCGCCGATGATCGACCTTCACTTGGCCGCATTAGCTACAGCTGGACACGGTTTGCAAAGTCGTTTGCGTCTTTTACGCTTGACTGGAAGGCTTTGACGGGGAACTTAACGCCGGAAAAAACGAGCCGTAATCACGTTAGACCTCGTGCTTCTGGTCTTGAGCAACAGTTAGACGGCGATTTGATTCGATTTCGTGCCTGGAATTTGGCGCTCAACGCATTCGGAGATACGTTTTTATCTGTTTTCATTATTATTTTTTGAAGGCTATGTCCAAACCATTGGTATAGAAACAACAGGCAGAGAGCAGAGGTTGTACGCTTGATTTGCCGTGACCTCTGTACCGCTTTCGCTACGAGTGGGAAACCGCTCATGCGACGACACGGATTAAATTAGTTTACATTGCGCCTGATGGTTTTGCTCTACTGGAATGCGAAGCTTGTACTCCAAATGAGGAATAAATACAAATTAGGGCTTTGAGAATCCAGGAATACGCCATGGTGTCTGGCTTGAGAGGTTTCCTGTACCCCTAAAAGCAGTAAGAGGATTTCTGCTCTGGGAGAGAGATTAGCGAAAAATTGTCACACTTTCCTGTTGCTAAATCTCAAAGGGGGTACAATTTGACGAACAATACACTGCTGTGGGGTTTCTTTTGGCTATTTAAGGGCTAATTAATCTTTTATTGGGACCTTGAAAGACCTCAGAAAGTCAACCACCAAAAAGTACATAGTACAGGTCACTTAGCAGTGGAAATAAGACCCAAATATTAGTTTGTTTGGTGGAGCTTTTCTTCTGATCGAATCCCACTGGATTCTATAAGACTGAATATTTTCTGTCAGTCCCCCCTCAGCTTTTGCATAGTTGGTATGCACTTTTTTTGCAGAACCGATTCCATTGACTTTTCCCACATGGTGTTGAATGATCTTAGATAGCCTTGGATCTACCTTCCCCCCCCTCCCGTACGGTCTAATTGCTGTGCCCTGAGGGACCTGGTCTCAGCTGAAAGATGGCAAGCAAGAAGCTGATCAGCTGTCTGCTTTTAAGGGGTGCTAAACAGACCCGCATCTGTAATTACAGCTGATTTTTGCCGCTAATGACCGGCGGAAGTGCTCTCCCATGCAGTCTCGCATAGTCAGACCCTAGCCTTTTCTTTCCTGCTTGTACTTCATGGGAAGTGAAGTTAAAATGTCTGTCCATAATGACGGTAGGATGCTTTTATTATTTTTTTTGCATAGGATGTTGTGTGCACGTCTCAGTAGGTGGGAAGCCGCAAGAAGTCTGGAGCTTTGAGCCATAAGCTCTTATTTTTATATACTTTGCCTTTGATGGCTTTTATCTCCATTCTGCCTGGTTCGGGCAGGAAGCGGACATGTCCCGACTTGAAGCTTCCCTCACTCTTTCCCTAAACACTGGAGATGCGAGTCTAATCTAACAGCTAGACAGAATAAGAGATGACTCTGTTTGATATGAGCGTTTTTTTTTTTTTTTTCTTCATTTTTTTGATATTATGTAAGCCAGGTGTTCTCAAATATGGTAGCAATCAGACGTGGGTTAACCTTCCGTATTTATCTTCTGCGCAGGAGGAATGTACGACCTGGTTCGAGTGTGAAATATGAAACTTTGACTCGTCGTTTAAGTTTATAGCAAAGACACTGGATGCCACTCGGGTTATTTTTTGCCCTCACAAAAGCAACACACACCCAGGTTTTGTTCAAATTGGATTAGTTGAACCCCAGATTCAACTTAGCCGATGTTATTTATGTTTACAATTATGGCATTTGGGAGATGCCCTCATCCAGAGTTATGTATTTGTTATTCAGTGGAGAAATTGAGAGTAAAGGGCCTTGCTTCAGGGCCCAGCAGTGGCAGCTTGGTGGTGCTGGGCTTTAAACTCTCGATCAGAAGTCTAACACCGTATCCGATATTATTTCTTTCTTAAAAGTTTAATATTCTTGAGCCAGACTGATACAGGATCCCAGTGGTATTTGATATGGTCTTCACCCTCTTTCCGTGGATCTTAAAATCTAAAAAAAATGTTTACCGTCCTTCTACACCTTGCTGCACTTGACTAATGAATACCGTTGAGAAATACATTTCTTAGAGTCATCACAAAGGGACATAATTCATTAACCTGAGCCAGTATGTGGGAACGTGTCAGTATGTTCTTAGGGATTCATGGCTTATCATGGTGTATTTCCTGTCTGCAAAGAAAAAACAGAAAGGACTGTTTACTCCTAGATAACCGCTATCGCTTCCCAGATCTTCTATCGTTCGCCGTCAAATTGGAACTACGCATACCGGTCAGACCAAAGGGAACTGAGAAGCGTCCAACCGTTTCTAATGAAACCTTTGGCAATATGGTTTCCAAACAAAACTTTGTTCCTCTATTTAGATTGGATCCGATTGTGTGCAGGGAATAAAACTTAATGTGATGCAACGCAATTTAATATGGTACCGACAGTTTGCTTTTATTTAAAAAACGATGAAATAAAATAAAATAAAACCAGGCGTTCTTTTCCTGTTCTGTCTCTAGGAAGACGCAGCCATGTTAATCTGTATTTGATTTGATTTGTATTCTATGTAACTCTCATGACACGCCATGATGCGTCATATTCACGTGTCTATTTTATATTCTACATTCTATATAAATGAATCAGTTTTACCGATGCAACTATGTTAAGAAAACGATGCACTGCGATACAAATACCAACTTGTATTCGATGACTCGTTTTTAAATCGGACATCATTACATTTTATACCCATGTACAGATGTGTACAGGTGAATCCTATTAACATCTGGTTAAGTTCTGGTATAAAGAGGCTACATGAATGGAAAGATACCCGTCTAGCAAACTTTTATTATAAAATTAAAGGCTTGTTCCAATTCAGTTCCAGTTCAACATTTATCTTCTGATCAAAAGTTGGCCCTTTCTTTCCTCTCCTGTTTAAATGGAAAGAAGCTGGCCATACCTCTGCGGAACACTGAATTGAATCTGGGAATGTTGCTATGGTGCTTGGTCATGCCAGTCCCAACAAGAGCCATGCCTGCTTCCTGATGCATAGCCGATGAAAATACCATTGCCAGTTTGCAGTATACGTTTTTTGTTTTGTTTTAGTGTCCCTAGTGTACTTTACAAGGGTCAACCATTTCGGAAGAGTTCTCTTCCTGTTCACTAGCTAGCCCCAAGAACAACCCCCCCCCCTCTCTTTCTTCCCTTCTTCCCCTCTTCCCCAGTGTCCTTTGCCACAACTCTCGTTCTCACTGGCTGAGTGTGCAGAGTGGGAGAAGCCCTACAGTGTGGGAAAATAAAAAAACAATGTTTCTTGGGCCCTAGGGTCCTTCTTCATCCCTTGCATGTTTTTCCCCCCACATACTCAAAAGACCTTGTCATTTCTGAAGTGGACCAGCTGGGCCAAATTATACCAGTCGCACTTGAGAAGGTTGGAGGGTGTGTGTGTGTGTGTGTGTGTGTGTGTGTGTGTGTTTTATCTGCTTAGCCTTTGGAAGGTATGATCTCACTGTGGGAAACTTGTGTAAATACAGTGCAGGACCGTGAAGTAATGTGTCTCTTGGTGCATTTACATTCCTAGTGATGCACTCAATGATTTGTTACGTGCGGGCTTACAGTGAATAAAGAAAGGGCCAAAATTCTTGCTAGAAAGATTCGCAGGGCATTTGGTTTATTGCAAGGTACCCTTTGGGGACTGGGGTTCTGTGGGGCACAGAAACATTAAATCAAGCAGAAAGTTTTTTGCTTTCAAATTTGCATTTATGTTTATGGCATTTGGGAGGCGCCCTGATCCAGACTTGCGTCTGAGCTGTTGATGGTTAAGATCCTTGTTTAAGGGTCCAGCAGCGGCAGCTTCGTAATGCCGTAATATGTACTGCCGACCTCCCGAATTAAGGTACGATGCCTTCACTTTTGATCCAGCACCTCCTATCAGTGAGGCGTTGGATATGAAGCTTGCAAGACGAAGAAAAACTTGCAGACTGCATTTCCAGCAACTAACTGGTTCGAATGAAGCTACTAATTTGATTATATATCATGAATGGGACTATCTTAATCTGTTAGAAAACATCACAGCAAGATGCAAAGCTTATTACCTAGGGTTTACATTTAATTAACCCCCTACAGGTTTGAACACTGCTCTAAAGGGTTATAGATACACATTGTGGCATTTCCTCACCCCCCTCTGCATTTTTGCAGCACTGTCTAGTACGGCTAAGTGAAAAAAGTCGAGACTGTTAATTGCTTTTGTAATTGCTTGGAGGTGGAACCGGAGTATTGGACCACCCAGGGTAGACACCTCGTCTCCTGGTGTGAAAGCCATTGTTGGCTGCTGATTCTGGCCATCATGGCCAAACACTTGAAGAAAGAACTCCAGCTGGTTTCAGATTGTACTTCATAGGAGCTGTCAAACATGGTGCACCCCCTGCTTTTGTCAATGGACAGAGCTGTTTTAACCATGAAAGGTTGGCCAGACTACTTACCATTCCTTAGGAGGGTGGTTGGAAAGAAAGGAACGAAGATTTGCCACTTGCCTTGAGCACCCTTCATTAATTCCTCGAGATCATCTTATCAGAAAATCTATGGTTAGCGGGGAGCGTGATTCATTTACGAGCGGGAAACAATATTGGCCCCGGAATGACCCTGCGATACTTCGTTCCCACCCTCTTGGCACACACGGCTGCGAAATGCACACGAAACGGACACGCTCTTGCTAGCCGGAGGGTGTCATTTTCTCCCAAATAAACCTGGTCAAAATTTACTCTGTCTTTGTTTTAACTGCCTTTAGTTACCTCAAAATGCCAAAGGGCTTATTGGTAGGAAAGTTCCTCCAGGGTGAAGTAATTATAGTTGTACATCTTAAAATGCTGAGTTGGCTTACGCTATGCATTTCTCATGGAAAAAACACGAACAAGCACAAAGGTCCAGATAAGCAGCTTACGTGACCGCCGATTGCAATGACTCAATGCGTAACCATTAGTTATTGGATAATGGCTGCATATAGGACAATATGAAGTGGTGGCCTTTTGGCGTTTGTACCAGATTCCCTCTGCAAAAGATGTATTTCTTGAGCCCACTCAAAAACGAGCAGTCGGAAGACCCTTGTTCACTTGATCAGTACTTGCTCCCCCATTGTTTACATTCTCCATTTGAATAAACTCGAATTTGAACAATCTTGACCGGGATGACGCAGTTACGGAAGATAAATGAAGTTGATAGTGTTGAACATGTCCTCCATTTGATTTCAAGCAAAAACCAGTAGTGGACATTAAGCAAGTAAATGCAATTTGTTATAATACTTGAGTAGGTTTGGGCCCCATGATTTAATAGATACCACTGTTCGACTCGGAGTTGATTAATAGGAACATTTTATAACCTTAATAAATCATAGTACTTTGGATACTTAAGTATGTTTGAAGGCAAATACCTTTCTACATTTTTCGAAGTAATTATTTTAAGGGAGCACTTTGACTGAAGTAAATATATTACTTTAACTCAAGTATGTCGTTTGAGTACCTCGTCCACCACTGGCGATAATGGCCTCACTGAAATGGCTGGTTCTTGATACTGGATTTTACTCCGGACCAAGTAATTGTGTTTCCGGAAGTTACTTCAGTAACTCGATTGAACAGGGTGGAAAATGTAAATGTGTGGGTGAAAAGTGAAATAATTTTGACTTCTGTTGCGCAATTAAATGGATAAATCAGAAAATGTTCACAAAATGTATTTAGCGCCTGGTCCCCTGTTGAGAGCTTGCACTAAATTGTCTTTTTTTAAATTTTGTGGTATTTTTTTTTCTTCAGTTCAATCGCGGATTCTACCTTTTCGACTTGCGCCAAAGCGTCTCTGGTGTAAAAAGGGTCTTCTTGTCTAGTGACGCATCCACCATCGCTGCTTTTCTTCTTTATTTCCCCCAACAAGCAGCGAGTGCTTCAAAGGCTTCAAAGTGAAGAGTTTGAGGTGTGAAATTAACCGGGGTGTCAGTGACCAAATACAGCTGTTTTTTTTGTTTTTTTTTTAACGCTAATAAGGAAACCCTGAAAACTGAGAAGGCGTCTCAGGCTTGTTTGTTTTTTTCCCCTCTTGTTACTGTCACTGGGATGGTGTTCAAAGCCATTCTGATTGCTTTGTATTATGGTAAAACATCCTCCCTCAGGCTGCAAGGGTAACATCTGGTTTTACAGGGGACTGTTTTTTTCTGTCTTCAAGCTACTGCTAAGAGTATAGCCATGGAAAAAAAAAATTTTTCCGGATGTCGGAGCCGGTAAGGGATATGTTTTCAGCATGCAGCGATGAAGTAAGTTCAGGATGTGTACTTCAGTTCCCCTCCCTCCCCCCACACTGCCTTAGTTTGCTGGTTCCTGGCTCGGTTATGTCCCGTTTTCAAATTAAACTCGTCCCCGAATTTGCTTTCGCCTCCTTATTTAGATTTTTCGCTTTTGCAGATAATAATAATGGCGATCCACCAAGTTTTTCAGCTGTCAGGCAGGTCAGAGTCTGGAACGCCTACGGTTTCTTCACACACAAGGGCACAGAGGCTTTAAGAATCTCTTGACAGCCTGTAATTCTCCATATACTTTCCAAAATCTCGTCTCAGAAAAACCAAAACCAGGGAACATGCCCATGTTTGTCTTAAAAAACAAGAAACCAGGTGGAGGTCCTTAACGTATATTTTGTGTGCTTGTTGCTGATTGGCTAGGACCCAAGACGATTAGAGACAGCCGCTTGTCGTTTATTAGTGGTCGACCGATTCATCAGCACCGATAGTTGATTGCTGGATTTATAGGCAAAAATCCATAGCGATAGTTTTTCCGGGTTGCCGTATGGTGAAATACTGATTCCAGCCATGTGCTGTTATATTTAATTGCCTTTTTCTTTTTTGGATAGAAATGTTTTTATTGATTTATCTTTTTGTTTTAGTTTGAACAGTCTTTTATTTTCTTCAATATGTATTAATGTAATAAATATATTCATATTTATTTAATTGATTGCATTTTCCTGATTCAGTCCTTTTTTTGTTTTTGTTTTATTTTTATCATGAAGTCCAGTACTATTTTACACAGAGTGTAATGTTTGTTTTTCTAAACCAGTATTTATTTAAAAAAACTTTAATCGGTAATCAAATTTTATTTATAAAGTGCATTACAACCACCAAAAGGAGCACAAGGCGCTTTCCAGAAAAGCAAAAAATAGACATTAAAAATAAAAATTAATTGAAAGTAAAACATTAAAAATAAATTAAAATTAAATAAAAACACAATGTACAAAAAATTTGCATTTGAATCAGGGCTACGTGTTAAAAGCTTATCGACAAGTAAAAAATCGGTCGACCTCTAATTTCTATAATATAAGAAACTGACAAGGAAGCCAGATTTGTACAGCACAAGTAACTTCACAGTAAATTAGAAAAAATGATAATGTTTTTAAGTATAAACTCAGGCCTTAGTAACAGAATTCATTGTTTAATCAGATGTCTTTTAGGTTTTTGTTTTTTAGGTTTTTTTTTTTTTTTTTTTTTTTTCTTTTCGTCTCGTCGTTGGTGGTTTTCTGTCTCACCATTGGGTTTTTCCATTTGTTTTTTTTGTCTTGCTGTTGGGATTTTTAGGCCTCTTTGCCAGGTTGTTTTTTTTGTCAGGTTTTTCCATCTTGCTGTTAGGCTTTTTTGTCTCTGTTGTTTTTTTTCCTTCAGTTTGTTGTTTGGGGTTTTGTCTTGTTGATGGTATTTTTTTGTCTTGCTGTTAAACAAAACACCATTTTTTGATTTGACTAAATTTAGATGTTTTCCGGATTTGCTCCTGTCCCGCTTTTGTGTTTCCTTTTTCTCTGTTATGTTCTGTGTTTACTGTTACATAAGATCTTATAAACCTATAATCATAAAAGTGTAATTCAGTAAAGCTGCCTCTTGTCTTTGGCTTCTGGTTTTTCTTTTCCAAGGCTGAGAACGGGGGGGAAAAAGGGAAAAGCATTCTGATGTGATTTAAGAGATAACATGGACAACGTTGACCTCTGCATGCATTTCTCATCATTTTCATCCCACCATTAAGTCAAAATGTATAACTTTCCCTTCATGAACGGGTGCTCGGTTTTGATTGGCCCATCACCACTGCACTGTAGGTGACGCAAACGTATAAACTGACTGGAAATGTTTGCTAATGTTTAAAGAAAAACTTCGAAAGAACAAACTAACTCTTGCTGCAGGCAAACAACCCCATGACAAATTGTTTCTCTCTCGAGACAGGATATCTTTGGGAACTGCAAATTGCAGGGGTTAAACTAATTTCACATGACCCTGAACCTCTTTCATTCCATATTTTTCCATCGGATTGATTTACTTCATAGTCTTCAACTCTGACTTTCTGTATAAAGTTAATCCGGGGCACCGCTGAAGTGTTGAGAATGTTTTAACACTGGTGTCCTTGTCCACACAAGACCAGAAAAAAAATATATATATATTTTTTAAATAAATGTCTGTGTACTAATTGTTTTTTTTTTCCCCTGTTTGGTATATGGAATAAAAAAAATCACTATAAAATGGTCAGAAATTATCAAGTCTATTGCAAAGTATGGAAAGGCATAAGGTATTTATTTGCTTAGAGTCAGGAGCTGATTGTTGGTGGTGGTTCAGCAATATGCTGTGAAGTTTCAGTATATCTATTGCTTTTATAGATCGGTCTTGAAGACTTCGGATGTATTTAAGCACTGACCGATGTGGGAAATTGGGCGAGGGGTGGTTAATGGATTTTTAACGATTGGCGCACTTGAAATGATTTGTAACGTTCGATTTTTAATGCTTAAAGCCGGAACACCTAAATTTCATCAACTTTGACAATATAGTTCAAAATTGTAATGAAATTTTACAATGAAAAATTACAACTTTTACAAGGACAATGGAAAAGGAAATAAAATGTATGCAATTTATATACATAAACAGGGTTCTAGCACACGACCTCATCTACATTAAATGGACACAAGTATAGGAACACCTGACTTTTACACACTTGTACCACAAAGTTGGAGGCACACTATTGGACACAATGTCTTTAGATGCAGTACCATGAAAATTTCCCTTCACCTGAACTTGGAGACCCAAAACTGTTGGAGTAGATTTCGAGTGGCCTGCTATAGAGCTCCGACCTCAACCCTATTGAACATCGTTGTGGATTTTTAAGAAAGCTGACTGCACCCCAGACCGCCTCACCTCACCTGCATCAATACCTGACTTTAACACCCTTGTGCTTCAATGAACGCATCTCCACAAGCGCACTAAAATGTAGTGGACCATCTTCCCAGAACAGTAGAGGTTAATTATAGCAACAAATGTGGAATTAGATGTTCACATTCAGGTCTTATGTACGGGTATCCTCACTTTTATCCATATGACGTATTTTGGGGTTTGATGTTAACTATGTTTTCCATTTTGCGGGAATTCTATATAAATCGCACAAGCCTACAGCGAACTTGACAATGTTTATTTTTATTGAACACCACTTTGCCTTTTTTAATGATAATCCTGTCGTCGAGCCAGAGGTCAGCGGGGGCTTCCGGTGCACTGAAGAAGTCGAGCCAGGGCTGTAATTGGATTCCCCCTCGGTCGCTTCCTTTTGTCTGTCTTGACCAAACATGCTGTCCTTTTATACATCAGCCAGGCGAATTCTACACTTTGTTGTGACATTCCAGCATGCCTTTGTGCTCGGCGGACTCCCGGCCCAGACCACCAGCCTCAAAAACCTTACTCTCCCGCCATGTAATTCAGGTTTTTTCATATCTTCAAACTTCTAGTTAAAGGTGCCTCGTCTTTTTCGTGGTGCAAACCATATTTGTGATCGCGTCATGTAAGTCCTAGTCCAGATCACCACCGATAATGACTTTGAAACACAAACGAATGTCGCAAGGACTCTAACTGAACGTTAACTGTAAGGAATGTATACGCTTCCAGGAGGGTTAGCCATTGGATAACATTAAGAAGTAAATGGATAACTTTTTTTTTTCCCAAGTTTACACTCGACCGCCTTATGCACCGCATTAACCGTTCACATTCGCGGCGGTTTTATCGGCGCCGAGAGTTGCTAATTAAATCGAATCGCTTTCGTCAATCGGCAGATAAACTCTTATCTGAGGGTTTGAGGAACTTTTATTAAAGGGGAGAAAAGAGGAGAGGGTTCGATCGTGCAGCTTCTTTTTTTTTTTGCCTTCAGAAATCTCAGTCGCCACTTCAAAGCTGTGTGTATGTAATGGAGAGAGAGAGGGAGGACAGAGAGACATATTTGGACAGAGGGAGTAATAGAGAAAGAAATAAGTACTGGGATACAGACAGCGAAATAAACCTGTGGGCAAAAATACCTGGATGGGGGGGCACAGACAGACAAAGATGAAAACGCCTGTGGACAAAAAGAGAGGGAGCTCCAGACAGACCGGACGAAAGACAAATAGGCATGTTAACAGGAAAAAACTGAAAGAGAGACGTACACACATTTGGATAGAGAGGCACACATGAAAAGAGTGGCAGGAAGAGACACAAATAGAAACACAGACTCCCACATGGGACAGATAGTGAGGTGCACACAGATGGACAGCGAGGTACAACGAAAGAGAGGCCGGGAGAGAGAGACGCGCACAAACTGAGGGGTAGAAAGAGAGATTCGACAGAAAGATGAGCAAACTAGAGCTTAAGAGAGACAGGGCGAAGACATCCGCGTCCACTCTTTAGATCTGAAGTGTGGGCCTGTCTCTCCCCCTCTCTTGTCTCTTGCCCACTTTTCTTCACTCCATAACATTACAAAACCCCTTTGTCTTTTTTTCCTGGTTCGGGGGAGGGGTCATCCACTCACTGAATTACTCTTTTTGTTTGCTCATTCCTTCTCATCTGTCGACCTCTCACTCCCCCCTTTTCCTTGTCTCCTTTCATTTTACTGCTGTCCATCTCTCCAGTGGATGAGCCCACCTCTCTATCTCACAAGAAAGACACGGGTCAAGGCTTCATCTGGAGATCTGCACTCCAAGCGTCTCCCACTTTTCTGTTCATTTCTCAGCATTGACTTTGAAGTCGACACAGAATCTAGACATCCCTGAACACTGAACGCCGATCAAAAGTTATGACGTTAAAAAAAAAGTTTTGCAATCCTCATAATATATAGCCAGACAGACCGATAGATGAAAGGACCCGACTGGATTTTACGCTGCATTCTCAGTTATTTGCTCAGGAGTTTCTTGATTCCTGAGGGTCCTTCGATTACAAAGGTGTCAGGACGCCTTTCCCGCTAAGTCGTCCGCTCTTGTTCACGCTTGCTCCTGTTCGTTTCCCAGAAACCGCTCGATGTCGCCTTGTGGTCGCAGCTTTCTTGCTTATCCGATGTGAAATTTCCATGTTTAGCTGGTAACACTTCGAAGTCATGCATCGTCTCCGGCACAGTGGTGGTCTCTGCCAATTGACTGTAAAGGAACAGGAAGGATGCAAAATGGTTCCGCAGGAGTTGTTTGTGTGTACACCCAAAAGCGCTGACCCGAATCTGACCCTTTAAGATTTTCGTGTACAGGTAGACAGTCTGCATGCCCAGACTTGCTCGATGTGAGGTATATCACTGCATTAAGGATACCCTCTGCCGGTCGGCATTGCCCGGCTTACGAGGTTTTAACAGCTCCTGATTAACTCTTGGCCCTTTCTGTTGAAGCTCTGTGCTTACTATGGCTTCTGTTTACATGGCTGCCGAGAACTCTGGGGAAACAAACGAGCGCTAGCTACCTGCTGTGCTCTCTCCTCATGTCATAATTACATGGATGGATATGAGCAGGATTTACGGGCTTTCCACAGCATGCAATATCGGCCTCACGCAGCACAGCAAGTTCCTCCTGAAGCGGAAATTTGCTCGGATTACAAGCCAGCATTAATAGTAGGGATGGCCTGCCAGCTCTCTCTTCTCGCTTCACTCATGACGGAAACATGTCATGCCCAGCAGTCTATTACGTTGTCACCTACAATAAAATTTGAATTAGGGAGCGCCTTTCTTGTTATTCACTTCTTACTCAAATGCCTGGGGCTTACTATTGTGCTCTCCCCTGTGCCTCAGGCTAGTAAAATAAAAGCTCATTATAGTTGATGCAGAACAGGCGTTCGACTCAGGCTGTTTGTAAGAGATAAGCTCAGCTCAGACATGAAACTCGTAGCACAAAGGTCTTAGAACTGAGATTGCGGTGTCAGTGGTTACTGATTAAGATGGTAAGAGATGACACATTGCTGCCATGGTGTGTGTCATGTTTGTCGGTGTAACCAGACCAGTTTGTTTCCCATCATGTTCTTTCACAGGTTTTATTTTAAAGTGACATCAGTGTTACATATTGCATTGAAGTGTGACCCAATCTTTTTGTATATCAGCCCAAACCACATCAGCTGGGAAGATGAGTCAAGATCAGTAGTTTGGTTGGGATAAAACTGGCACCAAGATTTGGGTCAGCTTAGTTTTGTTTGTTGGGCCAATGATAGGAAGCAGAACTTTATGTTCAAGCTACTGAATTTGCGCTGAAGTTGGCTAACATTTATTTCTGGTAGAAACAAAGCTGCTTAACATACAACATGGTGGTTTACCAGACAAATTGCATGTACACCCACTTTCCCAATGGACTGACCCAAGACAATTTGTCCTGAAAGAATGACTGACAATTTTGTGATCAACATAGATTTTTATTCATTGAACAGTAAAAAATTGATTATGTAATAGCACATGGGCCATCAAAATGTCAATGGTGGACAGTACCAAAGTAAATGGAATTTGTTACTGTACTTGGGTAGTTTTTTTTGTGTATCTGTACTTTTACTCAAGTATTTCTGCTTTAGGGAGAAGGGAATTACTTATCAAGTATCTCTACTTGTCTAACTCGACAAGACGGAGTGTACGTTTTGTTCGGGTTCATTATAATGTTAAGCTGAGGTAATGTTCATGATTTTTAGCTTGAAGCTAATTTTTCGAAACATTTTCTGGCAAAAAAAAAAAAACGACCACCTTGAATGCATTGTTTTATGACATGCGTTTAACACCATGATGATTTATAGTGTATTAATGATGAGCTTATCAGAAATAACATCTGGGCTGCTTCCTACTGTGCGCTACAGCTGGATACACCAGATGGTATTAACCTTGATGTGAAACAGTTGTGTGTAGATTTGTTGGTTTTTTTTATCAGCTTTCTCACACAGATCTCTGTCATCATCGGATGAAGCAAATGTGTGCTTTTGATGAGGCACTGTTAGTATTTAGCTGCTGAAATCGTGTTTTTATGGGAAATTCTAATTTCCAATTTGAAGCACAGTTTAGGCCGCTATCTTGAAACTCTAGAAGAAGAAAACAGGGATTGACGCTCGGGAAGCCCTCATTTCCAGGATCTGAGGTGGTCGTTACATGTTTGACTGGAGGATTATCCAAACGCAAACAAGCATTTCGGTCCAGAAATCAGTTTTCCAAACATGTATTCTAAACAACTTATGAAAACATTTGCTATTGCACTGTTAACATGTCTTCCGTCTTCCATTACTTGCCAGATTCTTTAAAAGAAATGCACTCGATCCACACACCTTGTTTGATCGAAACGTTATCGTGAACCTTAACAAAGCTGCGAGGAGCCAAATTTTTGATCATATGTTCTAAAGACAACATGCTCACGGTTTGAAGGAAAAGCTGACTTAAGTACTCCTTTGGTCCCCCACTGCCAGCTTACTTTAATTTAGTTCTAGGGTTCGGACATTTCGAGAAGAAATTTTACCTCAGAATTACCTCAGAAATGCCAGTAGACCTGATTTCCATAAATCAAGACGTTACAAAGTCAAAAGGAATGCAGCTCTACATTGCATTAGAGGAGATAATTACTGCTCTTTACATCTCTTGCATGTCGCTGAATAACAGTCATGCGCCGAGACGGAGAATGCCGGGTTACTGTATCATTATCCGCTTGCCCTTTAGCCATTTCGCGTCCTGAAGTAGCGGAACAGTCGGCAGATTTTCCCTCCTCGCTAATTCAGCCCTCTCGTTAGCTGAAGCAGCTGTTCAATAGACATCTGTAGAATAATTTTTATTATTATTATTTTTTTTTTAGGGCTGTATTTAGCACCAGCAGCCAAGTCCAATCCAATTAACCTCCGATTCTATTCTTCGGAACAATTGCAAGGATATTTTGTTGTCCAGGCGATGAACAGTGTGCTCAAGTTTATGCTAATTATTAAAGTGCTTAGTGATACTTTGGCTAACGCCTTTGCGAGGCTTCGTAAAGCCGAAATCGTATCAAGGCTATTCTTATAAACAGGAAACGACTGAACAAAATTCGAAACAAACGTTTCTGGACAACTGAGCTTTATTTTGTTCTTTCAAAACATCCGATTCCATATTTAGTACTCATTTGCTGGTATAATGATGGTTTTGGAGGTTTTGGACCTCCTTCATCAAGGGTGTCAAGCTAAAACTAGGCTTTCACTTCATTTCTCTGAGGTAAAATATAGACATGTTGGTGGACACCTGACTCTTTTTCGAGACCTGGGATGTAGTAAATGTTCCACTTCATCCCAAAGGTGTTCAGTAGGGTTTATCCCAAGCCACTCAAGAGCTTTCCCATGTTCCAATCCTTGGAAAACTATACTTTCATGACTCTGGCTTTGTGCACAGAGGCATAGTCATGCTGGAACAGGTTTGGGATGTAGTTTAAGTGTGGGGAAAATTTTTATTGTAGCACATTGAATGACACCTTGCACAAAAGTTTGTGGGAACAGTTTGAAGAACAACCAAATATGGCTGGAAAAGTGCGTCATGTTTAATGAAACGTATGAAAAATCTTTACGTCAACGCCACAGCGTGCACCCGGGTCGTCTTTTTAAAAACCCGCCGCATGCAGGACCCAGACTAAACACGTCTGAATCTTGCGACGCAATCTTCAAACTGGAGCAGAAGTTCAGCAGACCTTTATCTCCTAGCAGCAGGTAGCCTGAGCTCGTCTCTTGCTTTAGATCAGCTGATAAGACTCCAATCACTTCTTTTCTTTTTTTTTTCTTTTTGTCGAGTGATGTGTGTGGTTTTGTCTATGGTTTCCCCTCCAGCTGCGAGTCCTTTTCATACCCTTAAGCTGCTCTAATATAAACTCCTGATGATGAATTCTGTAAGAAACTGCTTACAGCTGGTTTTTGGTGTTCTTCTTCCCCCTCCTTATATGCTTCCTCCCTCCTTTTTTTTTTTTTTTTTGACCCTGACCCTGGTTCTGTCTGAGTCAGCCAAGGTTTCCGAAAGCGTAGGTAGGGAGAGCGGATGCTGTGTGTGTGATTGGCTTGGCTTGCATCCTCCTTTCCCATATCAGCTGTATTATTTGTTTTTTTTCTTCACAGGAAATACTACATCGCTTAAGGGAGTTCAGTACTGTTGGGCAAAAATACAAACACACACACACCAGTTTGGAGATGAAGCACATGCGTTTTGAAAAGTCACGTCTCCTGATACTTTTGTCCATATAGCATTTGTTTAAATGCTAGATAAAAATTACCTCAGGAAAAGGAGGGTCCGAATGAGTAAACTCGTACTTGTTTAAATACAGCTAGTGATTAGCTAGCTAGCTAGGTGAAACACACATTTAAAATAGCAAACGTTTCAGTCAGTGTTGTTGTATTGCATATCTATATGTTGTTTAATCTAAAGCGGTCACTTTTATTGTAGATACAGTGGAAAATGCTAGAATTTTTACTGCAAACGCAGTGGCCATTTTGATTTGAGATTACTTGACTAGGAATTACGAGTTGGAATTACAGGGAAGTGGTTTTCCGCCTTTTTTCCCCGGTCAGGTTGGAAATTGCTTGTTGAACGTAGCACAAGGCTGCCTCTAGGTTTTCACTTACACCAGCAGAAACAGATTCAAAATTCTCCACCTGGTATCATTTAGGTTTTCCATTTTCAACCTTCCGGTATTAGTTACTGATTATAAAGTGTAGTTACTAGTTAATGAAATGTCCTCCTTTGTTGAAATTCCTTCCCTTCTGTTGCCGTTTAAACAGTTTGTCACCATTTTTATTAGTATGACACACGTTCACCTTATCCCCCTCTATTTCCTCAGCACCGGAGCCCTAAAATACTTCAACGACTACCCAATCCCCATCCCCAACCCCCTTCCTTGGCGCTCGGCGTGCTATGTTGGGAAGCTTCTCCTCATACAAAGTTTGACAGGACCTCGGGCCTGTTTACGCAGCTGTTCCGTGTTTGTCACCGATGTTCAAATAAAAGTACGCAGGCCTGGATTTATAGTTGGCGGGTTGGGTTTTGGAAGCGTAGCAGGGGGACGATTTCGTCCCGTCTTTGGATTTCAAATTGGCTGTCACTGTCTGAAGATGTTTGTAGTTTCAGACTGAGCTTGAGCTCTGATTTAAAGGTTAAGAGTTCAAATCCCACCCCCACCAAGCTGCTACTGCTGGGCCCTTGAGCAAGGCCCTTACCCATCAACTACTCAAGTGGATAAGGATAAGGGTGTCTGCTAAACACCTTAAATGTTTGTAACCTGCATCTATATCTCAAGGTTCTAGAACTTTGAGATGCTTTTCCGCACACTTCAAAAAGTGGCCATGGAATCTACTGTCGACAAATATATTTCGACCGCATTTTTTTACTCTTGGACACATATGTAAGACTAACTGTAACTCGATGCCGATATCGAGAGACGGGATCGAGACCATGGTTTCCAGGAAGTCCTTGAACCTTCTTAAATTTAACAAGATCCCAGCATGTGTGTCACAGAAGCAGAAAAGCCCATTGTTGTGACTAGCATACCATAAAGTCTCCTCTTTGAGGCGTCTCTGATGTGGTTCCGGAGAAGCTGCAGTGTGTGGGTGTGTGTGTGTGTGTGTGTGTGTATTTTTTTTTTTATCCTTAAACGCAACAGACATTGTGTCCTGTCTTTATTTAGAAAAAAACAAATAAACTGAAAAATCATTTGAATCACTAAACATTTGGTTTTCTGCTGCACCAAATCCGGCAATTAAAACCGTCCGTGTGGAAACATAGCAAAAGTTCCGTTTGGCGTCGTGACGATTTACGTAATTTAAAACGCCACAATTACATTTAAAATCAACATGCAATAATGCGATTCATTGCGGTTGAATATTTTAAACCATTGACAGCCCTGGAAATTATATTTGCAATAATAAGTCATGTGGTTTATTTATTTTCTGAAAAAAAAGGGAGAATTGAATCGAAGTTTTTTTTTATTTAGCATTTGTAATTTTTGTCTAATCGTAGTCGTGATGATTCTACACTGCTTTGTAATAAAAACAAACTTTTTCAACAGGAATGTGATTCTAGAAAATTCTTCGACTTTATTTATTTAGAATAGAATTTAGACTCGCGTACAAATATATAACAATGAATGCACCATTCAGATGTTCCGAATGGTTCATATCTGATCAGATAAAAAAATAAAATAATTACCATACAAATTCTAATCAACCAATCAGATTTGAGAGTTCGCCCTAATCCAGTCACTCACACTTACAGTACAAATAAATACGTCGAATAGCTTTTGCTTGTTTGATTTTTTTTGGAGGAGCACAGGGGGTTAGAATCGCATCAGCCACAGCTTCGAATGCAGGCATTTTGTTTCGCACAGCAGGAAGTTCTTCAGCTGTTTTGTTTGTTCCTCTCGGGTTCTTTACTCTCGTGAGCCATCCGGGTGGCCTTTTTCTTTTTCCGACACTATTGGTCAACTCTGTGGCCTGGAAAGAAACGAAGCCCTCATCTTCATCGTAATTATCACCTGCACGTCTGTTCTTAAACCTACCTTTCATGTCCCCCTCAGGGCCATTATCGATTCTCTTTGACTCACTCATTACGCTCGTCCTTCTTTCCTCAGGTCCTTTTTTGTTGTTGTTTTTTTTTTTTTTTTTCCCCCCCGCCCCTGCCTAGAGATAACCCTCCCACCCCGCTTTAAAAGGGGTGTCCTGCATACCCTCCCGGGCCTCAGGGCTCAGCACCTTGACGGTGTCGACTTCTCACCGAGTCAATACAGAAGCCCTGAATAGAAACCCGGGTTTCCAGGCGTCGGCTGAGTGCAGGATTTTTTTTTTTTTAAGAGGATTTCACCAGGAGACTTTGAGGTGAATGGCTTAAGACAGAGATGCAAAACGCACCCACACATACAAACGAAAGCACCCCAAATTTGTCCCACCTCTAGAACAACCTTAACACGGCCCGTCGGCCCGTCGAAACCCTGTTCACCTTCGAACACTTGCACCTGCTTCCTCACCAACACCTGAATTATTTTAGCATGTAAATATCGCTAAAGCAGATGCGATTCTTTCTCGATCCCATGCGTTCTTTAATCATCAAGTCAAGTATCCGGCGATGTTTCGGAGCGCATTCCTTACATTCCTCCATCGTAGACGTGCACCACTCCTCCTCCTCCTCCTCCTCCTACTCGGCTCCTGAGCTGCAAATAAAAACTTTGTTTGCTCAGCGCTCAATCGGGACGAGATTTATTCCTTTCGCTAATCTTAGCAAGAGAACGTCGAAGGGTCTTTACTTGACCCGGATCTTTTTAAAGCATGGGTTAAACCGGGAACGCGTGTTGCTGGGAAGCTGCAAGTGTTCGAACGTATAGTGTTTTGCTTTTATGTTCCTGTACACTAAAGTATCCACGTCTGCCAGAGTTACTCCATTAAGGAGAAACTGTATTGGGGGTTTTATTTATTTACAGTCACAACATGGATAAAATTGAGCAAGAAATTATGCAAATAAATCCATGAATAATTTTTTTTGCATTCTTTTTTTCGGGACGTGACAATTTTAAAAAGTCATCTTAAAAAAAATCGCATAAAACTCCGACTATCATTCACTAGACAAAATCAACTTTTATATTATTCCTATGATTTATAGTGATCTCCAAACACCCC